>CAXIVR010000001.1:230433607-231633607 GCA_964035755.1 Teleogryllus oceanicus | reverse complement strand
TAAATAAATAAATAAATAAATAAATAAATAAATAAATAAATAAAATTAATCGAAAGTCGGAAGTCATGTTGTTCCCTTCGCAGCGTCAGTGTGGCTGGTCACACGAGTATCGGATTTGGGGCGTGGTTATGTTGGTCGTCCTAGGCCGCTTACCGCGCTACGAGAATTTATCGGCCGGTGATGGTGAGCACCGTGAACTGGGGCATCACATTCAATCTGCCAATCACGCCGTCTCCGAACACCCTCAAACGTTGTGTGAGCGATGGTTGTTGGCTGCCGTAACACCATGCCATAGTAAATGTTCGATTCAACGCTCGAGAAGCAAACGTTCCATAAACAATGCGGCGTCCCATCGTAGGATTGTCGGATATGTAGAGCTACTTTAACGAGCCATTGGACAGCGCTGTCCTTCGAGACGTTCGCAAAGACGGGGAGGACGACAGGAAATTATTAGTAGAGCTGGCTACATCGAGATCATAGATTACGGGCGTATCTAATGCATTTATGGTCGGCATGCTGCAGAGTCATGATGCATTTATTCCCGTCTGACGCCGTACGACTGCAACTCGAATTTTTAAACCTCTCTGGTCGGTAATCATTCCTCATTATTTGCATCATATGATTTCATTCTCTCCATTTGGTCAGATGAAACTATAGTCGTGTCTGATACAAAGAAAGTTAAAACTTCTCTTGTGGATGTAGATAAAACAGTCATGCCTGAACTTGAAGGAACATTGTGCAGATGCAAAGGCAGGAAGGGGTCTGGATAGTGTAAATGTAGAAATAATGAAATGCATAGCTTTTGAAAGAAAAAGCATGTTTCTTAGAAATACTGAACCAAAGCTGGTTACAACCAACGCTATTTTTAAAAAGGAGGTCTGTAAGGATGTATTTTCCCCCCCAAAATTATAAATTAAAGACTTCAGAAAGAAGTGGAGTGTATTCTTCTTGAAGTGTAATCAGGGTTTAGGGAAGGTTGATATATCCACAATCAAACCAATCTTTGACAAATTTAGAGATTACAACAGAGAGCTTTATTTTTCATTTGTCAAATATAACAAAGGATATGATCATATCAAAAGAGATAAACTTCGGAAAATAATGGAATTTAGAGGTATCTCCCTGCACTTAGTAAAAAAACTAGAAGTATATTGGAACGTTCTAAAATATTAATACAAAACACGGAAAAGCCAAGTCAAGGCTTTGTATGCCTGCTGTTTTATTTAAGTGATATCGTAATCGATAGGCAGGTAAACGACTAAGTAATTTAAATACATCAGAATAATTGCATGATGTTTCATTTTTCAAGAGTCATAATTCAAGAAACATAATATTATTTTGAAAAAGCAAGGATAGAACTGTCTCTCTCAGGATCGTTGAAAAAAAAAAAACAACGTAAACATCGCTCAAGATGTGAGTCCTTTCAGAAGTAATTATATATTACACCACATTTTGAAGAGAAAAAATGTTATGAGGATACAAGACAGTAACAACTATAAGTACATTGTTCATAGGGATAATCACACCCACTGACAACCAAATTCGGATCCCCCCAATACAACGTATTCACCTCATTGCAGTCGCAAATATTTGAGACTCCATAAAAGTGAGAATGGGGAGGTCATGCCATAAAAAAAATTATTATAATTGTTTCTACAAGAAACAAATCGCAATATTTAATACTAGAACTTGCCTAAAACATAAATAAATATAAAAAATATATTGCAATTTCAAATCATCAAAAGAATATAAATCAAGCAATTGAAATAGGTAAATCCGCGTTTTGATATGACATGAAATTATTGTTAGTAGCACTTGTAGCTTAGTAGTAGTTGCAGAATTTGCTGAATATGACACTGTACTTGGCAAATGGTACGCATGAAACACTTATATCACTTATGAATCTATGAATGTTGTATGTATCTATGCATGTATTCATCATTTTTATTAAACCACTGATTAATACGCAGTTCAAAAGTTTTAAAGAGAACGACATACCTTCTAAATCTATAGGGCAAATATTTTCTGTTAATTGCAGTTAACCTTTTCCTCATTTCATTTGTAAAATGGCGTGATTCTTCCGTTCCTGGAAAGAACATTTATACAATATTACAAAAGAAGATAAAATAAATGTAAAACTGACATTGACCTTTAAAAAAGCATTTGAAATTAATAAATAATTATTGAACGTACGTTAACTCTGCGCAGTCTAGAATGAGACGATTTAAAAAAATAATTAATTGCAGACTCGAAAGATTACATATACGTTCGAAATTATTATTAATTTCAATTGTCTTTTTTAATAAGTCTTTTTTGTCAATTGTCTTTTTTAAGTCAGTTTTCAATTGTTTTAAACATTTTATTTCATTTTGAACTTTTCAGACACTGAGGTGCAAATATTGTTCGCGTTTTGCAACCACTCTTATTGACATCGAAAAAAGGTCATGCAGGCATACTTTTGTGTAACATTCGTAAATCAAAGGTTTGATTGAAAATAGCACTTGTGCCAAATGATTCAGAGCATTGTTCTCTATCCTCCCAAAAAATCGAAGAAAAATGTGAAGTCATTTTCCGAATAATTTTATTTCCATATTATTGAAAAAACTGACACGATTTGATTAAAAATTACGCAAAAATTATAATAATATGGAAGGATGTACATGAAATCATATATAGTGCTAATACTGAAGAATAGGTAGCATGAACACAAATCTGTGTCTGAGAGGAAAAACGTTTCAGGTCGTGCAAATATTCAAAATTCATTAGTTTTAATGGAAATAGGACTGTTGCACAATTTACCCCATTCGAGCAAGAAATAAAATTAAACAATTTGCTGCTGTTTCTCAATAAAAATTGAAAAGGTAGTTGGAACTTCACACAAACGTACCTCCAAAAATTAACCAATCGATTGCAAATCTTCAAGACTTCGGGGTTACACAGACCGATAAACTAATATGGGTTTTCGATGATTGATTTATTGGTAGTGATTCCGGGCGCGTCAATTGCAAAGGTCACTAGTCTGTAAGTGTAGTACATGTTTTTTGTTCTGGTGGTGGAGATAGTCTTCACCCGCTGGATGGCGTGATCCGGCGTCGACTATCCGTCGGCTAGCGGGGTTTTCCCCATCCAGGTGTCTTCCAGCAGCCACGCACCGCCCAAGCCGGAAGGAGCTCTAAGGTTCCGACCGGTCTCCGGGCGTGTGTGGTAGTGTAGTGCATGTTAATGTAAGTATACGTAAGTAAGGGGTGAGGATAGGTCAAGGAAAAGAAAGATCGCACGCGGTCCATGGCCCCGTTTGTTTAGGTACTGCTTTTGATTGATTGATTGTTAGTGATTCCAGGCGCATCTTCTAATAAGGTAATTAGTCCCGTAAGTGTAGTGCATGTTTATCATCGGGAGGTGGCGGTGATCTTCCCCACTGGATAGCGAGATCAGGCGCCGACCTACCCTCGACTAGCGGGGTTTCCCCAACCAGGTATCTCCTACCACTGTGGCACCGCCCCAGCCGGGACAAGTTGTATGTCCCCGACCGATCTCCCGGCATGTGTGGTAGTATAGTGCATGTTAGTGTGTGTGTGTGTGTGTGTGTGTGAGAGAGAGAGAGAGAGAGAGAGAGAGAGAGAGAGAGAGAGAGAGAGAGAGAGAGAGGGGAGGTGAGGATAGGACAAGAGAAGAAGGAAAGATCGCGCGCGGTCCGTGGCCCGTTTGTTAGGGTACTGCTCCGGCATTCGCCTGGTGGTGATAGGAGAAACCATGGAAAACTTCCGATCAGAGCAACCAGCCGCTAGAATTCTCCTCCAGACAGGGACCGGATTCGACCTAGCTGAAAAGCTAGTGCCTAAAATTCTGCCACCGTCGGACTCGAACTTAGGACCACCCGGTCACTGCAGTGACATCAGTTGATACCCTGCACCTCTCCCGGTTCGGTTTTCGACTAAATCGTATGAACGATTTACGTGCTAATGTTGTTCCACGGTTAATGTATTGCACTTCAGCATAATTATTACGTGTATTATCAATATTATTATCATTGTTATTATTATAAATATTATTATTGTTGTTGTTAATAGTATATCATTGGATACCATTATCAGAATGTCAGCAAACCATCGTGCTATCACAAGAATATTATACCCTTAAGGGCAAAGGAAAAATAAGTTAAGTCGCGGTGCATTTGCGAAAGTTATGGCTGAACATCATATGAAAAATTTGTACGACGAACATCCTTTTGAAATTTGTTGAAAAAAGGGCTGCCTCCGGTGAGGATTGAACTTACGATCCCTGGTTTACAAGACCAGTGCTCTACCACTGAGCTAAAGAGGCCACTGGTCCGGCTTATTCCCAAATTGTACTTTCACTTTCTTCCAGTCGTTAATGGTTTCTCAACCCTTTCCCACACTGCTGCTCCCGCGTGACTATGCTTTTTATTCTTGTGCCCCTTACACTGGAAGAAAGAGAGCGGATTAGATGTTGGCATATAAATGGAAAGGATATATTTACATGCGACAGTTGGGACATAAATAATGGCAACTATTTTTTCTTTCGTGTGTGTGTGAAGACGAGCACTGGTGGAAAATCTGAAGTTTGCACAGGACAGGACAAGGTATGAAATAAGTGCATGGCTATTTTAACGACACATCAAAATTAGATTTCGCGTATTTACTAAGGTTCGAGTATTTGAAATGACAGTACTTGTTTCATGTTCCAAAGCATGTTAGCATATTCGAGTTCGCAACATTCCAAAAGTATTACATACCCGTTCTAAAGGTCCGATTATGCAGACACTCGATTACTGCACGTGCCACGTCGGCTCCCACACTCACAGGTCGTCACGCGCGTTGCTGATCACTGGTTGCTATACGACCTCGCAGAAACTCTTCTGCCCATCTCGCGGCTGTCCAGTATGAAAGGATATTATTTCCAAGAGCTTCCACCAATTCCCTGTCACATTCTCGGGCATTTCTCTCATGGAGAATGTCTACCTTGGTAAATGAGTGCTGCCTGAAAGGTGTTACATTCATCTGTCTCGGCGAATGACAACTGATTTCACATTTCTGTGCTAATAGAGATACTCAAAGAGCCATCTGTTGTTGTGAACAAACATTAGTACGCATTTCTTTCACGCAACAAATAAAATGATGTGATCCAATAGCATTTCTTTGAAAAAACATTTCCATGACTTCTGCCCCAACCCTTGTATTTTTCTGAGTTAATATATGTTATTTAGGTTCATTAATAACACGTCTCTCGCGCGACTTCGTCCAAAGCTTTCAAAACAGATCTTTTTGTCTTTACTGTTTTTTATTGAGCGTAACTGTAAGTTTGTATTGTAACTGAAAGTTTGTGGAGAAGAAGAAGGCTAACCAACATTAAGTGCACAATAGCAAAGCAACAGATCATTTCACTACTTGCTTAACGAATTATTTTCTCAGTATTTGCTTAACGGACGGGAAACCGAACTGGAAATCTGACGGGAAATCGGACGGAAAGCCGGATGGGAAATTGGACGGGAAACCGGACTGGAAAGCTCATGGAAATGGGAAATGCAGAACGAAATGCTATTGGCACTCTTTTGACGTATTCACTCTTTTAGAATTCCTCAGTACCAAATATATACTACTGCAATGGTGTCATCATTACAAAATGAACATTATTTTCGTGTTTGATTCTCAGGATAGTGTCTCTCTGTAGTATAATGCCGACTCCGGTTGTAGTGAACTCGGATATAGTGAACTCTCGGTTAAGCGGTGAACTTAAGTCATCGTTTCACTTACATTACAAATAAGCATAAGAAGATTCGGTTATATTGAATCTGAACCTCGGCTATAGTGAACATAGGAAATACAATGTCCAGGAAATTAATTCTCTCTTGAAAAATATTACATCGCTTCAGTGCCACATATTCAAAGACTAGACAGCTTGCAAAATAGGTCGTCGACCAATGGCCATAATATAAGTCATCTTTGAGCTAAAGACAGGGGACCGGGAAAAGATACCTTACAGATGACCTTGGGCCACTCAGTTTCACTGCGGATACAAAGGCCGTGTCCTGCGTGGGCTGCAATTGGCGGCGTCGGCGTCGCGCGATTGCTTCTTCAGTTTCAATCTTGATGTTACTTGATATTCCGAGGGACAAAGCGCTACTTTTTGTATCTCTATATTAATAAAATCAATCGTTATGGAGAATTTCTACTTAATTTTAACATCATCGAATATAGTGAACCAAAAATATTAGTCACCACAAGTTCACTATAACAGGAGTCGACTGCATGTTACAGCTTAATTGCAGAATATGGCTTATCTCGCCATTTAGTCGGTTAGTTCACACGGTTTGGGTTAAGTTGTATGAGTGATGGTGAACGGATCATTTCGATGGAATTAGCTACAGGACGCGGGCTAAAGTAAGGTGACTGTCCGACGTGGAGACTTCTTGTGTGTTTGCTATAAAAATGCGCGGGAAATTATGCATAGCCCAGATTCAACGTGGTTTTAGGTAAATCGCGATGGCAGAGGCAACCTCGTCACACCAACTCGGAAATGCGTAGCAAAGCGTCAACCAAGATATATAGAGCAGTTAGGTTAGATGATGTTTAGTTTAAAACAAGTTTACGACTGATAAATTGATACTCGAAACTTCACACGTCTGTTGCTACCCTCAGGAACTTCTCACCAACAGTTCCCTGTTTATCATGTAGTAGACTAGTCTGGACCAAAAATCTGCACTTAATCTGACTTATTCTTACGTCTCTTGGTGTGCTAAAATCGTAAACGACATCAGCTTTTCCAATCGCATACAGTATTTTTGCAAATCATGATGTAGTTTAACCGTAAAACAGCAAATTAACAGTAAAGCTATTATTGGTTTTAGACTAAATAAATTATGTATTTCATTTTCCCTTCTGTCTGCTTATTTACCTTGCCTCCAACACTGCGCCTGAGAAAATGAGCATTGTTATGAGTTTTATTGTTTCTTCAATAGCTTCAATATGTTTATTAACTCAGTGTTTCTTTCAGTTGTCTTCGCATTAGTGCACATAACTTTGAGTCTTGAACTAGTGGATCTACAACAGCACATACTTTCTCACATTATTTCTAAATTTACAATTTTCGAAACTTCAGAGAAAATGAGACCTGCGCCATTATGTTTATCGCCCTTTGTTTTATTCGAGGGAAACATTTAAAGAAAAAAATGGAGCGTTTTTTGAGAAAATGTTACTTTTATAAACTGCATTAATTTTAAGCAGAAATTAAGCGAAAATTGCTCGTTTTTAAAAACATTGTGCATGATTTTTTTTAAGGAGCTTATTTTTTTGAGCAGATGTTTAAGGAAAAACCTTTATCTTCTGCTTTGTAGTGTTGTAATATAAACATTTTGCAATTTTCAAAAATAGAGAGAGTAAGCTGGATTTCTTACAGTCCTTTGATACATACGAAGAGAAAATTCAAAGGAAAGATTTGGAGCCGTTAATGAAAGAATAATTGTTTAAAACAATTAAAATTGCTAATAATTCACACAAAATTATCTGAAAACTTTTCACGTTTTCGAAAATCTGTACATGACCTTTATCAAGATCTGCCTTTCAACAACAGATTTCAATAAGGAAAAAATTCTTCAAATTTGTGTACTTGTAGGAAGACCCTGAAAAAATTCAACTTTTGCAATTTCCGAAATGTCAGCAATTTCCACGAAACTGAGACCTGAACCAGTCTCTTAAGCGTCTTTTACCTATCCGAGGAAAAGTTTAAAAAAAAATTGGAGCTATTGAAAATTTTGGAAATGTTAGTTCTCAAAAAAAAGTTACATTCGTTTCAAACTCAGAGGGCCTTAATTTCCTTTAAATTTATCGAGGGATATCAACTTTTGAGAAAATTGTTAGAGCAGTTTTGGCACTAGCTTTGACTACAGACGGGTGGACAGAGTCGTTTTGCCGTCAATCAATTTTTCGGTAACAAACACTCATCGATTCTGACTACACAATGTGTTACATGAAGTAATTTACTGCATACAGGAACAATATTTATTCACTATTTGATTACCAGGGCTCGTCAAAGGGTTTTTCTGTCGAACATTTGTCGTTTTCCGGCACACGATTAAAATACTTCATCTTCTTACAAAGTAAGGTTGAGAAAGAAAAATTACTACTAGGGATTGTGTTAATTCGTCGAAACATTTCTGTTTCACTTGTAGCTATATGCTATTACTATTATAATATAACTAAGAATTATGAGTTATTAAAGGAGCCTGTTTAGCCTTCTTTGGTTTGAGATGCAGTGATCAAAAACTGGTCTCATAACGTGTGCCCAAAATGTGAAGTTCTTACTTTTCTGTTTAAAGGTAAGAACGAATCGTTTAGTTACAGAATTCCTATGATATGGCTTGAGCAACGAAACCACAAATGTGGCTGCTACTGCTGTTCAATTGACGTAAAGAATAATTAATACTAAAAAAGTGAAAATACCAAACATAATTTATCTTTTTAAAATACGTTATCTATGTACTTGGCGAAAATAATGAAAGACAAAATTGAAGCTGTGTTCGAGAAACTAATTCTTTCAAAATTGCCCATATTACAAATATTGACAGTTTTGTGATGTATGTTTATGTTATTCAACTTTTAAAAAGGTTTTTATGTCGGTAATGATCGGTATTTTTTCTTAATCCGTTCATTTGTTTAAGAAATCCATATGCATTTCACAATATCTTCATATACAATATGACTACAACGAGAGAAATTTTACGAACACTGTAGGAAGAGCGAGCCAGGAATATGTCGAGTTCTGCGTTGGAAAAGTTTCAACTGCGGTGTCTTATTAGCGGGGCAGCAGTAATTGAAATTTAATGAAACGTGTAATTAAAACGGTGCTGTGACGTTCGTAGTCGCGGAAAAGAGCTCCGCGAGCGGGCGCGTCCCCGACACGGAGTACACTTCACGTAAATTTCTCGCTCTTTGCGATAACAACTGCTCTAGTTTCTCAGGTCTCTAGGGCCATTATGGTCTCGAGGCAATCGCCTGAAGAATGAGCTGTGAGAGGTGCACAAATGTTTGAAACACCCGTCCGTCTTCTGTGTTGTGATGATAACCACAATCTCGTAATTACGTACGCGTTTTCTTTTGTCAATTGATTAATAGTCGTGACAAGATCAGGATTATTAGAGACTATTTCAGTTCACATCAATATCAAACAACATTAAATGCTGTATTACAATTTTCGGCAGGTCATTATACGTTTATTTTAATATTGAAACTAAATTAACTTTTAAAAAATCTCTTTCGCTTAAAAAATTATATTTTTCTGAGTTAAACTCTCCACTTAATGTAAAATTAAAAATTTAACTGCCCTAGCTAATGAAGTTTCAACTAACATTATGGTTTCGATACAAACTCCAAAAGAATGTCCAGAGACAATTTCACAAATGTTTCAAACACCCTTTGTGTTTTCATACTGTGGTAATAAGCACGTTCTAGTAATTAAATACATTTTTCCTGCAGTTTATCAAAAATATTGATTCAAACATCCTTAATTTGATTTAAGGTGAATATCACTCGTTTGCTTAGTAATTCTTTCTCTTAACAGTTGCTCGGTTCACCTAGAAGTGTGCCACAATTATGGCCTCTAGGCAAACGATTATAAAAAGACGCCAAGGGAAGTTTACAAATTTTCGAACCTTCCCATCGACTTGACCCATGGATGAAAGCACGGTCGAGTAATTAAGTAGATATATAACTTACAGTTTATACACGATAATAATAATAATAATAGTAATTATTATTAATAATAATAATTACGATCGATAATGATGATGATAATAATAATAATAATAATAATAATAATAATAATAATAATAATAATAATAATAATAATAATAATAATAATAATAATAATAATAATAAATTCATGTAAAATCTTTTTTTCGAGATGAGCTAATTTTCCTTCCTTTAGTATTTTGTTTGATATATATTAAGAACTATCAACTGTTCTCGTTTTTCGAGTTACTTCTTTAATGGTCTTCAGACGATCTTCCTTAAGAAAGACGCAGTGGGAGGTGTCACAAATGCTTTAAACGTTTTCGCGCCTTCTGTACTGTGATGTTAAGCACAAGCAAGTAAGTACAATTTTGCAGATTTTTACATATTAATTAATACAACCTTACCAAGAATTCAAGAATTTTTCTTGATACACTACATTACGTCGAATACTCTTTGTTCTGTTTTGACGTGAAAACGTCTTTAAAAAAGCAATCACACGCTAGAGTTACGCTTCTGTCATCCAAATCGTTATATTCATGGCCCAAGGGTTCGTTCTCGGAGAAGCTAATATAGTCTGAGAATATTCTATAGGATGCTGACAATCGTGTGCATATTGCCTGATTGTGGGTTTACGTCATCGAACGGATTCAGTTGGATTAGGATTCTGGAAATTCGCTTTGCGTCACTCCGCAACGGAAAGGGTTAGACGAGTGATATAGATCTTGAAGTAATTTATTATCATGGATAAGCCAAAACATTTTCAAGTAGTAATGTGAACAATTTTGCCTAATGAAATTGAAATGTTTTTTTTAAATTTAAAGTATTAAATCAAAAAGCGATAGAAGTCGTGGGAGGGACTTAGTCGCTTAGACCAATTGTTATGCTCCGATTTAAACAGTGGCACTTCAAGGTCACGAGCTTTAAGGAGAGGAGGCATTGTCATCCAATCGGGAGCTCGAATACCAAAAATTGAAGTCGTAACGAAGATTCCGATTGGATGACAGTGTCCCTCTCTTCGTGTCCTTGAAGTGCCACTGTGTTTAAATCGGAGTATAGCCAGCAGAACCTCAAGAGATGATCGATGGAACGCCTGGAGTGTCTTCTGAAGCGCTGCCGCAGAGCTGAAGAGACAGAATTCCGACCCTAGCTACATAGCTGCCGAATTTAGCCGCCATCTGGATGAAAATTCTAGCGGCTGGCTTCTCTTATTGGAATTTTCCTACGTTTTTCGGATGAATACCAAGCCAATGCCGCAGCAGTGCCCTATCAAAAGGCCCACGGACAGCGCGCGACCTTAGCAGTTGACGAGCTCCGAATCACTAATCAATCATTCGCGATCTTTCCTTGTCCTTATTCTCATCCCTTACTTACACACACACATACTTACAAGCACTACACTACCACACATGTCGGGAGACCAATCGGGAGCTTAGAACTCGTCCCGGATGGGGCGGTTCCCCGCTGGTAGGAGATACTTGGTAAGAGAAAACACCGCAAGCCGGCAGGTAGGATAGGCGCCGAATCTCGGCATCCAACAGGGTAAGATCATCGCTACCTTCCGCGATAAAAATATTGACTGCTCTTACTGGTTGAATTTCGGATGAATACCAAGCCAATGCCGCAGCAGGGCCCTATCAAAAGGGCCACGGACAGCGCGCGACCTTAGCAGTTGACGAGCTCCGAATCACTAATCAATCAATCATGAGGCGGCAGAGCCCTTTTCGGTCCGCTGACTTTGCTGAAGAATGCAGAGGTCGGATCCACTCGTATCTCCGTCTGTTCTGTCCAATGTCGGAGGATTTTTCACGTCAAAAATGGTAACAATAGTGTGTACTATATATCAGATATTAATCTCATAAATGAAACTTTGAAATAATTTATTAGTTAACAGTTGCTTTATTTTCTATTTTAGTAGATTTTGGGACAAGGAAACAACTAAGAAAATACTCACCAATTGTGCTTAAGATGTCTGAATGAATGTATGAAAAATGTATGTATGAAACACTCAATTCAGCCTTAGTTTATTCTCAGACAAAAGAGCACATCATTACGTTCAATTTTTGCGGTTCATTGAATAACCCTTTGAATGGAGATAAGCTGAGACTCGCATGCTGTGTTTATTCGGTTTAGTGATACCTTCGAATAAAATATAGAAATTGTTATCTGTCTAGTGTGTCACTTTTTTAGTCGCTTTTGGACATCTTGGCCATATAGCGACCACTGTCACTTTCAAACTGTATGGGAACACGTAAGGACAACACAAACATTCATGCTCGAGGCGGTATTCGTATACGCGGCACTTCGAGCCGTGAATGTTGCTACCTTCAGCCTTAACGACCTTAGCGAGACTCGGGCCATCAGGCCCGCTCTTCCGTCTAACAATGCAAATTTCGCTACGATCCTTTCACCACCTACCGAAGAAAGGAGGTATTATCTTGGGCTACGAAACAGGTGGAACTCAATTTTGCTCAGAGGCTTCATTTAGGCTTGAGGATCTTTTACATGCAGTAAATTTACTACATGGGACAGCCGGCTTTACTTCCCCTCCAAAGAAGGCGTACGAAGGATTTTTCGCCCTTAAAAAAATCCACTTCGATCGGGTTTGAACCCGCAAACTCAGGTACGACAGTCCGACACGCTAACCGTTACACCAAGGAATCCGGTTCTGTGACGTATTTACGTAAATGATCCTCAAATGTCCAAGTAAGGAAAGCTGTGAAGAGGGGTTCAAATTATTTCTATCGCCCTTTGCACTCTAAGTATTGTTATGACTATCACATAAAGAATAGCATACAAATATTGCAGTTTAATAAACGATAATGCATGTATTCACAATTGAACATAAATTAACACGAATATCACTATATCTCGTATTATTTCTCTCATCTAAGTTTCAATTGTTACAGCGTAGCATTTGAGTAACTGTTAACTCCGACATTAAAAACGTTGGCTTTCGAACGTTTCGTCTAAAAAAAATGTCGTTCTAAATACAAACGTTGCGTCTAATCGATGTTCAAATATATTTTTAAAACCCTTCATGTACTTGTATTTGTACTCTGATCAAAAGTACCATTATGTGATCATGTATAATTTTGAGAGATTATCACTCAATAATATCATTATTCATTATGTCATTAATATCATTATGATAATATTAATCATATTATTATCATTATTAATATTATTGTTGTTATTTTTAACACGTTTCCAAATAGTAAGGTGAAGTGATTCGGTCTCGCGATATATGGGCTTGGAGGATTAAAGCACTAAGGCAGTAGGTTCGAAATTCGCGTCATGTAACAATGTATTTTGATTTATTTTCGTCAAAAAATAGTAAAAGCTGTAGTTAACGTATGGGGGAAAATACACGTTTTCCTGAACTGAAGAATATATACCCTATCCTTTTAATATACATGGTTGAATGATGGAAGAATCAAGAAACCGAGGTTAGCAATAGTTGAAATTTTCTCTCTCGAGTTATAGAAAACTCATTTGCATCAGTAAACGAACCACAGATTTGATTTTTTAGTATTGCTAACAACCCATATCGCCGTGTTCACTCCTATCACATCTAGCAAAAGATGATTTCAACAAAATGTGCGCAGAGTGAAGCTACAATTATATCCAGAAACAAAATAAGCGTACATCTTAGCATTGATCAATGGATCAGTGAAACTAGAAACAAAGTCTGATCAACATAGACACAGAAGTTTGCGTGTTGTAAACAGTCGTATTTAGTATTTTGAAAATTATACACAACAAATGTTAACTATTGCATTACATATGACTAATATTATAATTATTATTTTCCTTATGGTGGTTTGTATCGTCTCCAATAGTATAGAAAAAGTTATGCAGCAGATAAGGTTTGACTGACTTAGTACTTGAACTTGATTATCGGTTTTAATTGTTTAATATCATTTACCAATGTGTTGTCCTTGACTTGTATGTGGAATACGTGTGGTGAGCTGTTGCTATTGGCACTTGATGAATGTTTTAAATTATGTTCGTGGCGTGGGGAAGGGGGCATTCCATCTTTTTCCTAATCCTTCTTTAATCTCTTGATATGTACGGCAAATGTGAGTGTCGTTTAGGAATTTATAATACAACTTTAAATAGAATGTAATGTAATCTAATAATATTACATATTATGAAGAGTACTTTACGACCATAAATTAATATTTGAAAGCAGGTTAACAGGGCTTGGTCAGGTTTTTTTTTTGTAATAGATAATACGGAAATTGTAAATATTCTGTAACTTAGCTAAAAATTGTTTCTCATACGTGTGTTTTTTCGTAACATTATTCTTGAACAGTGTTGTTTTCATTTTCTTTTATATTAGCCCTGAGGATGGAAATAAAAGTTTCCGAAACGTTGTCAAACAACTAGTGAAAATTTTTCTGACCAAGCCCTGTTAACCTGCTTTCAAATATTACATATAGAGATAAAGAAAAGGAGTTGTAAGGGGAGTATGATATGAATATAATGTGACACGGGTAAGGAAAAAAATTCCTGAAGCGGCAAAAACTTCCCGTCACTATGCGAGTACACTAATCTACCAAAGTCTTTCTTAACTCTTTATTTCCTGAAGTGGATGTCTCGCATTCTCCTTCCGGTCTTTGGCCTCCTCACCTCCTGAAATTGAACGGTGCCAAGAAGGCTGTCCGCATCCTCACCTCTGTGCTTACTTCTCGTACACCCACTCTCATTTACCACCTATTGTCCGCACTTAATTATTTAAAGATTTACTATTAATTCGTATACTTATTGATTGATTACTTATGTATTTACATATTACTTATTTGTGTTTACTAGACATCGGATGTTTAGGGAAGTGCCTATTTTTTTCTAGAAAACTTATTTAAAGGCTGATAATATATGTCCACGTTTGACGGAATTTTATGCTTATTTTTGTTATTGCAGAAATGCCCATTTTTTGCATAAATACCTTTTTTTAGGACTTTTTTGCCTTTTATTTAGTATATTTATATACAATGCTAAGATATCGGGAAATCGGCGATGGTCCAACGTGACTATTCATTACGAAACCTTCAATTCATGTCTTGAAATTTAAAATGACG
This sequence comes from Teleogryllus oceanicus, assembly GCA_964035755.1. Taxonomy (NCBI): domain Eukaryota; kingdom Metazoa; phylum Arthropoda; class Insecta; order Orthoptera; family Gryllidae; genus Teleogryllus; species Teleogryllus oceanicus. The sequence continues at coordinate 231,618,777 of CAXIVR010000001.1, read as the reverse complement.
AGAAAATTCCTGAAAGTACACCAACTGATTTTTCTCCATTTCCCTATTTCACAAATGATCCATGATCTGAGAACATGGACGATTGACAATACGCCGAGGGAAGCGAAATTTTAAGTGGAAATAAATATAAATTCCCAGAAGGTTTCAATGTTGCTAGTGTTGGACTGCTTAAATATATGCCAATCACATCATTCACATATCCTTCTCCGCATTGAAACTGATTTTGTCTCCCAGTCGTCGCAAATTTGAAATTGTGATCCCTGAAAAAGTTACTAGTAATATGTAAATATTACTGGTTAATGAAAACTATTAAGAATAAAATGTAGAAGAGTTGTAAATATGTAAATCTAGTTTTACATTAAAATATACGAACTGGTTTTGTGCATTTAAGTTTACAAAATAATATATGCAACAATGACAATTTTCCATTTTATTGTGTATGTAACTTATGACAGTGCCTTTTCCCTCCTTATTCTTGACTTTTTCAGTGCCTTTTTAGGCGCCTAAAAGACGATTTATTAGTGCCTAAACATCCGATGTCTAATGATTACTAATAAACTTATTAACTGAATTATTGTTTTCTAATTTACTTACTTATTTTCTCTTCAGTCTAAGTTTTTCTCAGTCCATAATTATCGTTTCTCTAATACGTGAGACGATGTGAGACCTAATTTCTTTTCTTTTTTTTGCCTTGGCCGAATGTTACGTATCTATTTCGGAAGAAATAGTTCCCATTCCCATGCACTTTCCTCTACATGTTTCGGTGGCACAGCAATTTAAGAGGATTTGGATCCAATCTTCTACCTCGCCCCAGAGCACAGAGATACCATTGCCATTTAAGTCTTTCCATCTACTTTGCATCCACCCCCCCACCCCCCCCGATCTCAAACCACGCATAACGCCCTCTTTCGTCCCTTCTAAGTGTGTGAACATAATTTTCACAACCGCATTCCAGACTAGTAAATTTATTCCACTACCAATCTTTATCTTTTTTTGGCTGATTCTGCTTGGATATCTTGCCTTTTTATATCCGAATTAACTGCTCAGAAATTAACGAATCAGAAATTAACTGTTCTACCTTGCATGAGCCCTTGTCCTTAACTATATCCGCAGAGATATCTCCCAGTCTTATTCGTTCCAGTAAAAGTTTATCTTTGTACCATCAGCAGCGCTGTTCACTTTAGTGTAATTGCAGTCTAAATTACCTATTTACAAGTGTGTCAGCATGTTCGCTTTCTAACCTAGTCCATAGCTTAATTGGTTTGATTTTAAAATCTTTTGAAATTCCTACTCAACCGACCTCTCTTCGTAACAATCCCTTTCAATGTTTTCCATTCGATCTATTCTATTCATATCCCATATTTTCGCCCTGTAATTTATAGCCGAGAGAACTAGCGATTTAAATATTGTGTCGTAAACCTTTAAAGGTAAGTCAGGTACTGTACGCACTGCGTTAACGATTTGTTTGGGCGCAATTTGTCCTTCACTTTGGGCCACCACTACGTGACTATTCCACCCCCATTCATGAAAAATTTTGCCCGTGAAAGTTTTGACACGGTCGAGCTTATCCTAAGCGTATTATAATTTCTCTTTGTTACTCTAAATAAACCCATTCTTCACACAAAGAATTTTAGTTCTTTGAATTTTTACTTTTAGGCCGTATGTCTCACTGTAACTTGCGAAGATGTTTAAACTCTTCTGTAAGCCCTCAATAGTTTTCGAACATAGAATTAAGTCATCTGCATGTAATAATACGGCAATTTCCAGACCATCAAATTCCGGTGTAGATGTGTCTGCCTCTTGTACCGATGTCATTAAATAGTTTATAAACAAAATAAATAATGGCGGTGAAAGGGGACAACCCTGTCTTACTCCTACTTTGGTTCTTTTTTAGTTGTACTTCCGGCTTGATTCGCCTTTCTTTTCTGCGTTACCTTATACTGTTTTGTTTGTTTCGCAAATCTGATCCAAATTTCTGGAAAACGAAAACGTTTTAATAGAATACTGCACCACATTATACGAATTTTATTTGTATGAACTACGATATACTATTTTTGCAATCGTTACACGTTTATTTTTTAAATCAGGTATTCACTAATATTCCACTCATATTATTCTTTCTATTAGAATTCTAAGTGTACTAGGTTTATTTGTCGTGACTTCGTGTTAGTTTCTTTTGCTACTCCAAGAGAACGAAAGACAGAAATTTTGAGTGCCAGGCGTGCATCTCGTTTTGGTCGACCGTTATTCATTTCTCGTGAAAGAAGTCTTGGGGATCCTACGTTTAAAAAAGAAAAATTCTAAGTCTGCAGAAGTAGACTACGTTCCCTCACATAGAAAGCGACTCCTTTCGTAGCTCTCCGGAACGGACGGTGGTATAATGATATACAGCTGTGTGAAACTGTGAAAAACCTGTGATAGTGCTCCATTATCAGACGGAGATTTCTTTGAAACAAAAATATTTGTAGATACTGTGTAGTTCGACATTATTTAAAGCTATGTTAAGGAAGACGAAGGCCAAATGTCCCTGGCTATTGTTATTGATTAAATAAAATACATATTTAGTTATTTTGAATTTTTCATTAATGTAATAATTAAAGAGTTATTATTTTTTGAAATTATATAATTTAATTATTTACTGAGCGTGGCTCAGGGCGTGAGCGATTCGCATTCGGGAGGACCGGGTTCAAACCCTGTGCCGGTCATCCTAACCGGGGTTTTCGTGATTTCTCTCGGTCATCCTGGCGAATGCTGGGATGGTTCTAATGAAAGGCCACGATCGCGAAACCGGCTTCGCTAGCCGAATTCGTCAACTACATGAAGTCAAAAGTTAAACGAATTCCAGAGTGGGTTCTTAGGTGACCGACTGGGAACCCCGGGTCCAATGGCGCCTAGGCCAACTGCCCTCGACGGGACCTTTAATGGCTAAATACAAATAAATACAAAATGTAATTATTTTATTGTCATTGTGCAATTTAAATATTTAATCGCGATTTAATCGATTTTTTAAATACTTAATATATTGAATTACTTGAGAAGCTTTCTATTTAGTTTATTACTATCGGTTTTAAAACAATCTTAAAAAATGAATGAACCCATTAACAAACCTTCATTTTATTTATGGTCGTTAGGATTATCCTTGTTACAATGTTAAGGAAGGATGGCGATATTTGCAGGTGTGGCAAAGTTGATTCTTCACAAATGATGTGCCTGAGAGAGCAGACACTCTAAAGAAAGTAAGCTGCGCTTAATAACCGTTTTTACATGGACTAGGTCGAGTAGCAAAAGTTGTATCAATTCTTAAATCGTAGTTCTTAATACAATGATGCAGGTGTGAATGTAGAAACCATATTATTGGGATATGACGTAACGTTGTGTGGCTTCCACGTGCGACGTGGAGTGTGGCGGATGTCGTGGGACATAACGAGGCCTGGTGGGACATGGCTGGTAGTGATGGAAAGTCGCACGGCGGGGAGTGGCGAGGCCTGGTGGGATATCGGGAGGACGGAAGTGAAACATCGCGGAAGAGGAGGGGATCGAGGAGCGTGGCGGGGATTGGCGAGGTCGGGTGGGATATGACGAGGACGGAAGTGATGCGTCGCAGAAGAGGCGGGGCATCGACGTGTGGCGGGGAGGTGCGAGGCCTGATGGGATATGAGGGGACGGGGGTGAAGCATCGCGAACAGAGGCGTGGAGAGGGTTGGTGTGGCCTGGGGCGACATGGCGGTGGGAGTGGCGAGTCGCGGCGAGAGGAGGGGCGTCGCGGGGCGTGGCGGGGCGGTGTGCGCCCGACGGGGCTGAGCCGCCGATGCTCGTCTTTCCGCTCGGTTTCGCCGCCTCGAGTTGAGCTGTGAAGACAGGCCCCATCTTGCGCACTCCAGATGAAGCCTGTGAGATTAATGCCTCGAGGCGGCGTCGAGGGGCACTTCGTCACCAGCGCCGTAATTACAATCGGAATTGCGCCAGTGACAGATCGCCGCCCGCTCCCGGACCCCGCTTCGCCTCCCCGCTGTCGCCCCTCACTCCCCGTTTCGCCCCCCGCCCCGCCGCCGGCGACCGCCCCGCGGTGCCCGGCTGGCGTCGGTCGGGCGGATCTTTTCCCCTGGATCTCGTAATGCGTACGTTTCAGATCATGTTCATGCTCTTTAGAGAATTGGTTTTCGTCTTCCTTTCAATTTCATACTTTCTCCTTAAGTGCTCTTTATAAGTCAGTGGCTGCAATGTGGCGCTTTTAATGTACTAAGAGCACACTCAAATTTCACCACGTCAGTTCAAGTTATATCCCGAGTGTCATATGTTGGTTTATTTTACCAATTTTATCCTCGTCAATTTTTTTACTCGACCTCGATCAAGTTTGGAGCAAAAATCCGTTACATTTCAGCTGTTTAGCAGATTTCATTTCGAAATGTTGCGCTGATACTAGCTCCGTGATAGGAATATCATACAGTCACAAATGCCTCAGAGGCAAGCAAAGTGCCGGATACGTGCCGTTAGGGAAATTAAGAGCAGGCGGCACAGGACAAACTCGTAGATGAGAGAGATACATATTACTGCAAAAATAATTATGTATTCTTTGAAAACTCTTGGTGTCTTCAGGGAATCATTATACAGATGCAAGAATCGTTTTACACGGTATTCGTTACATGGGCTGAAACGACATCGAAATACAACTATTTTTTAAACATTTTAAATCATGAATGGGTTGGTTTGTTGATTCTTAGTGGTTCTGGGCGCGTCAACTGCTAAGGTCATTATTCTCGTTAACATAGTGCATGTTTTTCCTCGGGCGGTGGCGGTGATCTTCCCCCGCTGGATGGCGAGATCCAGCGCCAACCTACTGTCGGCTAGCAGGGTTCTCCCAAACGAGGTATCTCCCACCAGCGGAGCACCGCCCCAGCCGGGACAAGCTCTAAGCTCTCGACCAGATTCCCGGCATGTGTGGTAGTGAAGTGCATGTTAGTGTAAGAATATAACGGGTGAGAATAAGATAAGAAAGATGAAGATAGGAAAGATCGCATGCGGTCCATTGCCTGTTTGTTCGGGTACTACACCGGTATTCAACTGGTGTTGATCGGAGAAACCACGAAAACTACCGATCAGAGCAGCCGGTCACTAGAATTCTCCAAAGGCAGAGGTTGAATTCGACCTAGCGAACAAGCTAGTGTAGAAAACCCTGTCATCATGGGGACTTAAACCGAAGACATTTCGGTCAAACGCACTGCAGTGACATCGAAGAGTAAAGCCTCGTCCTGAATTGATATTTTCATTGAAAAAAATTAAGCCGTTTTTAAGAAAATGGCAATTGAGCTATACTATAAATGCGAAATTTTACGTTCCTCTTCACAGGAGTCTATTGGGTTTTCAAAAAACTTCATTGAAAGTCATTTGAAGCACTTCCACTCATAAATACAATAATGTATACAAATCGATGGAAATGTTCATATTAACAGCGAGAGAAAAATTAATAAAAAACATTTGTGTAATTTTTGAAAAAACAAAATAGACCAAGATGAACATTATGTCATATTACACATTGCAATTAGCACTATCCAATGAAAAAGTTTGAAGAAAATATTTGGAGCCATTTTTGAGAAAATTGCGTTTGAGTGTTTCAGAAAATGCGGAATTTTGAGCTCATTCTAACAGAAAAGTGTTGAGTTTTCGAGAAACTCCGTACGACATTATTTAAAGCACAAGTACTCATAAATACAATGCTGTAAAAAAATTGTCTCTAATGTAAATATTACCGACGTGAGAGGCGAGTAAAAAAATTACATTTTTGTAAAAGCGAAAAAACAAAATAATAGAATGATGTTTATGTCATCGTATAGTGTACGTTTGGTACTACCCCTACATAAATTTAAAGAAAAAATGGAGAAGCTTTTGAGTAAGTCTTGTTTTTGTAATTTTTTAAAATTGCAAATATTGCACGAACTATTCCACCAAAACTACTCAATTTTTCAAAAAAATGTACATGACCTTATTGAAAGAATGATATTTATGAACAACAAATTTCATTTGGAGGAAAAATCTGTCTTCAATTGGAAGACGCCGAGAAAAATTCCAACTTTTGCAATTTTCGAAAATTCAGAATTAACCCTGAAAATTGAACCTATGCCTCCTTTATAAACGTATTTTACTCTACTCTTACAAGAAATTCAAAGAGAAAATTTGGAGCCGTTTTTTTGAAAATGTTTGTTGAAAATTTGAAAATGTACAGGGGGCTTCATGTAAAGTACCCCCAAATTTTAAAGAATATTTTTCAAAATTTCAAAGCTTCAACTAGAGTCAGATGGACAGGGCTTCTTCAATTTTGAAAAATCCTACTTGTGGTTTAGGCCCTGGTAGTTTTCACAGACCGAGAACGGACGGACGGACGGACGGACGGACGGACGGACGGACGGACGGACGGACGGACGGACGGACAGACAGACAGACAGACAGACAGACGGACAGATGGACGTTTAAAAAAACACTTTTCGGTAACAGGGACCCCCAAAACGTGTATTTCCGTTGAAATCTCGAAATCGATTTTCCGCAGCATTACATAACTTACTCTATTCTACGTATATTACTCCGTATATACGGATGTGTACGAGAAAGTAGAAACTGTCATCAATATTGAATTTTGACAATTCTGTTAATGTTTTTTGCAATATTTTGGGAATACAGAGAGTTCGCCTAAAATAGAACCAGTATCACTTTTTACTCTCATTTGCTACATACAGGAAACAAATTCAAGTCTTTCTAAAAAATGCTTAAAATTGCAAATATTTAACGCAAAATTACGCAAAAGCTACTCACGTTTTCGAAAAATTGTACATTAGTTTATTTCAAGATCAATTGTTCATCAACAGATTTTATTAAGGAAATATCTTATCTTACTTATTCTAGTTGTAGGAAGACGCCGAACGAAATTCTGAACTTTTTCAAATTTCCACGAATTTAGAGATTCAGCCTAAATGAGACCTGCGCGATTTTTAAACGTTCTCTACTCTATAAGAAAACGAACAAAAATTTGAAGCCTTGAGAAAATTTCGAAAATTTTGAGACTTCATGTAAAGTACCCCCTATATCTAAACATCCGTTTTAATCTCGAGCCTTGAGTGCGTTCAGATCGATAAGAGAATATACATTTTGGATCATACAATCGTCTGGACGATTTAGAGCCTAAATGAACAACCGTTGTACAAGAATAATTAGGAATTCACGAATATCAAACATCGAATTCTGTGAGCGAACTATCGAGTTTTAGTAATTTGATTGATTATAATCTTCCTTGAATTCACTTCTATTTTCCGGAAATGTCAACCGAAATGGTCATTAGTCCCGTTAGTGAGGTGAATGTTTTATGCTTGGAGTGGACGGAGTTCGTCCTGCCGCTTGAGTGTAAATGCTGTGTAAAATGCAATGATGATGATAATGATTTATTATTATTATTATTATTATTATTATTATTATTATTATTATTATTACTATTATTATAACTATTATTATAACAGTAATAATTAGGAAAATCAATCGGAGATTCACATCTATACTAATTGAACGAGAGCTGGAAGTTATTAATTTAAAAAATATGGATGTTTCATGAAAACCAGCTGTTTCCAATACACTGCCACCACTGTCGCATCTCGTAACCCGCCATTGTAGCTGGGAGTCCAGCCGCGCCTGAGTCTTCCAGAGGCAGCCGTGCTCAGCCCACGTGACACTCCGCGGTGCTGCGCGTTGCGTTCGTGCACCTGCCAGGGGACGCCTCTCGCCGCACCTGGGGAGCAAGAAATGCTCGCGGTAGCAGATACCGAATACGGGAGAGTCGCGATAATCCGAGGAAATTCAGGACGCTGGAACGTCGGCTAACGAAAACTCGGAACGAAAAAAGGGAAATACATAACGGAATTTTCAACCACAATGTAGAACGAAGTCAAATAAAATGTGCAGATACTATTAAAATTACAGATACATACATAAGCGCGAATCGGTCGCAACAATGTAACAGAAACTGGCGCTGGCACCAACCGCCGCACACGAGACCTTTGACCCTGTGTTGCCAAACCTTCAAGAGCCAGCTCTTGAGTATAGTCATTTGTTTGCTTGCTTGGAGACATGGCGCACATCAGGCTTTTTTCCATCTCGGATTGCAGGGAATCTCGGATTAGCGACGCTCGGATTATCACGACTCTGTACATAGCAGATACAGACTTTCTTAATGGCAATCTTCCCTTATTTTGTTAACATTATAATATTATTCCATGAACAATGTTAATACATGCATTGATTACAGTATTTCGTAGCAGTATTTTCACACCTGTGTGTTTTGTATCAAATTTACACAAGTTTAACATAGATTTATTTTTCATTAATTTCGTTTTCGGAAAATATACTTTTACTAATATAATTTCTTTTATATCCACTAAAACAGTGTTTCTTGGCGGGAGGTCCTAGGTTCGAGTTCCGACTGTGGCAGGATTTTCGACTCTAGCTTGTCAGCTAGGTCGAATTCAGTCGCTGCCTGGAGGAGAATTCTGGCGGCCGCCTGCACTGATCGGTAGTTTCCGTGGTTTCTCCCTTAAGCATCTGGCGAATGCCGGAGCAGTACCCTAACAAACGGGCCACGGCCCTCGTGCGATGTTTCCTTCCTTTTCCTTGACCTGTCCTCACTCCCTACTTACGTACAGTTACATTAACATGCACTACACTACCACACGCGCCGGGAGACCGGCCAGGAGCTCAGAGCTCCTTCCGGCTGGGCGGTGCGCGATTCTAGTTCGCGATTCTAAGTTTGAATCGTTCCAAAAACGATGTCATGAAAGTCATATACAGCAGTAAGGTAGTTATCAGCTCTTCTTAATCATGGATGTATACAAAGGCTTAAATGGGAAGGGTTCAGAAGGTACAATGAACTGAACTAATAGAAACGCTAAATCTTGGATTTCCACGAAAGCAGATGGAGGGTTTTTAGACAAAGTGTAGTACAAGGGGCAGAGTGAGAAAAAATAGAAAGAAACCTTACTCTAGATGTTAAGAAGCTAAGTAAATTTTGACGTTCATTGTGAGTTAAATTAAGACGCTGCCAAAATTATACAAACCGGTTTATATCATTTGAAAATTCAAAAAGGGTAGTTTAAAACAATGCAAATCAAAAGAGAAACTTATAGTTGAGATCGCAATGAGTAAGGAAGAAGGGTAATTGGAGGCTCCAGGTTCTGAAAAAATCCAAACATTTTTGAATGAAAGTGTCTGATTTTGACTGATTAGTATGTTCATCTAAGAGCATTGCAAGATCTTTCTCTGAAGCACTGATAGATTCTCATAAAATTCCTATTCATAAAACTCTTCTGCACTTGGAACATCTATCTGCACAAGAAAGGGGACTCAGTCCGGTCTGTGACGCCGAGCAGTGCAGACGTTCTTAAGTCAAGCTCTGCTACCATTACCAGTGCCAGTTCTATAAAGTGTTGTTTTTCCGAGTGTATTGGATGCTAAATTACAATTGTGTCAGTTGTAAGTGGGGAGTGCGTGCTGGGAGGTGAACCAACTTATTTCTGTGGGCCATCAGTAATTGCGGTATTACAAGGTAAACTGCCAACGCTTTGTATTCATAGGAGGGGTGAGCCTTGGGTCTCCCAAGATGGAGCCCCCTCCATCATTACCCGAGGCCATCTCGTCAGCGCTTTTAACCGCTCACCAGCGCGTTCCTATTGCAAACTGTAACGACTTCAATTTAAACATGGTTCAAAAGCCTAATTATAATACTGACGCAATCACATCTCCAGAAGCAAAAATTCAAGCCTTGAAACATGAAATACGACAACACGACAACAGTCGCAGGAACTTCAACGGCTACTTCATCAAAATCCTTCTCAAAATCCAAACAGTCCAATGAACGTCCCAAGTGAGTTACAAAATCCTACTCAAAATAGTGCATCTCATCTAAGTGAAAGTTCTTATCAAAGTGATTATAATAGTTCAAAACGTAAATGAGGTACGAGCAGTGAAGAAAATGCCAGTTAAAAATAAACTAGAACAATACAGTTTTTCTAAATTTAGAAACTATATATCCCAACTTCAACCTAACTCTGCTTGCCTCTGGTCTGCAATTAAAAATATAACAAATGACAAAAAGCAATTACTCCCATTAAAAATAATAATAACAACGCATTAGCAACTACTGATTCTGAAAAGCAGAACTACTGGCAAATCATTTTGAACTCTCCTTTACTAATAATCTCCCTTATAATATTTCCTTTACACAAAACATAGTTCAATCATTAGTCAACCCAATTCATACAGTTCCTGAAAGAATTTAATTTATTTCCCCATCTGAAATCAAATACATAATTTCCAAACATAAAAACAAGACATCACCAGGCTTAGATCTAATTCCTGATATTGTAATTAAATTTTTACCATATCCCATTTTCAGTTCACTAACAGCTACATATAATGCATGTTTCAGACTCAACTACTTTCCAAACTCCTAGAAAAAAGCACTTATCCTGCCAATTCCTAAACACAGATCAAACTAAACCTGAAAATTTCAGGCCAAATTTTAAATTTTTAAAAAAAAAAATAAATTTGAAATAAATAATATTATTCCTAATAGTCAATTTGGTTTTAGACATAATCATTCTGCTACTCATCAATTGTTACGTTTAACAGACTCTAATGGCACCAATTTCCAAAAATTACGTCATACTCTTGCTATATTTCTAGATGTAAAAAAATCATTTGATAAAATCTGGGATGATGGATTACTTTTTAAATTGAGAAATATTGGTTTCCCAAATTACTTACAAAATATAATAAAATCCTTTTTAGTTAATTGAAGATTCGAAGTTCAAATAAATAACATTCTCTCAACTGATCACAATATACAAGCTGGACTTCCCCAAGGATCTCCTTTATCATCTATGTTTTTTAATGTTTTTATTTCTGATATGCCTTCCTCTTACTTTCAGATTTTGCCGTATTTGCGCACGACACTGCAATATTCACCACTCATTGTGATCTTCTTTTAGGTAGAGACAATCTTCAAGATGACCTAAATCTCCACATGTCTTGGTTCAATGTTTGGCAAATAAAAATAAATCACCAAAAAACTCCAGCTTACATTTTCTCCTTAAAACGGATTCCTCCTACTTATCCCTTAATAATTAATGACCATGCAGTTAAATGGCTTCCAAATGACACCCTTGTTAATTATCTTGGACTTGAAATAGATACCAAATTAACCTGGAAAAACCACATAGCATCAATAGCTAATAGCACACGCATAAAAATATTAAAATTGTATCCATTCGTAAATAGAAAATCAATATTATCAATAGATTCAGCATCAATAATATTTAAATTCATTATACGACCTTCACTGACCTACGACTGCCCAATTTGGGGAGGTGCCGCTAAAAGCAACCTTCAAAAACTGGAAGTACTGCAAAATAAATTTTTAAGAAATGTTTCAAAAGCCCCATGGCATATCACATACGATAAAATTTTAAAAGAATTATCTATAGAACCTCTGAAAACTTGGATTTTAAAACTTTCTTCCAATTTCTTCTATTCTCTTTCATCTTGCCCAGCCACTCCTTTGTACACTCTAGGTAAATTAGTCAATATTTTTTCACGAATAAAATCAAGATATTCTAAAGACCTACTATATCCTCCTTAATTAGCTGTAAAGCAGGTTCCAACATTTCTAAATCCAATATTTATGTTTTTAATCCAAATATTGTATGTATTTTTCTGAAGGATATTGTCTTATATTGTCAATATTATTGTTTTCAAACATTGGACATGCATGATGAAATGTAGTTAAAAATGTATATACTATGTAACACAAAAGCTCTAGAAAGACATAATAATGTCGAACAAGGGTAATCATTTTTTTTTAACTAAAAGGGACAACTTGAGTCTGAAAACTGCCTGTCAGTAACATATTTAAAGGTAGCATGCGAGGGTTTTACAGCTGTGATAAAGGGCAGAAACTCAAGCATCGGAATATAATTCATATTTTTGAAGAAAAAAAGTATGCTACAAGAGTATCTACACTACTCTAAGAATACAATTCCTATCAGGTCTACACAGCCCCCTACACAGTCGTGCATCAGCCTGCCTCAGTTATTGGGACTCTAACTGGAAGTTGAATATTTTCTAACTCCATTTAGTCAGATCACCCATACTCGGCCCAGCTCTTCCAACACTTTAAGAGGACTGAGCAGGTTGTAATTGCAAGACTAAGGATCCATCTCAATTTCTGCCATTTATTCAAGAAGTCAGATCCAGAACCCTATCCAAAGTGTCGTGCAGAAGTCTCCACCTCCCACTTCATTCTTGAATGCTCTGCTACAATGTACTGCCCTGCTATAATATAAGAAAATTTCTGAAAATGGAAGGAACCTTAAAAACATTGCTCAGTTTCACAGACAGGTGAACCAAATTAGTAAAACTTAGAAATGACACAACTGAACATTATGCAGAGTGTCAGGGGAGAAAACGTCGAAACTTGGGAAATAAGCTCTTAAGGCAATTTTAAGCACATTTTGTCCAATAAACTCCTTGGATATTCTCCATGGCTCAGAAGCATAAAAACACTTCAGAAACATATTAAATGTTTATTATTTACAAAAGAAATGAATATATTTGTTCAGAAAGAAAAATTAACCGAGAAATAAATAGCACCCGAATTGAGTAAATAAGGTGCTTTTTTATTTATGAGTCTTTAATCATGACCTGAACTATACTTAAGGTTGTGATCTGCGCACCCGGACAGCCCAGATCATGACTCTGGCCGCGGAAGCCTAAGATATAAACTTAAAGTTTTAAGTGTGGTGGCCCTAGACGCCTTGTAAGTTGGACACCCCTTGTATAGATGCTATTGACCAAACCATGTGATTTAATTTATATTTATTTATTTGTTTATTTATTTATTTTATTTCAAATAATTTTCATCATTAGATTTTTGATGATGCGGTTGTTCTTCATTTAATTTCCATAACATTTCTTTGGTAATGTTTTCCTTTTTAATTTTGATTGTAATTTCGATTGATTGTGTAAATCAATTTTGCAATCTGCTCATAGCATTAGAATTTAGAAAGAAAGAAAAAAATTCTCGAGATAGATATCGAGCGCGCTTGTCGCTACTCTATCAACTGTAATATTACGGTGTACGTTGAATAAATGGAATATATCAATGTTATTTTAATCAATGTTTAATATCCGTTCAAAACATATTTCATACTCATTGGCGTCTCGATTTGTTGACCCTATAACGAAAACCAATAAAAAGGCTATAACCTATTATTTTCGAAAAAAGTATGAATGTAACACCAAATAGTAAACATGTTTTGTTACCGAACAGTACAGCGAGAGAAAATTTTATCATTTTCAACCAGTCAATTTTTGTAAGCATTTTCTTCTCTGTTCAATTACCTCTCCGACATACGGATGCACTGTGAAGCAGGTTACAACAGTTCGATGGGAGAATTCATCTCGCTCAACTTGTTTAACAAATGTTCTCCTCATGAACTTTTCATTTTTGAAATTGAAAAATGAGAGATTCTGCACATTTGATTAACTTCTGATGCCGCACTTGATTGCAATAGCTGCATTTTACATTTCACATCCGAATGTGTCAGGATATATCTTGCGTGGAGCTTGCACAATTTTACTGTGACGTACGTTCAATACAGTCACCAAATTAGAAACCATAATAATTTTACTGCCATATGTCATGAGAAAGGCTTGCGTAAATTTTTACTGTCTATGTTTTAAAGTATGGCTTCGAAGGTTCGAGGTTTGGAAATTCATTTGTTTGCAAAACGGCGACAAATGATGTGAATTCGTCATGTAACCTTTGAGAGCAATATTGACAGAGTTATCTTATAACTCTGGCAACATTTAATAATATAATTATATTATTAATTCTATAATTATAATATATTTAATTCTATAATTATTACCTCTCATTGCTGATTGCTGTTCTTTGCTTTGTACGAATTATTGTTTCTAATTGTGCAGTGTACTGAGTCTCAAATCGTTTTTTTCGTAGACAAATAAAATTGACGATACTTTTAAACTAGTATGGTTTAATTATTTTCTAGTTTCTCGAAAATTCGTTCATCAGTCGTGCCTGAAGTCTCTCATTCTGATAAATGGGTAATCTCCAAATAATAATATTCCAATGTACTACGTTCTTGAAAAAAATAAATATCAAGTCCCGCCTCAGAACGCACATTTTACCTTAATTAAACTTTTTTATTTATAATCTAGCAAAATGTTATCAGTAAAAATTCGTCCTTCAAATTTGCATTACAAACGTTAGTAGATAGCTAATAACTAAATGATTATGATCTGTAGTTCTCCTTATTGAAATGTTGCTCATCTTGCCTTATGTGTCTCATTTGTAAATTAATGTTTCGTGTAAACTACGATTTAGAGTTACCAGTCAGCATATTTTTATGTATTGCGGTGTTACTATTTATATAATAAAAACAATAAATTAATAATTTTTATAGTTTCCTTTATTTTATATCAGTTTTCGTAATGGTGTTATGAAAAATATTTATTTTTAGAAAAAGAACCCCTCGACAATATGAAATTATGTAAATGTGGGACCGCGAACTCCGTACACTGACTTAACAGCGATGCTAAAGTAACACAATTCACTTTTCCCCAGAGCACGTCATACGCAGTTTTTAACTGTTTTTTTGACGTAAAATAAATAAATAAATAAATAAATAAATAAATAAATAAATAAATAAATAAATAAATAAATAAATAAATAAATAAATAAATAAATAAATAAATAAATAAATAAATAAATAAATAAATAAATAAATAAATAAATAAATAAATAAATAAATAAATAAATAAATAAATAAATAAATAAATAAATAAATAAATAAATAAATAAATAAATAAATAAATAAATAAATAAATAAATAAATAAATAAATAAATAAATAAATAAATAAATAAATAAGTAAATAAATAAATAAATAAATAAATAAATAAATTAAAAATTAAAAATTTAAATTCGAAACGTAAATCTTGTTGAATAAAAGAACTGAAGAAAATATTCAGAATAAAGAAATTTTGAAAGTTTTAGATAGATGTAATTTTTACAGATTGTCTCAAATCAAAGAAATCTTTAAGTTGACGATATTTTTCTTTTCAGTCGGCCTGTGAAAAAGTGCACTGCAGTCTGATTACGGCAATAGATGATATCTTGTTTATTGTTTTAATAATCTTAATTTATTAGGCTATAACGCTGCACTGTGACAATAGGAGAATGTCGAAATTCTAGGTCTGATTAGCCTCGAATTTTTAATAGTTTACTGCGACCCTTCCTTAATTTTTCCTCTTATTTCTTAAAGTATATTCCTGCTGTCCCTTCATGTGACCCAGATATTATTCAGACTTGATGTAGGTTCTCTTATGCATTTACCAACAAGACATTGTGTTATTACAAAGCATTCTGTCTTTTTAATCGATACCATCTATCACCTTCCTTAATTCGAAGTATGACCTTTGTAAATGTCTTGGTGTCCTTTTTTACCTGATTGCGTTTGTCACTTGGGCATTCAAGCAATCTAAACTGCGAAGAAGTTAGTTTTCTTCCCTGGTAAATTTACTTTATGCTCTGTATACAGTATATGGATTATAAATAACATTTCCATTGATTATTATTCAAAGTGCACTTCTCCTCATAGTACATCACACAGTTTATTTTGACGTTAAATAAGTAAAAATGAAGTTTCTTCTTTCAACATTCCTGGATCTTCATCAACAAATCCGAACTTAGCGCTATTAAATAAACGTTTGATATAAATATTCAAATGGACAAAAAACTGTATACCAAATTGATTTACCTGCAATAAATTTTCGTTTAGTTAATTCAATAGAAAGTATGAAACGTGATTTGCTACACACGATACAATAAGAAACGATGACAAAATGAAATTGAAGTAATTCCATTTTCAGGATATTTGATGAATTTTAATTTTAGTTGTGATGGCATTTCAAAATCTCCGAATATTACTCAAATATTGTGTTCCTTTGTATGTCGTAAGAGGAACAAAACCGGTACGAACTTTCTCGTTGAAAGTTGATTCTTCAAGTTCAAGGATTGAAGACACACTACTTACATAATAAACATACTTTCTCTCTACAATATGAAATAGTCAAATATTCCATCAAAAATTCTTACGTATTTGCCGAGAATATATTATGTTTCTCTTGTCAAAGTTGGTGATTAAATGGTTCGAAGTTGGTGGGTGACTTAATACGCTACAAATAAGACGCGCCCTCCACATTTAAGAGAGCGATAAATTAAGATATCTGTATCTAAAGTGTTGTTCGTGCAGAAGACAAACTATTAGTCACACATAGTGTTGGTTTCTGTGAAAGAATTAACTGTCTTTGGAAGAAGTCGTAAGAAATCAGACAGTAAACGTAAGTTAAACGGCTAAACTTTAGAGAGCAAGTTTAAGCTTACCACTCAGGGGCTGCTGGGAAACTACACACCAATAAATAAATTATATTCCATATTTAAGATCTATCAAGCAGCAGTTCTCTCGCATACACAATATTTATTTATTTATTTGCGTCAAAAAAACAGTTAAAAACTGCGTATGACGTGCTATGGGGAAAAGTGAATTGTGTGCACATTTTCAAAATTCTGCGATCTCTACACCAAGTCATATACTACTTAAATTTTGAATTTTTGAAAGGGAGAAAAAAAAAAAACTCCCATGTAATAAAACCTATTTTCAAGGATAAACAAGCAATAAATTTTGAATTTTGAAAGGGAGAAAAAAAAAACTCCCATGTAATAAAACCATTTTCAAGGATAAAAAGCAATAAATTTTGAATTTTGAAAGGGAGAAAAAAAAAAAAAACTCCCATGTAATAAAATCTATTTTCAAAGAAAATAAGCAATAAATTTTGGCTCTTATTACTTCCTGCCGCGACAACATGGAAACGATAATTTGAATAAATGTATTTCCCACTGAATTCTAGAAGACGTGCACAGAAATGAAGTTACATTTATGTCCAGAAGCAAAACAAGGGGCCATCTCAGCATTTGCTCAATGGATCAGGGAAACTGGACGAAAAACCTGATCGAGATGGGGTCATTGACCCGGAAGCTGTAGTACAATAGTTGTTACAGGTTGTTTATACTCATTTATACAGTCCAAATGGTAAATAATGCATTATGTATCATTGTTAAAATTAATGTTACTTTTCTTGTGATGCTCAGTATAGTCTCTAATTGTATAGAAACAGTTATGCAGCAGAAACGATTTCACTTGGGATTTAAACTTTTCTATTGAATTTAATCGTTTAATGTCATCTGGCAAAGTGTTGTAAAATAATGTACATGTATTGTATGTGAATTTTTTGTAATGAGCTGTTGATACTGTCACCTGATGAATATGATTTCTACGTCGAGTGTTATAGTAATAGACTTCGGCATTTTCTGAAAAATATTCCGCCCTTGAGCAAGTCATTTTTACAAAACCACTGATTCGTAAATAAAAAGACACGGTAATGGTAAAATTCCTAGATTAATGAAGAGAGGCTTACATGAATCACGTGGGTGGGATTTGGTTATTATTCGTACAATTCGTTTTTGTAATCTAAAAGTCTGGGAGCTATAAGATGTATTTCCCCAGAATATTATGCCATATCTCAGGCGGGAATGAACATTCGCGAAGTATACACAACGAGCAGTATGAAGACAATACTATTTTGCTCTCGCCTGTTTTCTAAAGCAAACAGAATATCTAGAATAAAAATATTGCAGGAAAAAACTAAACCATCCTACAATTCCGAAAGTCTTTCAAAATTATATTCTACATTTTTGTATGGTTAGCTAATTTTGAGAAACTTGTGTAGGAATCATTGTGAGGACGAAGGTTTTTAAATCTTATGGAACTTCAGAACATTACTATGAGAATGAATGCTGTTGAATATCATTCAGATAAATGTATTAGATGATACTAAGCGCATTGTGTCATATATACAAAAAAGTGTCAACTTTTCGTATTAAGTGGACTTTAAATAGGAAGTACTAGATGATGAACAATGTGATGGGTTTCAAACAGTTTGATAGCGAAAAATTTGCACATAAAAGTTTAAATATTAAAAGTAGATAATTTGCAATATATTTATTATCATTTTATACAACCGTTATAATTAATATGAAAACGTTTACCCATGTTGTAGTACTGATAGCTGATTCGAATACTATTACAGAGAAAGCGACGTAATACTTCATAAAATCGATGTTCATATGTTGACGAAAATACATGTTTTCCGTGTCCCCGAAACAAAATATTTGTTTTTCAAAATGTCTGTTTGTCCGTCCGCTTGTTCGCGCGTCTTTCGCCAGCACATCAGAATTTCCGTTTGTTCATCTAAGTACAACAGAGCCTCGAGTGTACAACAGAGGGAACTCGAGGTTTCAAATTTATAAATTTCCAGTGGTGCCCCAGTGGGCTATACGTGAAGCCTTTAGAACGTTTTGAAAATTCTCTAAAAGTGACTCGATTTTTTTAGATGTTTGGTTCAAATATATTATTTGCTAAAGTATACTTAATATTGTAATCGTAAATGTGTGATTTTCATTAAAACTTCTAAATTTTTAAAAATTGATCATGTTTATGATTTTGGCGACCCTCTTCAACAAAAACATTATAAAAGCTGGAGATTTTTAATGGAGTACATTTTCCAAAATTAGATCATTAAATGATGTCATCTATATTTTTTTTCAAATATGAGTCATTCTTGTATAATTTAAGTTATGGTGTGACAATTTCCTTTACATACGTAAACAAAATGTTTCAAGTGTGACCGCTCTAGCCCTTCACTATTCCCTAAAAAGCCAACAGCGGGTCACACAAGTAACCTAGTAGTATTACTTGACCTGTGACTTATTATGACAATGTCACACCAAAAATTAGGAATTGTTTCATATGTCCTAACTGCCCTGTAGGAGTGGGTTCGTCTTTTATCCTGCTTTTGTAATAAAAGAAATATAGGCAAGTTAATCTTTTAACTATAAACAGAGTTCTAGATATATTCTGTTAAATATTGGAATACAATTTTATCTCGCATTTACAAATGGCATTGAAAAATTCTATCACTTGCTCTATCTTTAATATTACGTGATTACTTAACAACTGCTGTTGCGTTTTAACACTTGCATAAACACTTGACATAAAATTATATTACCCTTCACTTCACAAAAACACAATAAATATACCTGTGCACAAGACAATACAGTACTACATGGAAACAAAAAATACTGAAAAAGAATCACATACCAAAATACCCTTTACATACACCTGCAAAGAAATTGTCACTTGAATAGTGAATGAAAATATACAAAACGTTGTTTCACTTTCACGTAGATTATTACTGTACACAATTTAGCCAGCAAAGAAAGAAAATGTCGCTATGCAATGAACGTACAATAAACAATTACTCTTTTACTAATTATTGGTTTTGAACAATTTGAAAACGATTAAACAATAAATTCAAAACACACACTAAAAGAACAAATATGATCGATAATAGAAAAATGAAATAAATAGGTTTTCACAATTCTTTACAGGAATCAGCTATCTGGCTTCCTTTTACGACTGCAGTATTGTAAAAGATTACGTTTAAATGGTTTTAACATAATTACTTGACTATCTACGTCTGTAAGTGAGGTGAATTCTATCTCTGTATAATAATTCTCGCTTCTTTAAACAGTTCTTTTTTTTAAACAACTTCTAGTGAAGTTTTCTAACTCACAACACGTCGTCTCGAAGAAATATTTCCACAGCTTGGAGCGGCGATGGCGACCCAGAACCTTTCAACGTCGTGGCAACCCCTTTGCTTCGGCGAACACGTGCTCTAGTGAATCGTTACCACAGTCCTTCAAATTTTATACAATATGACTGCAATATCTCTGCGTAATGAATTTCTTATGTTTGCTAAATATGTAAACTTTTACCAAACGCTGAGAAAATCGGTAATTGCATACGTGATGGTCGGTGCAGTATACTTCTGAAGGTCTTCAATCTGCGGAAATGCGAAATCACGTACAAAGTGCGAAATGATTGTAAATCTGCGATATAATTGCTAAATTGCGTTTTAGTGTTTCCTTGGCGTGCGCTCTCTATTTAGGGATGTGATATCGACAACGACACATCCATATTTGAAAACATTTGACCGTGACCGTGTTTATTAATTTATTATTAGGATTTATCTGACAAATCAAAGTAAAAAATAAAAACAATTTAAAAACTGATTGGGACTGGTTGATTCCATCATACGAGACGAACGCATCTGGTTGTGCTCCTCAGATTTTTTGATTATCTACTACTTTTAGCGATATAACTCTGCCTAGTGTGTTTTAAGTGCTTTTATTACTTGTTGCAGGTTAGCTGAAAAGATCATTTCAAATGATTTTTTGCTACAACCAAGACAAACAAACAAATTACGAATTTTAAACGGACATTGAAACCACAACGAACTTCAGATTTACGAGGTGGTGGTAAGTGTCAGTATCTTTCACAGTTCAATTTATTTCCAATATTAAATCATTGTGTTAATTAATTTTCTAAAAGGTTTATTGTATTTCTGTGACGATTCCGTTGTTTTGAACGTTACGAGGACGGTAATCAAAGTTTGAATTTGTTTCAAATCTTATTCTATATATCGAAGAAAACTTTCGATATTATCTTTTATCTAATTACGGTAAAGTATAATCTACTGAATGTATTAAACAGTTGCAGCTTAAGTGGACGAAATTCTATGTAGCCAAATTGCCAAATTTCGTAAGTACTAGCTTCAATAGATTTTGTGTGTAGATTACCTTCTAGTTTTTATATTGAATCTTGCTTTTAATTTATTTAATCACATCAATTTAACACTTTTAAAATATAAAGCTAGGTTTTTGTTGCTCTTATCTGGGTTTTCTTATATTTATTCCAATTTTTAGCATGTACATTAAAACGCATTCGTGACATGGCTACTGCTCGTTCTACTCCTTTTACTCTCTACACTCTCAA
This sequence comes from Teleogryllus oceanicus, assembly GCA_964035755.1. NCBI lineage: Eukaryota > Metazoa > Arthropoda > Insecta > Orthoptera > Gryllidae > Teleogryllus > Teleogryllus oceanicus. The sequence continues at coordinate 231,597,710 of CAXIVR010000001.1, read as the reverse complement.
AGCCGACCTTCTGAAAGCCTTCACACACGTAAGCAATAATTTAGATCAACATATCCGAAGGTTGGAAGAGGTCGTTCTCTACACAGACGGTTGGGTACAAGTCGGCAACACTGCGAATAATACCAACCGTACACCCGTGACTGTACAAAAGACACAGACACCGCATCCAGTCACAACTCAAAACAAATTTAGTGTTTTAGATTATGAAACAGATTTTCCTCGCGTTCCTGATCCTCACTACTCTTCTCTACCATCGACAAATACATGCACAAACGAACGCAAATACAACAAACCAACGCAACCATCCTAGCTCACTTGAAAACAAAGACATTCCTACTGAGCCTAAAAAACAGGTACTTATTTTAGCTGACAGTCATGGCCGCCATCTTTCCTCCATTCTCAGTAGGAAGTTACCCTCCAACTTCTCAGTCTCATCTATTTTTAAACCTAACGGGAGCTTTGCATATGTAACTGCAAAGTTGGACACCCACACGAAAACATTCACCAATCAGGAGACAGTCATTATCATAGGAGGGCAGAATGACATTAACTTGGGCGGTAACTTTACACCTGAACAACATGTAAACAAATTACATTGTGCCGCCCAAAATACTAACATTTTAGTCTCGACTCTGCCCTTCAGGTACAACAGACCAACTTTATGCTGCGAGATTAAAGACGCAAACCAACAATTGAAACTGCAGCTGAGAGAAACAAATGTCACACTTTTTGAAATTAATTTCCTCTCAGCAAAACACTTCACCCGGCATGGTCTTCACATGAACCTTGCTGGGAAACATGCAGTCGGTAACAAGCTTGCACAATACATCATCAACTGCAGTCCTACGCAGTCTCCTGCCAAAAACCCATCCCTTTCACCTTCCATGCGTTCTCCACCCCCTACCCTTATTACGAACCCTGTTGCCTCTTCCTCTGAACCTACTCCCGTTTCTTCCATTCCCACTACCAATTCATCTACACCCGATGCCCCATTTTCCTCACAACCTGTCACTGCCGGTACACACTACAACCTTCGATCACGCACTCGAGGTAAAAATGGAGTAAATATATAGCAACTACAGTCAGATGCAGCAGAAAAACATTCGCGTAGGTACTTGCAAAACATAAACATTCTGCACCATAATGTTCAATCCCTTTCAAATAAAACTGAGTTTATCGAGGCAGCTCTACAGAGCGATCTAAATCAATTGGATGTTCTTAGCTTTACAGAACATTGGTTATCTCCTAATGAACTTAACAATTTTCAAATTTCAAACTTTTACCTCGCAGGCTTTTATTGCAGAGAGAGAGAGAGAATCTCATAAAGGTCCCACATATGGGGGTTCTTGTATTTACGTTAGAAATAATATTGATTGTATCTCCTTGGTGAAATTAAATGGGTATTGCGTTGAAAATGTTTTCCAAATTTCTGTTGTACATCTTACTTCCTTAAAAGTGATATTACTTTGCATCTACAGACCTCCAACAAAGAGATTTGCAGATTATATTTCGTTCTTAGAAAAACTGGAGATAACACTTAACAAAGTCACCAATCGCTCTTTTGAATCCATTGTGATATGCGGAAATTTTAACATTGATTTTCTGGTCGAATCTTGCGAGAAAGAAAAGTTTTTCAATTTAATTAATTCCTTCAATTTAGACATTACAATTAATGTACCTACACGGATCACACAAACTTCGATGAAGGATATTGATCAAATTATAATTAACAAAACTACTACTCGAGATGAAGTTGAAACAAAAGATTTAGGATACAGTGACCAAAAATTCTTACCATTATAAGAAATGCGAACACTGACACAATAAATAATACACGTATGACTAGATTGTTGACTAAAAGTAAAATAAAATTATTCATTGATGCACGAGTCATGGCAAGCAGTTTATATACTATAATACTGCAATGAGGTCATTGCTAGTCGCCGGACCCAAAACTTCCCCCTCTGTCACGCCGATTAGGAAGGTCCCTGATTTGACACGGCTCAGCGCAAGACGCGCGAACGCGTGCCAGAAGATTCAAAAGATTTACGATTAGGGTGCAATTGTCCCTCGGGGACAGCCCTTCAGGCAACCGGCGGCCAGTCCACGTGCACGGCTAGGCACCGGAACAAGCAAATTATAGAGATCCCGGCTACTGTTGAAGAGTTCCCGTAGGACCCATATAAGCGTCACGAAGACGGCAGACAGGACTGCTTTGTTCATCTCCGGTGTACACACACGCACAACAAAGACCACCAATCAGGCGCCCAGAAAATGAGGTTAATTTGAAAATACCTATCGGCTTCGACTCGCGTCGAATATTTTGAAAACTAAGATTTCGGCCAATAATATTCAAAATTCCAATCACGTGAAGGAGCGATGGGCGAAACTTGGAAAAAGGGTGGGGATGCGACGCAGGAAGCTCGAGAGCAGCGGATTTTTGGCAGAAGACGGATAGAAGGCGAGAGAACGACACAGAGAATTGAGACTGCAGTGTTGATGAGAGGTAGTGGGAGCAGTGACTTGGGGGTCGACCAACATAGTGCAGGCCGCCCAGTATAAAAAGACAATCAGGAATTTATTCCGATTTCAACGGGCCGGCGCCTCCGGAAGGAATGATTGTGCAGCCGAGTCATTGAGGCTGGCCTGGTGAGGAGTGGGTGGCGGCAGACGACTTCCTCCAATAATCACCGATCGGAGCCAGGAGCACTAGCACCGCACGCACTGCTGCTTCCGGTTGGCTGCGCCTTGCCGTGGTGCGGCTCGCGACAGCGACTGCTTCGGGGACGACTACGGATTGTGCAATCATCGAAAGAGGTGAACGAAAGACTTTCATTTTGTAATCATTCCAAAGACAGTAAAAAATAGGAAAGGTGTCATTTAATGTAAATAACATATAATTTAGTTTAAGGGGAATTCTTACCCAAATTGTATTATAGAATCAAATGCAATAAATGTGTTCTTGCCATTCAGGTGATTGACACTTAAAGTTACAAAACTTTGTGATTATTGTAAAGTAGTGGTAGTAATAGCAAACCCCGTGCATGCCCTCATTCAAGAGTGCCTGCCCCTGAGGTTCTCGAAATGCCGGTGCCAGCTGATAGGTAAGTGCCCGTTTGGCGCCCTTCATTGATAAATTTAACGCGCACACCTGTCAGCTGATTACCGACGCACTTCGGTGTGACGGTATTCCCCCCCCCCTTTTGTGAGGTACCCAGACCGCGAGCTGCGCGCATTGCGCGCATGCGTGTGTTGCCGTGGCGGCAGGATGGGTTCATCACAATACTCTTGATACAAATGACAAATATAATTCCTTTTTTTCAACTCTTTCCTTCATTTTAACAATTGCTTTCCTCTTCAAAAAAGAAAATTAAATACTTCACGGAAAAGCAATTCTTGGATAACACAAGAAATTAGGACAACTTGTAAAAACAAGCGAATTCTTTCTTTCATTTCTAAATGTCATGACGTATCACGATTTTCTCATCTACTTTAAAAATACAAATCATTGTTAGAAAAAAGGGGAAAATATGAAACAGATCAGGATATTTTAAAAAAAAAAAAAAACAATGTGGAATATAATAAAAAATACGACCCAATGAACTAGAAACCTTGTAGAGAATGTTGTTTTAAAATATAACGATATAAATGTGAACGAACCAGCAACAGTGGCCAGTCTCCTCGCACGTCATACGCAGTTTTTAACTGCTTTTTTTGACGTAAAATAAATAAATAAATAAATAAATAAATAAACTGTTTCTATACAATTAGAGACTATACTGAGCATCACAAGGAAAGTAACATTAATTTTAACACTGGTACATAATGCATTATTTACCATTTGGACTGTATAAATGTGTATAAACAACCTGTAACAAATATTGTACTACAGCCTCCGGGTCAATGACTCCCATCTCGATCAGGTTTTCCGTCCAGTTTCCCTGATCCATTGAGCATATGCTGAGATGGCCCCTTGTTTTGCTTCTGGACATAAATGTAACTTCATTATCTGTGCACGTCTCCAAGAATTCATTGGGAAATATACTTATTCAAATTATTGTTTCCATGTTGTTGGGGCGGGAAGTATTATTCCTTGACGAAGAGCATCATGGATAAGAGCCCAAATTTTATTGCTTATTTATCCTTGAAATAAGATTTTATTACATTAGAGCTTTTTTTCAAAATTCATGTAGTATATGACTTAGTGTAGGGATCAGAGAATTTTGAAAACGTGCACAGAATTCACTTCTCCGCACAGCACGTCATACGCAGTTTCAACTGTTTTTGACATAATAAATAAATAAATAAATAAATAAATAAATAAATAAATAAATAAATAAATAAATAAATAAATAAATAAATAAATAAATAAATAAATAAATAAATAAATAAATAAATAAATAAATAAATAAATAAATAAATAAATAAATAAATAAATAAATAAATAAATAAATAAATAAATAAATAAATAAATAAATAAATAAATAAATAAATAAATAAATAAATAAATAAATAAATAAATAAATAAATAAATAAATAAATAAATAAATAAATAAATAAATAAATAAATAAATAAATGATCCTAAAGGCCTGAGATCACACGGGGTATCTGCTTCTTCAGTTCGCGGTGCGGAGATCAAGGGAAGAAGAGGAAGGCCCCATGACCTGGGTGCTCATGTTACTTGCTTTCATGCTTTTATATATTTGTTGAAGTTCACAAATAGTGAAATAGTAAATTAGTTTCCCTATATCCTGATTTTAATGGGAAAATCAAACAAGCATCAAAATATTTTGTCTCAAACAACATAATAATAATAATTTAATTATCATAAGTAATAATAACTTTCTCAATAAATGCTAAAAAATGCATAATTTTAATTTTTAAAATGCTATAAAATACTACAGCCTTGTTTTCAGAATGCGACTATTTAAAATTTAAAGTACTAAATTGTATCATCACTACTTATCACGTTGAACCGAAAACCTAGGAAGTCGAGTTCAAATCGCAGCCCGGGCATTCTTTCCTGCGTGGGAAACATGTGTAGGCATGTGTTGAGGGAATAAAGCGAAGAAAAGTAAATTATCCCCGCATCGGAAGCATGGAATCGGGTTCAGACATGTAAAATTTGTGCAAACATGCAGTTAGGATTATAATATTATGTACAAATAATAATAAGTTACAATTAATAAGAGAAAATATGCAATTCAGCATCACTTTTCGTTTTATATGCGATTGCTATGTACCTCAGAATATTTTCTTCGTAGAGATGAATTTGCTATTTACTGTCTGAGAGATTCAACAGTTTCTTTGCTGAGATAATAAGAACATAAATTATTACAAGTAATATGAATAGTTTAAAGTTCACTCGATCTGCTGAGTGATTGTTTCAATGTTGTTATTCGACTTATTTTGTGCTGTCAGGGAAAGCATTATCACTTGTTTGCTCTTATGGTCGTGACCTTGTTTCACTAACCATCCGGGATGAATGTACGTTTCTCTGAGAGAAACGATAAAGTTTGGTCTTATTTCTGAACTAGTACCTACATGCAAGCATTTATGTATGGGCAGGTTGGGACTTGTCAGAGCGGCACGTTTTGAGAGGCAGCCACTTTTTCCGATTAAAATATTTGTATAAATAAGGAAATTATAATTATGAATATATAAATATTAGAAGTCTAATACCTGAACACATTTCATCAATATAAAGAAATCCTCGTTAGCATGAACTCTATTAATTCCGACTTCGCCGTATCACGAAGAAAAGTTTGGTCTCGGCAAGGAAATATACTAATGCGGAAGTACGAGTACATGTATGAGCAGTGAATAAGAGGTTAAGTAAAATTTCCCGACTTTTCAGGGCACGACTTTGAATTCGCCTTATTACCGACAGTAATTATATCAGCTTTGTAATGGTGAGAAGTTACAACATTACACCATTAACATACACGAAAACACGAGTAGCTCCCAAACTTCCTCAGATTGAACAGACGAAATGTCAAGGGGGATAGAGAATGACGTCACGTTTTACTTCGAGACTTCCCTTCATCTTGATTATTGGTTATCATCTGGGTAATAAATAAATATTTTTAGCTAGATATTGTTTTAACATTTCACATTTTTGTTGCGGCTGTATAACCGCATTTGAAGAGCGCGCCAAGGTGGCAGCGCTCAAGCGGCGACCGAGGAAGTAGGCAGAGGCGGCGATGCGGAAAGGCGCCGCCCGAGCTGAAAAGGAAGGCTGGCCGGAGAGCCAGGAGCGGTGCAGCGAGTCTGCGGCGCCGCCCGCTTTAAAAGCGAGTGCCGCCAGCCGGAGAGGAGAACGCTAGTGACCATGTTTCGAGTGGAATTGAGTGAGGAGATTGTACCGTGTAGATTTCTTGGTTCGACATTGCTTGTTTTTGGTACATCTCCCGGACTTTTGGTTTTTTGATTTTAGCTTGTGACTTGGTATGCTCTTTTGGATTCTGGAATTGTGACCAATGTACTTTCAGTGGTTAATTGTAATAAATCTTTGTTTGTGAAAAGCGTGCGATTATTCTGAACATAACAATTTTGTTTTAACATTTAACACTCTTTGATCACATAAAAATAAAAATTTTCTGTTTTTTAATCCCTAAAAGTCCGAGCCCTACTAATGTACTTCGTTAGATTTAGTCAGAATATTATAGATATTATAGATATTCAGAATATTAATAAGTCATTTCTAATTATTTTTAAGATAAAATTGTGATATTTTCCTTTGAAATATACCTTATTTAACGCACCAACTCGACTTCACTACACTTCACTTCAGTATGTATAATGGACATTTATACAAATTTTAACAGCTTAGTGGACAAAATATTTAGAATCAGTAGTCTTGTTCCGCTTCATTTTTTGTTGAACTTGAGTAACTTCTTTTGCTGTAATTAATGTTAGTGACTGTAATTCCACCGTACTTTTTAATTTCAAAATTAATAGTCAAAATTAATTTAAAAAATTCAAATGCATGTCTTTCTTATAATTCCCACATCAGTTAAATCAGACAGTTCTCAAGCCACATTCACATTTTCTCTAAGATGTTAAGCTCAAGGAAAACGAAAGTAACGACAAAAATATTTCATTTATGTTATTAACAATTAATAAGATATTAAAATGTATATTCAAGTATACTTTGCATTTCTACATAATAACTTTGATTTACAGGTGTCCTTCAACCATGCATCTCAAAACAGTTTGTGTGGCGTACGGTTATTTCTTACACCCACGATGCAAATAAGTTTTCTATTTCTCTAAAGAAACAAATTATTGTTTTCAAATATCACTAACCGCACATTTTGTTATATTTATTTATCTTTCAACTATGTATACTACAATGGTGGAGTAGGGATTCTTTAGCTTAAGAAAAGTGCGCGGATTATACTTCTCCCCCATATATAACATACCGGTTCTACTGTTTGTGACTGTTGTGTTAAAATTAGAACACTCACAACTCGGTATAAAATAGTTTTATTTGTTCAAGACACTACACAGAATCGTAACAACAGACTTGCTAAATTTCCGGGAATCCGAGAGACGTACCAACGACTCGCCTAGTTGGCGAATATGCAGTAATGTCCAAAATGCAGCGCTGTTCTTAGACTACCAGAGAAATATCAATTTCGTCATACTGTCCGTCAACACTATATACTTCAAATTTCACCATTCCTAGCTTGGCACTATCACACTCCTTAGAACAAACACTACCTTCTCGATTGATTGATTGTTAGTGATTCCGAGCGCGTCAACTACTGAGGTCATTAGCTCCTAAGTGTAGTGCATGTTTTTTCATCGGGAGATAGCGGTGATCTTCCCCACTAGATAGTGACAACCGGCACCGACCTACCGTCGACTAGCAGGGTTTCCCCAACCAGGTATCTCCCACCAGCGGGGCGCCCCCGACCGGTCTCCCGGCATGTGTGGTGGTGTAGTGCATGTTAGTGTAAGTGTGTATGTGTGTGTGTGTGTGTGTGTGTGTAAGGGGAGGAAAGACAAGGAAGGTATAGGACAGAAAAGGACAAGGACGAGGATAGGACAAGGACGAGGAAGGAAAGATCCCGCGAAGTCCGTGGCCCGTTTGTTAGTGTACTACTCCGGCATTCCTCCGATTTCAGAATTCAAAAAGGCCGGTATTTCATGTCACGTGTTTTCCTTCATTGGTTAGGGATGTTCGAGTACAGTGTCCTATGACAGAGTAGCCAAATATAGTGTTGCCGTAAGCTCAGTGCTTTGGAGTTGTAAAAATTGCAACATGTGACTTGCAAATGGCGGCTGTTTACGGGCGCAGTCCCGGTGACTAGGGTACTTGGGAAAAGTGTTTTTTCTCTTGCGTCTACAATTTGACGCAACACGTCTCCAAGTCCCATAAGGGGCGTTGAGCGCTTTGCGCTGGGGAGTAATCCTCCATTTATGTGCGATATTGGGGAGTAATCCTCCATTCCTAACATGTCATGTCATGTCATGTCATGTCATGTCATGTCACGTCACGTCGCGGTCAGTTGTCAAGAGGACCGCAAGGTTGCATTTCCACGTACGCGCCTCCTGCGTCACTACCCAGCGGCCAGAATTGGGAAGAAATAAGGATAGGGGTGGGGTTTAGGACACATCACAGGGGTTTGAGTAGCCCTTGTGAAGCAGCCAAAGTCGTTTTGTTGGAACAAATTTCACATGAGATTCGACGGGAATCGAACCCGGACCTCAGTGCTGAATGGCTAGCGACTTTGCTATGTGCGACGAGCGGGCCACTGGTTTCCTTGCAGGATGTCCAGAGCTAACTACTGACGAGATTTTGAACTCAGTCTCCAAATGCGTTTCCTCGCCTACATCGCCTACATGTGTACAAAATCAATTACGTGATGAAAGAAAGTTTCTTCCACCACGACCTACACTGTAATCACTGCTTGTTTGCATCTGGCTTGCATATTCCCATTCTAGAATTTTGTGGTCGCTCCCCCCCTCATAATTGTCTCTGGAGACGCTACAATTACCATTGATTTTTTGGTAGATTTCTGGTTCCCAACTCACCCACAATAAAGCACAGTTCAAGTGGATGGCAAATCGGTGGCGCAAAGGAATGCGCTACTCTCTATATCTAGGGATTCTACCTCAGGCCCGCCGCTAGCGCGCTCCCTCTGCCGCCCCCGGGGGGAGATTTCATCCCGCACTGTCTGCGCGGCTTCCATCGGGGTCGATTTGACCACGACAGTGACAACTAACAAATAAAGAAGACTCCTCCATCACTTGCCCCACGGACTGAAGTTTTATCTTTCAACATATCATGATGTAAAAAATTTCAAGAAAACAAGAAATATGGATAAATACTAGCAAAATTCTGGATGGTTTCAAAAGTTCTAGTATGCTGCATGGTATGCTCAAACGTTTTCGACAAAATTAGGCGTAAAATTTTATTATGCTTATTAGGACTCATTTTAGTTAATCTGTGCTCCCTTCCAAATTTGGACGGATGAATGAGTTCTGATGAAATGAGGGGTTTGGATATGATCGACGCTAAGTGACAATTTTTGCTGAAATTGAGGTCTTTCCAGAATCGATAGTGATTTTCTGGACCCGTTGTAGTGTCGTTCTTTTGGATGAATGCACTCTCTAGTCATTCTGTAGTTGTCGGATTTCCTCAAAGAGTAAGTAGCAAATTTTTCTCGAGGAATCAGAACAAATGTAAATAATTTGGGCTCAATGTAGTCTCTGTTCATTTCTTCCTCCTTTTATACCTTTTTAACAATGAGGTATACATCTGGGACCAATGAAACTTTCTCAAAATTCACTTTGGGAAAAAAATGACACAGTTATTATTCCTTGTGTTCATGTAGTGGCATAACTAAGAAAATACGTATACGCATAATTAAAGATTATTTTTTATTAAAATAAAATAATACTGTAAACTACAGATATGATAACCACCACTTGGCGATCATTATTAGCACGTTTTACTCTCTCTACGAAGTAATAAGAAACTCGTTTTGTGGTATCTGATACTGAAAAAGTTGCTCCTATTTGTAATAAACTACTTTCTCAAATACGTAGTATTACTCAGAATCCACGATTTGAGGATCTTTGATACAAAAAAAATGGTTTTCAGCAAAATGACGAAAATAATCTGCCCGTCCGCCCGTTCGCTCGCTCACCCGACTGCTAGTCTCTGTCAATCTATCTGCACAGGTGACTAAGAACAATGCCAGCGCTGAAACAATAAACAGGATTTTCATCAAATTTGATCCCGATCAATCTAGTAGCTGATGTCGTGGTCCTTTGAATTGAAAAGGAGTATTTTACTTTCTCGCTACGGAATAGAGACAAGGTATGTAATGCTGCGCGAAAAAGCGGAACTTTTTCGGCAGAAAAACTCTTATTACAGGGCACTGATAACGAAAAAGTAGATAACTCCCGATGCTAAATTTAGAAAAAAATCCTCTAACACATAGTGCATCCAGAACCCATGTTTCGTGGGTCGTCGATACTGAAAAATAGATTGACGGCAAATTTTCTGTCTATACATCTGTGAACAATGCTAGCGGCTAAACCGTGCAGCCAATTTTCTCCAAAGTTGATATTCCCCAATCGATCTTGCTGATGTTGCGGGCCCTTGAATTTGAAATAGATATTTTAATTTTGGAGAGTACTTAACATAAAACCCCTGGGACATTTTCAAATTTTAAAAAAACTGGCTCCATTGATTTCGATTAAATTGTGTCGGATGATAGTGTGAAGGACGTTTAAGAGAATGGTGGTGGTCTCACGTTTGTTCAAAACTCATATTTTTCGAACATTGCAAAAGTTCAAAAGTTTTTCGGAGTCTTCCTACAACAAAAATGTTAAATATACATGTATCTTCCCTTACTGAAATCTGTTCCTTAAAGATAGATTTTAAAATACACAATAATTAAAAAATGTGAGTACTTTTCTCGTAATTTTGCGTGAAAGTACAGGCGAGAAAGCATATGCTGTTTTGGCACTACTTGTTTTATTTCGGGGCGTATTTTACATGCAGCCTCAACATTTTCAATATATTCTCAAAAATGGCTCCAAATTATTTCTGTAAACGTGGAAGCCACCCACAAATATTCAGTTTCTACAAAAAAGTGTTCTCTAAAAAATTTCATGAGTTTGGTGGAAGATTTAATATTTCTTGTGGAGTAGATAGAATAACTTGGAGGATCGTCGTTCATTTAACTGTTTATTTAGAAATATTACCTTACTTTTTGCTCTCGTTTCGTCTAGACAATCCAAACCTCATTAGACCGAAGTCAGAAGAATCATTAATTAGTTTGAATTCCGTTCTAATGAGATGTAGCTTGTGTAGACGAAACAGCAGCAAAAAGTATAAATGTTTCTATAAAAACAGCGTCGTGTGTGTGTGCAAAAATGTCTATTCACTAAGTGATACGATCTATTACACAAGTAATGAGGGGATCAGTGACTATTCATGTTACCAATTGTATATAGATTAACCGCCCTGAAAATGTTTCTTCAGCATTGTTTTGTATTAAGTTAATATTGAAAAAAAATTAAAAAAATTATATTTTCTAAAATTTTAACACTTCAAAATAGCTATTTTACAATCTTTTGAAGCGGCTTTCAATATGACGTGATACCAATAAGTATAATCTAAAAAAATAAATAATAATAAGCGTAGTTGAAGTGAGAACGTACTATTCATTTAACAGAATGGAGATGCAAAGACAGAGGCAAAATTAATCTATGTTCTTCACAGATCAAATTTGTTTCTCAATACGAAGCCAGTAGCCAGTAACTCTTCAAACCACTTTAAAATACAACACGTTCGTAAAATGAAGAAAGACCATTTCATCAATATGGAATGTGAACACGAGAAATAATTAGAGGCAGAGCGGGGTCGAGTCAGTGTGCTCATCTTTCGAAGTATAGAGAGCGATTTATACATCGATAATTACTTAGGAGTTTTCGCGAAACACGTAGTTCATTCCATATTTCATGTTTCTTCTTCATATCGTTACCATTTCGAATATAAATCCTTCTCTCACAACGTGAAGTAAATACATAACAAAGTAGTACATCAAGGGAAGTCGCTAATATTTCCTTCGAGGTGATGCAATCATCTCGAGCTAGAGCAAGTGGCATTGCGATTAATCCATGCATATTATGGGCTACTTTTGATCAATACTGTATGTCGTTTCGTAATTTATGGTAGTTATTTATCTTTCTGTTTACTTCTGGTGTACGTTGTAACACAAGAATAGCTAATATTCTTGTCAGCAAATTAAATTTAATGTGGAAATTATTCAACAACAAAATAAAATAATGATGAATTTAGATAAGTGAACGATCTAGTCAACAATGACATCTTTATATCCAATATTTTTCCATAATTGCGGTTGATCTCGCAAAAGGTTTAAAGCAAGAAAATTCAATATTAGACGTTTCTAAAAAAAAATCGACACGATGTTCGATCCCCATACTTCTTTCTAAGAAATTTCCAAAACAACGTATAAACTAAAAATATATATTACGCCAGTTTAGATGAATTTCCGAATTGTTCGGAAAAGACTCGTGCGCCTTCCATAATGCACCCGTTAACACGCATACTTAAACATTCTTATATACCGAAATATTTCTAGGTACTGTATTTTAAAAAAAAAGCCGAGCTAATGACGCTCTTAAAAATGGTAACAAAAATGAAATTCAAACGTACTGATCAATTTCTTTTTCGTCAGTTTTTTCCAAAAATATTACAGCTATGTTTTTGTACCTACGAAGGGAAACCTTTCTCACGCAACACGAAGAGTTTTCAGATTGCCATTATGGATAGATAAAATGAAACTCTGCGGTAATAGTGGTATTCTCTTTTCTTAAATACGTTGCTTTATCAATAGATCAAAATGAAGCACTTGTTGGGATTTTTTTATATATTTCAAAAGCATTTGAAGGCATTGATCATAACATTTTACTTTCCAATTTACCTTCATATGAAATTTGTGGTATTGCTCTAGATTGATTATGTTCGTTCCTTAAACAGAGAATTCAGAGAATACAATTTATTTATTTGTTTATTTTACGTCAAAAACAGTTAAAACTGCGTATGACGTGCTATGGGGAAAAGTGAATTGTGTGCACATTTTCAAAATTCTGCGATCCCTACACTAAGTCATATACTGCTTAAATTTGAAAAGAAAAGAAAAAAGCTCCCAGGTAATAAATCTATTTTCAAGGATAAAAACGTAGTAAATTTTGGCTCTTATCCATGGTGTCCTTCGGAATAATACTTCCTTCCGCGACAACATGGAAACGATAATTTGAATAATTGTATTTCCTACTGAATTCTAGAAGACGTGCACAGAAAATGAAGTTACATTTATGCAGAAATGCAGCATGCAATACATGCAGAAATGCAATACATGTATGAAGCATTTATTAGAAATGCAGTACTGGAACGAAAGAGCGTTATTTCAGCTTTAGCTCATTAAATCACCTATCCGATTCATTGCCAATTACACATGGGATCTCCGAGAATTAGAATTTAGACCCTTTTCTTTTCCTCCTAGTATAAATAAACGATATGGTGTCGTCGATTCTAGCTATTCCATCAGACGTTTCAACTATTATCAGAATGATGACTGACAGATACCCTTATCTTACTGATCTGTTTATTAAAAACAGGTTTACTATAATAATTTAGAAACTAAGAAATAGTTTACCTTTAACACTGATACCAGTCTGGTAGCTCACAATTTATTGAATAGTATAATTTAATGAATAGTATGGAAAGATTCACTGAAATTATAAATATTTACAACATTTAAGACGTACGCTATTTTGCAATGGAACATAAATAGATTTTTTGATCGGCGATAAAATCTTGAATTACTTATGCTGTTACATAATCCTGCCGTATTATGTTAACAAGAGACCAATTTCAAGAATGATTTCAAAGGAAAAATTAAACATATTCATTGTTTTAATACAAATGAAACAAGTTCTAGCCATGCTAGTGCTGGAATAGCTACATACGTGAACAATATATTTTAGGTAGCTTTTTAACAACTGGGTCATACAGCGACAAATGTTACTGTTTAAACTGTAGGAAGAATATTATGGACAACACGAACACGCACAAGCAGTCATGCCTGAAGTGGGATTCACATCCGCGATTCTTCGAGTCGAGGCAGCTACGGCCCTTAGTCTTCTTAGTGATCTCGGCTATCCAAGCCAGCAAGAATCTCTTTGATGAAGAAATTAATATTCAAACTTGGAAGCACTTCCATGAAAATAAGTGCTCCTTTTTATTATTTGTGTAATATCTAGTATATCCCTTATTTAATGCTGATGAACTCAATTGTCAAAACCGTGGGAGACATTAGGTGACTTCAATAGCCCTTATGGGTATGTAGGACTCTGTGCGTTCGAGATTAATGATTTAGATGCAATTGGGAACTATTGCAACATTACGAGCCAGGTAACTGGTACACATTTTCACTACAAAGTAATTGATTGAGTATCATAGCGCCTGATGGCTATCCATTGTACTTTCACTCTCAAATATGTAAGAGTATCATTACATTAACAAGTCTTTACCAAGAAGAAAATGCGTCCAAAATTCTCTATCATGGCAGGCTTAATCTCTTATGTAAATGTTAAATCAAATAACTGACTTTAACACAAATTGATAACAGCAGACTTAAGTTATTTTATTGTTGCAAGTACAACAAGCAGTTAAGGAAATAACCAGATGCACACGTAAGACTGTGTTGACTACAAATTCTCTTCTTGGGATTTCTTAATGAACTTCAACATGTCGTAGCAATTTTCCATAAATAATTCAGTAACGTACTATCACTAACGAATGTTTCCGCAGGAAAAATCTATTTAAAATGGATAGATTGTTTTTTACGATTTAAGCTTCATTCTATGCAACACATTTGCAGCCCCCAAAACCAGGGAATAAATAATGAATTACTAATTACAAACTAATTTTAGCTAAAGCAAGATAAATGAAGTGCACCATGTTCCAAAATTCCAGCATGTACAAAACGCGTAAAACATTCTTTTTTAAATATTAAACAGAGAGATATCATAAATTTACGGTTTGACGGTTTAGGTTGGCTTTTGTGTCTAGTTAGTGAACATATCTAAATATAATACATTTGGAAGAGAATGCTTGTCTCCTGAAACAAGAAGTAATTAATTCAGAACTGAAAAAACAAGGGAAATTGCCCATGATCTGTGCATGCAATACCTCCGTAAAGTGATATGTTTCTTAAGGAAATAAAACATAATGAAATGTATTATATGAAAAATATATGTATTTATGAAGTACAAATGTAATTTAACTTTTGAGTTCTATTATTTCTAAAGAGAAAGCTAGTATTTACCGCATGCATCTCAGTCTTGGCGCATAAAAGAAATAAATGATAAATTGCATAAAGATGTAACGCGTGCAACATACATTAGGTTATTTGTGGCATTAAGTCGATCGAAGTTGCGCGCAATTGTGCACTCACAGTTAGCGAGCGTGCTACAATTCACAACAATAAAAGATTCAAGATGCTAATGAGACTTCCAGAATTAGCCAGAGTGTATTTCCAGTCGCATCTTTAAAGTCCAGAGAGAATCTGATCCTCTCACTACAGATCTCGTGAACGAATCTCTTTTTTCAAAATTTTCAAAACTATAGGCCAACGTTACGCTCTTACTGTCTAAGAGTGTTTCATAAAGTATATTTTTATATAAAATGCATGTATTATAAACGGATGAATTAAAATTCTCCTATTCACTGAAAACTCCAAGATATTACAAAAATGAATAAGTTAGAGTGAGTAATTGAAAGAAAAGAATAAATTACTATATAGCATTACGAATTACGAATCTCGTACTATATCTTTCTATTTAATATTTTCTATTTAGAGAATGGGACAATTAAGAATGGAAAAGTATTTCAGAAACAAAATAGAATATTTTTAGTTTTTAAATTATTTATTTGCGCTAAAAACTGTAACGAGACTCAGGAGTGGGGAATCTTCGCAGCATATTGCCCACCAGCAAAGCAAGGGAAGATCTCATCATTTGAAGTGTGGGTCAACTTTAACTGAAAGAAAACCTCAATAGAGACAGAAGTTTTGAGCATTAGTTTACGTATGGGAACATTGTCTCTAAAACTTAGGAAGCTAATATCATGATATACAGTGACATATTTATTTCATTTAAAAAAGGATGTACCAATTTCCCCCTCATTAATTGCAGACTATCATATATAAGAAGCTGAAATATTCACTTATAATAGAGTAAGAATTCCTTGTAAGCACCAATACTGGACTCATTCATGTGAGAAAATGTGTTCGACAGTGTTTGGCCCGACGAATTACTGTACAAAATTAGAAAGATAGGTCTGCCACATATTCAACAAATAATAAAAAGCTTTATTACAAATCGCAGATTTAACGCCGGAGCAGGATCCTAAAATAAATGGGCCGTGGACTGCGCGTAATCTTTCTTTCGGCTTCCTTGTCATATCCTCACCCTTTACTTACACACACTTACACTTACACGTATCACATTAACACATGCGCCGGGAGTACGGGCGGGTGCTTAGATCTTATCCCGGCTGAGGCAGTGCCTTGCTGGTGGGAGATAGCTGGTTGAGGGAAAACCCGGACATAAATGTAACTTCATTTTCTGTGCACGTCTTCTAGAATTCAGTGGGAAATACAATTATTCTAATTATCGTTTCCATGATGTCGCGGCAGTAAGTATTCCGAAGGACAACATGGATAAGAGCCAAAATTTATTGCCTTTTTATCCTTAAAAATAGATTTTAGTACATGGGAGCTTTTTTCTCTCTTTAAAAATTTAAGTAGTATATGACTTAGTGTAGAGATCACAGAATTTTGAAAATGTGCCCACAATTCACTTTTCCCCATAGCACGTCATACGCAGTTTTAACTGTTTCTTGACGTAAAATAATTTTAAAAAAACACTAGTCGACGTTAGGTCGGCACCGAATTTCACCATCCAGCGGAGGGGAAATCACTACCATCGCCCGAGGAAACATATACATTGCACTTACGGGACTAATTACCTAAGCCGTTGACTCGCCCGGAATCTCTAATGAATCAATCAATCAACAAATCGAAAATTATCATCGTTATCAACGCCGAGCAATCAGATTCACAATTTCAGCCGCTGGCCTTCAAGGATCGCTCCTTTCACCCACCTTATTCAACATCTCTATTGCAGACACGCCGAGTAGAACATATTCTGATACTGCACTATTCGCAGACGATAAGGTATTATAACGTCATAGCGTTGACGTTATAATACCTTATCGTATTATAACGTCATAGCTCTTTGTTCTGATGGACAGGCACAAGGCGTGCGGCCGGCGAGGGTGAGGGGTTGGTCCACTGGCCAACCAGAACTCTGGGGCCTCTTGGAGGGCGCGGGCCGGGAGCATGTTGTTGGAATGCGGGTGTCAGCCCAGGGGAATGATATGTGATGACAGCCTCGGCATGCAGCTGACCGGTGAGCCCTGTTTGGCACCCGGTTCCCAAATTCCGTTTGGAGATGAGGCAGTCCGAGAGTCTACATCGTGGGAAACACTGTCACGTGATTTCCCGCGATACAGACTAACGGAAGAAAGTACCGCGGGCATTCTAATCTGAGACGAATCTAGGGGCAGATTCACTTTGTCGCCTGTGATGGGGTAATCCCAAGCCACGGTGCTTGCGAGGTGTGACTTTCGCCACGGGCCTAGAGGCAAGGGGCGACGCTAGTATTGGCACGCTGGGGTTCCCTGGGTCAGAGAGGGTGGCTGGCCTCAGGGGTTGGATTGCTGCGGAGTGCAGCGGAGAAAGTTTCCATGGGAGTGTAGATACTGTATAGTGAATGATAAATAAATCTGTACCTAAAAACTCCGGGTCTGTCTTCTTACTCATATCACGACGTCACAGTATTGTATATAGCGCACAATGACCGATTAAAAGGACGCGTCAGATTATGAGATGGCTTAATCTCCTGATAAATTCCTTCACCCACTGGAGAATACAATTTAACCCAAAAAAAGGTCAATAACAATGTTCACATTAAAAAATGCGTGTTGTCCCCGCCCTCTAGAAATAGAAATTCAAAAATCCAATGTCAGACTAAAAGAGCAAATAAGTATTTAGGAATTCATCTAGACACAAAACGCACCTGAAAACAAAACATCAGCAAATAAAACAAACACTACAACAACCACAACAGCAAATAAAACAAACAATAGAATGCAAAAGTATTCCATTTCTTAAATAAAAAGTCGTCAACAAATAGAAACATATGTCAGTGTATATAAATATATCATTCCTCGATCTCTCTTACGTGTCTCTTATGGGAAGGCACAGTACAAGTGAACCTAAAAAAATTCAAATAATTCAAACCAAAAATCCTTTTTTTAAATGTATTTTTCCTCGTCTCGACCTGAGGCCTTTCGAGGTTTTTCAGTTTCACATGCTGACTTTTTTATTTAGAAATTCCTTTACAAATTGAGGTTAAATTACTCTAACTCATTTAATTAGTTGGTTTTGTTTCAGATGTTATTGACTTTTAATTTTGAGTTTTGGGAATAAACTGGACGGATATGACCTTTCAAGCAATATGAAGTAAAAAAGATTCTACACAGAGTTATTAGTTTAAGGAGGATTAAGCAAACTTTTGGGGAATTTTGATTTGATTCGAATTGGGATGTTTGATGGTCATCGTAGATGGAATTTATGAGCGGAATGCGAAGAGGGGAGGGAAGAATAAAAATTATTTGCTATTTTTTTATATGTCCTGGAAAGGTTTCGATTTGAAGTTCTCTGTGAATTTGTCGGTTAGGTATAAACCATGGAGTTTTAATTGAACGAAAGTCCTACGCCGAATAATAAATGCGCCATGGTTGATAACGAATGACCAAACTCACAGGGAACTGCAAATTAACGCACTCAAGAGACCTATAAAGATTCTCAGATCTCTTTTTCACCATCCTACCATCATGTTCCAGCACTGGAATTCAGTCTAGGGTTTCTTCCTCGCTATTCTCTCGAACATGATCTCGCAAATCAAAAGACCTTCTCCCACCTCCTTAACATAATTCTCACACCCATTCCCTAAGAAAATAAGCAACTAAACCACTATCTATAGGGACATTTCTACTGAACAGGAACATAAAGGTATTCTGAACAAAATAAGTCAACTAGATTGTAAATCTGTTAGGAGGCCCCTTCACTGTTGTGTGTGGGTAACTCTTAACTGAAGGACGTGGTATTGCTCAACAATATACACTCATTAATGAAATAATTCATCTATTTACTATTCCCTGTCTCATAACCTCCCTTCTCGCACCCTCATTCTATGTAAAAACAATAGATTTTCAACTGTGCCGAAACTGAAAAATGAAATGTTTTAAACAAAATGTAAAAGAGCAAACGTAATGTAACAACACAAAAACAACAGAAGTAATAAAACACAATGAAAGCCAAAACTTACCTAAGAAGGATCATGTATTGACAAATCTCATTCATATGCTTTCAATTGACCAGTGGCCCTCGAAACGGCATTGAGAAATGTGGCGCGTATAAGATAATGACAGCGGAAGATAAGTGATAACCCTGAGTTGGGAATGTCAGGCACATCATTCGTCGTGAACGATTATTTTCCTTGTCGCGTTCTGTAGCAGCTTCTCTATACCGAAACACACATTCACACATTTCACTGCCACAACGTGAATAGATTGGCAGAATTTTGACAGAAAAACGGAATTTACAGAACATTTTTGACATTTAAAAACAGATTAGCGTGGAAGTATTTCCCAATAATGTTCATATATGGATTTCAATTTTGTTTGAATACAATTTGATATCAAGATTATGTTTAAATAAATGCCAACAAAAACCAGAATTATCTGGCCGTTTAGTTCTGTATTACTGGGGAACTCGCACACTATACTCGCCGTTCTTCTAAAGTCTTATACTGTTACTAAAATACATCACTGTTACTAAAATACAAGTGGAAAGTGATCAATTGCAAATCAGCGGTGTATTTCGTCTATTTTGGCAGGGGCAGTACTTTTAGAACCATACGATTCCCGCTTTCCTATACGTGACCAGAAAATGAATGGACCAGTGAGATAATCAAATCACCTATTAAATGGACACCGATTCAGGCTTCTGGTAGCTATAGTTTGTTTCTAATGGTCTACAATAACATGCTCCTGACCAAACCACAAAAAAATTATTTTCCAGGAAGTAGCACGCACACTGCTCAAGAACACAAATAAAATACTGTTGTATAGCACTACAATAAATTGAATATTTTAATAAAAGCAGACATTACGAATACTTCAACAAAATAGCATTATATATTGAATACTTCCCTCCATACCAAGACTTTCAAAAGCCATGCTGTTCTATAAAGCAACACGTGAATAGAAAATATTTAAAGACAGATGGCCCCTTCCTTAGAGCTTTCCTGTCGAATGACGTCAGCTCTGTCGTAAGCAGTGACGCAATGAGTATGAGAATTTAGTCTGTATGAGCAATATGAAAATAGAAAGAATAACACAAATATTTGCATTTTTTTCATTCAAAAAAGAAACTCACATTGGCTTTGAATTTTCCGAGTCACAGCGTATCTAACCAAACCACGCACTTTTCTCACGACCGGAGGATGCACAGTCATTTTCAATTTCTGTGCGCAACGGATATTTGTAACTTAGATTCTCGGGTACCGCTAACCTTGATATTTCTACTTATGAAATTTTTAAAAAAATGCTTATAATTTTCTTGTTCCAACGAGCACATCGGAGGAACTTTTCTGAAAATATTCCAATAGCAGTATTTTTTTATTTTATTTAAAAATTGGTCTCTAGAGTGATTTGTAAAAGACTAGCACATTCAATTTAAGCCACAACCAGATCTTGATATAACCTTGACATAATGATGTTTACGTGTGGAAGGTCCTTGTTTTGTAATTCAATTCGCTTCTGTACTGATTTGTAAACTTCAAATTTAACGTATTAAAATCATTTCTATTTGATATTTATATTTTATGATATTTCTAGTAAATGTGGATTTTTTTATTGATTGTTTCGTGTTTCCTGGCGCGTTAACTGCTATGGTCATTAGTCTCGTGAGCTGAGTGTAGTGCATGTTATTATCGCGGGATGTGGCGGTGTTCTTTCCCCCCTGGATGAAGAGATCCGGCACCAGCTTCATGTCGGCTAGCGGGGATTATCCTCATTCAGGTATCTCGCATCAACGGGACACCGCTGCAGCCGAGGAATGCTCGCTCTCCAACAGTGGAAGGAACACCGCCACCTCTAGGGATATAACATGCACTACACTAACGGAACTAATTCATCAAAGTAGTTGACGTGCCCGAAAAACAATAGTCACTCACTCTAATATTATATCTGAACTCAGGATCACTGTTCACTGTTCCTGATCCTATCTTGATGTTTCACTATGATTTATCGCGAAAAATAACGTCAAAATTACTCTTTGCCATCGACGGTATATTATAAAGGAAAATTGCAGAACAACACGATATGATGCAACTACAGGACTATTTATATAAAATTTATGATTAAACAAACACTAATAAAATTATTATAAATGGAAATGAAAGTAAAGCGATCACATTTTGTCAGACCAGAGCACATCATACAATTCCATGTCAACTACGTAATGACGTAGTTCCGCGCGTCTCGAATATTAAATACCTTGGCATCCTACTGGACAGCAAATTGGGGTGGGAGAAACAAACGAACTATGTAGTTGATAAAGCTTGGAAATCTTTATATTCCGACATGAGACATCTGAAAAAATGCCACTTGGAAACAAAAGAAATCGCGTATACCTCGCTTGTTAGACCAGTAATAGAATACGAAGCTTCTTGTTGGGATCCATACGGAATAGGTATTTAAAAAAGTTTAGAGAGGATACAAAACAGAGCGGCAAAATACACATTTCGGGGAAATATAACTGTGCATTGAGAATCATTAGAACAGAAGAAAAAGTGTACGACTTCGCACACTGTTTAAGTCGTA
Source organism: Teleogryllus oceanicus (assembly GCA_964035755.1). Classification (NCBI taxonomy): domain Eukaryota; kingdom Metazoa; phylum Arthropoda; class Insecta; order Orthoptera; family Gryllidae; genus Teleogryllus; species Teleogryllus oceanicus. The sequence continues at coordinate 231,575,640 of CAXIVR010000001.1, read as the reverse complement.
CACAGATTGCTCTGAAAGGCAGGAAATCCGGGGAAGGGTAGATAAACCAGATTATTTAAATAGATTTTATCACAAACATAAATTTAGAAAGAGGGAACAAAGAACTGGCGAAGGCAAATTCTCCTTTGTAAACCGAACAAAAGTGGATTGGAACGATTTGCCTGCAGCAGTTTTTGAGATCTTTCCTTACTAAGTGTTTCAGGAAAATTATAGAAAATTGGTCAATATGATGAAAACATGTAGTGGAAGTGATGTGAAGTGAAAGGTGCGATAATTGTGTAGTCTACAGATAAACAGTATTGAGCAGTTAATTTTTAGGTGAAGTGGTGTGCGGTGCAGTGAAGTAAAATTAAGTGATTTGTTTTCTCCCTTTTTGTTATTGCAATCCTAATACGTCATTTCATGCTAGGTTATTTTGACATACGTACATTTACTGATTTTTGTGAACGAGGGTTTCACGTGTTAAAAATGTGATAATTATAGGTATTGTATAGTACTATACTGTTTTGTTCGGTTAAAATGTTTATCCTTATTTGCGTGAATATGCTTATGAGTGTATAGGTGTATACTTGTGTGTATGTGTAAGTTTATAAATGTGTGTATGTATACATGTATGTATGTATGTAGTATATAAGATTGTAAACATGAGTATATATGTAATTGCATTTCTATGTAAATACCGTCTACATGCGCGTAATTGTATGTAGTTTCATGTTTCTATATTCTGCCACCGGGTAAATCACCCAAATTGATGAATAAACCTTCTAAGTTATTGAAAACAGTTACTAACTCATTTTGATAAGATTTATACGGCATACACCCGGCCAATCAGCGGAGATTTCATGAATGCGTCCCATTCTGCGTCGCTGTCATAGGGTGTACATTTCTTGTCGAAGTGCAGGAATCGAGATATGAGAAAGGCGTTTAAGGAATGATTTCGATCGCGTCACACATTAAAGAAACGTCATCAAATACGTGGTTACATGAAGTTCGGTAAGATCGATTAGGGAATGTCAAATTTTGGACAAAAAAAGTCTGGACGGTTTATGGGAAATCGTTGACCAGAGACGGACAAACGTTTTGCCGTCAACGAATTTTTCGGTATCGACCAACAAAACATGGATTCTCACTACACAGTTTTTATATGCTACATTAAATAGCATACCTTCCCACTTAAAGTCGTTGTATCTAAGTAAATCCTAGGCATTTTGGGATGCCAGAAAAAGTAATTTACTACATATAGAAATAAAATAATATGGGCACTTTTCGATATCAGGTTTAAAAGTTAAAATGTGAAACTGCCCTTTTTATCTCTCAAGATTGGTTTGTACTGGCTCAAATAGCACTGAACATCAGAAGTATTAATTGGAATGGATCAAGAACATTGCGAAATATTGTGAAGGTAAGTACATATCAACTTCTAATCACGATTAACCACATTAAATTTCACTAAAAGTAAAAATAATCTTCCAAAAATAAATTTCAAAGACCATAATGTATGGAAATTATTGTAAAAATTGAAATGTTGAATAATACAAAGATATGAGTTTTCCTTAAACATGCAAAAAGATGTACTACACATGGAAATATGGATTATCAATTATAAAATATATTAATTAAACAATCATTAAAACATGGAGTATTTCCGTTAGGAATTCACGACCATCCCCCACCTTCAATATTAATCTCTGTTCTTGACACCCTGATGCGCCTGCATCAGCCTCCCTCTCCATCACGCCGGCGAGGTACTTAGGGCCATTGTATGGCATGGACTCCGGTTGCTCACGGGCTAGTAGCGGGCGTATCTTGATAGCATCCCGTTGTCAGTGTTTCCTATGACGTGAACCTGTCTTCCCAAAAAAGACATAACCTAATTTGCATTCCGTTTGCTTATTAGAAGAAAGAACTCTGCTAGGTATCAGTGTTTCGAAGATCGCTCCTGTACTCTATGAAATTGATTGTTTGGATTGATTGATGTTTACGGTTTCGTCACCTACTACGGTCAATATTCTCACTATGTTTTTATTCTTTTTTGAACAAAATTACATGGCTCAGTAAATATAACTATTCGTGTGTATTTACAGACTATTACAAGGGGAGGTTAACCCATATAAGGCCTGCAGTCGAGATACAAATCAGTAATTATTTTAGAACTATGTGGTAAGGATATTTGTTTTTGATTCGTGTTTGGTAAGTTTGGTTTATTTTTTGATAGTTTTTTGTGCCTTTTTTTTCTCAAGTTTTTAAAGCTAATAGGGATGGAATTTGAGGTAGGTTATAATGAAAGTTGGTGGCCAGATTTGTGATGTATTGATATATGGGTTCCAAGTTAAATTCGTTGTAGAGTCGATTGTCAGTTATGTACCAAGGGGCATTAGCAACTATTCTTAAGAATTGATTTTGCAGACCTGAAGTTTGGGGAGGTTACTTTTGGCAGAATTGATTCAAATTGGGCTACCCTACAACACAATCGGTCTGAAAACTGTCTTGTAAATTGTTATAGCAGATTTGTAATGGATTGGATTACTTTTGTAGATTGATGGTCATAGTTGTGACAGTTTTATTGTAGCTATGGTGTGATGTTTTTAGTGAAAACGAAATAAATGAACTCTGAGAATATAAATAATTGATGTTGCGCAGAGATTCTTTCAGTGAATCCGAGCTGTACCCAGGGGATGACATTGGTAGCATATAAGTGATTTTTCAGCCTTTTTAGTATGATTTTTTCTAAATTATTCAATGTTTTGGAAAGAGATGTTAGTAAACCGATCGGGCAATAACTCAGGGTTTGTTGGGGTTTTGTTTGGCTTTGCTATGTGGATGATGGTTGCATATTTCTATTTACGAGGGACATAGCAAGTACTGAAACATGAATTAAATTTGTCTAAGTATGCTATTGGTTGTGGTGGAGTATTTTTAATGACATGTCGTTGATGTCGTGACCTGAGTCTTTTCATTAGGAGGGTTCTTAACGATTTTCGAAATTTCAGTGGGAGATAAGTAATTTATTCTGTGATATGGACTGAGAAGTTTAATTTGATAGCATATATTATTGTGTTTTGTTCCGGATGAACATTCGTATTTTCCCTGGATGTATTTTCAAAATGAGTGGCCAGCGCCTCCCTCTGCCTTCTGAGGCAAGGAAGACAATTTTTTTTGTGAATTGCAATAGTGTGTGTTAAGTGAGTGAATGAGATTACATTGTCCGTTAATATAGTTTTTGATAATTCTTTTGACAACATTAGTGATTAAAGTGTACCCCCGGAGAAGATGGCAAAACGTTCCCCTAAGCCAAATGACATGAGTAGTTACACTCTAAGTCTAACATAAAAATAAAATTTTTGAAAGGTTTCTTAGCCCCCCGTTCCACGATCCACATCCTTCTAAAGCGAAAAACGTGTTTCTTAATATTAATTTTTTGGTCAAATTTACGCTATTTTATCTGATTGAAAAAATATGAAAGACGAGAAAATAATTTATACCACCAGAAGAACATTGTTCGATATTTTCTCAGCCACAAATTAAAACGCCAAAAAAATATTTTTGAAAAAAATAAAAAAAAATGTTTGACTGTGATTTAGAACCATTGAACATGATCAAAAATTATCTCAAAATTTCCATTCAAAACACAAATTGTTGTGAATTTATATCAGATTGTTTTTCGACTCATGGGCTGAAGTTAAAAAAATTAAAAACATATTTTTGCCATTTTCCCGCCTTTAAATCACCTTGACTTTAAATATTGAAAAAGACTGTAACAGTTCTGAGCATTACAAATCATTATGTTTTTAATGCTTTCTTAGGCTGGTTATATTAATTTGGAATTTTTCTGCCATTGTTATTGTTTAGTTACTCGGCCACAGAACTCTGAATAGTATTTATTATAGATGGGATTAGCGAGTTGATGAAGATAATAATACATGTGATGATGGAGTGAATTATTGTGGTGATTTGCAGGTTGTTAGATTGTGTATCTTTTGAATGGGCCGTATGGTGATAAATTTTGTTTTTTGTTTTGAGGGGATGGATTGTTCATGGTAGTGATATGGGTAAAGTTTTGATTTGGATGGGCTTGTGGCAGTTGCAGGAAATGATCTCTTGATTGGTTTTGAGGGCAGGAGTAGTATTGGAGTTTATTACAATTTTATTATGTTTATTTACGAAGATATTTTTCTATCTAAAAACTGTTAGAATTGAGTGCAGTTTTGGTTTATTTTGTCGGTCTTATGATTTCCATTGCAATTTGCGCACACTGGAGTTTCCTTCTTCTTGGGGAAGAGCAATGAATAAAAGTTCCCGGCACAGAACGCAAAGGTGAGGCAGTGATTACAATCGTTTCTGGTTTGTCCGTAGTCCAGACATCTTTGACATTGAAGACCTTACTTTTTGCACCTTTCGGTTCTTACTTGGTGATTACAGATGTGTTGTATTGTTAAGATAGTTTCTACAGATTCAGCCGTTAAATTCCGCTGGAATTGGATTTAGATTGCCATATTTTTGAAGTCTGGTAAATCTTAATTATTGAAGCGTGCTACTGCTGTATGTCCAGTAATATTTCCGGTTCTGTTATCGATTGGTGATTTTTTTAAAAACAGGACTGGAAAAGTTTTGTTTAATGGATTTTTGAAAGAATGGAATTTACGGTGCGTATGAATCAAGTATAAGATTATTTTTCGGAAATCTGTAGCACGGTTGGCATTGACCTTAACTTTGTTATTTTTAACATCAGTAATGAAATTCTTTGTAACAATGGATTTGAGTTCTATGAGTCACTTACATTGGATATATGCAAAACAAAAATTGATGGAATTTTGGCTGGTTGTGAGAAGAGATCGTCCCTGGTTAGGTTAAAAAATTCGAACCGTTTATCTTCACGGTCGGGGTTCCCAGTAGCTAGTGTAGCGTCATGACGCTACCAACAACTTTGGGCACGCGGCATGCCCCAGGCTCGGACAATAGCAAGCTATGACGCACCAGGTTTTTCCCGGCGTGCGCGTCGCCGGTAAGGCAATGGAGGCGGCGGAAGCGTCGCTAGAGGGCTATTTAGAGGCCGAGCAGACAATAGACGTTCTTCTTTGTGTTCCTGGCTGCGGGTGTTAGGTCGTTGCAGGTGGTGCTTGGGCACGCGGCGCAGAAGCCGGCCGCTAGGTCGTGACGAAGGAGACATGTAATTCGGTCTCAGGGCAGGTGAGGCTACGCACAGCGCACGTTAGTAAAGGGGGCGGTGTGGTAGTCGTTCTAATATCATTTCTTGTAGTGGGGTCAATTTAGTTTGTTTATTGTACTGCAGTGTTTTGATTGTTTGTGACCACGGTCGAAGTCAGTAATAAATCAGCTGTGAGTACAACCCACTCTCGTCTGTGTGTTTATTACATCCTGTATGACGCCACAGACGAAGGAGTGATTAAAATGGTGGCAGCGGATAACAAGAACCGGTAAGCATCGCTGTAGGCCGTGATTAAAATGGTAGCAGCGGATAACAAGAACCCGGTAAGCATCGCTGTAGGCCGTGATTAAAATGGTAGCAGCAGTTAACGAGAAACCGGTAAGCATTGCTGTAGGCCGTGAGTAAAACGGTGGCAGCAGATCAAGTGAACCCAGTAGGCATCGCTGTAGGCCAAGATTAAATTGGTGGGCGTTGTTGCAGTAGGCATTGGTTTAGGCCGTGATAATTAAACCAGGAATATCAGCAGGTAGGGCTCGAGCAAGCCAAAAGTAGTGTTGTAGGCACCGAGTAGCGGGGCCGAGGTAATCTGAAGCGTGTATGCTTTACCTGGCATCACGTGGTGCGGTATTTTAGAAGAGTTGTTAGGACCGGCGTAACAGTAAATAGCAACCGATAGCAACTCGGAGTGATTAAAATACTGCGGGCGGAGCGACGCTTCAAGAAAGTAGAAAGAAGGAAGGAAGTCGTACGGGACCGGTACGAGCACGCACGAGGACTACGCACGAGCACCAGAACGAGAGGGCGCGGCAGACAACGCACGGGGTAAGTACGTTCTTCTGTGAGGCACGCACTGGTTGGAGCTATGGCGTACTTAACTAGATTTAAAAAGAAGGGATGATCAGAATTGCTAATGATTTGGGTATTGTATTAAACGGGACGAAACCGTGATTAAATTAAAAGAGTTGATAATCAGCCATGAGGATTATGAGCAGGAGTTTATTGAGGGTTTGGAGCGAACAACATCGCCAGGATATCGAGGAGGAAGGCGGAAGAGAAGGAGAGGGTAGAACGGGAGAAAGATGAGGAATTAGAACGATTGAGAATCGAAAGGGATGCTGAAAGAGCAAGCGTAGGAGGAGCGCGGAAGCACGTGGCGAGGCACGAGTTGAATCGCATCGGGAAAGTATTAAAGTAGGGCAGATTATAGGTCGATTTGGTGTTGAGCAGGACGATATCACGACATATTTAAGTGCCTTTGCAGACAGTCTGTGCAGACAGCTGAAAGTACTCGAAAGCGAATGGGCTGTTCATATATTGGATTGTTGCCGTATAATGTGAATAATTGGATTACGTTAGATGAACAGGAGGACGAATGGACTTATGCAACTTTAAAATCAAAATTATTGGAGTTATATAGATTTGATGCGGAAAAATTTCGTCAGCTGTTTGTTAAACACAGCAAGGTAATAATTCCACTGTGGGTATATTTGCTCGAGAATTATTAAATTACGCGAGAGAATGGGTGTCCGGATTAAGTGTAAACACGTTTGAGGAGCTATTAAATCTGATAGTTACGGATCAGATGAAGCGGAAGGTTTCATGGAAATGCGCGATCATTTTGTTGATTCGTGGGGAATTTATCAATCCTTTAGATTTTGCGAAGAAATTAGACGCGTATGAAAATCACAGGCAAGGGTGGAGAAGTCAGGACCTTTTCAGTCCAAACAGAAAGAGCCAGTAGAAACAAAGGGCGCAGCAGGGCCGGGAAGGTAATTCAGTACGAGCAGAAGGACAAGGTTGCGGCGCGGCCTGAATTCGAAGCGGTTTGTTAGGAAATGTTTTGTATGCCAGTCGCACAACATTTGGCTAGGCAGTGTCCTAATAAAAGACCGAAGCTGCGAATCATGTGGTGAGCCGGAAGCGAGCAATTGTTTCGTGAACATACCATTGTTGGAAAAATTAAGCCATACTTGCCGGATTTTAAGAGACACTGGGGCTTCGTTTGATTTAGTGGTGAAAATTTAATTGATGCAGCAGATTTAACTGGAGAATCAATTTGGATTAGTCAACCTTAGATAAATTTCCCAAGAACTTACGTGTGGCAGCAGATCGTCCTAGAAATACCGAGCGGGCGTGTAGTTACGCGGGCTGCTGTGGTACCTGAAGAATGCGAATTACCTTTTACATTCTCAGCAATCGAACCATGTTATTATTACAAGAGGTTAAAGAGGCTTTGTAGAACCGCAAGAAATTAATTTAGTGGTTACTCGCTAGTGCAGGCAAGGCAGATCAGGTGGGGCCGGAAATTCTGTAGAATCGGTCGTACAGCCAGTGGAGACGGAGCTGAGTGAAAGTATTGTGGAGGAGAGGGAGACACAGGGGCGACATGTGCCGGGAGCGAAAGTGAAGTTGAACTCTCAGGTGAAATCAAGAATTTGTTGCAGATAGACACGGAGCAATTTCTGTACAGCAGCAAGAAGACGAGGAGATCAGGCAGATTTATGAGGCACATAAAACCATGAAATCAAGCTTTAGGAAAAGATTCTTATTTTGTTAAAAATGATATTCTCTTCAAGAATCGGCAAAGTAAGAAGGAGAAACTTTCGAAATGTTAGTTGTGCCTAAGGTTTATCATGGAGAAATCTTAAGGTTTGTCACGAAACGGCCTCGAGTCATTTAGGTAGCTCGAAGTCAAAAGCATGTATGTCGCGATATTTCTACTGGCCAACTGTTTCCAGGAAATGGAGAATTTGTTAAAACTTGCATCAGTTGCCAGATAGTAGGTCATGGTGGGATAAGAGAAAGCACCTTTAGTTATGTGCCTACAATTAGTGAAGTGTTCTCCAAATTAAACATTGATACTGTAGGCCGTTTACGCAAAGTAGTTCTGGGGAAACACATTTTAACTGCAATTTGTGACTTCAGTACCTAAGCCATTCCTATAAAGGATTTGCAGACGACCACTATCATAGAGGCTTTATTAGAATTGTTTAGCAGGACCGGATTATGGGAAATTCAAACGGATCAAGGAACATGTTTTACGAGCAACTGATGGTAGAATTGCAGAAAAATTTAGAATTCGACTAACTTATAGCTCACCGTATCACCGCAAAAGTAACTCGGTAGAGAATACACCGGACGATGAATAGATTATTCAAGGTTCTAGGTTTAGAGCAGGAGGTGACTGGAGACGAACCTTCCGGCAATATTGTTTGCCATGAGAACGTCGTTCATGAGTCTTTAGGTATACGCTGGCAGAGTTAGTATTTGGGAAAATTTGAGACACCTGGACACTTTTGTACGAAAATATTGTCGAAAATGAATCAGAGAGTAATTCTGTGACTGAGTATGTGTTTGAACTCATGAATAGGCTGAAGCATATTAGGAAACTGCGCATCAAGATTAGAGGGCGAGCAGCAGAAAAGAAGGTTCGTATGACAAGAAGGCAGTTGTAAGAAATTTTAGTGTAGGAGACAAAGTATTGATCTTTGCTCCTAATAGAACAAAAACTGTCAGTTCAGTGGATGGGACCGGAAGTCACAGAAAAGGTTTCAGATGTAAATTATGTTGTAAGACTACCTAATAAGAGTTCCAGGAAGGTTTATCACTAAATATGATGAAACCGTATCATCAAAGGACGGATATTAAATTTTTGTTGCGAGTAGGAATGAAGAGGAGGCAACTGATGACGCGATTGATAAATATGCGCTAAAGCTAGAAGCAGGCGATTTCGAGGTTGAGTCAATGCTGGTAGAGTACAGATGTTGCACCGGAAATGCATGAGAAATTAAAAGCAGTAATTGTGGAATTCAGGATATCTTTTCTGATAAGCCAGGTTTGACAGAAAGTAGAAATGGATATCGAACTGATTGACAATACGGCGAAGGTTAGAGTGCGCCTTATCGCACGTCTATGAGACAAAGTAAGATTCTACAAGAGGAGATTGCTAAAATGTTAAGGACGAATCATTGAAGCTCGGATTCTGATTTCGCGTCGCCCATGATTTTAGTAGAGGCCTGGCAAGAAACCAGGCCATGTATTGATTATCGAAGTTGAATAATATTATTAAAACTGAATATTTTCCACTGCCTAGTTTAGAAGAGAATTGAAACGGTAGCAGCTGCGAAAATAATATCCACTTGTGATTTGAGCGAGGCTTTTTGGCAAGTTAGGATGACATGAAGGGCGCAGAGATATGCCACTTTCTGCACAAATTTCGGAAGTTACAAACCATTACGTATGCCTTTTGGGATTAAGAATGCACCTTATGTGTGTAGTAAATTAATGGCGGCATTACTTAAGGATTGTTCGGAATTTGCTATTCCTTATATGGATGATATCGCAATCTTTAGTAACGATTGGTCGGATCATCTGCGTCACTTACGCACAGTATTTCAAATACTAAGGGAGGCGAAACTTCACGTTCAGCCGGCGAAATGCAAGTTTGCTCGCGGAACCGTAATGTTTCTGGGCTACGAAATTGGCAGTGGTCTTATGAAGCCGAACGAGGTAAAGGTACGCGCGATTAAGGAATATCCGAGACCGAATACAAAAAGAATTAGGAAATTTCTAGGATTAATTTCATATTACAGGCGTTTTGTGCCGCGATTTTCGGAGAAGGCTGCGCCTCTCACAGATTTATTAAGGGGAAGTACACGACAAGGGAAAATAGCATGGTCGCAAGTGTGCGAAAAAGCCTTTATAGAACTGCAGGGAAGCTCTGTGCGGTGAACCGGCCATTCATGCGCCTGATTTCAGCAGGAATTTTTAATGCAGTGCGACGCGTCAGACAGAGGGCGGGATTGTATCTCGCAGTTAGACGAGGAAGGGAATGAAAATCCCGTGCTATTTCTTAGCAGAAGTTTTCCTTCAGAGATGAAATTTGCGTGACAGAAAGGTGTGCGTCGATTATTTGAGGCTACAACGATTAAAACATTATTTAGATGGGAATGTTTGCCTAAAGGTAGAAACTGACCATAATCCTCTGGTTTGGTTGCAACAATGTTCCGGAATAATCCCAGATTGATGCGATGGTCATTGGCAATTCAGCATCTGAATATTAAGATTAAACATCGGAAAGGTAGTCAGAATGTGAACGCTGACATTCTTAGCCGTATATACGAGAATCAGCTCCAGGCAGAGTCGGGCTTTGCAGAGAGACGTATGTCCCTCGGCAACGCGTGTGATGTGAGTGCGCGACAAGCAAGTGCCGACACAGTTCACAAATGTGAAACTGTTGCTGTAAAGCAAGGTCTCTTGATCGAAAACACGAGACAGCATCTGTGACATAGTGTGTTGTTGTGTGAGGAAGTGAAAAGAAGAAATGAAGCAAGACGGACTTGCAGAAATCAATAATTTATGACTTTTGCATAATTATATTCACGCAGAAGATAAAAAGAAATTGTATATTATTAAAATCTGAATGTGTAAGCAATTAGTAAGTATTTATGTGTAATGGATAGAGACTCACAGAAGAATTGAAAACTGTATATAGTTCGTGAGGTGACGCAAGTCAAAGTGTGCATGTTGTAAATTTGGCGAAAAGGTATATTGCAGATTTGTTTATGTAATGTTTTGAAAGGGTTATATGGTGGATTTGTTTTTTGTGATATTTTTTGGAAGGGTATCTGGTGGATTTGTTTTTGTAATATTTTGGAAGGAGAAGAAAAAATCTTGGCTACCACATCATAGCGTTAGGAAATTGGGGTAGTAGATGAGTGTAGTTTGGTGTTATTGTAGTTATTCAGCTGATATAAGGAATAGAAAAGTAGGTTAGTAGGGTTGGAAAAGACAATGTAGTTGATGTAATTAGTTAGGTTAGGCGCAGTTGTTTAAAATGTGAGCCAACTGGCCTAGGCATTAACTTTGGGAATTTTGTTCTGTGTTATTGGCAATGCAGAAAAATTCCTGGGGTATATAGGAGTTTGTAGCGTCATGACGCTACCAACAACTTTGGGCACGCGGCATGCCCCAGGCTCGGACAATAGCAAGCTATGACGCACCAGGTTTTTCCCGGCGTGCGCGTCGCTTGGGTAAGGCAATGGAGGCGGCGGGAAGCGTCGCTAGAGGGCTATTTAAGGGCCGAGCAGACAATAGACGTTCTTCTTTGTGTTCCTGGCTGCGAGGTGTTAGGTCGTTGCAGGTGGTGCTGGGCACGCGGCGCAGAAGCCGGCCGCTAGGTCGTGACCAGAGACATGTAATTCGGTCTCAGGGCAGGTGAGGCTACGCACAGCGCACGTTAGTAAAGGGGGCGGTGTGGTAGTCGTTCTAATATCATTTCTTGTAGTGGGGTCAATTTAGTTTGTTTATTGTACTGCAGTGTTTTGATTGTTTTGTGACCACGGTCGAAGTCAGTAATAAATCAGCTGTGAGTACAACCCACTCTCGTCTGTGTGTTTATTACATCCTGTATGACGCCACACTAGCTCATCGAATCTGTTCTTTAAAGGAACATTGTACTCTGGGTCATTGTTTGGATTAGGGTTCACATTAATGTTACCGGAGTCGGCACTTTTTTCCGTTGGGTTTTTCACAATCACTGGCTGACATTTTTGGATGTTCATGCTTGATATTGAAGGTTGATACTGCATGTTGGGATTTGTTGAGGCGACTTCCTTGCTGCCTACATAACGCTGTTGTTCGATGCAACGACCTCCATTTCTACTTCGGTTGTGATATTCTGCGACACAAATTAATATTTTTCATCACCACTGTTGAGAGTGAGCAGGGCTTGACTGATTGCCTACCCTGTTGAAAGTTTACTTGATACCTACACTTAACATTGGGCCGTTCGAACTACACTATGGTATCGAGTAAACTGAGCACAGCGGGGTTCCACGATACTAGGTCCGGTCTGGTCGGCGATTCGAGCCGAATAACTCTCACTATGCAGTGAATGTTTTATTCCGGGTGGTGGCGGTATTCCTCCCAGCTGGATGATGGGATTCAGTGTCAACCTACACGTCGATTTGCTGGGAATTTCCCCTTCCAAGTAGCTCCTTCCTGAGGAACACGCGGAATGGGGTGCAATCGGAATGCAATCGGTTGACCGCGGGATGCAATCGGGCGATTTCTCCCAGATTGGTGATGAGATCCCGCGCCGACATACACGTCGATTTACTGGGAATTTCCTTCAAGGGTCTCCTTCCTGCGGGACACGCGGATAGGGTGCAATCGGGATGCAATCGGGTGACCGTGGATGCTATCGGGTGATTCCTCCCAGCTTGGTGATGATATTCGGCGCCGACCTACACGTCGGTTTGCTGGGAATTTTCCTTCAAGTATCTCCTTCGTGCTGAAAACGAGGGGTAGGGTGCAATCGTGATGCAATCGTGTGACCGCGGGAGGCAATCGGGAGATCCTCCCGTAGGGACTCTTTAACCTTTTAGATTTGGCGAGAAAGGTTGGCGCGCACGTCGTGCTGCGTGAACCCATTAACATCGCTTTCCACTTCCCGTTCGCAGGCAGGCCATCGACTCCTGCTATCACCCTACCTCCTTTCTAGCGAGCAGAGTAATGGCAGGGAAGGGAAAGAAGGCTTTTTCTTTTAGGTGATACATGCCACTATATTCCGATTTAAACACGATGGTACTTCAAGGTCACGATCTGGATAGAGAGTGGGACACTCATCCAATCGGAAGTTTTGCTACTACGGAAATTTTGGAACTCCCGATTGGATGGAAATGTCCCCCTTTCCTTTCAGTTCGTGACTTTGAAGAGACACTATGTTAAAATCGAAGTATGCACTACAGTTTCCATAATGATTTTTCCATAAAATGTTACTTTTTAAATTTTTCATCCCAATTCGTGGGATTTTCAGAAGAAAACGGAGCATTATAAAAATTTACAGGAATGAAGTTCATATTTCAGATTTATCAGATTTATGATCCTTCTGACAAAGTTTTGTTTTTATGGTTTTGATATTTAAAAATGGAAATCTGCACAAGTAAAATTTTTAAAACTAGCCTTCACAATGGCCAAAACTTACACATTCTTAATATTAAACCTGTATATCTCACCTCTTCACAATGCATTTACTAATGAAAAAACATGTTCAACAGGTGCAGTACCCCATGGCAGCGCCAAAACTAACCAGATATTTGAAGTTCACTTCGGAAAAAGTCAAAACACTCGGATATTTTACCAAACAAAGAACTGTTCCGGGAAAACACGTGCGGGAACTCTGCACTGCATAGAAGCCAACATCCATACTCAAGGCCGGATTCTAACCCTGGACCCTTCAAGTCGAGTCTGCCTAGACTCTTCCGCCTTCACAATGCCGACTACCTTTCTCTCCTCCCCCTTCGCTTCCCCAACCAGCATCTCCCAACAGCGGGTCACTGCCCCAGCCGGGCCAAGCTGTAAGCTCCCTATTTGTCTTCCGACATGTGTGGTAGTACAGTGAAAGTAAGTGTACACACACTTACGTTCACTATACTACTATACCATTCACTATACTTTACTACACTATTCGCTTACTAAGTAAGAGTTTAGGGTAGGTCAAGGAAGAGAAAAAAAGATCCCGCGCGATGTGAGGTCCTTTTGAGGTCGCCATTCGCCAGGTGTTGATTGAAGGAACCACGGAAGGTCGCTTTCACAAATCTTGTCGTGGCCGCTCTGGGATCACGGGTCTCGCGTAATGGTCATATATTTAGTGTTCTCGTCATCGTAAACTGAGAAGAGCACGAAATGAAAACGCCTAGATCGCTATATTAGCCTTTAATAGCCAGTTTTCGTCATTGTAACATGAATTTGGTGAGATTAAAAAATCTGCATATTAAACATAGGTTTTATTTGCATATCTACGCTGACCTAAAGTTCTCCTTATAACATGAACATGAATTCATTATTTTCATTGCCTCATTGCTACAATCATCTACAAAGTGTATATTTACAAGAAAAATATCTAATAATACATCACAAAAAATATTTTTCGCAACTTAGGGCAACTGTTTGGTATCTAACATCTGAACATTCTTTCCGAATTAATACTATTTAGCCTTCATCAATATTAATATCACCACCAGATATTGGTATAAGATCTATAGAGACGCTGTTAACATTACATTCAATAAATCGCTGATATCTAATCATTCCATCTGAAATCTGAGAGACGTAAAAAAATGATTTAATTTAGTAACTGCATTTCTTTTAACAAAATCTTGAAAGCGGAATAGTGCAAATATTCACATGATTGTATAGTTTCAGTCAGCAGTATTGTTAAAGCCATAGTGTGTTATTTTTAATGTGACAGATCTATAAATAGAATTGATCAATTCTTGCAAAATTGATTGTAATTTGTATACCGATTTTAATATTTTCTGTAAATTCAGTTCATTCCTTTAACTTCTTCAGTTCAATTCGCCTTTTATCAAACTCCTTCCTCTACTGGTTCAGCAATTCTACACATCAGTCTAGTAATGTAGATTGTGCTTTGATGAGTGTATTGTAATGAACTAATTGGTAATGTTTTCCTTTTTAATATATATTTATTCGTAATTTGTATTAAAGAAATAGATTTCGCAAAGTAATGTAATTTTCCCATTCCATTAGAAAATAAATTACTTATGAGAAACACCGAAAAAAAAACGATTCAGGGGCAATCGAATTCATTCCTTCAATTGCAAGATGCCACGTTTTAAAACAACACTAGATCCATTTTCACACCTTATAATCCTCACGGAGACCACAGATTGGAAAGGGATAGTCCTTCGAGGAACATTAGAAACCACCAGTTTTGAACCTGCAGTAAGAAAATTTAGTCTAAGAATCACGGTGATGTTTGTTTCTCATTTCAAATCTCAACCGTTAAACATACAAAGTTTTCCCTCCCGAGAAACAAAAATAACCGTACTGGCCGCCATCAGATATGATGTAGCACCTCCCCTCCCAACATCGCGCAATCCAACCTGTTTCGAACGCAGTGAAGTGTTTCTGCAATTTCAATTTATCAAATCCACCGAGTCCTGGGATTAGCTTTTGCCGCCTTCTTGAGAACGAGCACGGGAGCAAGAACGGGTAGGGAGGGGAGGGAAGGGGAGGGGAGCGAGGAAGGCAGGAATCTCCACCCCATCCTGGCTTTTCATTAGCAACTTCTCGCCTCTGATTGCCTTTTTTTAAATCCCCTCCCCCCGCATCCAGCCCCACTTCTTCCCCCTTTTTAATTAGCGTTTCATTCGTGGCAATTATTTTTCGAGATAGCGCCTCGGCTGCGGCGGCCGGGCACCGCCGACTCCCCTCCCCTCCCCCTCTGCTCAACCTTGCACCCCTCCCCCGCCCACTTTCGGGCGCGGAAGATAACGCTAAGGTGCTCCTTCCCCTTCTCCGCTCGGTGGTTTTGAGGCCATTATACGGTGTGGTTAGTAGGAGGCGACGGGCAGCGTGGCAGGGTACTCCGAATACCTGCCCTAAAGAGCCGCTACTTCCTCGTTTTCTCCACCGCTAACGGGAGGAGACGTAGCCACTCGCTGATGTGGAGTAAAGCCCTTCATCCCGTCGTCTTGCCCGTAACTATTTCAGTTAACATCTATTTCGACGGCAGTCCGTATATTTTAACGCAGCAGTCTGTTCCCACGCGTTTCCATTTCGCGAAACATTTTATAAACTCGAAACTTCCTACTCTTTCGAATACAAATGTGTGGAACATACTGAAACTGACACGGGTTCGAAGCAATCACACTATTATGGACTTAGCGCCCGAGCCTAAGGAGGGTCGTGAGTTCAAATCGCACAGTGAACATCGGTGTTTTCCCCGCGTCTTTCTGTCTTTTTCGCAGCGGTCCTCGCCATTGAGAATCTAACCTTTAATGTCCGGTGCACTGCTTTTAGGTGTTGAGGTTATCTGGTTAATATTAAACTAGTAGTGCAACAGAATGGCACAAACTTTCTCGTAGAAAATTTTTCTAATTTCCTTGATGTCGACTGGTACTGTACAGGCGCACTCTTCCTCCTTGCCAGCTGCCATATATCGCCGCCCAAAGTACATTTTTTTGAAATTTCTCAACTTTTCGGTTTCCCAATAGTAGAACCGAAATATTATTTAAAAATATTAAAGAAAACTAAAGCCTTGTCCTAAATTGCAATTTTCATTGAAAAATTCGGAGCCGTCTTTAAGAAAACGGCGTTAAGCGTTACTGTAAATGCGAATTTTGAAGCTCTTTTTCGCAGGAATCTATTGAGTTTTCGAAAAAGCTTCATTTGACGTAATTTGAAGAACTTCTACTCACAAATTCAATAATGTATACAAATCCATCGAAATGTCAACATTAACGGCGTGAGAGCCATTTCAAAAATTTACATTTGTGTAATTTTTGAAAAAACAAAAGAATACACCAACATGAACTTTACTCAATAGTGCCATTACCACTATCCGTTGTAAAAGTTTAAAGTAGAAATTTGGAGCCATTTTTGAGAAAAAGGTGTTTGAGCGTTTTTGAAAAAAATGAATTTTGAGATAACTTTCACAAAAAACTGTCGATTTCCGAGAAACTTTATTTGACGTTATTTAATTCACATGTACTCATAAATACACCAACGTGAAGAAATCGCCTCTAAAGTAAATATTACCGACGTGAGAGACAAGTAAAAAAATACATTTTTGTAATTTTTGAAAAAAACGAATATAGCAATATGGCGTTCATGTCATCTTATACAGTGCATTTAGCACTACCCATACCAAAAATTTAAATAAAAGATTTGGAGCCGTTTTTGAGAAAATTTTGAAAATGTCCAGGGGACTTCATGTAAAGTACCCTCAAATTTTAAAGAATGTTTTTCAAAGTTTCAAAGATTCAACTAGAGCCAGATGGACAGGGGTTTCTTCAATTTGGAAAAGATGGTACGTGCGATTTAGGTTTGTTCACATACGATTGATTGATTGATTTTTTCGTGTTTCCGGGCGCGTCAACTGCTATTGTCATTAGTCCCGTGAGTGTAGTGCATGTTTTTTCGGGAGATGGCGGTGATCTTCCACCACTGGATGGCGAGATCCGGCGCCGACCTACCGTCGTCTACTGGGGTTTCCCCCTAACCAGGACTCTCCCATCAGCGGAGCACCGCCCCGGCCGGGACAAGCACTAAGCTCCCGACCGGTCTCCCGGAATATGTGGTAGTGTAGTGCATGTTAATGTAAGTGTGTGTGTGTGTGTGTGTGTAAGAGGAGAGGAGAGGGGAAGGAAGAGGAAGGACAGATCGCGCGCGGTCCGTGGCCCGTTAGGTAGGGTACTGCTCCGGCATTCGCCTGGTTTTGATCGGAGAAACCACGGAAAACTACCGATCAGAGCAGCCGGCCGTTAGAATTCTTCTCCAGAAAGCGACTGAATTCGACCTAGCTGAAGAGCTAGTGTCGAAAATCCTGCCGCCGTCGGGACTCAAACCTAGGACCTCCCGGTCAGGAGCGCTGCAGTGACATCAGTTGATGCACTGAGCTACCGCTCCAGGTTTCACATACGAAAGACACACGGACAGACAGACGGACGGACGGACGTTTTGAGAAAAAAAAACATTTTCCGGTATCAGGGGACCCCAAAATGTGTATTTCCGCTGAAATATCGAAATCGATTTTCCGCACTACTACGTATATTACTACCGTATATACGTATGTACACGAGAAAGTAAAAAATGCACTATTATGATAATATTCACGAGAGTAAACTCTGAGATATTGCTCCACGGAGGTTATTGGAAACCCGTTCACAGTAAATACGTGATATTTGACGAAACATTTCATTTCATACAGTCGGTTGCAGTCCGTAATAAATCATCCGCGGGGCGTACCTACTAGCTTTTAAATAGACAAGCGGTTCCCAACATTTCTTATTTTTCATACAGGAACTACGATACATTTTTCTTACAATACCCTAACTTATGTAATCCCCATTTACATCATAGGTTTGGGCAGTCAAAACCAGAGGGGGGATACTACATATCCAAGAATCCTATTCCATTAAAAATTGAGGGGGGAACGAGGGATTGAACATATTTAATGAAATGTTTTATTACGTAAGGTTACGGTGCCCCTTTCAAAATTTTCAAGGGCTCTTGCCTCCTGTACGCCCCCCTATTCGCGAAAACAGTCAGATCGAATGGGGAATATCAATTTTCGAGAAAATCAGCTGAACGGTTTAGCCACTAGCGTTGTTCATAGACGAACAGACCTTTTGCCGTCATTCGATTTTTCGGTATTCGAGTTTTCGGTAAGGATCTACAAAACATGGATTCTGGGTACATCACGTGTTAGAGGACGTTTTTCTAAATTTAGCAACTGTATTTATCCACTTTTTCGTTACCAGGGACCTGTAATAAGATTTTTCTACCAAAAATGCGCCGTTTTTTCGCGCAGCATCGCGCACATAACTTTCTCTCTATTCCGTTGGGAGAAGGTGAAAGGCGGGCGGCAGGGCGGAACCGCCCTTTTGTGTATGTGAGTATTGATTTACGGGCGTGTCAATTTCTAAGGTCATTAGTCTCGTAAGTGTGGAGCATGTTGTATTCCGGAAGGAACCAGTGCTCCTGCCCGTGAGATGTTAAACGAAAAATACGGCGAAAAAAGACGTCGGTAGCGGAACTGCTCAACCACCCTCTGCGAAGACACGGAAGTTAAACAGCTCAAGCCAACGAGAGTTCCTGGATAGGTCTTCAAGATTTTGGGAGCCAAATTTTATGGATGAAATAGGGTTTCTGCCGTTCGCTAATCCTAATTACAAATGCGCATAATTTTAAATATAATTAACTTAACGCAGGAGTACTATAGACTTTCACAAGGTAATGAACGATTTTCAGTAATCTCACAAAGCCCTGAGGCAAACAAATCCCAATGTGTTGCACAGAATACTCCTATAAAACAACTTCTTTCATACAGGCACTGTCACAAATCTTCCATTTCAAAACCGAAAGAGTCCATATAAGACAGTCTTTAAACTTAAAAGATTTTTTATATAATTCCTTTTCCTCCCCAGAAGAATGTATAAAAGTCTTAAAGCTTTTTAAAATCGCATCCTGTATAAGTCTTCAAACATTTTATTAATATCAAAGGTATTTTTATCGTAAAAAATAAGTAAATATATCCGTCCCAATGATGTAAATACCCAAAACATTGACACTTTATGAAAATTTAATATTTGTGTGAACTGAACATAATTGTGTAATGGAATAACTGTAAATCTTGTGTAAATTCCTTTATTTATTCATTAGTGTCAAAACATGAATGCACACAAATATGTAACGTTTCGTAGGGAATGGATCATCACAGGCACACCATCTCAGTATTTGATCTGTTAATTTGGGGGAAACAGAAGGAAATTATTCATACAAGAGATCTGTTCTTTGTGGAAAATTACAATAATAGCAATGACTTTTAAACACCATATTGATTGAAAGTCAGGGGAAAAGTCACACACTCTTACCTGATTGGAAACGAGTAGCATAGATTTGGCTGTGTTCCTTAAGTTCTTGCCCACGACTGTGGCTCGATGTGGGTATGACATATACGTGTTTCAGAAAAAAGTGCACAAACACAAGGGATACGGAGAGTGAGACAAGAGGCGCAATTTTCGTCAATGGACCCTCGATCTGAATAGCGCGTCACTAGGGCGTGACACACTGTGTCAAAAGAGTTTGCTCCCCTGCGAAGTTGGCATACCACTCAAGCCATGCGGGTTGCTACTACTTAAGGCAAAGAAAGGCAGAACTTAAGTAACTTAATCGTACCCAATCAATGAAAGAACATTTTAGGAGAAGAAGAGCATAAAGGTGGTGGAATAGTATTTTATGAGATGATATAATGATGGGTATAATACTCTTTTTTAATTTATTTTTTAACATTTTGGATATGGCCATCCATAACAAGGAATATTCATTCCTACTCGTGAACAGTGTCTAAGTTTCGAAGGTTTGTTCAGGCTTCATGGTTTGGTCTGAGGTGTAAAGTTGAAAGTTTAGGTAGCGCTAAGAAGGATGTAAAAATCAACGTACAGTGGGTTCAGTCTATCCTTAGGGAACCTTGATTTAATACGAGGCCATGAAGCACGACGGCCCAGATTAAGTATTGTGGAACAGGGTGAAGAGTAAAGATTTCAATAGAAATGGTCGGCTATTTTACTTATGTATTGTCTAGTGGCAATATATTTAGCTCGCGATGAATTTGGGAATTTGTAATAAACCATGGTGCCTTGAGGGTCTTTCTTAGGAACTTTTAGGCATAATACTCGAGTATGTAGTATATTACGACGCGAGTGGGGAACGAGGGAATGTTATAAACTTCATGCGAGTGTGGTAAAAAATTATCATTCTCTTGTCTATTAATTTTATTATTAATTGCATATCTGATTTACTTCTGTTCAGCATTTTAGCATTTTGCTCTACCGGATCCGTTTAACGACTCACGCTGGCGGTTTTTATCAACATAACGAACTATTTAATAGAATGATTTTTTAGCTCTCAATAATTGGTTTCTAAACTATTCCGTGATTGGTAAAACACTTGTATTATAACAAAATCGGTGTCATAAAGACTATCATTATGCAACGAACAGCAGCCTTCTAATAATAGAATTATGCAATGGAAATAGAAAAATGAATTATGATTTCATCGTTAACATTTATTATTTATATTAATTCAACACACTATCATTTTTTATGTGAAATTGTATCCTCCAACCTGTCCCATGCGTCTGAGTACTTTGTTTCAGGAATATTTTGTAAATAATATATGAGGTGAGAGCGTGTCTTTGTATTGCACGTAGAGAGAGAGCATCGGATACGCTTCAAATATTGGATATACTTTATATGGTAGACATGATATTCATTATGATACAGATTCATTATAATACTGATGTTTGACTAATCACGGGACAGATTCGAAGCCAAGTATTTGATGGTAATTATTGATTCTAGTAAATATTTCGTTTTCCTGATGAAAACTGCTGGTTATAGAACATCGAATACGATTTAATAGTGACTACATAGCACGCTAATCACGATAGAGGCCCTTATATTGTTGGTTCATTTCGTGTAGCGTAGATGTACTGGCAAAATAACTGTAACCAATAATAGCATCCGAACTTTTAGATTGCACAAAAAAATACGAATAATATTTAAATGCAATCCACGTAATTCCAGCAAATCTTTCACTGAGTTTGTATTATTACCTCTTTACTTACGAATTTATTATTTTTAAATAAATCAAACGAATCTTACGAAAATCTTACGAATTTAATATTTTTAAATAACTAAGTCCGATAGAACTTAGTTAACGGCTTTTTTTTTTAAAAGTAAAAATACACGTCAAGTTGTTGAGCCCCCGCATATATGCATTACTATTTTGTTAGCCATACTAAAATATCGAATATGCAGTTCGTTTACCGAAAATGACTACTTTTCAAATGTTGCAAACCTCACTTTCTTGCAGCTTTTATTCACCATTCGACTATTTATAGAGAAAGGGTGGAGAAGAGATTCTGGAGCTCAAGAAAACGTGCGCAGATGATACTTCCTGCCCTCTGCCGTACGTCACATACAGTTTTTTACTCTTCTTGGACTAAATAAATCAAATCAAATCAAATTGACCCTATTTTCGTTGTTACAGTCGCTGTGAGCTATCGGGGATTTCCTGAAATAACATACTATAAAACAGCCTACATGACGATGCAAGGTTTTCTGGTCTTCTTTAATTTTCTTTTCTTGAATTTCTTCATCCCGACATGATAGAGCTATTTTGCACACTTCCTGCCATTCTGCTTGAAACAAGTATGAATAGAAAAATACTTGTATTATATTCTATTGATAACAAAAAAAATGTTCTTGTAGCTAATCGGTAACAAATACTGTAAACAACTTTTTGAGATAATGAGTCTCAATTTGATCGAGCTATCAACTTGTTTCTTTTACCCCTTAGATCGAATATTGGGATGTTCACTTGTTTGAAAATTAATGTTCTTTATCTCTCCATACATGTCAGACATTGTTTTATCCTTTATTGTATAAATAAAAATAAATATGTCACATTAAAAAACGAATTCTGCAGGACCCTTTTTGAAGTTCATACTGGAGTGTTTCTGCTGTCTGCGTTTCATCTGCTTCTGCAGTAATATTGAAGTAAATCCTTCAATTCACTTCAAAATAAAAGAAAAACGTGATATTGATTACTACAAAAATCAATATATTTTTTTTCATTACCTAAACTTTGTGGAACCTTTTAACCCCTCTCTCCGCGCATGGCAAGACCCATGGGTCGTTATTTACGCCTCTACTACTAGCATGTTACAAATCATATTTGAGTACTTATGTAGGAAAGTGGCATTACGCTGTCTTTTGGAATTATTTACGAGTAGCTCTTCCCCGTTTTCCGAACTTGCAGCGAGCAGACTTAATGCTTTTTCGATTAAGTTTTCACTTTCCCCGTTGCCGCCTCAGCCCATTACGTTAGATGAAAATGTCTTGAAGGTCTTTGTTCCGCAGAAGAAAAGAATAGTGACAGAGAAATAAGCTTCAGGTACTAACATTCGAATTCTGCGTTACTTTCAGAGGAATTTCTTTGTCATTGCTAAATCCAAGACTGTCAAGTAACGTCTTTGCCTAATTCACATGGAATGTCACTATTATGAATTACAACTGAAAACTGATCACATTTATGCAAATGTGATCAGTTTTCAGTTAAATTTTAAAAGGTTTTAACCAACACTATAGTACACGAGGTGCAAAACATACATTATAACACAGATAGGAGAAAATCAAGTGATATAAATTGATTTTTTTATTTATTAGAAACCTAACAGGATAGACTTAGACATATTACTATCAGCCCTAGATTTTTAGGCTGTCCAAATTGTAAATTGGTTGTATTCAATCAATATTTTAAGTTATTACCGGTTCAAAAAATAACAAAATAGGATTTCATGAAAAAATGAAGCACGCAACTTTCGTTACTATCAATGCTCCTGTTTTATTGCTGTGTCTAATGAAAAATTCTCATTAAGAAGTTTTCTGAATGACTTAATTTTTCTTAAAGAAAGACTTTGGACATTGAAATACTGGGATACGCTAGTTCAAGAGTGAACTCTCTTTTATTTTCAGATAAAATCTTCTTGAATGCGAAAAATCTGTTGTACAATGATGAAAATTAAGATAGAATATTTCCTTAAAATTTCAAAACTATTTTCTTGTAATTAGAGACCACAAAGAACACGACCCACACACAAATTCACATAATTTCCTTACCAGGATTTTTAGGTTCTAACAGCCAAGAGAACTTAGGTGTTATTGTAAAAAATACGTCGCATGAAATCCTAAAGTATTAATTTATTATACTTCTTGATGCATAAATGAAAAACAGATATTTTAGGAGTACCAGCAAGTAACTAGAATAAGTTCAAATGTGAGAATCAAGGTTTTACCAATGACATAGTGAATCACGTCCGAGTGCTCCTGACGTTTTCAAACTATCACGTGACCTTAAAAGCAAATCACTGGTTCAATGAGATGCTACGTTTCAGTGCCGTCATGCTATTCTTCGAATTTTATTGTCACGCTGCAGTTCCGGAGCTCAGTCTTACTAGTATTAATGACAAATTACGTTCACCACTGTTACGTACTACTTCATACTATTTATTTATTTATTTATTTTACGTCAAAAAAAACTACTACTTTGTACTACTTCATACTACAAAGAGCGTCAGCTATTTCTTCGCATTAACAACAGTAAATTAAATAGTACTAGAGAGATTGACAACCTAAGTGGTAGAGAATTAGGAAGGGACATCAACACAAGGAAAGTTTCACAGAGAATGCTACTATTAAAGACGAACTACTCTATGATGTTTATTATACTCCTATGAGTACTGAATTTTTTACGAATTCTGATTCATGGGTTAACCACGAAGTATGTGTGGATCTTAACTTACTGACTTTTAATAATATAATGAGTGTTTTGTTTCCTAATAAGATGACTCTTAGCAACACAAAAACTAATCCACAACCTTTAAAATAATTATTTTTATTCTAGAAAACAGAAAAAAATAAAAATGAAGTTTCGCCCACCACCCTGACTGCAATCCACAGCACATACCGTATTTCTAATTTTCTCTGGCACTTTAAGTCTATGAGTTAAAGTAGATAAAGTAGGAGGAGTTAAAGTAGAAGGAGTTAAAGTAGCAGGGGCGGCTCGTCAAGTGAAGTGTTACTTCACCTACAAATGACTATGTAAATGTGTCAATTTATATTTCATTATAATGAAGAAGCTTACAAATACTTTTGCTTTCAAAACGTTCCTGTCTAGCATTCCTATTTTTATTCTTCCCTTTTGTTAGACGATTCTCTTGTGACCCTGTCTTGGTGGCCGGCAACAGGCCTCCCTACGTCCTAGAGCTGTGTGGTTCAACCTGCGGCAAGCATGCGGGCCTCTTATTCATTTTGTTAGCACGTATATTTGTTACTGAATAAAAAAAATTAATGATAATTTTGAAAATATCATATATTCTTCTTACTGCTTTAAGTTGAAATAACAATAAACAGAATACATTCTATTAGTACACAAGGGGCCGTGTAAAACAGTTGTTACGACGTTAACTAGTTAGCGGTGTTCAGAGAATTCAAAGACGACCTCACCAGTGTCGGCAACTGCAATTCAGAACAGTGACCAATACTGTGAAAGTACTTTTTATGATCTCAAACAAATGAAATGAAAAACGAGAAATCGCATTGAAAGAACTTCACTGGAATTCACTTTAAGACTTTCCTATACTAAACTTATATTGGAGGTTGATAAATTTGTGTCCAGGGTTAGGCAGTATTTAAATACTTCAATTTGAAATACGTACTTTAAATACATTTTGAATTTGAATAACTATATTTTTTAGTTTTTTGGACATGTAATTTAGAGATGTATTTAAATTCATAAAATAGGGTATTTAAAAAAGGAAATACTTAAAATACTTCAAATAGAGATGCAGATAACCAGGATAGTTTCTGTTTGTTTGATTCTGCCAGTGAATGGAATATGTACCGGGAGCGGTAGCTCAGTGCATCAACTGATATCACTGCAGCGCCTCTAACCGGGAGGTCCTGGGTTCGAATCCTAACGGCGGCAGAATTTTCGACACTAGCTTTTCAGCTAGGCCGAATTCAGTCGCTGTCTGCAGGAGATTTCTAGAGGCCGGCTGATTTGATCGGTAATTTTTCGTGGTTTCTCCGACCAACACCAGGCGAATGGCGGAGCAGTACCCTAACAAACGGGGCACGGACCGCGCTCGTTCTTTCCTTCCTCTTCCTTGTCATATCCTCTCCCCTTACACACACACACTTACACTAACATGCACTACACTACCCCATATTCCGGGAGACCGGTCGGGAGCTTAGAGCTTGTCCCGGCTGGGGCGGCGCCGGATCTCGCCATCAAGCGAGGAAGATCACCGCCATCTCCCGAGAAGAACCATGCACTAGGTTAATAAGGGTGATATCCATGCAAATAGGATAATAAAGGTGATAAACGTCAGCGTATATATCGTGGAGTTTGTCAAAATAATAGAAAAATACATCGAGCTTTGAAGGGTTGACCAGATTTGGAATTACGGCATTCCATCTCGTGTCGTGGTGGTGAGCGGATTGCCTGCGCGTTTTATTAAGTTCGAGTCATATTTGTGGAACTTAGAAAATTTCTTGAGGTTATCAAATCGGGACTTGCGACATTTCGTGAGAGTGAACATTGAACGTGAACCTAGAATATTTCCGCATTAGGTGTGTGCAATTGGAACTTGTAAAATTTACGTGTTGTACCATTGCAAACTCGTTCAGTTAATGTACCTCTAGCACACTAGGGCGCTGTTCGTTGGTTCTTCGCCACCGAGGCCCGCAAATTTCCACATGGGAACATTGATTTTATCCCATCGGAGCGTTAAAGGCAAAGGTAAAGAACCGCGCATCAATAACAACCAAATCGTCTTTTGTTTCATAACTGAGAATTTGAATGGAAGAACTAACTCCCAAAACACAATTCCGACATGAATCAATTGAAAAATTTTCACATGTATTTTTTTCTGTATTTCCTTCATCGGCAGGTTATCAGCCATGCAGTACATCTCGTTGGAAAACATTGAAATTTCATTTGCTGCAACTACGAGAGAGGATGTCCCTAATATGTAAGTAACAAGTAATATGTAAGTTTAAGCCGTTTATCCATATAAATGATTCATTCAATATTTTCATTTAAGGTGGTATTCTGGAGACACATTTTAAACTTGTTACACGAGATGTTTTTAGAATGAATTCGGTAGGAAAAAATTAATATATTCCTCTTTATGGATATTTAATAAAGAAAAATTATACTAAATTTATTTATGTTAAAAACGAATTTTCGGGATAAGTTTTTTCGTACTTATAATAGCTTACTCCAGTACAATGATTATCAATACAACATAAACACAAGAAAGATCGAACTTAAAATCCTTGAGTAACGTAACAGTATGGAAAAATAAAAGATTGACGGAACTTGGGAAAACAACCAACACAATGGATTGGTGCGAGAACAGTTTGCAGGAAGCGTTACAAGCAGTTCGATGGACCAACGGCTTCTGCGCAACCTCTTGTTCTCTTCATTCTGCTGTATTCTAGCGTCATTTATTTGAATTTCTAGGAGTCATTTATATACACAGGGATCTAACATAGATCAGAAGCCGAGGAACGGAGAACTCTTAACTCGTTCTTCCATCTAACATCTCTATTAATTTAACATATGCATTGGTGATTACTAGAGCCTGGAAGTTTGACAAAATGTCTTTTTGTTATTTTTACTATTTCAATTTTTTTTGGTTTTTTTTTTTTTTTTTTATTTTTGCCAATATGAATATCTCATTTGTTTTTTTGGAGTTCATTTAAGGTAATCTCGATCAGCTGGATACCTGTAGGCCTGGACAACACCAAGGCACGGTCGTATATTGTCTTTCTGTGGAAGCACACGCTGAGTTAAAAATCTAAACGAAAAAGGAAGATGATATTTATCATGATATTTTATTTTTTCAATGATGCCGGCAGGCTTTGTACGCTCACGAAGAATTTTATCCTACTTTTGATTGTGGTCTCCGATCCCTTCTGATGGTAGCTCTCTGTGCGTGATACACCCTTCTCAGCGCTGGCGATTACACAAGTGCGAAGAATGAAAAATATAATTCCGTTTCCACGTGTATGTCATTTCAAGATTCAAAAGGAAGTCCATAATATCATTTCGGAAAGACAGTGTCGCGAATAAAACAAATTCGTAGCCATCATACCGGATGGTCACGTGAAATCAAGTTTACAAAGAAGAGCGTTTCTTTACACGGTATGTTCTAAAGTAAATTTTAGAGTTAAAATAAAAATGTGAATAATTTTAATTATTTTTTTACAATAATTTCTATCAAATGTGGAATTTTCTTGTTTGCATGTCTGTTTGCATTCCCTACTTTAGCTACAATAAATGCCTTTTTTGCCTGCCTATTTCAGGTAAAATAAATGTCAGAACTTCCGGGCTCTAGTGATTACACTTCGACACCTAGGTTCGGTCACGGACACGCTAGTACACACTACAGTTAACCATTTTATTCTTTGGTGGATTCTAAAGATCCCATATTTGGATTTTTTTAGAAAATCGAGAACCTTTCGGGGCTGAGGAGCTCACGCGGATTGGGATTCGAGGAAACCAAAGATGCGTTCGCGACTCTACTTCACCTCTCCGAAGTGTTTCAGCAGAACGAAAGCTGCGGATTAACGACAAACCACCTCGCGATTTTCACGGAGAATTTATTTTCCATGGCTACGACTGGATTGTCTCTTAATACCTTTCCTCAGAAGCATCAATATTTCAGTACGATGTAAATACATTTAGAAGAAACATCCAAGATAATGCCCGGATTTTACGGTAGGGCATGATAGAAGAGGAGTTCTCAGAAAGTTTTTCTTCGGGAAGAGGGAGAATTTGTTCCGGTGATAAATCGATGGAATTAATGCGAAAATCGAAAATTGATTTATCAAACGCGAAAACAGAATGGCCACAAAACCTCTATTACAATTCTAGGAATTATGAAAATGTAATTACTTTCACACTGTTTTCGTTTGGTTAACATTGTGGGTACTTTGACATAACTGCTCACTGAAGACAGTGGAGACACGATACGCAATATTAGTGCATCTGGATAAAACTCGTGACGTCCGTAGCCTCAAGAATGGAATATTTTGTTCCCGTGTGCGCCAACTCCTGCGGTCATTAGTCCCGTAAGAGTAGCGCGTTATAGCAGGGATGTAGCGGTGTTCCTCCCTACTGAAACATGAAATCCTACGACGACCTATACGTCGGCTTGCAGTGTGTACCGTCTCCTGGTATCTCCCGCCGCGGTGCACCGCTCCACCTGGGATTGTCTCTAAGCTCCCGACATAGGAGGATGTGTATTACACAAAAGCAAGTGCATTAGTGTATAAAGGGAGAGGTCAGGGTTCAATATGGCAAGATATCGCGCGCAGCTTGTAGCCCAATTGTGGGTGTAATATTTCGCACTGATCAAAGAAAACATGGAAAATAACTTTTAAATTCTTGGAAGGTCCTTTAACTTTTAAGGTAGACAATCACAGTATAGCAACACTTTATAAATGATTTTTTTACATATTTACAGACCAACGTTTCGAAGGTCATTGGCCTTCATTATCAGGGTCTAATGAAAATAAATGTATTAATTTTACATGACAAATGTATATGCTATAAATTGTAAAAAAAAATTAAAATATTATAATTAATATTACTATTCATTGTAATTGAAGATTGATATTTATGACATACCTTTTTTAATTTTTTTTGTTTGTTTAGGATTAGGTTAATTATGTGTGCAAATGCAAATGTTCGAGAGAGGCGTACTGTGAATGACCACGGGTGTTCTTCAGGCAACGTCCTTTTAAACTCATGTCAATTTGCTTTAAAATCTTATCAAGGATCACGTAAAAGTAGTCGCCTAAAATCTCTTTAAAATGCTGTAAAACTCTTATAAAAGTGAGATATCAAACGTCTACTTAGGGTAAAATAATTATAGTCACGTAAGAATTAGGTAGGACCGTTTAACAGATTGTCGAAAGAAAATCGATTGATAATCACCTCCCTTCATCAGATGAGGGGATAAAATTCACTTTTTTATGAGAGTGATTATCTGGCAAGAGAGCCATTATTTTCAAGTATATCTTTCCAAGGGGAAGCGAAGCTTTCTTTCTGTCAAATCTCGTATTTTTTCACAATGTACCACTACCCGTTCCAAATTTAGGCTCGTTCCACGACCTCCACAACTGATAAGCAGATTACAACGGTAAAGACATGCAGAGGTAAAGTAAGTGTGTCCAATAAAGGCGTATGAAAATCACTCCTTTGCGCGTGTTCTGACTTGCATATTATTTTTTTTCATCGTGCGCTTGAAGTCTAATAATTGTCAGTTCGCCCAGCAGCAATGATACGCCATTTGATGTACAGATAAGTGTGTGATGTTGATACAACAGATATGTTTGCCTTTTTGGGGCCAATGTTGCTTTTCGGTATGCTTTCTCATTAGCAGTCCGAGACAGAGGAATTATTCCTAGTGCATGTTCCGACTTCGTGCGCTTGACTCCTGACCTTAGTTTGATATACATTATTGATACGTCTTTTGATGTACAGTTAAGGGTCTGATGTTGGTATTACAGATGTATTTGGGTTTAAAGTGGCCAATTTTTCTTCTTCGTAAGCCTTCCCATTCCCATTTATTCCCACATGACAACGGACCACCCAAAATAAGATTATATTGTACTCAAATAAATGTCTCTAACTGATTTTGGAGCTTCACCATTCCGTTAATAGTAGGAAGACGGAATGGCAGCCAGTGCTCTGCGAGAGTCACAGCCGAAAATTATCCGCCGACACGGTGTTTCAATTTCATTCAGAGCCTCTGGTGTAGCACAACATTCCGCGGTGAAGCCCAAACAATGTTATGGATATGGAACGGACAGGTGGATCTAAACTATAGGATATTCCTTTTTCTGTAGAACATTTGTCTCTAAAAATGAACAGAGAGCGTGAGTGTTTGTTTCCATTCCTTGGAAATATGTACATAGGGATCTGTTTAGATGTATTAATCTCGCTTTTTTAGGAGTGGAGGTTACAAGATGGGATAGAATTTGGGGAAGTTTAAGCTTTTACCAAGTGTGTTTGAGGTTGGTGTTTCGTAGCAGATTCTGAGGGAATGTTCCAGACGGTTGGTAACAAGATGTTCGAAGGACGTAGGACTGTCTGTGAAAGAAGGGTAGCCTCGAAAGACGCCTGGTTCGGGACGACCGACAGCTTGGCGCCTTTGCGAATTTATTATCGAAATTTATTTTCCAAGTAGTATTGCTTGCCTTTTTAAGGGGGGGTTCGCCACCTTCCAGGAGCACGCAGTTTATGCAGTTGGTTCGGTACGCACCCGTAAATAAGCGAGTGACTACTGAGTATTCACAGAGAGCGGTGGCTCAGTGCATCAACTGAAGTCACTGCAGCGCCTCTGACCGGGAGGTCTTAGGTTCGAGTCCTGACAGCGGCAGGATTTTCGACACTAGCTTTTCAGCTAGGTCGAATTCAGTCACTGTCCGGAGGAGAATTCTAGCGGCCGGCTATACTGATCGGTAATTTTCCGTGATTTCTCCGATCAACACAAGGCGAATGCCGGAGCAATACCCTACCAAACGGGCCACGGACCGCGCGCGATCTTTCCTTCCACTTCCTTGTCCTATCCTCCCCTTACACACACTAACATGCACTACACTACCACACATTTCGGGAGACCGATCGGGAGTTTAGAGCTTGTCTCGGCTGGGGCGGTGCCCCGCTGGTGGGAGAGTCCTGGTTAGGGGAAAACCCCGCAAGCCGACGGTAGGTCGACGCCGGATCTCGCCATGCAGCGGTGGAAGATTACCGCCATCCCCCGAGGGAAAACATGCACTACACATACGGGACGAATGGCCTAAGCTGTTGACGCGTCCGGAATCACTAACCAACCAGCTACTGAGTATTCAGTATAAAGGCCTGAATTTGGAGTGAGGTTCAAACCATAAACTTTAAGTACACTATTATTTATCCTGTTACGTATTCTATATATTCGGAGGAGACTGATACCGTCAGCCGCTGATGAGATTGCACTGAGCATGCAAAGATTTAGTAAAAGATCGATTGGATTTGCAGTTTACAAATGTGGGCACCCTATGTAAGGGTTCTGTCCACCGCCAACAAATTTTGATTTAGGTATAGGAGCCAGCATGGTGAACCTGGGATTGCTGTGTTCGTGATGTTTCCAGCAAAATTAAGCACTATTTCTGTCGTAGAGAATTTGAGGCCCGTGGACAGACTGCGCATCTACGTAAGATCAGTTGGAGTTCTCTTTGGATGTCTTCCGTGCTGCTGGAAGAAGAGATAGCAATGTCATCAGAAAATAAGCCTGTCACGGTTCCGGTAGAGTTGACCCTATTCCGTTTATAGCAATATCGAGATTGGCACTAAGGATTAATTCTTGTTGGTCTTCATTTTCCAGCAAGGGCTCCAGGATAGTTTATCACCTAGATTTACTTTGAATGCTCTTAGTGTCAGAAATATTTCAAGAAGCTGACCTTTAGTCTCCATGACTGCATTTCTTGTAAACTGCCATGCCTCAGGAGTATCATAAACTTTTTTTAAATAGAAAAAGATGGCTAAAAGCACAACCACCGATTATATCTGCGTTGTAAACGAAACTAGGTGGTTGAAAGTGGCTTTGTGTTTTCGGATACCGCATAACGTTTTGTTCCAACGACCATGACAGGCGTGTATTTATCTCCCTTAGACGTAATTTGCATGGCATTTTTCTGGGCTTGCTTTAACAACTGAGAATATAAGTGCTTCTCGCCATTGTGTTGAAATGAAGTTCTCGTAACAAATATGCTCGAAAAGCCTAAAGAAATTTGAGTGCTTCGTCTGGAAGAAGCTTAAGCATTTGATTATGGATCTCCTGTGGTTCCAGGGCAGAGACCTCCATTCGAGCAATGACACAGGAAACTTCCGTGAGGTTAATATATTTGAGGCGATCCGAATAATAACGGCATATCCCGACCGAAGTTCGTTTTGAGAAAAACGACTTTTTCTGTTTTCATTCGCATTCACTTTCACTCCAAACAAATTTTTGAAGGTGGAATTTGAGAGGTTTTCCATACCCCATTTCATTTGATATTTCAACATATGATATGTATATGGCAGGATTTTACCGTCATACTTCTAACTGAACACGGTTGGGATCTGGCGTTATTATCCTGAGCACCTCATTTTAGTTTTCCTTCTGAACACCGGAGAAATCCGATCAGAATTACGTGTGTCTATTTCTACAGATTTGGAGCGAATGAGTAGCGTTCGATATCTCATCCTAGTGGATAGTCAATTTTTCTGAGATTTCTCCCGTCGAAATGTTTCCCATTTATCAACAAATCTGGGATTTGTGAAAGGAAAGGAAATGAACTTATTTGGCCACTCGCAATACGTTTAGAGGAGTGAGGCAGGTGAGTGTGGTCATAGGTTCTTCATGAAGTGCATTTGGTCTCATCCATAACACTTTTAGGTCTGGGGGTGTGTCAAGTTCACACAAAAACAATCACATAAAACGAATTGGAGTGTTAAAGGGCGGATGGAACATTTTAGCTTGGTTTTAGATTCAAATTTCCCCATAATATTAAGCTTTATTTCTCAGAATTGAAGAAAAAAATATAAATGAGCTTTCTTTCCAACAATTGTAGGGTTATTCTTAGGACTAACGTTTAATAACCAAAGTTGCATTTATGCATTTTTTCATTAATAATTATTTTATTTATACGTCCGGAGAGAGAAGTGAAAGAGTAGTATTTCATTCTAGTGCATTTTTCTCATAAACTATTAATGTTACAAAATTCATGTTTTTTAATATAACTACACATAAAATTTGTGATGATCTTAACTATTTTTCTACACTCTGTTAAGCACAGTTAATGAACAAAATATTTGTGAATACAACGAAAGATCTTTTTCAAACTTTTACCTATGTAAAATAGCAAGATTTTGAAGATTTTTAATCATACCACTTTTATTTATAGTTTACAAGTACGGACTGAATAAGTCTACCAAGTTTCATATATGTAGGATACATACTTTTTTTTTAGAAAAGTGCACTTGAATGCAAAAAAAATACTTTTGAAGAAAAAGCGAGTTCAAGTTTTTCCTATGCATACCACTCACCACATATAAAGGCAACACATTTCCGGTACATGAATATTTACACCTAAGAAAATGTAAGAACATAGACACTACACTAATATTAGCAATCATGTAACCATTATGTTCACTATTTACATGAAAAAGTCACTTTCTTCTGTTAGATGAAATTATTTTTTTCCTCAGGTCGATGGCGTGGATCTTGCTCTATGAGTTACAATTGTTTCAGTAGAAACACCAACTTTATTTTTAGTCGTTTTCTTTGTAAAAACTATTGCAATAAAAATTTTTGTTTGTCAAATTTCTTTATTCACCCATTTTGACGGGGAAAAGAACTGTCTTACCAACAAACCGCGAAAAAACACCTCGCATAGCCAACAGTTTAAGCATTAACAACTCTACAAGTTCAATGGACGAAGACAAGAAAGCATCACATTTTTACAGAGTAGCCAATATACTCTAAGATTTTATTGGCAAAAAATATCCCGAACTTATCCTACAAATGATTGAAAACCGAATTAGAACAGAGAAAGTGGGCGTATCCTATTTAAAAATAAGCGCACAAGGAGATTTAAATTGCTTTTAAACCATTTAAATGGTTCAAATGTGAGAAAAGTTTATATATTTTTAAAAAGGAGAGATTGGAGATATTTTTTGAAAAAACAAACTTTTTTGTCAAAATTACCTACCATCTGCCCTTAAAACTACTTTATCACCCTCAATTTTTGGGAGATGTTGCCGTTTATTAAATAAATGCAGTTCCGGACAAAGATATTCTTATTGAAAGACCTCTGAAAAATAGGAACTTAATGGCGCGGTTGCAACTTTGTGTCTTTTGAATTCTGTTAGAATTCAATTCCCAGATCACAAGGGTGTTCGGCCAATTTTTTCGTAACTTAAAAAGCTAAATTTTTAATTTGCCTTAAAACGCACGAGCGCATCTGAACGAAATTCCACACAAACAAAACGCATTAGCTTCATTAAAATACTTTAAAAATGAGATTAACGAGAGATCAATGAGTTAGTAAGGTTGCAAAGGTTATTTCATTATATAACGCTGAATCACAATTAACACAATTCCAAAAGCATGATCAATCTTGCTAAAACGAATTTTTTCCATATCTTCTAGAGACTAACATTTGATTTCAGTAAAGATAATTACGCAATTGCATTACTCTCTGCACACAAGATTCGTAATATAATTAAATCAATAATAACTAAAGCATTTCGAAAAATTAATAGATAAATAATCAGTCAGGTTTTCCGAAAAAATTAGCACGACATTAAAATCAAAATGCATAAATGTGAATAAATCAACCGGATTAGAGACAATAATACCCTCAATTACTGTGGTAACATGTACACCTCCACTAATAAGCCCATGTAATTAGTAGTCGACCAAAACGTCCACTCAGTACAGCAATTAACGAACTAGTACTTAATGAAGAATGGGATATCGTAAAAATACATCATCTCCATACTTTGTAGACAATGTTGTTTGAAAGGTCATGACCACAGGAAGCAACAAGGGAAAAAATTGCATGTCTCTTCAAACAAAACACTTTTCCAGAATTACGATTGATCTTATGAAGTGAATAAAGTTCAGAAGGGGACAAAAATCGGGAAATGGGGATCAGAAGGGAAAAATTATACATTTCTCCAAATGATCTGGACACGTTGTTTGTTTCCGAAACTTCTTCCAGTGAAATCCTCAGAGTAATAAGTAAATAAAAATATATATTTGTCTAGTGAAGATGAATTTTCGGATTATTTATTTAAAAATTACCAGCCTCACACGTACACTTGCATTTTCAATACTACTTTATGCAAAGGAATATTTCTAAATATTTTCAAAATATCGGCATAATATAAGCTAAAAAAAAAATTTAAAATTTTTTTTTTTTTAATTTTTTTTAAAATTAACCCTAAATTAAGTTCATTATGTTACGCATTGAAAACTCTTTCAAATTTATTCAGCCTTCATGACGCTCCTTGCGGGTATTTTGGAATTGTAAATTTCCCACCTTAGATACGGAATACTGTTCTGCAGAAGCTTCTATAATACTCAGACTTTTTGATTGCAGAAAAATATAACAATAAGCAAATGTCATATCTTCAAGCCCCTTCGTTGGGCTTGGAACCTTACCACTGCCTAGTCAATTTATTTACGTAACTGCATACGTACAGGCATACATTACAAGCATACACATATATTCATTAACATAAATAATGACAATTAGAAACAAGGCATCTTAAAGTTTGATGACATGTTGAAAAGTTCCTCTTATCACCAACGAGGGTTGACCGCATTTCTTTTCACATCCGTTTAGACTTCGCTCGGCAAGGACCCCTCCGAAATATTTACTACTAAAGTCGTGTTAGCGCATGATTCGGCACTTCCAAAACGATTTTCAAAGGGTGTCAAGAAAATATTGATTCGAAACTTTTTTACTCGCACTTTTGCTATGGAGTATTTTCCATAAACTCGCTTAACAAATTTAAGGTTAAAAGTACAAGTTTCTATACCCATTACTCAAAAAATCTGGATAGTTTGCCGCCTACTTTGACTGACGTAACACAAAGTTTGTGTCGCTTCAGTAAATGTAGTTTCTTTTCAGCAATTTTTTCTGTGACTTTGTCATTGCTGTTACTCGTATTTTAATATTTTCGACGCTGTTCATTGTCAGTTGTACAAACACACTTCACAGAAAAACGAACTCTAACTCCGGTTTTTCAAAACGCATTAAAAAGTAGCCTCCTACATACGTTTACACAATACATTTTGATTTTCACATGCTTAGGAATGGATTTGTAATTGCAACTCTATTAAAAATGCATGCGTTTGCATTTCGCGCGCTACCGAAGAATTGCTTTGGAAGGGGTGAGATATCTTTTAAATTGAGAGATATCTCACACTTTCTTCGATCAATGCCACACTTACTTCTCTTAAAAATTTATGCTAGCCGAGTGTTATATATTCACGATATGTCTAGGCACTTCCGGAGGTCGCGCCTGCGCAGTAATGTCCGCACGGTCCGGAGTGTGCTCCAACCGCCCATAAGCCACCATGTTCCCCCTATTTCCCCTCCAGCCCCGCGGGAGCCACCAAATCCGTCTGCTCGCTCGCATTTCCCGAGTGTGCTCTAGCTTGCTGTCACGAAGGGTATTGGCGCTGTCAATCGCAGCTTCCGAACGGCGCGTGTTTTGAAACACCATATTTCGCAAATGCTCTGAGAGGATTTGCATTCCCATCATGTTAAGAAATGTTTAAGAAACATTGCACCACAATTATTTGGGTGTGCACATGCGAACGTGCGAATACCCACGAGCCGCCACCGCCCACTAGTCTTATCCATAATAAGTTTTTATAACATTTTTATTTGATAAATATATTTCATTAAAATAGATTTATAATTTTTCTTCCAGCGATGCGTGTGCTTCATTGTGAACTTGATACTTGTGACTTATACGACTTTCTGTCCTTGAAATGTAAAATATAATATCTATAAAGGATATGGAGAAGGTTTCAAGAGAAGGCGTTCCTCAAAGCAGCTTCCATAGCCTAATAGATATTAGGTTGTGTTTTCGCAACGTTGGGAGTTTCCCGGCAAATGTGTAGTACGGTCGTG
Source organism: Teleogryllus oceanicus (assembly GCA_964035755.1). Taxonomy (NCBI): domain Eukaryota; kingdom Metazoa; phylum Arthropoda; class Insecta; order Orthoptera; family Gryllidae; genus Teleogryllus; species Teleogryllus oceanicus. The sequence continues at coordinate 231,538,632 of CAXIVR010000001.1, read as the reverse complement.
TGTAGCGGCTGGATGTCGCGCCGCACCGAAGTGTGCGTAGGCACATTTCTGCGAAGGAGATGTGAAAGTGCTATCTTTGGAGTGTCGTATTGCCGGATATGTTGTAATAGATAATCGGGCGTTGAAAAATTAATGTTCTCAGAACTCATTCAAGGCATGGCACGTTTTGAATCGCTCTATCAATCAGTTTGGCGAGTTCTTCCGTAGTGATCGTGGAGTATGAAAGTTGTTAGTGTAAGTGTAAGAAGAAGGGTGTACAAAGAAATGCGAGTATTTACTTTCTATGGGTTGGCGGTATTTTCTTCGAACAATAGTACTGAGATGTAAGTGTATACCGTATGTAAATGAATATTACAATTTGTTTAGTTACTTTTATTTTATAGAAGCCTTCTTTAAAAATTAACCTTGATCGGACAATCTGTCGCACAGGTGGCCAAATACTTGCTGTAAATGATGAACTGGACACTACAGAACAAATTGATGCTGTAATTATCCCTCCTCAAGTTGATCTTTTCACCGATGAGGAGGACATAGATGACAGCGAAATGATTATCAATGATGGAGGGAAAAATCTGTCGTCAGATATAGTTGGAACATTTGAAATTCACTCTGAACCAGCACCATCAGAGAAAAACATGACGCCTCAAGGATCAAGTCTGACATCTTCAAAGCGTTCAAGAAGAAAGGGAAACATAGGAGTGAAATGGGAAAGAACCAACTCTTTGTTCACCAGACAACCTTCATCGTCCGAAGTAAAGTGTGTTGAGGACATCAAGAATTAATATGGCAGCTACTCTCGAATTGAAATGTCTGATATTTTCTTTCACAATTTCTTTTTGTCAAACATTACTGATTTCTCAATGAACAATCATAAGAACAATCATAATTTTACTTTGACGAGAAATGATTTGAGAAAATTTATGGGAATCCTGATTTTAAGCGGTTATCATTCACTTCCGCAAAGAAAACATTACTGGAGTAAAGATCCTTATAAGGGAGTTCCGATTGTGCGTGAAACAATGTCTCGTAACAGATTTGGTGAAATCAAAAAATATACTCACCTTTCGGACAATTTAGATAAAAAAGATAAATTTGCAAAATTGCGGCCTTTCTTCGTTGAACTGAACAAAAAATGTTGCAACTCGGTGTGTTTAGCCAAAAAATGTCAATTGAGCAATTTCAAATTGTTGTGTATCGCATCATCAACAGGATTTTTGTATCAATTTGATGCACATGGTGGAGCACCGAAGACGAAAAATGAGTGTTTGAGCTTAGGTGAAAGAGTTGTTTGGAATTTGACAAAAATAGTTACAAACCCAGAATGCCACTTGCTGTTCCTCGACAACCTCTTTACCAGTCACTCTCTTCTCGTCATGTTAACAGAAATGGGCTTTTTGCTACTGGAACTCTGAGAGAAAAGAGGACATCAAACTGCCCACTTCGAACATCCAAAGAAATGGCAAAAGAAAGCAGAGGTCAATGAGACTATGTTATGGATAAGCAAAATGAGATCTGCATTGTTAGATGGCATGACATCTCTGTTGTCATCGTGGGAACAAACTTTGGAACTCTGGAGCCACTTGTCAGCTCAAAACCCAATCTAATCCATGGATATAATCAGGGAATGGGTGGGGCAATGCTATGGCAAATTATAGGATTCGCATCAGGGGTAAGAAATGGTGGTGGTCCCTGTTTAGCAATGGTGTAGATAGTGCAGTGGTGAATGCCTGGAAAATTTACAAACTAGCAACGGGAAATACTGTAAGTCAGATTGATTTCAAGTCCGAAGTAGTGCTTTCTCTTCTCCGAAGAGAGGAGGCTAAAGAAACTCTGGACACTGCAGAAATGTTTCACAGGCAAAATTGTGACTTGGGACACTAGTAAGAACATTTTACCTGACGCTGTGAAGAAAGACCGAGTTGTTCATATAATTATTCGTGGCGAAAAGAATGCCTTCAGAAGATGTAGGGTTTGCAAGAGTCAGACAGTTTTTAAATGTAATAAATGTGAAATACCGTGCATTCCAACTGCTTTTCACATTTTCATACATAAATCAATATTTATTGGTATAATAATGTAATTGGTGTAAACTCGCTGTGAAAATTAAAATTGGTTCTTATAAAAGAGGAATATACTCTTTATTTCCGGAAAACTCCCAACGTTGCGTTTTCGCAACATTCCATCACGCTTAGACCAAGAACAAAAAATATTCGAAAACTGTTTTTGCAATCTTTGAGGTAATATTATCAACATGTATGTGGAATTTTAAAACCAAGTTAGGTATTTCAATGCTTGGGAAGAAATGGGTTAACAGTGGGATCATATTTTCATGCAATACTAATATTTAAAATTACAAAAGTTTTAGAAAACATTCATCGGTATCGACATTTACAACTAATCCACATATATTGTCGCTCCCAGGCAAAAAGTAATTATTTATTACACATCTTACTTTTCTTTGACTAATTTTATACAAATACAACCATGCCAAAGGCGGGACTCGAACTCGCGACCCTTCGGTCCAAGATCTCGACTACGGCACTACTGCCTTAGCGATCTCGGCCACCGGGTCGGCACATCTTACTCTATAACTATAGGAATGTATGTCTTACGAGGGCCCATTAGCATAAATTTCGTAATAGGCTAATAATAATAATAATAATAATAATAATAATAATAATAATAATAATAATAATAATAATAATAATAACAACAACAACAACAATCCGACAGATGTGGTTCAGTGCATAGCACGCTGACTTTGCAATCGGGATGCCCGGGTTCGACTCCCCCAGCCGGCCGTCCTGACCAGGGCGCCTCATAGCTTAACATAACTTTCGTAAATGAACGATTCGATTGACTGCCGTAACCTGTATGGATATGTCCACTTATAAGACGTAACCTTGTCTTACAAAATGATACAGCCGAAAAGCTAATCCCCATAATTACACACCTCTCTCGCCAGGATAGAATATGACTGGACCTCAGAAGAGAACGTGAAGCGTGGTCAGAAATGGCTGATATGATTAATAATAATAATAATAATAATAATAATAATAATAATAATAATTTTAGGCGCTATACAATTTACAGGTTTTAGTTCAAATAAACCTAAAACATATATATAAAACAAGGTACCCAGGAGAAAATAGGTTTTTACCTAAATATCCGCGATCTAATGACTGTTTTGAATACTTTCACACAAATTGTAGTGTTTAAATTGTCATGTAAATTATAAGTAAATTGTAGTGCTCCGCCACCTGGTTGTATAAACCAACTTGCAGAAATAGTCAATATCTATATACTGTATCAATATCTATCTAACCATTTCTATTGGTACATGTAAATCCCCAATTCTTCACGTTCAAAACATTTATGCCAGCAACGAAACGAAACAAATTCAGATTGTGAGAAATCTCCATCGAGTACGCATGCGTGTTCGTGTTCGACGTAAACTCGAAGTCTTCTGGCAGACAAGTCCTATTAAAAGGCAACGGCATTTTAGCACTAACGTGCAGATTGTATTTGAAAGTGTGCAGTAATTGTAACAAATCAATCTGTGACGAATACCACTATTGCCAGTTCAAATTCAAACTTTACTAGTGACTTGTAGAATTCTCAACATGTGACGCGTGCCATTCACAGCTTGCGTCAATGGAGATATGCTTCTTCAGACTTCACTAATGCCTACATTACTATCTCCTACAGGAACTTCTAGCCTGCCTCGTGTGGGCACAATCAACACCAGAGCTCGGATTCTGATGACATGTCATGTTTTCATTTGTGCATTCTAGATGTAGCGAACTTGTAAATTAATGTTTATCACGATACTTGGGTGATAAAAATGTATTTTTAGCCATATTTCAATTTTAGATCATTTTTCTGATCTCTTGCGACGTTTTAGTCATATTTACGCATTTTGTTTCCATTTCGTGTTCTTTGTAAGATAATGCTTCATGAATTTACAATGACACTCTAAAGCAAAGATTTTATTGAATCCTCAGTTCATGATGAAATTCACTACTAAAGTGGACTGTGGTTTTTCGCTCTCAAAATTACACAAATCTTCGGTAACATCGACCATTTAAAACTGACGGTTGGAAGATCGGATTTAAGGATTACATTTCTTCCTAAAATAAAGACTATGTTAAATATAATTTTATATAAATACATTTTATTTAAAATTGTAAAATTCATTGTATATAAACCTATTTATACAAAATGTTTAATATTTTTTAAAACATTAAATCATTTTCCCCTTGTTTTTAAGTCATTTTATAGGTCACTTTCAGAGAATTTTTAGGTCATCAGAATCCGAACCCTGTTCATTGTTACCCGTCCTCACGCGGGCGCCCTCTACCAGTCAGTGCAGGCTAAAGAGATCGCTTTACAACTAAGTTACTTTAAATGCATATGTATTCGTATGTGTCTCAAAAAGTCGGTGCATTGTAAAGTAAATAAATATTACTTGCTTCTCCAATGTGTGTGTGCAATGTACGAAGGATAGAGCAGACCAAATCCCAAACATTCACTTTTTGAGTTACCTAGCTCAGCATCCAATCTCAATAATACAGTCCACTTAATTCTAACAAGTGCGATGCTGAAACATATAATACACGTACGTTACTTTACAACATATTAGCAGATGATGTTAAACAATAAAATCGATACAGAAGTTTAAGTACAAAGTGAACATCTTTTTTGTTGCATTACAATTCCCATACAATTTGAGACTATACTGACCAACAAAAAGGAAAACAATATTTATTTTAAAAACGACATGTAATGCATCAAGTAACATTTGCACTGTTAAATATTGAAATACTAAATTTGCCCGTAACAAGTAACATACTTCAGCTTGTGGATCACAGACCCCCATTTTCATCGGGTTTTCGTCCAGTTTTCCTGATCATTATGCATATGCTGAGATGATCCCTTGTTTCACTTCTGGACATATGATCTGACATAAATGTAGCTTCAGTGTGCGCACGTTTTGCATGCTCTCCTTTTGCTAGTTGTGGTAAGAGTGCAGCCGGGTATTACTCGTATGTTATTATTTTGTTAGCAATACTAAAAAATCAAATCTGTAGTTCGTTTACTGATGCAAATAAGCCTTCCATTACTTGGGAACGAAAATTTTCAGTTTTCAAATGTTCCCAACCTCACATTGTTGGTACTTTTATCTCCCATTCAACTGGTTAAAGGGTGGACAAGAGATTCTGGTGCTCAAGACAACATGCGCAGATTGTACTTGTCCTCTGTACGTCACATACAGGTTTCATTGTTCTTTGACGAAAATCAATCAAATTAAATCACATCACAGGAATTATTGCTAATGGGGGCAGGGAAGATAAACTACACATTTTTGACCTAGTATGATAGACTGATATCATAATTCGTAGAAGCCACCAACAAAAGTGGAACTCCGGCGTCGTTAGCCGAATTCGTTTACTAAGCCCCATGAAGTTAAGGTTAAGCGAATTCGAGTTTAATCTAATTCGAGGCTCACGGGTTCCTGGTAGGGTGACCGAATAGGAACCCCAGGATCTAACGGAGTCTAGCCCCTTGCCGAAGGGATAAAAGGCACTGACTGAGGTGACAAGACTTGACAAAGAAAGTAAAGGAGGATTACTCCGGGCAAGCGCTCAACGGCCGACAAAGGTTTAAGAGCTGCGTCAGTAACGCAACAAATTTTAGAAACTCCACAAACTATGTTGAGGTAGCTACCGGCTCCAACACATTTTTATCTTTCCTAATTCTAATATCGATGTCAGTAGTTATTCGGTTTTAAACCATTTAAGTTCATTGAAAAAAACCCCTACTTGATCAACATATTACCAGCAACTTCCTTTGTAATTTATGTTTTGCCTCATTGAGTATCTCTCCAATATTAGAAACTACTATACTAATGTGAATTGTTACCGTGTCGATGAAGACGCACGTTTTAAACAACTTTTGTTTTCACATAATGTCACAAGTTGCTTAGGACGTTCGTACAAAACCCTTGCTTCTTGCACACGAACCAAAATTTGTACCTGTACTTCTTCCCCTTAATACAAAAGAAGTACAAGTTTTTGTACGAGCAGTCACATTCAGTTTTTACTGTTTATTAACAGAATAAATCAAAACAAATTAAGGCTTAGCGCGTTCGCACAAAAACTTTTGCTCAGTGCATTCGTGTAAAACACCAAACGGCTCATGAACATTTTCGTTAATTGTTTGAGGACGAAATGCGTGACATGTTTACCGCGTATTTTGAATCAGTTCGTCAAAAATTAAGTTTTTACGTGAAAGAACCTTAATTGGTGAATTGTCACCCCAACACATGTACTTGTCACTTTATTCTTGTTTCGTCCACAAAGTATCAGTATTAACCCCATTCCTCTTCCTTTGAATTTAATCCTGATTTCCCTACATTTTGCATCGTAATTACTTCACACCGGCGACGTATTCTTCGCAATCGAGCATGAAATTCACTTAGAGCTCGACAATCGTAAATACAAAGCGAGTTCCCCGCAGAAACAGTTTTGGCGAGTTCTATAACCTCTAACTACGTTACTAATTTGATTCGTATGCCGGTCTCCAGCCGGCGACTTGTTCGACTGCGCCGGAAACCTCCTATCCTGAGACCCATTTACGACTCTGTGGTGGCCATGAAACCGCCCATAAAAAGGACTATCATGTTTTTACTGCAGTATCTCCATCAAAGCCGACCTCATGTCGCACGGGAACGAGTATTTCTCCCCCTTACGTTCTTCCAAACAGTTTCAATCCGCGTCGTTTCTAGAGTGAGGCGGCGGCGTCTTTCATTCTCGAGAATCTTCAAACTACATATCAGTAGTCTTCTGCAACAGACACACACAGCCTTATTGGAGCCTTTTTTCAAAATAGTACTACGAGTTTGTCGCTACGTATCGAATAAGTGTTCAGCCAGTACTTGCACTTATTTCAATGGAGTTTCCTTCATTTGCTGTCGTCTTCAGGGTTTATTCTAAAGGTTTAGATTTCGTCACCTCTATAAACGAACTGTCTACACAAATCCTAATCGAGTTGGATTCAAATCTTCAGGCTTCGGCAGATTTACTGAGAGTCGCATTTGTAATTTAATGTTTAAAAAATTAAAAAAGTTCGTTAAGGATTTTTGTTTTTTAAAATGCCGTGATCGAAACCCGGTTTCTCGTGCTTGTCTTCCGTGTGCTTAACACCTAATTTTTTTACTTTCTCGCTACGGAGTAGAGATCCATATTCTGCGGGTCCATGGTATATATGAATCCTTAGAATCCATATTTTGTGGGTCCATGATGCTGAAAAATCGAATGAAGGCAAAACGTCTGTTCGTCCGTCTATGAAACACGCTAGCGGCTAAACCGTTCAGCCGATTTTCTTCAAAATTGATATTCCCAAATCGATCTGGCTGATGCCGCGACCCCTGGAATTTGAAATCGAGATTTTAATTTTGGTGGTACTTTACATTAAACCCCTGGGATATTTTCAAAAGTTTCAAAAAATTGCTCTATTGATTTTGAATAAATTTTGTTGTTGGATAGTGTGAAGGGCGTATAAGGAAATGGTGTAGATCTCATTAACGTTGCATTTTTCGTCGATACTACTAAGTCATTTTTTACCTTTTCCCGTCATTTTCAAAGCATTTTTCGCTGATTTTATTTATTTTAATATAATTTTAATGGTATTTGCTTCAAATAATATTTACGGGCTGCAACAAATGTTCTTCAAAGAATAACTCAACAGCCTATTCGATTCCTTCCATCAGAAATTGTAATGGCAGCCGTTGTATGTAATCTAAGGTTCCTGTGACGCGTATCAGCGCCATTGTCAGTTCGGCAGATTTCAGGATAACTAAAAGCAGAGATTTCCTAGTAAAGAACGGTCCAAACCAAAAGTTTGCAAATTGAGTTCCCTTGAACGGAAGGTAGAAGACTCGATTACATCAGTAACATATCGAACAGCTTGAGTTGTTCATCTGAACTAGTTTTGATCAACGTCATTTTACGTCATTTTTCTTTTCTTGTAGGGCTTTTTAAAAATATTTTAAGATCGTTTTTGGCCATGTTTTAGGCCATCGTAATCCGCCTCTAATAATGGTAATAATAATAATAATAACAATAATAATAATAATAATAATAATAATAACTGCCGGCCCGGATAACTGAGTTCGCTAAGGCCGAAGAGCTGTAGCAGCCTCGTGCTTGAGGGCTGTGGGTTCGAATGCCGCCCAGGGTTGTTTGTGTGTCTGTACGTTTGTAATTGTCCATTCATTCTTTATCAACATCATCATCATAATCATTATTTTATACCTCATCCCGCAGAGCTAACAACCTTGGGGTGTAAAAATGGATTCAGCATGGAAATGTTAATCCATCGCTGAAAAAAAGTTAATCCCTCGCTTTTTTAAATTTGTTATTATTATTATTATTATTATTATTATTATTATTATTATTATTATTATGTTTTCATCTTTAAACTATTAATTGTTAAATTGTTGGGAAGGGATTCTGAAACTCAAGAAAGCGTGCGCAGATGATTTTCTCCCCCATACGTCACATACAGTTTTTGACTGTTTTTGACTAAATAAATAAATAGAAATGGTGATCCCCCCAAAAAGGACACGTGCAATTGCCCTCGGGAAAATGACTGGGCCGCGGTGAATAAAGTTGCACGTTCGCGTGGTCCTAAGATGACCCATCCACGACCAAAAATTAATGATTATAATAATAATAATAATAATAATAATAATAATAATAATAATAATAATAATAATAATAATAATAAACTAGAGGTCTGCCGCAGCTGAAATGCAGATCAAACCATCAAAATGTGATTGCGTAGGCTTCATCGGCCAGAGGGTGTATTATCTAAACTATCCGGGACGAGCCGCGACTCTGCCGTGGTAACACGTTTCGGCCAAAATATTGTAGCCTTCCTCAGAAGTTCACTCTACATTTGTATTGCTGGCTTAAACTAACTTAATGCTAATAACCAGGGCTCGGATTCTGATAACATGTCATCTTTTTATTGGTGCATTCTAGACATAGCTATCTTGCAAATCAGTGTTTATCACGGTATATAGGTAATAGAAATGGATCATTTTTGTTCATTTTTTGCCATTTCTCAACTTTTAGGTCCTTTTTTTTACCTTTGCTACTTTTGTGTCCTTTTCGAATTTTTTAGGGAATGTTTCTTGAATTTACAATGACAAACGAAAACGAAATTTTCATAGTATCATCAGTTCATGACAAAATTCACTATTTCAGTGAACTCTGTTTTTGGAACTCTCAAACTTACACGGATCTTCAGTAACTTCCTCGAAATTTTAAAACTGACAGTTGAAAGATCGGAGCTAAGGATTACATTTCCTCCTAAAATAAAGTCTATGTTAATTATAATTTTGTATAAATATTTTATTTAAAATTGTAAAATTCCTTGAATAAGTAAACATTATGAAACAAATTTTGACTACGTTTTAAAATATTAGATAATTTTTTTGTTTTTTTTTTTAAGTCAAATTCATTTTCCTTACATTTTTAAGACATTTTATACGTCATTTTAAAAAAACGTTTGGGTAATCAGAATCAGAGCCCTGCTAATAACTTAATTCTAAAAATCACATTATTGGGAGATACATTCTTTGTGGGGAGACCTCAGGGGAGTTTTGGAAAACTTTGTAAGAAAAGTATAAAAGGGAAATTTATTTTCAATACGGGTATCATGAGTGAGACTTCTGCCTAATCGGAGGGGACTATTCTGGTGACTTGAGGTAAGCTATGGTAAACCTGTGTGGTGAGATACGTAATGTGGTTTTCTGTAGTTTCGAGTTGGAATTCATTGCACATCTGTTGGTTGGAAACAAACCGTGGTGCATTTGTGATTGTGCAGAGCAATTGGTTTTGAACAATCTGTAGTTTTTTGTCTTCGATCTTGCGGCATTCATCTAAACTGGACAAGCTTATAATAAAAGTGGTTTAATTATGGTTTTAAATATAGTTAGCCAAACCTCCTTAAAACACACTCCTGACCTGTTTATTCAAAACACTTGCACTCGCACAATAATATTTGTCGGGAAAACACAGAACACAAGTTCAAAAGTGCATTTGCGCGGTTCTTGGAAGATTCACCACCCCACAGATAGGCGGCTCGCAACACCTACGGCCACGCGTGGTAGCCGTGCGCACCCCCTCCTGGCTCAGATTGATTCACTGAGTTACAAGGTTTTTTTTCTGAATTGAAAATATGTGTTCATTAATTATTTTTGCTTCCTAAATTCAAATTTAAGGTTGAAAATCACGTATCAGGGATAGTTTTACAGATTCATTAACATTCCGTCTTACTAGCTACATTGTATCAGTGGTTAGAAGTGGAAGAAGAATGTATTGGTGATTCGGAAGGCGAAGATGACAGTGATGACGAATTACTAGAATCAGCTCATAAGAGTGAACGCGAACAGTAGGCGACTACTGAAGGCGATGAAATGCCTAATGATACAGATAGATGCTTTGTAGGCATAGATGGCAGTAAGTGGAATAAGTTAGCGCCGCCAGCAAACATTCGTACACGCGCGCATAACATTGTTTTTCATTCACCGCTTCCTAAACTCGGTGCAAGGAATGCGAAGACTTTGGTAGTGCCTTGCATTGTTTCTGGACGATAAAATTTTGCATATCATTTTGGTGCCCACTAATGCTGACATAGAGATGATCCGAACACGTAACCAGCGAGAACGTGAGACTAAGTATACCGATGAAATAGAACTGAAAGCTTTGTTCGGAATACTTTTTCTTGCTGGCGTATCAAACTCTTCAAGGCAAAACATGTTGACATCTGGAAAACTGACGAGACTGGGATTCAAGCAATACATGTAATGATGTCCTTCCAGAGATTCCCGTTTCTTTTGAGATGTTTACGGTTTCACAATATTTGTAATCGGGCGCAAAGGATGGAGCTGAACAAATTAGCAACATTTCGGGAAGTTTTGGAAATATTTACCTAAAACTGCAGGCAAGCATTTACAGTGACTGATTTCATAACAATTAATGAAAAGTTGGTCAAATTTCGTGGTCGCTGTGCATTTAGAATATGCATGTCAAATAAACCAGGAAAACAAGGCCTAAAGGTTTTTGCTCTAATTGATACAAAGAAGTTCATATACCTTAAATCTAGAAGTGGACATCGGTCAGCAGGCAGAAGGTCCTTCCAAGGTATCGAATAGGCCTCAGAATATTGTTAAGAGGCTTGTTGAGTCTATTGCACGAACAAACCGAAACGTGACAATGGTTAATTGGTTTACCAGTGTCCCGCTTGCTTTAGACTTGCTGAAAAACAAACTACGGTAGGTACAATTCGTTAAAATAAGAGAGAAATACCTCCCGATTTTGTCAGTGTACGAAACAGAGCAGTTCCCAGCAGTGTGTTTGAATTTAGGAGTGATGCAACCGTAGTTTCTCACGTGCCGAAAAGAAAAAGTTGAGTTGGCGCTTTCCACTATGCACCACGATAGCTGTATTTATACCGAAACTGGCGACAGTCAGAAAGCTTGAAATCAGAGTTTGTGTACTATCGAACGTTAAAGCACTATCGACCTTCTGCTCATGCGCACTTCAAGTTTCGCATCACTTTAGTGCATTTGCGCATGGGCAGAAGATCGATAGCGCTGACCGCTACGGCGTGCACACCCTATCTATCATCACACTCTACAACAGAAAAAAGGTGGGTGTTGATGTTCTGGATCAAATGACGGTTTCATTCAGTGTATTACGAAATTCGCACCGTTGACCACCGATCTTATTCTTTGACAGAAATATCGCTGCAATCGCAGCTCTGAATGTTTACCCAAAGAACTGTGGAGAAAGGTTGACTAAAAGGGGATTTCTAAAGGATCTCGCTTAGTCCCTTATGAAACCAGAAATGGTAAGTAGGATCGAGAGAAAATCTGAGCCGACACCAATACGAACACGCGGAAGACTTCTACTGGGAATTCGAGAAGGAGCCGAGGGGTCAACGGAGCCATCAAAGGGCAACGTGGGACGTCGTTATCTCTGCGGACGTCAACGAAACAAGAGCACTCGACTGCATAAATTGTGTCCAGTGAGTGTGCCCAGAACATGTTAAGAATTTGTGTGTGGGATGTTCATCAGATATTGATATTGAAACACGTCCAGAATAGAGGCTGCAAGTGTTTAAACAATTTTGTAAAACTGCTTTATGTAATAGTTGTAAAGCAAAGTATATCAATTGCACAAAACATACGTACAGCACGAGACTTTCAAAAACTAACATCTACACGCATATATGAGTATATTTACTTAAAGGGAAAATATATGCAATTTTGAGAATTATTTCATAGAATTTGTAATATATCTACGTTTTAATCAAATAAACAGTATTTTGTAACCGATCAGTGTTTTAGATACCATTACCAGTCCATATTTGAACTAAAAGAAGATTTGTTCGTAAACGATTGTTAATTAAGTTTTTTTGTCAATGGACTACAATTGTAATCCACGCGAGCACTCGCGTTCCAATTTTGAGTGCGACCTCTGAAGTGTTAATGCACTACTTCTTGACACGTTCTCTCTATCTCGAATAAAGATCATTTGCCGCATATTTTCACTCATTCTCATAAGCGAGACATGCTGAACGAGAGTGGAGGCCCATGAGAATCTCGTGCAACGGGAATGCATTCCCGAGAACGAGGCGACTAACCTCGTAACCATGGCCGTCAGACGGAGGGGCAGGCCAACGATCTTCGCAGACGTCTACAAGGGCTCATTCGAGTGACATTTGATCGTACGTCCGAATGCAAAGCATGGTGCCATGTGTACAACGTTGCAAATTTATAGAATTCCTCGGACGAGATATCCTTCTTGTCGGATTTTGAGTTTATAGCAAAATACGAATTTTGCTTAAAACCAGTTATCGTTAACATTCCCCAAAATAATAATTTCAGCTAACGTAATCCAGTTTTGGAGTACTATTGCTTAGTCGCTTTTCAATGTTTGTCGTGGTTATCGCTGAGTCAAAAGTGCTACAATTGATCATTAAAACTGAATCAAATATTGACATTGAACACTGATGAATAGACTTACCGACTGTTCTTACGGGAGGCAACAGAAGTGAAATGTTTAGTTCTAAAATTATGATGAAAAAAGTTGAATTTATGCCTACATATTTATTCTTTTTAAATAATTCTCAAAATTGACGAATATTGATGTGAAAGTATATAACTTGTAGCCTGTAGCCTTCTGGATGAAAGTAATACAAACAGCATTGGCTTCGTTTGAACTGACAATTGCAGTTATTTCAATTTTTAGCTTCTACAGAACTGTGATTATAGGACGTTTTCCATTCACAAACAAAACATCAAACATGTAAAAACATACGAGCACATTAATGTTAAAAGGCAACTATTTTTTAATAAATCAATATTTAATACACTGATATTTCTTTAAAAATACTGCAGTAGAAACAGTTATCCTGAACCATTTATGCCATTTTTTCCACATTTCTTGTTTACCGACAATTCGTAAAATTGTAATACCGCTTTTACGCGAATCCAATGCGCCATCGAATGTAATTCGCACCCCTTATTTGAAACTTAAAATTATGACAAAAGGATTTGTATGAATGTAATGAGCATCAATGACAGAATAGGTACGGTAATTTATTTAAATTAATGTAATATAACAATGGATTTATCGTATACATAAACCGGTCGGTATGTTTATGAATCTATAAGGAAACGTGATTTTTGCGCTAGAAGCGCAATTATTTTAATTTCAACCAATTAAATTTTTGTCAAAAAATGATTATACGATATTTGTAGGGATTTTAAAAACTCAAAAGCAAACAAATTGTATGTAAAGTATATAAAAATTAAAACTAGCGTTCGCCATAACGTACATGCTATCGAGCAGACTCAAGGCCTAAGCTTTAACTTCTTGAAAAATTACTCAAATTAATTAAATTCTCTCAATTGTTGTCACATCGACTTCGGTTCGGCAATTCACGACGAACATAAACGGCTTCAATTAATTTATTTACAACAGTCTCCCTACAATAGACACATTTAATTTCAATAAGATGATAGTGAGGAGGAAATCCACACTCTACACTGTGTAAGCAATTTTAAACGCGAGTCTCTTCTGATCTTCTTCTGGCTAGGACTGCTTACCCTTTCACAATACGGGAATCTCGTGATCGGCGCCCCCCCTCCCCAAGAGGAAAGAAAATCTCAGTCGCCAATGCACTCTAGAATTTACGTTGGCGGTTCCCTTATCCCTCCCCCCCACCCCGAAAAATTGAAAATGTGAAAGTTATATCAAATTTACGATACAATACGAATTCAATACGAATTATTTTTCATTTATTTACGATTCAATACGAATTATATACGATTCATTCAATTAATACGATTCAATACGAATTATTTTTCATTTATTTCTACAAATAACAAAAGTTACGTTTACGATACTACAAAAAGTTTTTGGAACTATATTGTAATTAATAGTTTTAAGTAAAAGTATTTAGCGATCAAATACTTCAATTTCCACGCTGAGTTTAAAACGCAAAAAAAAGTGTTGAGTAGGTGTTTCATAAAAAACACTTGTCAAATACATGAAATAATAAATATGAATTTCTGTCAAACCTATTTTAATGTTTCTGTAGAACCTATGTTAATGCATGCTGTCAGTTGATTCATTTTATAGAGTCCTACCTTAGAAGTAATGACTATAATTCACTGTTTAAGGTAATTTTTTTAAAAATATAAGTACCGCGACTTATAAAAATACGATAGCGAATTTTTCGATAGTGCGTGTGTTTTTAGGTTTTTGGGTTACTGTGCACTGTGATGGAAAATTAAGATATCGTAGTTTAGCTAATTACTACTTCAGAACAACTTGGTAATCTCCCTTCAATAGCGCATGCGCGAGGTGGGTTGACTCCCAACATCAACCGCTGGTTCCCCTGAAACATCGCTCTCTCCCTCGCACTGCGCACAACCGCTGTGGCCTGGAGAGGGGGTTCTGAATGCACAGGGCAGCCTGTTGTGCATGCGCACAACGCCCAATAAAAGTGTCAGCTATCCAAATTTTTAAAAAAATCAGGTGTCTATGCACAAACACTCACTCTTAATATATTAAAATTCAGTAAAAGAAACAAACGTATAGGAAGCATCGCCCCTGGGTCCTCAGTGCTATCCCTTTCGTTTGAGTGCTGTGCAGTTCACACTGCACAATATGTCATAGCGTAGGCCTAATTTCAAATGAAGTTCACAGGCGTCATATTGCGCTTGTTTCTAAAACAACCGTTGGCAGGTTTATGCAACCTCAACATCAAGCTCCCTTTTCACCATCCCTATCTCAATTCCATCGAATTAGTTTCATGGGGTTACATTAAGAATCATCATCTCCCTTTACGGATTAGACATATTGTCTGTTCCAGGCTCTATCCATCTAATTTTTGGTCTTCCAATGTTTCTCTTTCCTCTCTGCTTGTAATTCAGGGCTTGCACTGGAAGTCTGTCTTGCGACACATTTCCAATATGTGTCACCCATTGCTGTATGTACCTCCTATTTTTTCATGTACTGTTTCTTTCCGCCCTGGTTCTCTTCTCTTATTTTTCACTTTTTATTTGATCTCTTAATGTACAGTCCTTTACTCCTCACAAAAACAGCTTTTTTGTTGAATCAATCCTCCTAAAATCTTCTTTTTTAACCCAAGTTTCACATCCATATAGTAAAACTGGGAGGGTCATAATATCATAAAATTTTAATTGGGTTGTTTTTCGGGCTCTTTTTAAACGTTCTACTTATAGTTCCACAAACTGCTTGAAATTTATGAATATTGCTGGTGACTTCCCTCTCTCTTTCATATGTAATTAATTTCACATCACTTCATCACATCACCTGCTCGTCAGCATATAAAAGGGTATTTACAAATGTATTATTGACCAGGTAAATTCCTGGAGGTACCATATTCTTCCACCTTTTAATATATACCTGGGATATATAATTAAAGAATGTTGGAGAAAGACTGTCTCCCTGCCTTACTCCTTTATTTATAATCCTTTCCCCGGAAACAAATCCGTTGTATTTTACTGCGATATTAGTATTGTCATACATACTTTTCACCACTTCTACTAGATGACTTGGGTACCCTTCTCCCTTTATGATGCTCTATAATTTACATAGGAAGCCAAGAAATCTGCCACATTACCAGCGATGGGGGGAAGACCGCGAAAATCAGCTCCTCCCTAAAAGAACATTACAAACTTGTGCAACTATAAAATAAAAAAAATATTTGGTTCACATACAAATGGGAAAAAAAAGCTTTTAATTTATTGAAAATACTTGCCGTTGATTGTGAAACGACGAATTTCTCCAAAATTGTTTTGCTATGAATAAAAACATTTTTAAATCACTGTGATATTAAAAAATAACCGAATTTTTAAAATAGAAATGCAACGTTTTAAAACTATCTCGATGACTGGTGAAAGGTTTAAAAGAAAACATTTGGACCGCGTATTTCAGGAAATTATCCATTTAGCTAAATTAATATGCACGATACTAGCTCCAACTGCATCTCTCTTGTAGTAACTAAGAAATAACTGAATCCTTTGGAGAGAAAGATGATTTCTGTAAGAGTCATTCAAAAATCTATCACATGGCGGCTCAACTGTTTCGTCATGTTGGATGTTTAAGGAGTGTTTATACATATCTAATGAATTCATGAATGTAAAAAGATGGTAACATGACAGCTTCCAAACGTCACGCATTATTTTACACATCTTTATGAATTTAAATCATTTAGAATCTAAATTTGTGCCAATCCAGTTGTTCACATTATCTTGTACGGATGACTAGCAATGCCTAGCGATCCTCGATTCGTTTTTGCTCAAGTTTTCATTCACTATTTCAACAATATTCAAGTCTAGAGGAACCGTTGCAAAGGGCTACGATGCTACGGAGGTTTCCGAACACTGATTAGCTGATGAGTAGACCTCGGAATTTTAGGCACAAAAAAGTGATGATTTAGGCACCTAACATTACGAAATTAGGCACTAATAAGCATGAAAATTGACGTATCAGGCACTGAAAATAGGTTAAAAACTGACCAAACCAAGCAAAAAAATAGACCAGTAAAAGTTATATTCCCAGTATCTAAAATTGATCACAAAAGGATTAAATTAGGCAATTTTATTTTGCAGGAAAGTCACGTACTTTTACGTTTATGAGAAAGACAAGTCTATTTTATTTTCTTTCATAATAAGCAGCATAGCATATAATCAATATTTTCTCCAAATTTTCTGCAGTAAGGCTACGTCTTGTCTATTAAAATCATTTTGAAAGCTGATGATGAACTTTTCACCGACACATATTGGGGATCTATCAAGTTCAGTCATTTCTCATGCTCTCTTCTTCTGGACCTTCTCTAGTACTACAGTTGTAATCTTCGAATTTCCGACAGTAGACTTTTGCTGCGATCAGCGTCAATCTGTCAACAGCGCAGCTGCACCAGTAATGGGTGCAATTGCGTAAGAAGTGCGTGCTGATCGGAGATGACCCTGAAACATTCTTATTATGTTGATTTGCAGGCTCCTTGTGTTCGGTGTTTTGGGTGCGAGTTTTCGGTGCGTTGTCGATCGTATTCGATCATATAATATTTGCATTTCGGGAAAGTGTTTTCGTTTCCGTAAAACGAATTTTAAAAATTAGCATTTAAAATGATAGAGCTCGTGCGAAATCTCGGCTCATTCTTTCTGGTAGTTTTAGGGAAGATCTTAGAAGTAAAATGTATGTAAAATAAAATGTTAGGACATGGAATATTGGTGATATCTACACAATTAGTTCAATTTTCTTTTTGAAATCAGTTTCCAAATCGGAATCGATAGTTTGAGTAATGTCTCAAATAATTTTTTGATGGTATTCGAAGAAAGACGGAAATATGTAAACGATATATATATATATATATATATATATATATATATATATATATATATATATATATATATATATATATATAGCTACAAAATACGACTATTACAGATGATACAAGACCGTTTGGTTGTGTTACAGTATCACTAGTTTGATATGTGGAGAAAAATATATTGAGATTGAAAGGGACGAAAGAATAAACAGACTGCCTGGCTTGCCTACCTAAAAGTTCGGGCCTGCAAGCGCCGCAGGCCGCCGGGTTTGGCCGTTCGGTTGCGTGGAGGGAAGGCCCAGAAAGGCCGGTTGACGCAACGGTGTGGAGCGGTGAAGGGGGTGGGGAAGGTGTCATCCAAATTTCACTTTACGCCGTTCCTATTCATCCGATTTGCATGATTGACACGGCGTTGGATTCAGGAAGCACGTCGTCATGGCGCCATAAGCCCACATTTTTTAATTTCTTCCCGAAACTATGAGAATTTTTTTAAAAAAATGTTTGGAAATGTTTTTTTTGAAAAAACAGCTTCGTAGCGTAAATTCTATTTTGAAAGGGCTTCCAATGCCGTTTACAGATCGACAATCGCACCATTCCTTCAGACGTTATCGGTCTAGTAAATTTTGCTTATTTTGGTGCTGCCACGTAAAGAATCGACTAAGTCGATTCGACTAAGAAGTGCAGAAGGATTGCCAACGCAAGGTAGTCCACGGAAATTTCGTAAACCAATTCATAAACTTCTGATGAAACATCATCCTCACTGCAATGGCTGTCAGATGGTTATCTGTACACAGAAACAGAATCATAATGGCAGTCGAAGATAAGTGTACGCCGAACTAGGAATAGTGAGTAACATTTCACAAGCAAGCCCGAAGTAGACAAATGCAGGAAATGCGGTTTCAGTGGTGAGACCATTGGACATATAATGGCAGGATGTACTGCACTTGCCGACAACACATACTTGGGAAGACTACCAACTGGCCAAGACTGTTTGACAGCTTGCTATCGCAGAATGTCAAATAGTGTTGCACCAACCTATTATGAATACAACCCATTACTCGTAATGGAAATGTATCAATAGACCAGTCATTTTTAATAAAAACAAAAACCCTGTACTTGTTATTACTGTGCCCTTAACACAATATTAAAAACCAGACAGAAAATGACAATGTGACGAGCATGCTATAGAAATAGAACACTTGGGGAAACAGAGTGTGAACTTAAAGAGCCCGGGTGGTCAGGCATTTATTTTACCTAAAATAGGCAGGCAAGAATGCATGTATTTTTACTAAACTAGGCGTCAAAAGCGGTTTTTATTCTAGCTAAAGGGGCACAAAAGTCGTGTAAATCATGAATAATTACATGCAAAAAGAATTGGTGTAAAAGATAGAATAAAAATATGAATCATTTTAATTACTAACTAAAATCTGCTTCAGCACTTACCGTGAAAGGAAACGGCCTTTCCTTTGTAATCTTAACCACATGAACATCCTGTATGATGACATCGAATTTGCTTTATGTACGATGCTGCTGTCTCTTCGAAGTGCTGTTGTGGACTCCCATTTGAATCATGAAATGGCATCAGTTAAAACACAATTGTATTTTTCGTTCTTCGCACTTTCGTAATCGCCAGCACTGAGAAGGATATATCACAAACAGAGCTGACCTCAAAAGGGATCAGAGGTCTTACTCAAAAAGTATGACAAAATTCCTCGTGAGCGAAAGGCTGTCGCCATCAATGGAAAAAATCTTTACTGGTATCATCCTTTTTCCATTTAGATTTTTAATGCAGCTTCCGCTTCCACACAAAGACAAAAACACGATTGTTTCTTCGTGTTGTTCAGGCTTGCAGTCATGTATCCAACTTTGCCGTGAATGGCGCCAGGAGACAAGAAAGCAAAATGAGAAAAAGGGCCAAAAAAAGACAAAAATAAGACAAAATGGCAAAAATATGCAACAGAGGCTAAAATAGGCAAAATGAAAATCTACTACACAACTCCAGAAGTGCATTTTTATAGGTCATTATTTTGCATTTTTGTCAATTTCAACTATGCCACTTTCCGTCATTTTTAACGAACGTTTTGCAGATTTCATCGATTTTAAGGTGATTTTAAATTCTACTGGCTTCAAATAATATTTACGAGATGCAACAAATGTTCTTCACAGACTTTCTCAGTAGCCTATTCTATTGGTCGCTCAGAAATTGTTTTGACAGCCGTTATATATAATTCTTGTGACGTATACCAGCGCCATTGCCGGTTCGGCCCATTTCGGGATAACTGAAAACAGATTTCCTGGTTAAGAACAGTCCAAACCAAAGTCTACAAGCTGAGTTCACTCGAACGAATGGAAGAAGCCTCGATTACATAGTAAGTATCCAACAGCTTGAGTTGTTCATCAGAACAGGTTTTGATAAGATTTTTTTACATCATTTTTCTTTGGTTTTAGGGCATTTTAAAAACATTTTATTGATCAATTTTAGCGGTGTTTTAGGTCATCAAAATTTGCCCCCTAGTGATAACATACATACGTCATTTTGGCGTAAGATGCAGTAACAAAAAAAAATAAAAATAAAATATAAAGAAGAAACTGGAGAAAATGAAATTCTCTCATCGAATCTTTCATTACAAGCAGATGCAGCCATTCCGCAAACATTTCCTATAGTTCCGCAAGTTCTTGAACTAACGAGGAATTTATGAGTTAATTGCGTTTCCAGCAGCCAATCTGTTTCCTGACAGTGGCAGGAATGGGTGAAACTTGCTCCTGAACAAGTAGAGAATGATTTAATATATTGCACCATCTGGCCAGGTTTAAGTTTTAACAATTGCGTGGAAACGTTTGCCGTTGCGCAATTGAGACATACCGCTACGACCGCATCCCATAGCGGGTTTATATTTATAAATAAACTTAAAAATAAATGTAATTCCATTATCTCTACACGCCTTCTAGAACTTAGTGGGAAATATAGTTATTCAAATTATCGTTTCCATGTTGTCGCGCCAGGAAGTATTATTCCTTGACGAAGGACATGCTGGATAAGAGCTCAAAATATATTGCAGATTTATCCTTGGAAATAGATTTTATTACATCGGAGCGTTTTTTCTTCTTTCAAAATTCAAGTAGTAAGTGGCTTAGTGGAGGGATCACAGAATTTTGAAAACGTGCACAATATTCACTTATCATAGCACGTCATACACAGTTTTTAACTGTTTTTGACGTAAATAAATAAATAAATAAATAAATGAAGGAAATGTGCGTATTCGGACATTCATTAAATCGGACATGAGGGAGCGCTGTTTATTAATACGTGTATGACGACTGAAGAGCTCCAGAACTCTTCGTAATCCGTAGCAGTCATGGCTTACGCGCGTCTTCACTGCATGCAAGTATTCTGACCATGCGATTGTGAAATATCAGCCGAAATTATTACTTGAATCTCGGAAAAGTAAAAGTAAAACAAATTTCTCCAAGATAATGTAACGAACGCACGATAGTGTCGCATTTTATATCTTAAACGTTTTGATTATTCTATTGTAAGATTCCAGACTCAGGTAAATAACAGCTATTCAATGTAAAAAATGCCATAGGATAGGGCATACGCAGGCCAATTGTTATTTAGAACCTAGATGTGTTAGATTAATGGGTAAGCACCATTATTCTGAGTGCAAAACCAAAGTACACCCCCCGTCTGTTGTAACTGCCAAGGCCCGCACACCGCCAACTACCGGGGATGCCATGCATTCAAGGAAACAGCCAAACAGGGTCATTTTCATTCTCACTTACTGAGGGCCAAACCAATATCGAACCCATGGGCAACAGGGTTCGAATCATTACATGCTAGAAAAGAACCGGGCCTGAATCATTTAATGCTAGAAAAGATACACGAGTCGAAGCAGGGCAAAAAAACCGGGCAGAATTCCTTCGTCTACCACAAAGATCACTCATTCCAAATTTCTCGGAAACTTACTCCAAATGCAAGCATAACTAAAAACAAAGTTACAGAAACGGTAGCAAGTAATCGCGGCTATTATACCTCAATAGAAAATATATGCAAACAAATATTCCAAGAATTATATAACGCCACAGATGAAAACAAATAATATCAAAATTTTAACCTGGAATGCAAACGGGCAGAAAAGGCAAGAAAATTAGTTAAGGTTTTTCCTTTCAAACTGGGAAATTGATATTGTATGTATCACCCAAAACCATCTCCATAGTCCATCTCCATAGGCACTAAAAATCTTCTTTTAGGCGCTTAAAAAGGCACTGAAAATGACAAGAAAAAGCAGAAAAAAAGAACTGTCATGAGTTACATCCACAATAAAATGAAATATTGTAATTTTTTCTAAACTATTTTGTAAACTTAAGGCACAAAACAAATTCGTACATTTTCAAGTAAAACTAGATTTACACATTTACTACTCTTCTACATTTTATTCTTAATAGTTTGTATGCATTAACCAGTAATATTTGCATATTATCAGTAACTTTTCAAGGATCACGATTTCAAAATTGCGACGACTGGGAGACAAAATCAGTTTGAATGCGGAGAAGGATATCTGAACGATGTGACTGGTATGTATTTTCGAAGTGCAACACTAGCAACACTGAAACCTTCTGGGAATTTATATTTATATCCGCTTAAAATTTCAGTGCCCTCGGTGTATTGTCAATCGACCATGATCTCAGATCATGGCTGTTATTTATGAAATAGGGAAATGGAGAAAAATCAGTAGGTATACTTTCAGGAATTCTCTCTTGAATTAAAATACCAAGACGTGAATTGACGATTTTGTAACGAATTGTCACGTTAGACCATCGACATTTTCCCGATTACTTAGCACTGTGTATAAAAACAATAAATAAAACGACAAAGTAGTCCTAAAAAATGTATTTATGCAAAAAATAGGCATTTATGCTCAAATAAGCAAAAATAAGTATTGTAAATCGTCATATGTCGTTATTTGTCATGATTGGAGAACATATACTTCGCTGCGTCAAACTTAATCGGCCTGTCTGAAAATCCTACGTCTCGTGATTGTAATTAGTGTTTTGAGGCAGTTAGATGCTACGTAAGTTAGAATGTGTATGTTATTTTATATTTCTTCGTTTTTTAAATTGAAGCTTTTGTTATACGTTAACAAATTCATCTTTCAGAAATTACTTAAAACCTATTCGAAATAAATATGAAATAAAAAGATGGCTAGCCTTCAGTCGGCCGCTCCCAACTTACGCCGTTGGATGGTATGTTAAGTTAGGATTTCATTTTATTATTATTAATTATATTTATATTATATTTGTTGTATTCCATTTTAAATTGCGTCCTTTGTGTTAAATGTGAAAATGAATAGATGAGCGGTCATTGAAACTATTTAATTTCCATTACTAATTGTGAGAAAGTACGTGCTGTTTTAGCACCACTAGATTTCTTGGTGAATGTTCATCAAAAACATCTTTATATAATGTCATGTTCTATATTTCGAAAATATGAGTATTTTATGCGAAATCTTCTGTCAAACACTGAAATTTTTAAGCTTTTTTCTTAAAAAACTGTATTTTTTAATTAATTGTTGACAAATAGGTTAAGGGGCGCTTAAGAGAATGATGCAGGTCTCTGTGTTGGTTGATATGCTCGATTTGTCGAAAAGTGAAAAAATTAAAATTTTTCTGTGTCATCTTATAAATTCAATTGTGCAAATTTTTTTTTTTCTTAATGAAATATGTTCATCAAAAACATCTTCAAATAAGGTCATGATGAATTTTTCGACAATACGAGTATTTCTGTGTAAATTGGCATCCAAGACTCGCGCGTTTCGAATTTCCTGGACTTCGTAAACGTAATGGGAGGCTTTTGGAAATTATTGCTATTCATATAAAAGAAACACTGATGGAAGGTTATACAATTTACTTCAAACTAACAAATTACTTCTGTTCAAGAAATTTTGATCGCTAATTACGGTATGTTTCATTAGTAAAACTTTGAAGTGACTAATGTTCCTGGCTATCAAAATGAACGCTAGCATGCACCACAGACGCTTCGTTTGAATTGGTTGGGTTTGGATTACATTAGCATTATTTCTAAAACTTTACATGAAAGAGAAATTGAAAAAATTTGAGTACCATAACTTTGAAGCAACATTCTAACTTTAATGTCCTATTACTATCTGCGCTGCCTTTAACAATGTAGCGAAGGGAATGGTCTCTACTCATATTTCCTGGTGCAAATCCCCGTCAAGATCACCGCATGTTCATTTTCTTCGTGCCCCCTGTCAATTCGGGCACAGTCACTCAATCTCCGTGTTGGTAGGTTATAAGCAAAGATAGCTTTGACTGCGTTCTTCTAGAAAAGAAGTGAAAATTCCCTTTTAATATAATGGACGTGATAACATCGTTTCTATCGAAAAAAGCTATGTGGTACCACCCAGGTCATCAAAAAAGAGGCGCGACACTAATAGAAACTCTGCGATTTATTTCCCAGTGAGACGTTTGTTCCGCAAATATCTCGTCCATGCACGTGCAACCCACAGGCAACCATATAGGTGCTCTGAGTTGTCTGATACTCTACTTCAAACATTGCCCCTTCTGTAGGTGCAATATTGGTAGTGGTATGAGTGAGTCTAGAACTTCGCGATCCTCAAGCAAACATGTGAAACTTCTCATAAATACTTCGATTTAAACACTCGCCGTTATCATGTACCAAGTGGAATTCTGCACTTTACTGTACACGATGTCGTATGTGAATTTGTGCTAAATGTTGGGGAAAAATCTGAAAATAACGAAAAATCCCGGTATTCAAATCAAATTCCCCGTTTTCAAGGATTCCAGGTTCACTGGCCACCCTGCAGACGCATACTTAAAGCACCATGGTTTGTGTCAAATAGACAAATTAGAAACTAACTGAAAATAGAAAACCTAAATACATACATCAGAATACAATGAAATTTTTTTATGAACAACCGAAAGTAGTGTGTGTTAAAATGTTTTATCTAGGACTGTCAGCAAGTGTCAAACATTAAAATTATTTCAAGATAACCCAAGAATGAATTACGCCCACCATTAACGCTTCAATAGAATGCAAATCGAATATAAATAATTATTAAACATACAAACAAAATTAAACAATAGAATGTCATAATTTGTGTATATATATATATATATATAGAGAGAGAGAGAGAGAGAAAATCCGAACACTAAATTAAGAGAACAGTAACGAAGTATGAGGGAGCTTCGACCAAATTAACTCCCCCGCCTGCCTATGCCCTAACCCAGTTATAGTAATATGTCGTGCAAATATCTGTATAATCAGTGGATTGAATAGATAGAAAATAAAGCTGTTAAAAAAACGTTTAGTTTAGAAACGAAACCCACCAAAGCGTCGAAACTAAATTCAGAATTTGAGGGAGAAGGTTTTAACAATACAATACTTAACAACCATGACAAACCAGGCCATAGAACTAATCAACACTTACGAGAAAGTGTTCTCCTAGATTTTTTGCAGAGGAGCGCAGAACGTGATGGACCCGCGACCAGTGGAGAGTGATTTGTGCACTGCAACAGCGACACTCTAGCGGTCCACTAATATCTGTAATAAAATCCAAGGAAACAAAAATTGCCAAGATGGGAGTGCCATAAAAATATTTCTATTGTTCGCTGGTTCGATACCCGGAACGTTGTTGATCTTTTTGTCGATGTTTCTATGTTCTATACGACAACGTTCTTTAGAGCTGACCACTTTAATTCAAAGACTAACACGAAGACCACAACGATATAAATCATCCCCATAACAACGAGAAAAAATACGTTAGAGCAGTTACCATTATTGTGCTCTAACAGTTCTAAATCAGAAATGTAACTTAAAAAATATTTATTTTCACGTTAAAATTCTCATACTATGAATTTTTGGCTCGAGTTGCTTTTGAAATGTAAAAAACTGTTTCAATGTTTAGTAAATACGCTAAATTATAAGTTTTCACTAAAACTAACTACTCAATGAAATGCCAAAAAATACACCATGCGTTACTTCAAAAACAACCATGGTTATATTAATTTGATTCACACTGCCCTTAGCATTGTAATGGAACAAATCTTACTTGCTATGTTAGGTTTCCGAAGTTCAGGAACCTGAGGTAAAATTTAAAAACAATACGTACTGAACAGTTTATTAGGAATATTCACATTAGTATGTTTACAAAGGAAACAGCACATTCCTTAAAACTATGGTTTCTTCGCATTTTCGCATTGATCGTGCGATCATCTGGAATTCTCTTTAATTTACTGTGCCCATCAGCAGCGACTACAAGGTGGGTTCGGCATTACTCAGAAATTTCATGTACATCACTGAGCCTGAGGACTAAACCGCTCTGCACAGTACAGAAAGGAACCGTTTATCGTACAGTCCCGAAGAAAGGTCTGTGCAGCGTAGTAAGAGCCCTTCAGGACCCAACCCAATCCTTGAGTCGACGATGGCCATTAATAGGCAACGTGCGCAAATTCTCTTGTTTTGGCGAAACTTTACCATACGATGATAAAACTATCATTGCAGAGTTTTGCTAATTGGAAGTGCCTCTAAAATATAATAAATCGTTTTAAAACTTAAAGATTTTCAATTATGCGTTAGCATTAAACATATACAAACATCTACTGCTACGAGTATATTTAACGCGACTTAATATCAGAAGGGAAGAACTTTATAGTTCCAACCCTATAGTAGCCGAAAAATCTTCCTAGACGTTTTGACAGGCTTGTCTGCAGATTGGGTAATTTCAAACCTACACGGAGGTCAGAAATGCAGCAATTTCAACAAGCGGCACTATACGCAGGAATAGTTAAAAAATTCAATTATATAAGAAATTTGAGTAGCTGCTCTTTCCGAAATGGCACGTAAATATAAAAAAACAAACTATTTTACTCAATTCTAACGTAACTATGCTACAATAATTTATGTAGTTATGTAGATCGAAAGTTGATATTGTGTTAAGGTGTTTTTTGTTCGCATTTAGTTTCTTCCGTATGATGAGATTTACAACACTTGTTGATAGACTTTATAAAATGTATAAATATACACATGCCACACTCACTTCTAAGTAATTATAATTACAGTTTTGACGTTCGAGAACCTACTCTAATTACTGCTTCTTCGATTAAAACTTATCTGATTCACTGAAAGACAGTTTTAAAATGTAAATAGAAATAACAGAACGGTTATCTGGAATATTCATATTTAGGCTGACTTTACCCTTGAGAAAAAGAAAAAAGCTGCTGACGCCGGTTCATATCAGTGTTCGTTCAGAAATGCTTCAAAGAGGGCAGTCCACAAAGATTGTGAAAATTTTAGATCAGTTAAAATCTCCATTTACCAAAAAGTAAAAATGCGATTATGTAAGTGTCGCAAAGGTTGTTCCACCAAAATTAGGTTGGTATGAGAATTTAATGTGCGCCATTTCCAAATTAAAATAATTAGTATATTGTTAATTTAGGTGTCAAAATTAAAATAATCAACTAATGTCACCAAACTGGGGAAGTCAAAACGCACTTTAATATTTCAGGTTAAGCGTTTTTGATTCGTGTTTGTGTATGTATTTTTTTTACATTGGTTTCTAAAACAGTGTTGGTATTATTGCGACAGACGCACGGGGGGCCGACGGTGCGGGCACGGCACTTTCCTCAGTGTGTGTGTGTGTGTGTGTGTGTGTGTGTGTGTGTGTGTGTGTGTGTGTGTGTAGGGAGGTGCCTCGTGGCGAACGAAGCCTTCCGGCCCGAGCGCGGTCGCCCGGATTTCCTCGGCCATGGCGCACCCAGGATGTGGTCGCCGCCGCCAAGCCAGACGCGATACGGTGCGAGCCGGCCCTGGGTGTTTTTCTCCAACGTCGCCGCACGCAGTAACAGCCGGCCATCCGGCGGCATATGCAACCCGCCGGACGCGATATGAAAATCGCTCCCGCGTGCGACTCAAAACTAGTCGATTTTAACGAAAATACCGGCAACTTTCTTCACCAGCATTTTGAAGCGAATTCGGAAGTCTATACAATAGATTGTTTAATTTAAGCTTGCTCTAGTAAGTTTAATGACTTTTTGATCATTAAAATGGCAGTGCAAAAGAAATTGCACAAGTACCTGAAAACTACCTATGTCAAACTTCTGGGCGCGAAGTCCTGACCCCGCGTTGAAACAGCAGAAACCCAAAACAAATTACATTTGCACAGTTTGAAGCGGCTCTTATTATAGCACATTATTAATGTTTAATTACTAATTCGCTACTATAGTTTAACAGCGCCTTTTCCATTTGCTACAAATAACGCTATTTGAAATTTTACCAGGAGTGCGTCACTAATCTAATTACTTGTCGGAGCGTACAAAAAAAATATTAACTTACTATACTTAATATGATATGTTTCCGGTGTCTCGTAAATTATCTACAAAATAGAAAGGGTGGCATATCCGTGTTTGCTTCTGTTAAGTTTCGCTTTCCCTTGTTATATATTGTTAATATGGTTAGATATGCTCCCCAGCGGAGAGGACATACGCTTTCTTATATACCGGAATCTTTAAAACGAACACGCGATCAGTAAATTACTCCGATAATTGCAACAACGGGCAACTCGCAAATCAGGATAACCGTTGCACATACCTATGAAAAGGAACTTCAAAACCGTGGAACTGTATGGCGCATAAAACAACATTTTCGTCTCGTACCTAACCTCTGGAACGCTGAATATGTTAACGAAGGCTTATAAATCCGCGATGAGTGACTAATTCCAAACGTGTAGGTTATTAACTATTATTTCCTAAACTAAGCAGCACCAACGACCCTAACCTTTAATCATCACACGTGAACTGCTCTCACAAATTATGATCAGCCTATCAAAGCACGTATATTTTGTGAGACTAGTGACGAAGGATAAATCGAAAGTGGTGACAAGTGATCAGTTACCCGCGGATGTGAAACGAGCTGCAAGCCATCATCTCGAGCCGCCATTAATAAATATTTTAGCGAAAGTGTATATTATCGTGATTAAGAGGTACCCGATTGCCCTCGGCTATTTTATAGTTAAAGAGAGCTCAACCTGACAGCTGGTCAGTGCTCACGACTCGTGCTTTTTTTTAGCCGATACTGCGATTGCACTTTATGTAATTACTCTACCAAAAAATCGGCTATTGGCTTCTACCGCCATTTTGGAATTCTCAGAGAAAATATTCTCATCAAGCAAGACTTGGAAGCCCTTGAAACGTTTCTAAGGCAGTACGCAGACTGGCAAGGCACTTTCAAAGTACCGCCGAGGCTACAAAAGGAAGCCCGCTTCGTGAGCTGCACGGGAAAATTGTGGTTACTTTAATTATGTTTCGTGGTTATTAACGTTTGAAAGAAAATATTCTTTGAAATAGTAGATATTCCTTTAGAACCAACAAAATTGAAATTCACGAGAAGACCATCACTTACTACGAAGTGAATATTACGTATTAGGTACTCTGGCATTTTAGACATGAACCTGTCAAAGTGATTTGCTGCAAGTTTCCACGAAAAAAAAAAAATTTGTCTATAACCGTTTTCCTGTTTGATAACTTTCAACTAAATCATTTATTAAAATTTATATGGCAACTATTTCAGTTCTGAGCATATTTGGTGCTATGATATTCCTTAGACTTCATCAAATCAATGTTATAAACATTTTGAACAATAGTTTTTTAACGGGAACAAAAATTTAAGAATAATGTAAGCATCTTCCTGTAAATAAATGTATAACTTTTTAATTTTGTATTACTAGCGAATCTAGAACTTCAGTCGACCCCTAGAAAAACCCAGGCACCATTACAGTTAAAATTCCGAAATCTAATGCCACCGAGAAAGGTGGTAACTACGTTTATTTGTTGTTGATTTTTAGGTTGGTTGGCAATATGAAATAATCGCATCGGCCGTCTTAATACTCTTCTATGGATACCAGCTGGCAGTTTGAAGCCGGATGCGGGTGAAGAACCAGACTCCAGCGATGGACATGATGCAAGCGGCTCCGACAAGCCCTTATCAGTTCTCCGTCCAGTCGCGATTCAAACACACCGGACTGGAGAATGACAAGGGCTCGTCGGAGCCAAAACCAGGATGCAGGCGACCTGCACGGCGTCTGCAAGTGGCGCGAGAGCACGATGCAGCAGCCGAGGCGAGCGGTGCGACGAACTCTCGATGGCTCTCCGCAACGATCGTGTTTCCTGTAATTGAACATTTGCACGATGGAGCAGAAGAAAACAATCACAGAGTTGCTACCAAACTCACCTCTTTTCTCCCTCAGATGTCATGGGTGAAATAAATATATGCGTGTGAGATCTCTTCAAAAACGTACAGTACGTGTATACTAGTTTGAAGTACACTGGAAGAAAAAAATAATCTAGTCATAACTAAAAAAGTAACAAATTACGTTGCTGGGTTTCGAATTACGTTACGTTCAGTTCTACATGCCCTTGCGAAATGACACCGACCCGTAGCAGAGACTGCTAGCGTCACTCGTGATCACCGACTGGAGGCTCCAACACTTCATTACGGCTTACAAGCATCTATAAAGTCGCCTAAACAATGGAATGCTTTTAGCATAATATGACTGTTTTAGTGGCCGTAAGTTGGGAGAAACGTGACAAACAACTTTGCGAATGAATATTCTCTTGCTAGACTCGTAATG
Source organism: Teleogryllus oceanicus (assembly GCA_964035755.1). Classification (NCBI taxonomy): domain Eukaryota; kingdom Metazoa; phylum Arthropoda; class Insecta; order Orthoptera; family Gryllidae; genus Teleogryllus; species Teleogryllus oceanicus. The sequence goes on along the minus strand of CAXIVR010000001.1, from coordinate 231,508,027 downwards.
AAAGCGTAACCAGAAAAGGTTCATTTACAACGATCTCTCACAAAAGAGAATATACAGACTTGTAAATATAATTAAAGGGATTTTAGAGATTTAAATTAAAGAACAATGTATTTGCAAATGTAGCCGAACAAATTCCCTAATTCTTAATAAGGAGAACTTCGATTTTTTTTTTTTAGGTAGAAAGGTATGGAACTAAGTTAAATTACATATCTTTGATAACCAAATCGGAGAATCGCTCTTTTAAATGATAGAAATACAATAAATAACCAAATTTGTTTATTTCAGATTATATCACGCGCTTTCCTAAGTTCGTGACTCTCCCATCATTTCACTTTATATACCAATGCGCCCTACGCACTATTGCCTTCGCACGGCTCAACTGAATCAACCTGTACATTTGTCATTACAGGCCCATAAATCATGCTTGATCTCCCTCTCCCGTTGTCATCAGTTTTTCACTCTCCATATGACCCGCTGCGTTCACACTAGCCGCACGTGTTGTATACGTTCTGCGTACGAGTTTATTTTAACACAACTAGGAGGGTGCTGAATCAGAATTGTGAAAGGATTTGGCAACTACCCCACCCACCAACCCTCTTTTCGCTCACACGGCACATCAACTGCATTTGGGGTTATGAAGTAATTATCGCAACGCAATCCCAATCTTGGCGAGGAAACGAAACCACCGAAAATGTTTAACATTATCTGATAATCCAGGACAATACTAACCAGCCACTCGCAACGTTAAATTCATCACATCAGAAAAATTCTTCCTCTACGTAAAATACAAGAATGGTGAAATCCTAGGTAATAACCATGCAGTGTAGTATATTTCAGACGCATGAACTTAATGCATCCGATTATTGCGAATTTACCAACCCCTTTTAGTAATCGATATCCGTTTCCCAATTCGGGAACCGCCTTACAATACTATGACGCCAACTTACATAACAAACTGAACGATTGTTTCTTAGTAGATTCTATCAAACCGCTTGGAAACTTTCTCCTGCGAAGTCTACCCCTCATAGCGTCGCTAACCGCACTATTTTTTTTTCGCGTGACACTCCCTATCGATTCGACCGCGTGGTAAACTTAATGATCTGCGATTTTCATAATGTCCAAACGCGTTAGAGGACCTCGCCACGGCAGCAGCAGCGGCGGCGACGCCCACATACGCGGAACCGTAACGAGCGGCCAACACGGACGCGGAAAGGTCGTTATTACGCACGAATTAAATGAACCGAAATGAACGAATTACTTCAATTAACGCGAATCAAATTAAGTATTCATCTAAACCGATCAAACGACTCCATGCCTCACCCTCCGCAACGGCCCCGTCGCGCCCAATATCGCAACGCATAAACTGGCGAGAAAAAACTGCTCTGCGCGATCGGAACGCGACGAGGTGCATTGTCTGGACGCGATCGCCGAACAAACCTCTCAAAACTATCAGTCGACGGTCAGTGAAACTCCGAAATTAACGTCTCCAAGGTTCTTACTATTTCCACACCGTCTATCTGTAGTACTGTTCCATCCCCACTTCATGTTTAATAAAATACATTTAACGATAATTGCAGGCGACTGCTTTCAGACCGAGATAATGAACTTCCGTTCTATGATCACACAAACTACTTTATCTCCATTTCTTCGGTTATCAACAGAGGTTTTTATTAGTCCAACTTCATTGAGTTTTTATCTTACAAAATTGAGCACTATCCACCGATGGGCACGTTGAAGGACCTAACCCGGAGGATAATAGAAAACAAAGAGTTAACAAAAATTTCGACTTGTGACAAACCTGACTCACTGCTGTAGTGCAGATGAATGAAATGAATAAAATACGGGATACTCACGGTAAGAAGTATTCAATTTCCATTGGTATAGTGCAACTTCTACAAAAAAGTTAATATATTTACTAAATTCGTTTAGAGAGCCGAAGAGCGATGAAAATTCTCAAGAGTTTTCGCGAGAGGGAGGGAGGGAAGACGCGCCTTACCAATTCAGTTTCCATTGTTACACACCTCCACTGGTGGAACCTTCGATTAGCATCTACTTTCCCGCCTTCGGCTCCCAGATAGCAAGGTTTTCCCGTGCATTTCTATTCCTAAGGAGCACTACACCCCCCACACACACACACACACGCGCGCACGCACCGCGAGTCTCCGGGCCCAGAAGCTCCGACGCGAAGGTAAAAGAGGGCGGCACGCAGAGAACGTGCCGACTCTGCGAGCGGGCGCGCCGGCGGGCGCAAGCGAAACAATCCCCCGGTTCAGCAACCCGTGATTGCGGCCCGGCCCACACGCTGCTGGAGCGAAAGGGAGAGGGACGGAGGGAGGGGAGAGAGAGAGAGAGAGAGAGAGAGAGAGAGAGAGAGAGGGGGGGCGAGCGCCAAGCAGTACGTGCCGCGGAGGGTCTACCTCCGCGTCGACGGAGCTGACCAGCGCAGTCGCCGTCCTCGCCCACGCCCACGTTCAAGTCCACGCCCCCACACGCCAACGGCGCGTGCTGAACCAGCCGCGCCCGCACAGAAGCGATTCGCGGGCAATGGCGGATACATCCTGGGCCATACTCTCCCTCGAACCACATTCGAAATTTTACTCCTTTAATCTAAAGAATAACCATCTTGGCCGCATTCCATCCACGAACAGATTTATATTACGAATGCTATACATTTACCGTAAGTATTATTAATACATACATAAAGATTCATGCTCGGGAGGGGTCAAATCGAAACTGACCCCAGAAATCATTTCTGCATCCGCCCCTGATCGTGACGCAGTGGGCTGGCGTAGTTTCCTACCTCTATTGATCGCGGTCATGGTTTCGGATTCTGGAAATGCCACTGTCTCCACGTATTGTGCGATTTTTAACTAGTGAGAGCTACCGAATTTATGCTCGGATGACGCATGTCACCTTTTCATTCAATTGATATTAAATCACTAGATGCAACCTCCAAATAACTGCGGCTAAACTCTGCTGTAAAAACCATGCGATGGTGACTATCTCCCGCAGCGAGTGAATAGCACGCTTACCAATTTCTGGTCATGTTTACGCCTTAATTCTGTAGCCTCACCATAGCCCAAACCAGCAAGACAAACTACTCGAAAAATAATTAAATTCTTCCAACAGAACAGAAACCATGCGCAGAATCCGCATTACCGCAATCCCATTCTTCCAAGTATGCCATGCTACGTAGACCTAATTTCATATTCCTATTTTCCTTTGTAGCCGCCACAGCGTTAACTACGCAATAGATTACTGCACATAAACACTTAAGTCAGAAAGTATGTGCACTTACATTCGCTTAATCAGCCAGTCCTAAAGTGATTATTTCGTCACCCGGCAGCATTATCCCGGCGGATCACTCCGTTCGCAGCCAACTCAACATCATCCCCCCTCTTGCGACCTCCCGCGGCCGCGGTAGGGTGGCTGCAAAACACGAACAAAAAAATGTTTCGCCAATGTACTCTGCGAACAGACAACGCGCTAGAAATATGACAAAACATACGGCACCGCGATTTTCGAGCATTACTATTGGTTAGCGTGCTCTGCGAGGGGTGGCCCGTCACACTAATTATTCTGTCACAATTAATTCTCCCGACAGTGACACATCGGTGTTACAGGCGGCATTAAAAGCATAAGCAGCGGGATCGATATTGATCGCCCGCTCCGAATTTTTGATAAAACAACGAGCAAGGCACGTCGATTGAAGGAATTTAAAAATGCGACAGGACTAGGGAATACGCTTGAATACGACTGGAACAGTACCGCAAATTTCGGATCGTCAAGACCTCAAAAATTTAGTTTCACTACGTTCTAAACCGGTCAAACATTTCTTAACTATTCGGTCACGTTCCTCTACCCATTTCGGAACTGAATGAAAAGTATATGTACTTCTAATATTTTCTGCTGGAAGGACGTTAGGTTTTATTTGTCCATTACGCTGGACATCGTACTCCCTAGATAGATCTAAATAAATAAAATAACAGTTCACAATTCACTTCCGCGTTCGCATTCACAATTTCTATTTACGTAACGGGTAATTCTCCCTTCTCACACTTTTTTCTAAATAATTGACCACAATCCCTACCCCCTGCAGCTTTCCCAAATTATTTACCACATAAAAATCGCCACCCTCCCCAACCACATTTTTTCCATACACGCTTCGCGCACCGGAAATAACATTTAGAGACGCACTCACACAAAGCGCGCCCGCACACGAAATAAAATGCGGATAGTATGCTTTCCATGTTAAGTGGTTGTTATTGCCGGACGATTATTAATCGAAATTGGAGCGCCGACAAATTTTAATGAAAACGGCCGGTATCAAATTTCATGAAAACGCGCGCGGGCGTTCGCTTCGGAAGGCGAACGGGCCGGTCGAAATCCCGCGCTCTCTTCAGTTTTCCGGACAATAGAGAGATGTGGCCTCCGCGAAAGAAAAAAAAAGTCTGCTACTTTTCTCTGAAAACCTAGACCCTCTACCCCATCTCGATCAGGTTTTTCGTCCAGTTTTCCTGATTCCTTGAGCAAATACTAAGAGGGCCCCTCGTTTTGCTTCCGGACATAAATGTAACTTCATTATCTGTGCACGACTTCTAGAATTCAGTGGAAAATTTAAGGTATTCAAATTATCGTTCTCCATGTCCTCGCCGCACAACTATTATTCCTTGACGAAGGACATTTAGGGAAAAGAGCCCAATTTTTTTTCACCCTTGGTAATTGATTTTATTACATCGGAGCAAATTTGTTTTGTTAACAATCCTTGCAAAAACTCTTTTTTCGGTCAAATTCAAGTAGTATATGGCTTAGGTTAGGGATCACAGAAACTTGCACAGAATTTACTTCTCCCCGTAGCACGTCACAAAGTTAGTAACTGTTAATGTAAAATAAATAAATAAAATATATAAAACCTATCATACTTTACCCGGAATCTTTTTCTCCTCTCCACGCTCAATGTTCGCGCACTGTGTGCTTCACCGTTCCTTCACCCTACCCCTAATTCTTGCACGCTTCGATGTTGGCGCTTTCGTACTTCACTTCCACCCACTCACCATTCCTTCTCCCGCGTTGGCACCGCCACCATCCCATTCGTCTCACCCTCCCCAAATTTTCCACGCTTCAAACTCGCCGCATTTACACAGTCACAATTCATCTTTTCCCGGTCCCCGACGTATTCCACGCTTCGACGTCGGAGCATTCATGCTCCACCATTCCTTCCCGCTTCACTTTCCTTTTTTTCAGGTGGCGCCCCAGTCTAAACTGGCGCAGGCGTGGTGGGGCGGTGGCGACGGCGATGGCGTATCGCTTCGACCTATCTCCTCCGCTGCCGCGGCACCGGAACGCTAAAAGCCCTGGGGGCTAGAGCGTATTACTGAGGAAGGGCGCGGAGGTGCGAGCAAGAGGGACAGACCGACGGTTTAGAATGAAACTTCAGAGAAATAATTTTCTTTGTCGGCTTGACATGGATTTCTCGTGAGGATATTGCAAGATGAAAGATAGAATTCAAAAGAATAACTCATTTCTCGGGACTTGTAAGACTATAGCATTGGGTACGCCATAATCTCCGTACTTCTATTTGGTCAAGGTTGCTGCGGAGTAAACTTTTAAATGTTAATAAAATATCTACTTATTATCTTACCAGGATTTTGGTTTTACGATCATGCATACTACTTTTTATGAACCGAAGTAAATTGAGAAGTACATGAACCACAGGAGTATCAGACTCAAAAACTTCACATTAAATTAAAAACAGTAATTTCTGAATAGAGAGAATCTATTAACTAAAAATTAAATTAAGAAAAAAATTATACCACTCTCGTGTCTAATAATATCTCAACTCTCCATTAATCATAAATTGCCTAATAATTTGACAATGAAGACCTTAAAACGTTCATTGAGGAGGGCAAGTCCTGTGACGGTACAAATAAAGTGCAGAAACTTAAGACCTTGAGAACAAAACTAGTGCGGTGTGGAGGTCGAAAGTTGAATATCAGGAATTCAAGAATCTTGTCAAATTTAACAAATTTCTTAACTTCTCGTTGCCTCAATTTCTATTAACCCTTCATTGGTCGAACTTGACAACTAGATCTGACGCCAGACTACGGCGAACCCGAAGACTCTAGTAGGTGAGAGAGTTTCCGGAGCTTCTACAGTCTTTAGTTTCAAAAGTGTACTTATTGTTATATTCCAAGAGGTTCCTTTGCTCAGTCCTCCGCTAGAACGTAATATCCAGCACTGACCCACAAGTCGCTCTAAGCTCCCGATAATTTTGGTAGTGTAATGCGTGTGAAGAGTTAGGGGGGGTGTCAAGAACTAGGAGGAAGTGATGGCATGTCCATGGCTCTTCTGTGAAGGTTCTGCTCCAGCATTCGTCTGGTATTGAACCCCGGACATCTATCGTATTACGATATTGCTTTTAATGAACCGAAGTAAATTGAGAACTACATTTTCCCGGTCAACGCCGCCGTGAAGCCAACTCGCTTACCACAGAGCAATCGCAGGCGGCGCCTGTCTCTCGAGGCGAGGGTGGCCACTTTCCCTGAAACAAATTTCCCTGACGTTTACCGATCTTCTGCAAGATATTTTACATATTTTTACTGTTAAGATTGGTAGAGTACTTCACATTATTTTTAAGCTCCCTGATTTCGCCGTGAGAAAGTAGAAATTAAAACTAACTGAACAATTAGAAATTAACAAAAATAATGTTGCACTATTTCATTAGAAATAATGTCCAACTATACAAGAATCTCAAAATATTTCCAACATTAAGCATTATTCCACAAAATCCCTGATTTTTCTCGAACATTCCCAGAGCAATGAAATTCCCTGACTTTTCCCGGTCTTGCAGAAAGTGGCCACCCTGAAGGGGGCAACACACGGGAGATGTTGGATGCAAGAGGCCCTACCCTGCCGTCGGCGTCGCCGTCGCCCTATCGCCTGCGTGCCGCCCACGTCTCCGCCGAGACCCGGACGGCGGCGGCGGCGGCGGCGGCGGCGGCAGCGGAAGCAGATGCCCGCTATCGGACCCAGTCGCGAGATAGCGCGCCGAGGCGAGCCGACACTTGCGCCGGCCTTGAGCAGGCTCCAAACCGTCGCGCCCACCAAGCCCACAGTGTAGCGCCGATGCTGCAGCCACGCATCACATCAACGTGTGTCGGTTGTTTTAATCTAAAATAACCCTACATATAGTAATAGGCAAACTTCAGGGAGGGAGGGAGTTCGTCCGTCACTCATGGTTGGATCATTTCCGCGCAATCATTTGGGGACAAACGAGAGATCATTCGAGAAGTCCATGTACTGGTGGGTGAACTGGCCAATATTTTGTTTCCTAATTTGAAACCTGAATAAAGGCTTACGAAAATATTTTAAAACTCTTTTAAAACGTCTGAGACAACACAGAAAGCTAGTATATTAATTATATAAATTTCAATAACCTGTTGGTATAAATACAATACCTCCAAGGTCGATGGTTTATGTATCAATATGCTAGATATTTCTCTACAGAGACAAGTGGAAATTAACATTATGCGAGTTCTACCTTTTACTGTTCGTCAAAAAACTCCAGGCCATTCAAAAGTAGACCTAAATAGAAATCCCACTAGGAAACATCTGCGATCCCATTTCATCCTAGGTTTCCCACAGTACAGCGTTGCTGCGTGCGGAACAACTCAGAACATCTATCTCCACTGAACTTTGAAAGGAAGAGCTGTAGGAAAACAGAGCATTATTCCTTCAACACTTTTTTTCATCTCAAAGCTCCGAATTGTTTTTTGCTCCTGGTAAAACTTTCCCAGTTTATAGCGCGTCTATCTGTGTTCGAAAGCAAAACCAAGCACTGAGAAAACGCCTCCCCCTTCCCCAATTCTCTCGCGTGGTCATCCGATGTCCACCTCGCACGCGGCGGGTAACGAGCGTGATCACGCTTTTACGGCACGCTCCATCACGGGCCGCGAGCCGGCTTTACGACACGTTTCAGAAACGGTTAATGAGAACGCTCTAAAACGCCCGGTCTCGTCCCCCTCGCCTCGCCTCTCCCCCCAGGGTTTCCACTCCTGACTGCAAGCTACTGCGAAAATAGGTAAAGCAAAGCGGAACATTCAATTTGCGGCCGGCCAACCAACTCCCCGTTTGGATATACGGTAAAGCCCGCACCCATTTGTGTGCATACAGCAGAGAAAGGGACGGGTAAAAAAAAGTTTTCTAGCTGAGGGAACTACATCCAGATCTGCCGCGTCTCTAAACGAGAAAGGCCACCGGAATTGGCAGATTCTGGACGATTCGAGAGAAGATATGAATATTGTTCGCGTTTCGCTTGTGAAGAACGCGATATTTTTGGATCTCCCTCGCACACTGACACGTTTGTAACAAATACTTCGGGCCGTGAAACTACTGTAACTTTTTCCGTGCGATGACATGTTGAGGTAATTTAAATAGTGGTTTACTTCGGTCAATAAAGGATTAGTCATGAGCGAAAAGCCCTTGGAAAATAGATCGACAAACCTGTTCTGCAAAACTGAGTTGTAAAAAATTCACAGGTTTGTGCTAAGTCGCTAAAAAAACAAACTTTAACCACTTTTTGATCAGATTTATTTTTCGCAAAAATGGTAGAAACTACGTGATGTATGGGGAGAAAATAAAATCAACCGTTTTCGTGACTATTAAATATTGTAATATTTTATTGCTAAGAAAGTTCCTATCCAGTCCATTAACCACTACCAAGTTTTGTAGTTCAAATCTGGAAATTTCCAATAGACCAACTTCCGCGGAGCTAACTTCAAATACTATGCAATAAAAATGAATTGCACGTTGCACAAAATGCACGTTCAAATTCTATCAGTTCTACGTCATTATAAAACCGTACACTTCTCGCTGCGTTCTCTTGCCTGTTAAGGGTTAAATTCAATTCTTCTGTTGCCACGAAATGCAAAGTCGAACGGCAGTAACTTTTGTGCACAACCACTGCGACTGAAAGAGGGTAACGACAGTTGTAATACAGCTCCGCTAGAGCGGAATTCTCTGAGAATGCAGTAACGATGCAGCAACTTTTCCGAGTGACAAACGAACCAAGTTTTAGAATTCGCTATTCAGGGCAACGTCCGCAAAAATCGGCGGTTGCAAACCTCGTATGACGCAAATTGACGACGGTCGTTGAGAACTGTGGCCAAGTCTTTGACACGAAATTTCACTCAAAACAATTTTATGCTCATTCGCAACGTTAGTATACCATTTTCTAGCGAATGTCCGAAACAACTACTGAATTTAATACAATTTTATAACCATCTTACATTGACATAACGTGCTCCAGATAAAACGAGTATTGTATGTACGGGTCAAACAGAATAACGAACTAAAAATCCCATTTGGCGAATATCTGATATACTAGCATTTAAAATGTTTACGACAGACTTCAGTAACAGCGAAACATCCCCAGCAATTTTCCCCATACATTGTTTCATTACCTATGGAACTGTCACTACCTTGCATGAAGTTTAACCAAGCTCCCACTAGAAGAAATCGCACGCACTGGAACATGTCCGCTAAATACCCGAAAGCAGTGAACGAGAACTTAAGATTACGAAAAATTCGAAATGAGAAAAAAGCAAAATATAAAAGACGCGAGTTACCGAATCATGAATTCTCGAGACTCTACGACATACATAAAATAATAAATAAATATAAATAAATAAATGACCGGTTGCTCATTGCTGGCAAGCTAGCATTCCATGCCGCAACCCGGGTAAGATTTCCGAATGGAGCAAGTATTGAAAACTGACGCTTTTCGCTGTCACGTCCCCTCCTAACGTAACTGGTTGACGAAGTGATCGCTTCTCGCAGGTACAGAACGCCCAATAGTTGGCGTACAGGCTTACCTCAACTCTCCCGAGCCCACAGCAGTCGGGCAAGTCAGACCGACGCGGCAGTAGGGTCACAGTACATACAAAAATAAACAAGTAAAATTGATCAAATTTCCCAGACAGACACTCACCTCGTCGACGCGGGGACGTGCGAGACCGCGAGCGCCCTTCTCGCGGTGCAGCCCCGCCCCCGCCTGCGTCCCGCTCGGGCGCCGCCTCCGCACTCCTCCGCTCAAGCCGCCTCAAGAGCCGAGCACACCTCTCCATTGCCTCAAATAGCAAGTGCGCTGGGGCGAGTGCGCCGAGAGGGCGGGGAAGCTTCGCAGCTGCCAGGGCCCCGGGGCGCCGACAACGGAAGTGCTCTGGAACGAGGAGAAATCAAGCCTTAGACAACGCGTCACGAACGAGGACTTGTTTATTTATGACGCGCCAGAACAAATGAAAATGGCACGCATTTAATAGGTGGTGTATTAAGAGGTAAACAAACTGCGTGCCGAGAAATAAATTCCTTATTCGACACTCAGAAACGCATTTTCATTCGAAAAATTCACAAATGATTTCTTCGACAGATTTCGACTTCGTAGTCAATGAAGCGAACCCCTCAATAGAAATGTCGAAAATTTTCTGAGATATCAACGGACGACTGGCTTACTGCCAATACTTCATAGTTCATCTCGATCGTTACACTGGAAAGACTTTGCTGTATGCTAGATACAATATACGAAGTTACCTTTCTACAGGAAGATCACAAATTATTGTAGTGAATTTTATGCTATACTTGAAACGTGAACACGTTACTTCTGGGAAAGTAACTGCAAAAGGAAATCCCTCCGAATAAATCCATCTAATTAATTCTCACGTCTTGATGCCGTTTTAACATTACCAATTACAATTTGTTCTACGTCAAATACATATTGCCTACGTCATATACAAGACGCCGCCTGAAATCTTCACATTTCTTAACCTAATAAAATTTACCGCCCTAAAACTGCGTAAACAAAAACCACCTACAGCAATGCTTATACCTACCAGCTATAAGCAAATTCAAATACTACACCCCGTAAGTAATTTTTCCATTAACAACGGCCGAAATTTCACGCAACAGAGAAAACAATTTCAGTTGTACAACAATCTAGGTGCACCCTGAATGCACACCACCATGTCCAAATTATGATCAGCTTACAATTAAATACACCTCAAGAAACAATTCCAGCAGTCCGGTTTCGACATCTCCAAACGTCCACGTGCTTAACCACGAGCCGGCCCACCGACAGCAACGCGACGAAAAGACGGTCGCGTCACATCCACATTGCATGCCGCACGGGCATCGGTCAAAGCGCCGGCATGAAAAGCGCATACTTCATGATACCGCCGCTAGGTATGCGCCCCCCACCCCACCTCCGCTTCCGCACAGCCCCGCCCCGCCCTTCCCAGTCCCCCTCAGACGGTCGCAACCGGCGCCTCACAAAAGCGGCCTCCCGTCCTCACACCACCAGCCGCGCCGCCACCACACAGCCTCCCCCCGAAGTTCCGTCAGAAATTTATGCAAGCGGAATCGATGGACCAGAGAGAGAGAGAGAGAGAGAGAGAGAGAGAGAGAGAGAGAGAGAGAGAGAGAGAGCTGATAGAGAGAAATGAGGGAGAAGGATAGGAGGGAGGGAGGGATAGAGAGAGGGAGAGCGGTGGGATAGGAGCGGAGTCTGGCACGGCGGAGGAGGGGGCGAGCGGGAGGACGGGGGCGTCGGAATGTTGGCCACACTGCAGGCACGCGGCGGCGCCAGCGTTATTGAGAGGCCGGGAATGTTGGCCCCCTGGCCGGTTATTGGAAAGGGGATGCGAGGGGGCAGGGGCGGGGGGGAGGACGAGAGGGCGCCGGTAGAATGAAGAGGGCGAGAGGAGCGTGGCAGTAGGAGAAAGGGCAAAGAGGCGGGGGAGGGGAGGAGGGGGCTGGAATAGAAGGATACGGGAACCACGTTAAATATAACTGGGGAGATGGCAAACTGCGGGGGCGGAGGCGGGGTGCGCCGCGCAGACGCAAATTATTCGTCCGGACCGCATCTCGTGGACGCACCGGCGGGATGCTGGGAATACAAACTAAGGCAAGAGAAGAAGACGAGCGGCGGCACCGCTCCGCGCCGCGAACTAATATCCGTGTGTCACGAATGAAGCATGCAGCCGCCGCATCTGTCGCGCCAAGTCGGGCGCGCGGAGACGCGTGGAAAAGCAATCCCACATGCAAAGCAGACGGGAAGTCGGCAGACGGGGCGTAATTCGCATTTAATTAAGGTACAACCATGCGCGATATTTTTTTCGAGAATTTATCACCAACTGTAGTAATTAGATTCCTTTCGAACTCGCAGGATCGTTAAAGTATTGGAAATAATTCGTCGCCGATCACTTCTATTACGTGTGGGGGAAACGAAGTTGGTTCGCACTCCCAATGAAGGGAAGGGGGAGCGAACCCACGAAAGTGGTCCGATGGCGGCGCCGGCCCCTCCGCCTCTAATAGCGGTAATCCTAGAAACGAGAGAACAACATCCATTGACTAGCGGCCGTGAACTGCGCGAATGAAGCGGCTTTCTCCAAATCCCAAAAAGGGAGCGGCCGAACCGCCCGCAGGACGTGTAGAGCCGCAATCAGAACGCGTAGCCCATACAGGGCGTTTACACACCCACACAATCGACCGAGCCCTCCCCGCTCAACGTGGCCTTGTAACGAGATGAAGTAGGACCTCGGCGGACCCTCGGGTGCTCCGGTGGTAGAGGCGACGGGGAAGGGGCGCTGCGGAGAGGCTGGAGTCCCCTCGCCACGAGGTCGGGGGCGTGGCGGACGGGGATGGGGAGTAACGGGGCAAGCGAGTCGGGAGGAGGAGAGAGAAACGAGGCGAAAGCGGGGAGGAGAACAATTTTTCTTGAGCACGCCGCAAGAGCAGCCAGCCGCAAAAGCGAGCGTCTGTTCCCGTCAGCAGCGAATGAGTCTCGAGTTTGTCTTAGCCTCGGTCGCCCGCCCGCCCGCCCGCCAGCTCCAACGCACCAGCAGCGGGGCATCGGCGGCCCGGCCGCCCCGGCCGCCCCGGCGGCGCTCCTACGCCGGGGCTCTGTGCAGCCCAGGCCGTCCCAAGCGGGTTCCTCGTCGCCGTCGCCGTCGTCGCCTGCCCCCGCAGCCTCCCGCTCTCAACAGCGCGCGCCTACCCTTGCGCGAGCTCCAACGGCCCAGAAAACGGGTGAGAAGCGCCAGGCGCACGGCGTGACGCGTCATCTGTCACGGCGCTCCTGCGGCGAGGGCGGCGGCGGGCGTCCGTACGCGGCAAAGAGAGAGAAAGAGAGGGGGGTGGATTCGAGTGAGAGAAAAGGAGACTCAAGTGCACCCAGGACGAAGCCGTCAGGAGAACGCGTAAATATCCTACGCTTATTACAGAAGAATGAACTTCGATCAAGCAATACAGCACGGAAAAGGTGATCTTGATTCGGCGAAGTTGCGATGAAGGAAATACGTCGTAAGTTTGAATAAGGAAGAGAATGATTTTAGAGAACTCTATTGTCGAAGAGTCAATTTCCCGTAAATTGAATACTATTTATCCCAGTTTTCTCTTTCAGTGCTCTTATTCCTGTCACAGTTGCAAAATAGAATCAAGGCTAGTATATCGAGTTGGGAAGAGTGCGACACCACACTGATTTTCATTAGTCTACAAACGTTTTTTCAGGAACATTAGCCCCGATTACCCAGCAAATAGATTGATTTCTTTCAGGCGAAAACACAGTTCAGTGTATGTAACATAAGAGCTACGTAATTGAGTGGCCCAGGTGACCGCTAGGTAATACTGCGCTACTGCAACTATTCAGAATTGGGAGGACTAAAGGTAGTCCGCGTAAAATAGTGCAATAAAATATGGACAACGTGAAGTGGCGAAAGTGGCGAAAAATAGAACGTCTAGAATTATTTACTGACGCGAAAATCAATAAACGCTGACTAGGAGAGAGGGTGAATGTGTGTGGGTTAAATTGTATACGCGAGAAGGGAGGGGGGGGGGGACTAGTCAGGGAGAGCTGGGGAATACTGCAGGCAAGCCGTTAGAAATTGCCGGTACTCTTGCTGATACGTGGAGCTGGAACGCTAGGAGTGGTGCTGAAGACTTGGTCCAGAGTAGGAAACTAATTTGCAAACCAGCTTCGAATTCCGAGCTGCAGTTCCGACTTGCAAGAGAGCAATTTCAACTCTTGTATGCAAAAGCTCGGCCGAACTCTCGAGACCTATACGACGTACCCTCTATGAAAAGGCCTCCGGATTACATGTAATAGTTTGTCGCGTACATTTTTCCAACGCTCAATATTGCAGAAGGAGCTGCAATCTCTGAATGGCAATATATTACTGTTGAACCATAAGTACAAAATACAAATAGAATGATTTTTATGCAAGAGGCAAGCCCATTCCTAATTATGAAACCAGACAGATTTTTGATGCTAGAATCGTAACAGAAAAATTAACACAGCAGTTTGAAGGGTGAAAGTTTGTGTGTTACAAGTACTGTATTTCAAAATGTCCGTTATCAACTTCCCGTTTCAAAATTTAACTACACAGAAGTAGTGTGACTACGCTAACAGGGCAAGGTAGGAGCGCAGTGTGTCGCATACGTGTCAATAACTCCCGCGAATGACAATCAACGAACCACAACTTTACATCGCTTCCAAATGATCATGTGCAAATTACAAAGGCTCATCGTATAAGCCTTCGAAAGCATACCTGTGGTCACTTAATGTAAAGTGACATCGTTCTAAAATCCAAGAATACGAAACCAAGCCAGATAAGGGAATCTCTCACTTCCGCGTTGCCACCATATGGCAGCTTCCCACCAGTAAGAGACGAGCCCTGCGTCGGCAAGGCGACCTCGCGTCGGCCTGCGGCACCATCGCCGCCACCCCGCACAACTCTCCCCGTAAATTGTCTAGATGTACCCGAAAATTCCGGGGATTTCCCGGATCGCGAGCTCCATTTCTTGGAAGCGTCACGGTCGCAGACTTCGCGGGCGAGCGAGCGAACGAGCGAGCGCGCGCGCGTAAAGAGAGACGGAAACCAGCGCGAGAGGGGAATCTCTCTCGCTCGACTTTCGCTTTCCGCCCACCGACTCGCCTCCACACGCCCATCCACTCCCATCTAGAATCGGATCAAGAGAGCGAGCGGGTGGGGGTGGGGGTGGGTGGGTGGGTGGGTGGTCGCGCCACCGCTCCCCGCCACGTGCTCTCCAGCCGCAGACCTCCTTCTCGAGCCACACCCACCCAGCGAGCGTGGCGCGCACGAAAACTAGAGTTTGCACGCACGCTGCTTCCCCGGCCGCGCGCCGCCAGGTTCGGGTAAAGGACAGAGAGAGATTGATAGAGATAGAAAGAGACGGTGAATCCCGCGAAGGGAGGCGAGCCGCGGAGCGAGCGAGCAAGCAATGGTGATAGTGCGGCAGGCGACCGCCAGGGACGCTGGCTGCGGCCGCGGTATCGGGTGGCTGGCTGGAGGATGCTGCCCGCCCGCCGCCGCCGCCGCCGCCACCACCACCTCATCTCTCTCGCGGCGTACGATCGATCCGACCCCGCGCTGTTGCCACCCCTCCGCGCGGTTGCCGCCACCGCCGTTTCGCCCATCCCGCGCGAACGCCCCCCCCCCTTCCCCCCCACCACCACCCGCGCCGATTCTCTCGCCCAACCAACCGACCGGCCCACCCACCTTGGCCCCCCCTTTACCCCGACACCGGAGCCATCTTGTTTATGGCGAACACCCCCAAACAGCGATCACGACGCGGGGCGTAAATGGGTGACGAGAGCGGGTACGACGCGACGATGAACGCGCGCGAGCGGGGCGCGGAGTCACAGAGCGGGAGGAGATACGCGAGGCGGGGGCGGGGGAGAGAAGACCCACCGAGTACACGCGGCGCCGGCTCCGCGGACACGTGTCGGCTTCCGATTAAGGACTCGCTTTTACGAGACGACATGTGTCGGGTACGGACTACGCCACGAGGACACACGAGACTCGTGATGAGACGAATCGTCTCGGTTTGCCCCCGCGTGCGGGGCGGGCGACAGGAAAGGCCGGATGCAGGGGGGGGTGACACTTTGCCTTATCCCGGCGCGCCCGACCCGCTCGCGTCACTAACGGCGCGACATCGATTTTGCTGTATAGGAAGTTATTCGGAACACTGCCAACGCCACCATAAACCAAATGGCTATTAACTCCAGCCCTTCATGCATCGTTAAGTGCGGTTTGCGACGGCGAGGGGGTGGAGAGGGAGGGAGACGGCGGCAGCAGCAGGGGGTGGTGCCCTACCTTCGACCTGAGAAACTGCACTGGGAGGGGGGGCAGTGACGAGTTCACCCAACAGGGTGGCCAATGAAGGAAAGTTTTGCTACGCAAAAAGTGAAATTTCCCGTCCAGCGAATGTCACTCCCAAAGTTCGTCGATTGTCCATGTGCGCCTAGAATCTTAATATATGCAGAATTTTTTCCCACTAACTACCCTTTTGGTAGCATTACTGATCATTCTTTAACGTGAGAAACAAATCCTAGATTCTAAGTCAGAATTTTACCGCGCGTGCATCTTAACCAATTTCGAGATATTGAGCAGTCACATTATTACGCGATCAAATAACATTTCTTTCCGCCTTGGGTGGGAAAATCATCACGCAGAAGGCAAATCAACAGACACATTGTGTCTGCCATTTATCTATCGTACCTTGCAATCTAAGAACTGAATCTGCAGGCAAATCGCTTCCAAGATATATGGTGAGCAATTTCTTTGTCACTAACAAGACAACTCTCCATTGATCTAATGGCGATATTCACACTTCGTTACATAGGAGAATATTCTCTTTGCACAGACGCAACGGATTTAGGTCTCGCACCACCTCAGGCAGCACAGTTCAACTATAATTTATGCGCAAAAAGGCTTCTCTGGAGAGAAAACGAGCATAATTTTGCTGCCATAACGTAATCTTTTTTTGGTGGAAACTCGTCTTTCTGTTCTTCGATGCCCACAAAATGCGGCTATACTATCGGTATGATTTTACTACGCAGCAGCATTCAACTGCAGTGCCAACGCAAGCGCTTCCGAAACAAAAGACGAATAAAAAACCGCTTACAATAAATACGAGTAACGCTGTTGCAGATAATACCTGCTCTTGGCCCCACTATCTCCATACGAAGCAACATTTATTTCAGCCAAATGCAATATAAAAGATTTAAAGCTTCTAGACATGGCCAAGCTTTCGTTGCGAGGTAAATCCCCTCTCACACCCACACTCACACACACTTTTCTTCCCTAAAAAACAAAAGGATAGGAAATTTTAGGCCAAAAATCTGCATTATAATTAACTTTGGCGTTAACTAATATCCTAGTAGTTTCAAGCCAAGACGAGGAAAGTTTTCAACCTCGCTTAAATACAAACAGACGAGTGCGGCGTTGTAATTGAACGAACTGAGCCTAGGGAAGAAGTTCATCTCTGAGCATTAACTCAGAGTGAAAAATTTCCAGTAAAAACCCCGAAAATATTTTTTCTGGTCGTACGGCCTCCGACACGTGTCGGAGGTATCCTAGATCAGTGGGATGGGCAGGAGGATAGGCGATCTATCGCTCTACCTAGGACGGGGAATTGGGAACAGACACGGAAGGATCGCACGTGGTCGTTTTTCTAGGATGGTGTGCTCCATTTATCTAGAAGTGATCAGGGAAACTACGGAAAGCCACTGATCAGATCAGCAAGCCTATGACTTCAATCGCGGCAGGCGGCACGAACTATTTTACACACCGGCACCTCTCTCGGATAGAACCCGCGACGTCCGAGCTGACGGTATGCTCACACTGAACGCTCGGCACTTCTGGCATTGGTGCAATATTTTAGAGACAACTAAATATTTCGTATTTCAAAGCCAGTGCGAACGCGAAACAAAAATAGAATACCAAAAACCCAACAACACTTCGGGACTTCAAATGCTCTCATTTTACGAACGTTTTTTTATTTGTAGCCCGAATAAAAAAAAGCTGGGAGAAATTCTAAAGAAAATGACATTATCGCGTACTCTTGAAACGGTCGTTCGTCCCCTGCCTGGTCTAACAAGATCGCCGCTGGAAAGGTAATTTAACCTCGTGCACTTGGCATCTACGGGAGATGACGAGATGTTCGCGCCGTTATTATTTCCCCGCAACTGCGCTTTCATAACTCGAATTGTCTCCGGTCGGGGGGAGCGCGCTCGGCTGCGCCGGCTCGGCGAATCGCCAGATATTCCTCGCAACTGCGGATCGAGTTCCAACTGGCGCTGCCACGAAAATCTTAACTAATCAGTGGAATAGCGCTACCATACACAAGTATCTCCAACAAAATGTATCTCGACGAAACAAAAATGACCCGTTTCAACACGAACGTTTTCAGCTAAAGGATATAGATTCCTAAAATTCATTTTACACGTTCACAACGTTACAACACGTACGTTCACAACACGTACACAAAAATTAAATCTTCCGAATATAAACGCCATGTTGTCGTTTGAAAGATTTCAATTTTAGTAAAAAGTACGCATTCTAGATTTTGTGTCTTTCTATTAGCACGCGTTTTTATTTGTATTGAATGGAAGAATTTAACTTCAATGATTCAACTCAAATACGAGAAATTCAACGACTTCCAATATGAAGTTTGGAAAATTTTCATTTTACAGCAACAATGCTACGTACATATGATCGAAATCTCGACATATTCCAGCACAGTTTTTATCACGAGGTAGGCCACATCCTGACCTCTTCGCCGAAAAAAATCCAGTATCTTTCCAACACATCACGCCATTTCGAAGAAGAGCTACGCTGCAGATGTCGGCTATTGTGTACGCTGAATTTCCACCCACATTTCCGCCACAATTCAATATACATTACTATCTCACCACACGCAGGCACGCGATTCAAATCGCGACTTCACAAACCACCACCGACGCCTAAGAAGTACCTGCCACCACCCGCAGTATGCATCGAAGACCGGCCAGCGAAACCCTACGCCGACACGCTGAGGGGGGGAGAGCGTTTGTAACGCCATCGCGCCCGCACTCCGCACCGCGCAGCCAGCCCGCCACGCTGGCGGCTCGTCGCCCGTCGAGGCAAAAGCTCTCTAATGTGGAACCCTGAGGCTGCGCGAGCAGAGCGACCGATATGAGAGTATCGATGCGACGCGGGCGGAGGCGCGGAGTGGGTGGGGGCGTCGGGTGGTCGAGACGGATTGGGGGGGGGGGGCGGGAAGGGGGGGGGGGGGGGGGGAGGTTGGCGCCGGTGGGGGATTTCCAGGGGGTCGGTCCACTCGACGCGTTTAACCGCAGCGGTGGAAGAGAGGCCCGCGGAGAGCAGAAGGCCGGTCGCATATGAACGCGCAGACTGCACATGTCACACGCCACCGTCCGTGGAACGAACGGCGCGCGCGGAGCGGAGCCGCACGAGGCGGGGAGGAGCGGACGGAAGCGGGGGGGTGGATCGGGCGGGAAGGAGCGGGACGAAGCGAGTCTGGGCGGTGTGAAACAGAGAGAAACGGGGCGTGTCGAGGCAAAGCAGTCAGTGGCGTAGCGGGACGGGGAACAGCTGGATGAATGGATTGAGATTCAGGGCACGTCTACTATGGTCATTCGTCCCGTTGGTGTAGTACGTGCTTTGTGCGGGAGATAGCCGTGATCTTCCCCCGCAGTACGTCGAGATCTGGGACCGATCTAAGTCAGCTAGCGGGTTTTTCAGCAACCATGTATCTCTCAACCGGGATAAGCTCTAAGCTCCCAACCGGTCTCCAGGCATGCGTGATATTGTAGTGTGTGTGTGTGTGTGTGTGATGAGAATAGGCAAAGAAGAGGTAGGAAAGATCGCGCGCGGTCCGAGGCCTTTTAGTTAGGGTACTGGCCCGTTATTCGCCTGGTGTGGACTGGAGAAACCATGGAAAATTATCGATCAGAGCAGTCAGACGCTAGAATTCTTCTCCAGACAGCGACTGAATTCGACCTAGCAAACATGCTATGTCGAAAATCCTGTCGCTATTCGAACCCAGGACCTCCCGGTCAGAGGGACTGCAGGAGCACGCAGTTGATGCTCTGAGTCATCTCTCCCAGTTGAACAGTTGGACGAAGCGGCGAAGAATAGTAGCCAGGGAAAAGAGAGCAGGGCGGAGCGCGGAAAGGTGTTAAGGTACTAAGGTACTAAACGCACTCGTTCGTCACCCACGTTAGATGCATCACTCAATCGTCACCTTCTAGTGGTGACGGATCTTCGCGAACCTCCCACCACTCGATTTTTCCTACTACCTGGAAAGTGCTGCGCCATTTCGTTTCCGAGTAGACTTAAACGTTCTACTAAACGTTAACCGAGCAGTTCCCACACAAATCCAATTGTTACACGAAACGAGGACCTTTTGAAGTTCGTGCAACTACAAACATTCTCAGTACGTCCTCTATTTTCAATTCGGATCCAACATCCCGGAACTCAGAAAGGCACTTTCGGATTTCTTTCGAAATGATGTGAAAAAAATTCGAACGAAACTTACGTTTCTACGGAACTTTCATTTGAAAATTAACGCTCATGAACATTGGGAAAAATAAAATCGTTTAACAAGGCTTATACCATGCAGAATTCTAAATGTGCTAAAATATCCGTACTTTTGAAACTTTTTTGACTTAATTTAAACGATTTGTAGTTAGTTTCATCCGAATGAAAGTAGTGCGAAAAGTTATTTCTGCAACAAGTTGCGTAAGCATCGTGAAAGGGGAGTTTTGGGTTTGAATAGCCGGGAGAATCAGCCGATCACATACAATCACACACACACACCCTTTCCTCACCAACAAAACGGGATTTCAGGAATTCCATACATTGCATTAGCACAATCTACAGAGAAAAACAGCTTCTCCCCCGAGTATCGGCGGTAAAAGGGCGACGCGTCAAATGAAAAACTTCACACCCACCCAATAGCGCGGACCTGGCGGCGGCATCGGTTGCAGCAGGTTCCAAACGCAATTTTCGCGAAATTAGATCACCTTTGCAGGCTGCCGAACGCGATATCGCCGGTCGAGTGGTGATACCGATCTATTGATGGGATAGAAACAGCCGCTTTGTACGCCGCATTGCAACCGCGCCCTCTACCGCGCTGGGCCGACCACGCCACTGCCCAACAGAAAAGCAGCCCCGCACCATTTCAGCTAAAACGGGGGCGGGGGCGGGAGGAGAGCGGGCAATCGGGATTGAGCGGCTGCGCCAAGTTCAGCCAACCCATCACCCTCTCGCCAAAATCAGAACCAGATTCCCCCCCCCGCCACGAAACCTACAATACCCATAATTTATCGGCGACTGCAGGTAGACAAATATTGCTGTGCAGTCTTTCACTTGCTATTTGAAACAATTGCATTTCCGTGAACGAATTCTCGCCGAAAATTTAAATATCACCGAAGACCGCTAGACAGAACAGGCGAACAATTCAACTGGAATGAATTATCGAGAACAATTCTTGCTCGAGAACTGCAAATCTCATGCGAGTCGACTACTTCGTTTAAAACTTGCCTTTTTCTTTTCACAAATCGTCAATTTCAATGAAACGCTTACGTGATAGATGTTGCATACAGTGAGTAGTGTTCATCGAAAAAACGAACAACGCCCGCGAAATAAGCAAAAAAAAAATCCTAATGTGAAACAAAAATACAGCAACGCATCGAACAGAAGTTGCTACACAGCTGAACAGCAACACGTCAACAGCTACCTTTTTCATCCAGGGCAACGTTTTCCACAATTTGAAACCGGCCAGTTTTACCCTCAATGTCGACTAAAACTAATTCCCATTAAACCCGCACAATTACATGGACAGCGAGCGGTGCATTGAGCCTTCGTTCATTTTTAATGCGCTGCGCTATTCATAGAAACGCACGGGCCCGTCAGGAAAAACCACCGCGCCGGCGAACGCGACGGGGAAGTCGACCCGACATGGAGCGCGCCGCGCCGTCATGCTCACACCACCCGGCCATTCGCGGAGTTTTCACCAGCGATGGGGCAATACGAGAGATAAGAGGACGCCAAGTCCACAATTCGCACTAATCTACACGATTTTAAAATTATCCCAACTCACAAGGTTCGTTATTTAAAAACCGAAACCATTTACAGTGCACATCAAATAAAATACGACTCGCACAATTCGGAACTAAGCACCACAGTTCGGCGAGCCTAGTAAATTTAATGAGATGTTTCTCCGTTGAAAATTACGATATATAATATATATGTAAATAGGAGCCGAGGCACAAGTATATTTTTAAGCAAATAGCAAATAAAGGTTTGTGGAATGTATTTTTGCAAGACGTCACCATCTATTTCGCATCATAACGATTACTCCGTTTCTGGAACTGCTACTTTTGAATTCGTAGTGATTCGGTGAAGCGAAAACAAATTGTGTTAAAACAGACCATTTTCCTATACGGTTGAAATCCAGTATAATGCTACTAAAATGAATCTGACGTGTTACATTTTAACTCCTCTTTTGAAGGCAGATTTTCCATTAGCAAAGCACCATGACCAGAACAAAAGCAAGGAACATTCTAGGGAAATGACTGAGGGGCGTAACAAGCCATTAATTTTAGTGAAGGTAACGAATTCACTTACGATGTTAATATCTTTCCGCACTTAGGGAAGTAACGTTTTGCGTTTCGCTGCTAGTTTTTAGTCTCTGACAGATGGGACTGCCTACGAGCAGCGAAAAACTCCTATTGAAGTAATGAGCCATAGAATATTGCACATTTTCGCTCGGGGATCGTCAATGGATTGCAAGGAAACTAGATTTACACTTGTTTTGGTACATATGTACTCTTTATTCAGAGCGCTCGTTTATTAGCAGATTTCTAATATGTAACTTAAGTAGAAGCAGTTTGTTCATAGGACAGTCACCCATGTGAACCAGCAATTTCTCTTACGATATTTACAACAGTTTTAGTTCCTACGCAAAATCTCGTGTTCTGAATTCGGCAATCCTCTTCCAGGTCCGTTCTAGCTACCTGCCCTTTCGAAAGTTCATGCTCCTCGAACAACACGCCTACACAACCCCGAGCCCACGCGAAATCCCGGGATAACGGTCGCACGGGCAACCACGAACCCTCCAGCAACCGTCCCAGTACACCACACAGGGCGAGCGAGCTCGGTGGAAGCGTGCGGCCAAACGCGTAGGCCCACGCGCCACCATCCGGGGAGCCCCCCCCCCGGGCAGCGAAAAGCAGTAATGATTACCGCGCCCCCCCCAAAAAAACCCCCCGCCCCCCCCCCAACAACCACCACGCGACCGCCCACCACCCCACCGCCTCTATATCGTCCGATGGTGCATTTAGCTTATTGGAATGTTGGCAATCCTGTGAAATGGGGCGGTGCCATTCCAGTTGATGTACAGCCTTGCCAACCCTCCGACACCAAACTGTTTCATACTCCGATCTGCCTGGTTTATGAGGATATAGTCGCAAACAGTTTTTTTTGTCTGTGTGTTTGCAATATACACGCTTCATACAATTTCGGCGAAAGGTCTGTTTGTACTGTGTCTAGCGCAATAGATCTGGAAGCGAGCGTGGAACGGGGAGAATGGAGTGGGGTAAGCGGAGGGCCGTGCTCAACGAAACTAATATTTTAAATAGCCTGTCATTAATCTACCTTGCTCTAAGAAAACAAAAAAAAGCTATTTCAATGTAACTCGTTCTGGGAAAGACCAGCAATACTCTGCGTGCTATGTCCATATCAACTGATTGGGCTCTGTTTACTAAGTACGTTTGAAATAACACAGAAGACTGAAAACATTAAACAGAAAAGAAGATTCCTTTCGTATGCGTGTACAAGTTTCACACACCTTCGAATTGCGGCTGTTTCACCTGGAAGTAGATTCCGTGGATCTACTTAAGTTTTATACATTAGACTGATGGAGCCCACTGCTCCCAAACTTTTGTACAGACTGCCATTAAATTTATTCAAAAATTGAAGGAAAAGACATGAAACAGAGCATACCATATGCATTTCACCCCACAGAAAATCCGTGCCGTGGCGCGATCAATGGAGTACAACGTGTGGCGAGTCGTACATACCCAAACACCATCCCAAATTCGCGAAAAATCACCGTCCTAGACGATTACAAGAGTAGACTCCCGACGTGAGAAAAAAGGGGGGGCCGAATTCAACCCGCTTGACCTTCACCATCCTGCGGTCTACCAGCGATCATGGAAGCGAGCCGTTTACACAATGTCACCCTCGTAAATGGCTAACCACACACCGCGAGGGGAGGGGTGGGAGGACGAGCGGGGAAGGGAGAGCGGCGGGGACGGCCCATTCGCATTCTGTTGTTCCTCGGCACTAATTCTTCCAGTTTATGGCGAGCGTTATAGTAAGCGTTTCCCGCAATCGCGTGGACAGCACATGATCGCGCCCTAGTGAGTCAGCCATCAGTCTTCCCCGCCAACCGTGGCGGCGGGTGAGTGGCTGTTGTGGGACGGCTTTTCGAACCCGCCCACCGCACTTTCTATGTCAAAACTGCACGTGTGATAACTAAAAAAATAACACGAACTATCGTAAGAATTTAATACTAAGTATAAATATTTTATTGACGGCCAATAAACTTTTACATTCTTACAATGTGCGATGACTAAAACCCGAACGTACAAGCGCTCTCTCTGTTCTATGAAGTTTGTGTGCACTTGTGCATCAAAAACTTCAAAACGTGTACAAAATGTTCCCTTCGTAGTATGTATAATACTTTTTACGCCAATACATTCATTCCGCACTAATCTTACTATACTCCTCACAGATTTCATAGAAAAACATTAGTAATACTACTACTTAGTTTCAATGAAATGTCTGAGGAACATTAATTTAACAATTAATGTTAGAAGCATTTCGAACGTAATTCTAGAATTTCCCACCGTCATACTCAGGGAAATTCTATTTCGCATCCCGTTTTGCTCACATTTGCCTCTCTTGGACAATTCATGCCACGTGCGTCTAGATCATCGACATTACAGATTTTCAAAATGGACTGAATAATATGCGATACTGAAAACCTCATTATTTTCCAGGTAAACATACATTACGCAGATGCAGAATATTTTTATTACTACAATGAACCGCGTATATAGAAAGAAGCTTAATTTAAAAATTGTCTCTTTCACTACATAAAATTCAACGTATACAAGAACAATAGGCATTGTACTTAGCGATTTGCAGAACTATTACAGTTATTAAGAAAACCGGCAACATATGCTTGATAATCACAAAACCATGTTTGAATAATTGGAAATTTGGTATTTTATTGCACATATCACTTTAGCGTTCTTTCTCACTACGGAGGAAAATATCCAAATGCATTGGAATCCTAGTAATGACCACTATAATTTCTAATTTCTATTAGACCTCAAAAAAGGACAAATTTGTTAACATCCGTTTCACATGGTTAAAGTACATATATCTTAAGTAGACTAATATATAATTTTACTTCGGGGTGATATTGTCCCTTCCAATTCAAGCACGGTGTCAAAAATGTCTTTTCTAAGCAAGTCGCGAAATTAACCCCAATTTCCAGCCAGATGCTCACCAAAGCAATGACAATTTTATCATAGAAAACTGTACGGCAGTAACTGTTGGAATGACGCAATTCTGCCGAACAAAAAGTAGACCCAAATCAATCACACTGGACTTTTCAACCAGTATATTGCACGATTATCTCTCAGTGCTAAATGAATTGCCACGCTGCTGCCTTAGCCCATTGGGAACCCAGTCAATGAACAGCAACGCGGGGAGAAACTCGCACGCCGGGCAGCAAAAACCCACCGCCGAACAGCTCGCGAATCTCTCACTCCTGGGAGAAGGCGGACCCCGCGATCTGCGAGAAAGGAAAAGGGGGCGGGAGAGGCGTTTCCTGCCGGGGCCGTGCACCATGCACACACTCTGCCCCACACATGGAGTCGCCATGCACCGCCGCGAACGCACCCGCCGCGCAGTGAAGAGACCTCCGTCAACAAGAGGCCAAAAATTTAAAACCATTCAGTTGGCAATGTGAATAAAAATTCATGAATTTTTTGGTGTCCCCAACTACCTTGTCACGTGCGTAAAAAGTAATTTTGATATAAGACTGACATTCAATAATTTTGCCCTGGATTGAAGCAGCCTTTAGGAACTTGAGGAATGACACGACGCGAGAACCGTCTGGCATTTGTAGGCATCTACGACTGCAAGGAAGCCTACAATATTCAAATTCTCTCGATTTTAGCAAATACTATCTTACACGAAAATATAACTTGAAATATAAACATCGATAGAGCATATATATCTAAGACCACTTAGGAACAAACCATTAAGAACGGGGAGTAAACAATATTAAGCGAAGATCAACGCCACTAGAGGATACGATTTGAAACAGTTTACATTTGCCAGAGCACACATGAAACGTTCTACTGAACGCCCAGGCCGGCTATCACACACATCTTCACTGGCATTAACTCGGTGAAACCCTACGCAAGTTCAAAAACTATAGCACTGGCCACGAAGCACCCGCTCAGCCGCGAGTTCCGTCACACTGCTCGAACGCGTCGCCGTCTCCATTCTACACATTCCTCGCGCCACCAACCACCACCACAGCAGCATCAGCAACCGTCTGTGCCGCGCACAAAAAAACGCGCGCGCCTCACGACGCCTCGCCACTCCACGCGTTTTTGTGCACGTCCCTCTCCCACCCTCCCGCTCCAAGTCCTCCGCTTCGCTACCTCTCCGTCGGGGCTCGGGGCGAGCACGCTCGAATCCCCCGGAGGACGGGAGCGCGCGGCCAACTGCACTGCACTGCACTGCACTGCACGAACTAGTCCAGCACTCCACTCCCTTATTAAAAAGGAGCGTCATGCGCAATGCTAGCTTCGCTACGGGCACACGTGTAGTCCAGCCGACACGCACAACATTGCGGCAAGCGAGAACGATCGACAATTGGAACAGCTGCGGGCTAGGCGAAACTAGAAATCGCGCAGGAAACATTTTCAGGGTACAGTTAACTCTCGGGATGTGAAGTCTGCACGTGACTTTCCTATCATTCCTCGTTTTGAAGAATTATTTCTGTATGTCACCACCACCTGTATGTAAAGATTTTCCTGCATACCCCGCTTCAAATTCGAATGCCTCTCGAAGCAATGTTCTTTAACAAGGAACTTCGACTGATTGATTGATTGATTTTTTTTCGTGTTTTCGAACGCGTCAACTGCTTTGGTCATTAGTCCCGTAAGTGTAGTGTTTCTCGTGAGATGACCGTGATCTTCCGCTACTGGATGGCGAGAACTGTTCTTCGAAACAGCGTTATATACGATTAGTAGGACTCGTGTGTACTGCAGGTTTACTTGCGTCCGCCATAGACTGCTACGGGCATCCCCCGCCTAAATAGCTCCGGAGGTGTGTGGGGGATCCCGAGCCAAAGGGTAGCTCTGCCCAAGTGGACGTCTCACTTTGCGTACCCTGGCCCAGCTCCTATCTGAGGGTAATCGGCGTGGCCCCTGCTTGTGAGCGAGTCCGACGAGCAGCGTGTTCAAGTGAAAGGATGGGCGCTCGGGCGCGTCGGCTCTAATCTAGTGAAAGGCGAGTGGCTCCCAACTGCAGCGAGTCATGGCGAGCAGTCCGGCCCAATTTCTTGCATTCGAGCCACCCCGCTATAGAGGACGACCAGGGTCGAGTCGAGGTCCAGGCCACGCCACATCCGTTACCGTCCCCCTATCCCACCACCAACTTCCGAGAGCCGTCGAAGTAGGCCCAAGGCTGCGCAGAGGAAAAAGGCAGGGGGGTGGAGGAAGGGGGAGGGGGACGGGAGGGAAACTTTCCCGAAGGCGACGCGCCGAGTGTTAAGGCAGCGGCGAGAGAAGGGCGCTGCGGAACATTTCTGCCCGTCCTTTTTTTTCTTTAGTGTTTTTTTCTTAGGATTCGCGAGACGCCGTCGCTTCTGATCGAACTTGTGCTAGCAAAGAAATGCGGCGCCAAAGAAGAAGTAGTCTCGGATGATTTAACCCAGGAAATTAAAGTGCGGCGTCCGTTTAGGAGGAAATCATCTCCGTAATTGGAAAATTCGCGGGAAGCCGACACGACTGTGGAAAAGGAGACGTCCGAGAGTAAACAAGCGCGCGCGCCTCCGGAATTGCACCCATTTCGTGCCAAGTATTTGCGCTTAAGAGACTATAAAATACATAGATCATTGTAGCCCAGGAGAAAGTGTCTACTGAAAGTCTAGTAACCATTATTTTGTGTCAACTTCTTACGTCATTACTCCCGTAAGTGTACTGCACGTTGTGTACCCGGAGGTGGCAATGTTTCTCTTGCTAGCACGTTTCTCACATCCCGTTATCACCCAAATCGGCACAACAAGCTCCCGACAGTTTTTCCGACACGAAAGAGTTGTTGTGAACGTACGTGTGCGTGTGTCGGAGAAGAGTTGGGGGTCAAGGATGAGGACGATAAGTTTGCGAGATGTCACTGGACAGTAAGGACAATTCTGTGGCATTCACTTGATATTGACATAAACGAAATATATAGTTATACGGTTAAAAGGTTCTTGCTTATGAAAATACATTCAAATTTAATACCATTTGTAAACGCATCGTACGAGAAAAATTTAGTTACACGCTCCTTTGTAAAATATCCAAATATATTCCATTCATGGTATTAAAAGAAAAAGGTAAATTTAACAGTAGCCAACAATTCTTATAGTGCACAGAATGCATTTGCAATTACCAACAAGTCTTTTGTAACAAACAAAAATCATCTTGACTCCTTTAACTCACCGTATACAGTCAAAAATAACACCTTGGATGTTCGATATAGCTCCCATTCAAGTCTGTCAACATCTCGAGCTGCGACGTGCGGGCGGGGAAGCGGCGGCGCAGAGGGCTTTGTCGAGAGCGGGCGGGCGAGCCGTTTCCGCGAAGCCCTGCAGGTGCTCGTGGGCTTCGCGAGAGAGGGAGGCGGCGCCCGGCCCAGTGACCCGGCGCGACGGCGCGGCAGACACCACGCCCGCGTGCCGCGCTGTTTACAGCAACGACTCACTCCCGCGACGGCATCGCATTCAATCGCTCCGCACTCGGGCCGGGATACCCCTCTTCAACACAACCGGCCTATAAAGCTTTTCTGCGGAACATGTTGACAGATTTGCCGTCTTACGTAGCGAATCGTTTGAGTTTTCAGAAGTGTCCTCCAGATTTGTTTTCAGATCTCGTCAATACCAGGAATCATATCCTTTTTACTTTCGTGCTTACGACTGCTGCACGACATACTTTGCGATTCGCGCTATTGCTTTTCTGGAGGACGCTTTACAAGTTTTGCAGCCATTTTACGGAGACCTGATCTTACCTTGAAAAGGTTAATTTTGCAATTTACATGGTTTAACAGATCTGTTCTGTAAACTTCGCATCCGATGAGAATTTTGTGCAATATCTCTAATCCCCTACTATTTTCATCTTTAAGAGCAGCCCGACGCGCAAAAAAATAGCATTTCTATTGAGATCTGATGAGCGTTCACTGGAAGTTCGAGAACAAACAGAGTACTACAAAAACTGCAAACGAAACCAGCGGTGGAAGGAGGAAGCCTTTCCTGATTATAAACATTAATACTTTCGCGTATAATATCCGGTAATGTGAAATCATGTTCTATCTGGAAGACCATACTTAAGAGAAGTGCATTACGTTCTGACATTGGCGTAAATCACCCATTTACAACTTAACATTCCCAGAATTAATCCAGTATTGCATGACTCCAAGCATACCCTCGTGTTCAATGCAGGCCTGAATCGTAACGTAAGGGCCTCGCTTTCGAGAGGTCTGTTCTAATTTGAAATATTGCACTCCACCTCACCGTGAAGTACGGGGGCATCATTTCACGTTACACGCACGCTATGATGCATCTGTAAGCTCAGCAACACTCGCGAATTTTAAACATCGACATACAATTTTTGCATTGAACAGCGATCTGACGTGTGACATACGTTCGTCCGAATATCTCAATGTCGAGGGGAAAGCTTAGGAAAGAATGCATCACTTCAAGATTTATGCAAAAATCATCGTTTCAATAGGCCAAGACTTGGCATGACATGCATAATCTGCAAAGCGTTTGTAACGTTTAGAAACGAAAAACCGCGTATGCCACGTGCGACTCCGCAGAAGTCGTCCGCTTTCACGACCCTAGCCTTCAAATCTTTTACAGGGACTGCAGTGGGTCTGCGTGAACGGTTAGGACTATTGGAAAGCTTCGCGTTCAGTTCATCAAGCTCCGGCCGACCCCGCTCCCGGCCCCGCGCCGCCGCACATCTGCTCATTTACTTAAACATCTTCCCTCCCCCCTCCACCTCCCCTCCGCTCTGCGCTCCGGCTACAAGCCCTAGGGGTGTACATGCCGCTGGAACCTCGTCGCAAAGTCTGCAGGACTAAGAATGGACGTACGTAGAAAGTGAGAAACCTTAGTAGACCTTGTCATCCGTTTTAAAAGCCACGTGCTACACTTCTGAAAGGAAATTAGAGGATTATGTAAACGAGACATCCTAGCACTGGGGACCAAGTGGAGTAGACATCTTAGTAAAGAATGCATCGCTTATGATGTATGCAAAACTACTGTTACAATATGTTAAGACTTGGCATGAAATGCGTGATCTGTAACATTTAGAAACGAAAAATATTACTGGCAACATAAAATCTAGCAAATACATTCGTTGAAAAAAACATCTCTTGGGTTTTCAGAATTAATTTCGGTTTTAACTTTGCAAAAATCCAGGTGGCCCTAACATGGTTGATACACCACTCCCATTAACGGAATCCAATTCGCAAATTCTAACCTATTTCGGAAATTAGACAATCTAGAATCGTAGCCAATTTAAAAATTCATTTAAAACAAAACTTGAACTACTTACAGTGCACATTTGGAACGCAAATTAAATTTGCACGGTGTTTGAATAGTTCACGCCATTAAAAATATGGTCTCTTAATTCCTCTCCGTATCATTTACTTGTTTTTTTACTGGACTTTCCCCACAAACAATCTTAAAGCCGGTACATACGGACATCTTGTTTCAACGGACGAGATTTTCTTTACGTTCGTAGAACGGAGGTAAGCGTAATGTATTCCGTCCAGATTCGCGAAACTTCCACCCCCCCTTAACACTCTTATATCGAGGCTCTGTGTATCCATTGCTCTACACACGTCCGTCGTAAGAAGTCATCAAACAAGTTACAAGTGACACTCCATGGAGCGGAAGCGAGCGCGTCGTTACGACCTAAGACGGAACACACTTCCCAGGGTAGAAGTGTCGCTTCTCTGCGTTCCCATGCAACGAATATAACGGAAACCGTACTGCACGAACTACCAGGCGCACCCTGTCTCCCTCGAGGCTCCTAGATCCCCCGCTGCGGGGCGAGCAGCCGCGACTGGGCGCATCGCGGAAAGCGGGCAGGCGAGCAGGCAACCCGTCGAGCCTCGCCGCCTATTCTTCGGAGAAACAGGGTCGCGCCTCCTTCCGTTCCCCCCTCAGTCGCGACCCCAAGGACTCCACGCATCCGCCAACCACCCAACCCCAATCCTCAGAATGGTCTTGCGATTCGTATCTCTGTGAGCATCAGCCAAGACAGCTCTTTGGTGCAATCAACTTTGTTATTTAGACGCTTTTGTTGGTTATTGAGTATTATTTAGGGCTTCAAATAACTACAATACTTCTCTGAATGAAATTTAACAAAACTCTCTGATAAAAATAACGGTTTTAATTACTGGATAGACTGAACACAATTATTAACTACTGGGAATAATGACTTTTGCGAAGAAAAATGTATGATAAAATTTCGTCACCACAGACCACTGTCGAAATCTGGAATATTTTTATGTGTCTTCCTTATGTAGACTTCTAAACATATTGCTTAAACTGAGTAGCGACCTTTCAAGTTCACCCAATAGTCTTTACTCATTGCTCTTGATCTGGTCCACAGATTCATCATAATTACATAAGAACTCACTTCGCCGCCGGGAAATAAATATTAAGTGAACTTACAACAAACCTGTTTTCTATTTACACTGAACAGTGACAAACGCTGCTGCTGATTAGTTCACTAGAATGATAGCACGTCAGTAGATATGCAAATTCATATACATTATATAATTAGGAATTTAACAGACATTTCAGAAATCTTAGCATGCACAAGCCAGAGTAAATAACGTAATGTGTAGCATTTTATCTGAGAAGTTGCTATGAGGCAATCCATCACTCGGCAAGATCAAACTCCCTACTTCACAAAACTTTATCCATCTACTAAAAAATCTACACTGTCTAGGGAAAACTTTCGAAATTTAACGCAAGCAAAACACCGAAACTTATTTCTCCTTTAACGTTGGTCCTACATGGTCATTCCTTCTACATCTCGATCTCCTCTTCCTAAAGGACAGGGAAGATGGTGGGAGGAGTTACCGAAACAAAAGAAGCAGAGGGGGAAGGGAAAGACAACAAGACGTCCTCTGTCCCCAAGGAAAAGAGCCAGTCTCATAAATATTACTTGAACTCTCCAGACGCGGGCCATCAGCACCCGAAGTGTGGACGAAGGCGGGGAAGAAAGGCGAAAGGGAAGGGTGGCAGGGGTGGGGGAAAAGAGAGGGATACGTTTTGCCCGGTATGGGAGGTGGCGGGGGAAAAAAAGGGGGCAGCGAGCATCCGAAAGGGATCAAACAAATCTCGGGGAAAGTGTCGCGAGCCCAAAGCGGACCCGGAGATCGAGCGTCGTGAAAGAGTCAACGTTAAAACAGTCGTAAAATATCGAGACGGCTTTTGTCTCACCCTTCCGCCTCCCCCCTCAACAGGCATCTTGTCTCTCAGTCGTGAATTTCAAGTTACCTGCTGCGCTTCGCTTGCCGGGAGGAGTACGAGGAAGGGAGGGGGTCAGGAGGAGCGACATTTTCGGAGCAGGGCTCTCGAGCCCCGATGGACCGACCTATCACATCTGTCTGTCCGCCACCGTGATCGGTGCGGGGGGCAGATTTCGAGGGCTAAGAAAAACATCTGGGAGAGATTTCCAAACGGCACATCTGACAGTGCACCATGGAAACTGGTTGTTTTCTATCGTTGCACCAATAACAGGCCAATATTCACACATTTTCATTGCCATTTTTATTTGCTATGTAGATGTTTAGTTGAAATAACATTTGGATTAATGTGGGTAAAGTGCAATGTACGTATTGTTCAAATTTCACGAAAACGAGAACTTGGTAAAGAACTTACTATTTAAACAATAAATAAATTCGTCTTAAGAATTCGACCCAATGTACAAAACTGATTTTAGATTTTTAAATCAACTCCAGAACATTTTCATTCCTATATATAAGAACGATTCTCAAAGACACTCCGGCGCATGTTCGACTCGGTGCATTACAAACGCACTGAAATAAACAGAGGAAGAAAGATGCATAATGTATTTACAGATACACAGGCCACAGGCAGAACAGCGCAAAAAACTCTTCGCGTCCGAACAAAAGCAAAAGGTCACGGTTTCAGCCACGCTCGCACCCCCCCCCCGCGCGGCTCTGGGGCCTCGTCCGTAAAATGCATTCGACATCCAACGCGAAGGGGGGCGACGAGCAGGGGAGCGAGGGAAGGGATGGGTTGGCGGGGCGGACCGAGCCGAGCGCGCCGCACACACATGGCGGGCACATGGCTTCTCGGCGGGCCGGGACGCCGGGCCGGGCCTCGGCTGCACACCCCGCCCTCGCCGGGCCAGACCGCGCCGCCCCGCGGCCCTCCCGCCACCCTGTACGGCTTCGGACTTAGCGGCACACGAGCGGATGGCTACAAACTGCGTGCAAGGGCATCGCATCGGCTCGCATTGCGCGCTTACATTTCCCGTGCACTGATCCCCCGCCCCATTCACTGGTTTACATCGCGCTTTCGACTTTCGATCAAATGAGCGCACATGTGTGCTTTTCTGACGAGTGAATTATGTACTATTTGAAAGAATTGTCCAAATGTGGAACAAAAAATTACAATTTGAGCCGGGATAAGCTCTTACAGCAGTTAGGCTCTGTCGTAGACACGTTCCTATCATGTCCACAATATGCATTTACGTGCAAATACATATTCTCGATAAACTTTATTAATGAGATTATTTAATGTCAAAAATGTTAAATGTATGAGTTAATGCGTAAAAGAAAAAAAACTGACGTATGGGGGAGAAGTATTGTAATTTACAATCCAGTTGGAATAGAAGCAATTTTCCACATCCCGCTGTATATCCATTCCAAGAACTAAATAGAACAGGATCTCTGTCCAGTACATATTACAGACTCCAATGACTCTTCGTTAAGGTGTTAAATTTAGAAGTTTACTATCTCAGACACTTGAGTTAAAAGTCTGATCGAACGGTAGAATCAAGGCAGAGTTAACTTGGTTCAAGAAAAGGAGAATGATCATAAACGAGGGCTTGCTGACTCACTGAACTGTTGATCTCGTTCTCAGCCAGTTACCAATTTCGAATGAAACGGCACTTTTCTTAGAAACTAATGAAATTATTAAGTTTACAATATGAAAAATAAAACCGCCGTAAAATTCAAAGCAACTTTTCGGAAGAGAGATTGGCGTAATAGTATAAAAATAGTACTAATACTACGAAATAAAATTCTCATAATTAAACATAACATGGTACCCTAATTACTTCCCAACATGAATCATGAATCAGTGGGTAAAAAAAAACAAACTTCTCATCCCTTTTTTTCCATCCGGCCCTTAATTTTACACTAGACGCAGTTGCGCGTCAAGTGTTGAATTCACCGCACAGACTCCACTGCTATTATGAATAGGATGCATATGGACCCAGCTTATGTCATTCACATTCCTTTCCGACTACGTAACAGTTTTTTGCAATCCCGTAATGTCGTACGTTACATGTGCTTCACGCTGTTTACGTGTAGCACGTGTTTTCCAGAAACAATCCATGTTGGTAACATGTCCTCCAAATGTCTTCTGAACTAAAATTATTGAATCAGAAGACGAAAATATGCATTCAGAAAAACTTTCTAAACAAAAACTGACAGTGAGAATAGCGTCATGAAGTTTTTCCATTTTTTGGTAACTTAAATATACTAAATGAAAATCACGATATACTAAATTGACAATGAAATAAATATTTGATGCTATAGGAGTATTAATATGGTACGCAAACGGATTGATGGGGTAGGGGGGAGATCTTATTCCAATGAACCTCGAGAAACATCAGCGTGTTGAGATTAAATGTAAAGAGTTGTCAAAATTTTAAACAAAATTTGTCTTACTTTACGACTACTAGAGATTTCTCATTAGCAATGTATCTACACATCACGGAGTGAATTGGGACTTATATGCATTCCTAAGATACGCTCAAATATATGCCCGAAAGCTTGACGAATCTCATCCTATCTCCTCGTCCGACAATTAACTGGAGAACAAGCAGCACTCCATCACAGCGGCTCCGAAGTATTCATCGACTACCGGGCAGCTTGCTCGCTGAATCCCGAGCAGTGTGAACGAGTTACGTGATATTTAACAAGCGACGAACGTTCGGTTTTCGCAGTACGCGCCGCGTATAGGTCTCTTAGACGCATCAAAGGAAGCGAACATTCGCCGAGCTCGTCAGCTGCCCGGGATTGGGAGAGCAGAAGCTCGCTATTCGGCGAACGTACAATGTGTAGAACCGCTTTCATACTTCGCGCGTTCGTCGGCCGCTTGGCTGAAGCAGACCAACCGCCGAATCGTATCGTCGACCACCACAGGCCCAGACGAGATTCCCTCTCGGCGCACACGCACGGCCATGTCCACGTACTCCTCCGCGGCAAGCACCCACTCCGGCGCTTGCGCCCGCCTTCGATCTGCGACGCACCACGCACGCACAGGACGTGGGAGCAGTTCCGGATGCCTGGGCTTGTTTTGACAGTTCGACAAACAGCAGCTGCGCGCATGACTGTGTGTGTGTGTGTGTGTGTGTGTGTGTGTGTGTCGCTATGGTCCCTATCATGCAGCTGCGGCGGCCGCCGTTGCCGCCGCCGCTACGCAACTACGAGGCGCGACACCGCGCGAAAGAATCCATGCACAAAAGAAGCACTCGTGGTTTCGTAAGTCATCCGGAACAGGACTGCACCGCAGCCACCCAATTTAAGACACCCTGCTACAGACAAATGCTGCAACGAAATGTGGCATTTCGTTTCAGCAAAAGCATTCGAAGATTGGACACTGCCATTTGATATTGCGTGGGGGGGGGGACTTTGTATGCTGATGAGCTCTCTGTACCAGTTGCGCGAGTAAATTATTCCGGGCGCCTCAACTGGAGGGCAGGAGTCCCGTAAGTCAAGTGCATTATGTATCCCGGAAGGTGGCAGTGTGCTTCCCAGTTAGAAAGCGAGATCCGAAGCCAACCTACACGCAGGCTCATGGGATTTCCCTCCTCCAGATTTGGGATTCCCAAAAGGGGCACCGCACCATCCGTGACAAGCACCAAGCTCCCGACTGGTTTTCCAATATGTGGGGGGGGGGTGTAATGCATGCAAGTGTGCGCCTAAAAGGAAGCCACAAAAAATGGGAAGATGAAGAAAAATCGGGTGCGGTCCGTGACCAGTTTGTTACGGTACTGCAGCTGTTATATCCTGGATTTTACCGAAGAAACCACAGAAACTACCGATGAACAACAGGCTGCTAACACACCTTCTCCAGACAACTTTAAACCGATCCATCTATCTTGTATCGAAAACGCGGTAACATTGGACAATGAACACACGGACCTCCCGGTCAGCCATGCTGCAGAGAATTTTTCTAGCGCTGAGCTATCGCGGCCCGTCTGAACTTAGTTGTGGTACTTTCCCAGGGCTTTCATTTGAAAAGTCTCACATTCACGTGTCCAAACTTCGAAGGAGTTCGAATCGTGCTAGTCACGTAAGGGCAATGCGGTACATGACGCAAGCAGCTATATTTTACCGAGCTATGGAAAGGTTTTTACAAAACATAGCGATTCCACGTAGTCAAATTAGCCTTCATACCGCGCTCCGAGTCCAAGAGTTGTAACTATGATTCTATGACAGATGTTAAGATTTCCGTCCTCCTTTGCATTATCTGAACTACTTTACACAGATCTAATTGTGCTAAAACAGACATTTCCCTACGCACCTTCGAATGTGCAGTCTCATTCGCCCGTATTTTCAACTGAACTAATGGAACAACCAATAGTATTTATCAAAAAACTACTCAACCGTATTAGTGATAGTCCAATTTCGTCAGCATTTTAGCGCCGCCCTCACATGCACACACGCTAGCAGTAATAAAATAGAAATGAGTTTAGTTCCGCCAACTAAAATCCAGCAACAATATACATATTCCAATATTTTTTCATCGTTCTGAATATTGGTACTCTCACAAAAACCACATTCCTGTTCCCCCAATGCACATTATAACACCAAGTGGAATGTGGTCGCCATGTATCTCCGTTATGCGCAAACGGCACTACTACAGACATACCTAATGTCGAAACCGTTTCTTAGAAAACAATGCAGTGTGACATCTTCCATGTTTATAAGTCAGATCAGAATAAATAGTTGGTAGTAATATCTCCCCAAGTCTGCAATTCCGGACTGCAAAGGGTAACGATCAGTTGTGTAACCGAAACCGCCACCCTCTGGAGAAAGATTCGGAACCCGTTTCGACATTCAGTATTTACTCCTGTCCTCACTGCAGTTTGACGCATCGTAAGGAAAGTGGCATGACAAAACAACCCATTATTTAGATGCTCTCCACGAGGAAAATTCGAGACGTGGCAAGCATGAGCAATTTTCTCATACCGACACTCGTAAAATTGTGCAATAGAACTAACGGCATCTCTTCCTATAAGCTTCCCTATTGCCACGCGAAACACTTGCCGACTTGCCAATCTTTCAGGCTTTATCTACTTCAACTACCACGTATTTTCCGATCAAAACATCACACCTCTCATTTATCTGTCCTTTAACGTGATTTTCTTTTTTATGCATTTATTTCGTCATAAAATGCAAACCTTTGCGACGAGCGATAAGCGCAATTCGTTTTTGTTCTTGTTGTAAATTCTCAGAAGACCAAATCCCATTAGTGTAACATTAACTTATTACAGTATCCTACTCACTCAGAGTAATGTCTCCCTTGCGTTATGCGTATTGAAAAGATTCCGGTAATCAATTACGGCGGTTAAGGTTAAAAAAAAAAAAAACAAAGGACGTAATGTATTGTAGCTATTGCTAAAGATTTACAATGAATTCGCAGTAATATTAATCCTCAATAGCAACTTCCCCGATGAAATGTTTGAAAGTGTTTTGCGAAATCAGAAGTTGTAAAAATTGTTTACCTTTCGAAAGAGTTGCCTGGGGTTCTACAGGGCGGATAAAGCAATGATTGAATTGCTCCGGCTCAAGTAGACGTTTACGGCATGCCATGAAACCTGGAAACAAATTTAATAAAATATTAGTACATAAATAATTACATAAATGAGCTAAGATCTAACTTAATACAAAACCACCTTGATTAAAATCGTTAATGTATGTCTAGTTATGAATGTTATGCCGACCACAGTTACTTCAGAACACAGTAATACATACTCGCAGGTCATGGTGACAGCGCATTATCACGTTCAGGCGGTAATATGCAATGCCTGGTGACTTTTCTTATTATCAACATGACCCGAAAACATTTTCTGTTAAAGCAGCACTCGATAAGATAAATTAGCACACGGGCGAGGGCGGCATTTTCTCGCCCACACACAGATACGCAGGAAATGGAAATCTCCACTCTCGCGAAATAATCGATTTATCGAAATAGAAGATTCATAATTCAAATGGACGTTAAGCTGCCAATTCTCGCGCTGGCCAGAGTGAAATCGTAATTTGAGATAAGCGGCGATGGCAGCGTTCGCTCAAAAGGGAATGTCATCAGCGCGGATATGCAAAAATCCGCCACCTCTAAGTGAAGACCATGTCCCAACCCACTCCGCAGCATTCGGTGAAATACGACGCGTACAAGACCGACAGCCTACGGGACAAGATAATTTGAAAGTATTAAATTTTCGCGTGTGTATACTCTTTTACAAGTTAAAACAATAAACACACGCACATTAAAATATCCAGTTAAAATATCACCAGCGACAGGTCATTTACAATTTACTCGAAGTATACTTTTCAAATCAGAAATGTTTAAATACGTTTAGCATAATACCGAATCTGATCACCCACCATGATCTTCATTATGAGCGCTCCGGTGCTTTTAGACGTAAATATGTAAAAGGCGATGCCGATTTTCGGCAACACCTCTCTTCAAACACTCCACTGCCATTCTTTACAATTTAATACAAATACCATTAAACTGTATCACAGCGCATTGACAGCAGGTGGCACGAGCCGAAGTCCTGGTATTTCCAAAACAAATAATTTTGTTTATTCTTCCGAGTCCTTCATTTCGTTTATCTACGGAGCAAGAAATAAGTCTAGGGATGGTTCAAAGACGGGCGATCTGCGAAATGCATGCACCGAAACTCGTCCGGCAGGCAGACAGCTAGCGAGCGAGCGAGCGCGCCCACACCAAAGACGCGCGTTCGTATGCAAAAGAGACGCGCCTCGTCGCCGCGTTCTCACGCGCTCGCATTGTCCGCCCGAGGGTCAGAGTTCAAGGGTTCACTTCCCCCGACGCGACCACGTACCCCACACCTGGTCGCACGGCTGCTCACGCGAGTCCGCCTGCCGCAGACGATAACCAAAGAGAAACTCCATCAGGAAGGCCTATTCATGCGTGTTCAGACAGGGCACGTGTTAATGGCTCCAATGACCTATTTTCCTCTACTTTTCGGGAGATCCAAGTAGTCGTAATTACGATCACCGAAACAGCTGATAAATATTTACGAAAGTTTCTGAGAATAAACTATTCGGAGAGAGAAAAAATCATGCTAGAATCCTATATCCTGAGTTTATAAAATCCTGCCAAAAAAACTTAAATATGTGTCCAAGTTGTTCAAATACATTTGCGTTTATTGCTGTATTGTGACTAAATTATTAGTTCTCGCATACGTCACGTCGTGCACGAAGTACAATCCTCTTTCCGAACACTTCCCTGTCTCCATATCACACCCTTCCGTCCTGTTTGCATTGTTATAACACATCACCGAAGGAGGTTCGTGAATTGTCTTCGGGGCGAGGACGTTTCCTTCCGGCCGGCCAGCCGACCCGTCCAGCCCAACCAAGACCTTTCCTTCCCATCGGCCCCGGTCACACAAAATTTATTGTATATCTTTGTCCATATACTACTACAATAAAGCAAGACATGAATACAATGTGAATTTACACACGTGTAATTTTGCCTAATTCAAAAAGTCGGCTCGTGGACAAACCGGTTTCGCACGACTACTATTTCCGCGCTTCATGGGGTGCAATACACCAACACTCGAAGTTGTAAAATATACATTTTCGATATAATCTCAATTTATATATCAGGAAATCACTTTTATAATGCGAAATGAAGCAAAAGTAATGAATTTGTAATGAGGTTCGAGAAATTTAATATCAATTTTATAAACTGAACAGGTAACACGGAAAACTAATTGCGGTTATCTAAACCAAGCTATCGCGGATAATAACATAGTCTTCAGATTACCACTAATATTTAAAGCTAAAAAAGACTTTGCTAACAACGAAACACCTTCCCGCAAAGCTACTTCCATTAGCTTTACCATCAGTAATTACCGTTTACATCCGTGTCCACCCACTGAACTGAATTTTTCACTGAACGCAATGCTTCGATGTTTGCTTGCTACACTCCAAATAAGCGCTAAGTAGGCGTTGCCTACTTCGTTCACATCACTATATCGAAGTACTAGCTGTCCCACGCCGTTTTCAACACTACTTTGAACACATACAGGCTGAAAAGACCAACCGAGACTAACTTCCACTCCCTAAAGGAAGTACTAGACCCGACCACAGTGCCACCTCTGACCCCAGATAGTCCGCTTTTAAGAGATAGAACAAACAGTATGATACGATCCAAAGACGTTTCTGTTGCAACTCCTTCCGTTGAGTTGAACTTGGGTCTACCGCCGAAATGGCCTCCCAAAAGCCTTGCGTAACGCAGTTTTAGAAATTTCGCAGCAAACCCGTTCAATACAGAATAAGGCGGTCTAGAACCGGGCGACTTCAGTCTTCAGTAAACAATACTGATCACGCTTTAAGATGCTTCAAATTTGGTAATTTAAAAAAATATATTTTAGGATAGCCGTGTACGTTTAAACGTCGCGTTCCTTACAATACAGATTTTACCGTAAAGCTACGCGAAAAAGTTTTATTCTTTTCAATTTCTATAACTCTTTCAAGGAACATTACGTTATATCCAGGATTAACCGTGGCATTCATTACATTTCTGCTCTTACGTACAAGACTTTACAAAAAACTAACCTCGCAAAGGGCATTATTGTTGCTTACATTAGAGTAATGTCAAACGATTGGGAACACTGCTACACTAAAACGCCGTAAAAAATATTATTGAAGGTTTTGAAAAATACACGGTTAACTGTAAAAACAAGCAGTGAAAATTAAATGCCAAAAAGCGATAAAATAATTCCAAATTCAACAACTCAACCGAACCAAACAACCAATGGTCCACAGCTATCGAGGCTTTCAAAACCATGTCAGTAACTAGGAATGCGTGTAAAGTTTACAGAGTAAAGCTTTCATTAAACATCGCATACACAAACAAGGGTCCTCCAGCATTCCGTCTCTATCTCTGAGTGAAACCGGTCGTAACTGGATCGAAACGGACAAAACCCTCAATAGAAATGATAAACCGCAGACATGTAAAAAATTGTAGCACGCCAAGAAAACACATTAAGATGATTCCTCAACCACAAAAGCAAAATTTTCCATTCGCTTCGATTCCTCCCAACAGACCCTACACGCGCACGCGGCCGGGCAGGGAGCGAACCGGGGCGAGCCGCGGCGAGGCGAGGCGAGGCGAGGCGAGGCGAGGCGGGAAGCGGCGAGCGCGAAACGGGAAGCGCGGGGCGGGGAAGAGGGAGAAGTGTCGCAAGCGACACCGCGGGCGGCGCGCCGTCCTAGATAACGCGACCCCCCCCCCAGCAACCACCGCCCCCTTCGCCACCATCACCGCCGCCATCACGCCCACCACGGCGACGGCGGCGTCAGCCCTGCGCTTCCGCCTGTTGAAACGCGTCCGCGAAACGCGTCGTCGTCGCCGCCGCCGCGACGCCAGGCGGGAGAGTCACGTGGTCTACACGCGTGAGGACGCACGGACGCAATGCTCCCGCGGTGAGGACGCACGGACGCACCCGAG
Organism: Teleogryllus oceanicus; assembly: GCA_964035755.1. Classification (NCBI taxonomy): domain Eukaryota; kingdom Metazoa; phylum Arthropoda; class Insecta; order Orthoptera; family Gryllidae; genus Teleogryllus; species Teleogryllus oceanicus. Next base: position 231,465,826 of record CAXIVR010000001.1, on the reverse strand, counting down.
ACTTCCGGAACGGGGAGCGGCTTCGATCTCGAAATCGCGTTCCGAACACACTCCGATTTGACGAAGCTAATGATTGACATCGACACACAAAGCACATCTGTCGCATATGCAAGTTAAAGCGTGCCACTCTTTCGGCAATCCTGTCGCGATGTTGAATTGCCAGTTTCATACCAACGGGAACTTTATGAAATCTGAAAACACGTTTCGAAAATAAAATATTGACAATACGATGTATCCTTTTCCCCATTGCCTTGTTAAATTTTCGAGTCCATTTACAACACCAACCTCAGTACACAATTTTTTAATACTTATTTTATTTGTAAAATGATAAATCAAAAAAATCCTTTCAAACAATAATTGGAATATCATCACAAGAAAGACTCGCTTCATCAATTACAACTGACAACACGTCCAACATTTAAACATTGTACCGAACTTTCTCAGGGCTTGTTAGTCACGTGATGGCGCAGACAGTGCTTTCCCAGTAACGCGCACTAGCAGCAGCAGCAGCTTTTCCCGTCTCTGTATCTTCCCTGATCACAAACTCTGCATCTATAAATGAAGGGAATAGGGCGTCGAATCAACTAATCGCTTCTGCAAGCATTCATGACTCCCAGCATCCATATTTCACCATTTCAAAATTCCATTGAAACTAGTATGTAGTCACCGTAGTACGTACTTGACTGAAAAATATCAAAATAATAGGACTCCAATCTAGCATGCGCTTTAGAGTGCCCGCAAAGGATTATGCAACGTGCATGTTGCAAAGGCAGTAGAACGCGGCAACGCTGTTAATGCCCAGGTCACAACTGTCAACCGCAAAGTATGGACCAACGTATAACGGGACGGCATTGGGTAATTACTGATGACGCTGTCACTTCTAGAGATGAAATTGCAGTTAAAATTAAAAGAGTAATGTATAAATAGGGTCATAACCTTAAGCAAGATTGAAACAATTCGTATAGTACTATTTGACACCGTGAAGATGCATTGAGGAAATTTGCGGACATCAATTTTAAACACAATACCGCCAACCCCACTCACATGTCACAATTTACCTTTGAAGTGTACTCTGTTGACTCTCACCAAAAAAATGCTTTTAGGGTTGAGAGTAAATAGCAGATTTTGAACGTGACATTTTCGCTCATGGCGATCAAAGGATCTCACCGAAGTACAAATTTTCCGTAAATTTGACTTTAATTTGTCAAACTAGTGACAAATGTTTGCTCAAAAGCTTCATGAAATTAATAACCTAGTTTCCTGATGTCGAATGCATTGTTTCAATTAGTTTGGAGTGGAGATGTAATCTGACCGACAATTAATGAAAGCTAACCCACAATAGTTCTTTGAAAACGGTCCAGTATTTTCACAATATCAAAAATTAAGCACCGAAGAACTAAGTTTTCAAACCTTTTTAAACTTCGGAAATGGTTAATTCGATATACAAGCAAGAGTTCAGACACGAGCTATCTAAGCTATAAGAATTCGAATGATCCTTGGAATTGGTCGTATCTTTCACTACCCTCGGTATTTCCACATCAGTTTGTGAATCTCTTCAGTTTCAAAATGAGTATCCGAACAAATTAAGAAAGTACTATTTACTGGAAGAAACCTCCGAGCGAGGTTAATTACACTATTTTGTTGATTTTGCAATAATTATACAGAGACTAATGTTAAATTAACCTCATATGGATGTTTACGATCAACTACTTAGTAATGGACCTGAATGTATATCTAAAAACTAAAACAAAGTTGGCGAAATTGTCAGGAAAGCTTTTCATTCTACTGTAGGTTCTGACCGTTCAAAACCACGATTTTAGCACTTCCATACTAAATATCGCATGCCGGCAGAACGAAACTAAAAATACTACAAACGGAAACTGTCCACATACTATTGACTTTATCAACGCTTCGGTCACTAAACACACTTTCTCCGCCATGGTTTCCCAGTGCCCGGTACAAATACGGCCGAAAGATAAGGGGGAAATAAGAGAGGGGGCAGGCACAGCATTCCGTTAACAAAACGGAACGCGCCGATAAGACTCGACCCGAAGGAGGGGGGGCTCCTACGTTCGACAGCGCCTTAACAAAGAAGTAGTGTCTGCCAGCGTACTCTTCACCCCGCTTCCCTCTCAAGACATGTTCCTCCACCACCGCCGTCCTCGCCGCCGCCGCAACAAGCAGGCTCCACTTCATGCCCTCCGTGCTCGACCGTTTCAAAACCGAAGAAAAAAAGGCAGCTTTCCGCCACTCCCGAGGTGTTTTATGGTCTTTCTTGCCATCTGTCCGGGGCGCCCCCCTCCCCCCCGAAGACGAAGAAGCACGAGACGAAAAAGCAGAAGAAGCCGCTAGACGCGAGAAGGCGGGGAAGAGCTGGAGAAAGGAGACTGCGGGCAGGGGAGCGCGATGGCGCGAGGCCGGACGGAGGCGGGGGTGGGGTGGGAAGGGATCGAACGGGTTGAGGGCGAGGTTAGGTGGTGTGGAGTGGGGGTGGGGTGCGGAGGGGAAGGTCTGCGTGGTTGGCGATATCCCCTCCCACAGCGTGCGCGAGCAGCACAACGCGGTCGACGCCGCGGATGCACGCACTTCTGGCGGGAAGTGTCAGCGTCCGCCTGGAGGCGCCCGCCAGCCAAAACTAGGGGGTGACGTCAGCTAGCGAAAGAACCAGAACGCTACGAGCTCTTTTCTCAACGCATACTGCGAGAATTTTGTGAGAAACTTCATTGTCCCAGCACGAATAAACTCCTGATAATATTTTGAAACGGTAGGAATGTGTGAAAAGTGATAACCGACATGTACTATGTCCCGTCTTGATTTAAATTCATTCTGTCAGTTTCACTATCAATACTTGCGGCAACTACGTCGCATACAGCCCAGCCCATTTCACGCGTTTGTCTTCGTTCGAATTCAGACTACTTGCAGACACCTTCTTTCTATTAAATTGTGGCTGGCAAAACATGGCTGTAATTAAAGGTGTTCCGTGATTTAACGTTTCACTTTTTTTACGAACCCAGTAACTAAACTATTGCTTCTGAATTAGATACCCGCTATAATACTTCAATACCAGTTTCACCTTTATTCTCTTGAAATACTGGATACCTTACAGAAAAGTAATGCACCTTTTAAGACATTCTGTCTTGGGAGCCACCCAAAATTTATTTCTTGCAATTCAAATTTCACTCGTGGTCAGATAACGGCGCAAGTCAAATCAAATCATTAAAACACTATTCTTTTACATGCAAGTTGATATTGAACAAAAGAGGATTCGTACGCTACACATACGGTTAATAGCAGTATTAGCAAAGGTAGGTATTCGTCTGAGGGAGCGTTGACGTCGTATAAACCCGTTGAAGCCGTGTTGATTTATAGACAACCGTGGCAATAGGGGAAATACCGAGTGGAGGAACAAGACTCATTAGAAATCGCCAGAGTTGTGACCAGTTAAAAATTGAGCTATAGAAATACAGAAAATACCTAGGAAAAGCATCATTCGCTTAAAACAAAAGACTATTTTTGAGAATTAAAATGTTTATTTCGAACGCGCATTTCAAGACTACATACTAGCAGCGGTTTGAAGAAATAACCCAATTAAGTCTACAATATTCAACTGACCCCAGTCACATGGTAAGCCTACTCTGTCCAGACTATCGTATAATCCGCAATCGACAAGGCAGACCCACGGGTGCCAGGCGCGTTCCGACAGGCCCAAGAGACCACAGGTCACCTAGGGCGACAACGGAGCGACAGAGGGTGGGCTCGGGTTCGGGAGCGGTGGCGCAGGCTGAGGTAACGGCGGCACAGAGCGGGAGCGGGAGGGGATACGGCCGGTTCCGCGGCGGGAAGGGAGGGGAGGGGAGGGGAGAAGACGGGAGGAAGGGGTGGCGCCAGGGTGTATTCACTCGTGCGACGCGGCGTATCGGGAGCAAACACGGCCGACGCCTCGCCTACCGATAGGCCGCGCGTCGCGCGGCGCCGGGGCCGGGGCCGGGGCCGACACCCCCCCCCTCCGCCCTCCAATCTCTCAGGCTACGAAACTGCGGCGGAGGCCTCAAATCGGGTGAACAATATCGACGCCAGTGAAAATACACCACCAAAAAAGTATGCGAAAGCGGGAGTTGAAAATTAAGTTCGCACAAACACCAACATTAATTGCATGAATTCTACAGTAGTAGGATGAAGTCTACACAAATCCATCCTGTCGCATTTCCTGCACACGGATCATGTAGCTATGCATGTAAAACAGCGTTCATTAAATTCTCATCACATAATTTAATTTCCAAAACTATTTCAAAGACTTACAAGAGACCTTTATCAAATTCCAAAATAACCAATTGTATTTCCCAGTACCAATTCTTTGTGATTAGTGTCTTGCAATTAATAATTTGCTAAATGGAAAAATTGAAGTGTGTCCACCCCGAAACTGTATCTACGTCATATCAAAAGACATTAACCGCAATACTAAAGGTTTTTATCATTGTCTGGTAGACGTCACTGATCATCAGGATCGCGCCAAAAATGAATTTACAATATATTTCGAAGCTTAATAAGGATATCAAACGCACATTAGTATGTACGGTAACGAAGTATAATTTCTCAAATATCCTGAACACTGCTTACCAGAATTTCGGCCTATAGGGAGAAAAAAATAAAATTGTACAAACTGCATTGGCTGCTATACATATAATCAAACTTAATGCAATAAAAAACATTCCGCGAATTACTTTTTTTCTCCCGATTCCCTTCTTGCTAGCCTATGAAGTGTCTCCCCACTCCTGAATTTATCTCTAACCATGTCCGCCACCGCGGAATCAGCATGCTGGGCAACGCATCGGGGAGGGTCCTTCGAGAAACACCCTTCTAGGACACAAGGGTCCGCCCGAAACGACGACGGGCGCTTTCCTGCTCGGTCGGCAGGCAGGCAAGCAGGCCAGCCCGCCAGCAAACAGACGGCACGACGGAGCAGGGGGCAGACTCGAGGCGTGGCGGGGTGGGGTGGGGCCTACACAGCTGCTGCCGCCGCTGCTGCTGCTGCTCCCTGCACTGCCGCCACACAAAGCCACGTACAAAGGGCGGGGTCGGGATAACGCTCCCGACAACAGCTACCCACGGCAGGCGCGACGGGCAGCCCGCTGCGTGGTCTGGGCAGTGCTCTACACTCGCCGCCGAACACACGCCGAGCGCGCTACCCAACAATTTCAGAGTAGGCGCCATAAATAGAGCCTCCTAGCCGCACGTTTTGACGAGTTCCGTTTTGCTACCTGCAAGTGCAGTTGGGATCTTGGTAGTTCTAAGACGACGCAAGGCACATTCATGTCCAAATTTGTACGTTAATTATTATTCATTTTGTAGTAAAATTTTGTAGCTGAATTATTTAGCTACGGTATTCATGTTGGGTGACCTAACAAGTCTTTAATAATACTGCAACTGCACTTAGATAAGTATCAACTACACGTTTTTTTACAGCTTATTTTAAAGTTCATTTGGAAAAAAGGTACTTCGAAGCGTGCTCAGAAAAGACTCGTCAGGAGAAAAAGCTCGTAGGTTAATGTGTCCGTAGAGATTGCTCCATAATAAATGTTATTTACCCCACAGGCTCGTCATCCTTGTTCTAGACTATTCGACTCACACGCCGAAACCAACTAGCGCGAAGTTCGTTCAAGCAATTCTAACATCTGCAGTCACTACTGCACAAATCTGAACTTTGAACAACGTGAAGAAACAAGGGACCATGTTCTCAGATTTCGGAGAAATTAATACTACAATGAAGGTAAGTGCAAAGCTATCTGAACAGAAATTGCTTTCGTTTCACTGTTTCCTATTTAGTTTGTTAGGACTAAATTCAAGTGAACTATACCTCTATTTCTGGCACCTGCACAAGCGAATGTATATTCAAGAATAATATTTTGTTCCTCGATAATTGTTTTAATAAATCCCGTTGGGAACAAGGAATGAAACGATAAAACAGCATCGCTAGTTCCCTCCATACTTATTACACAACGAGAGAAGTAAGAGCCAAATATTTCGAATGTCGTCAATGGAAGATGAAAGCTGCTTATGCAATAAAAGACTGATATATCCGACGCGAATGAGACCTTAAATCGTAGTTAAAATTAATTGGGCATAAAAGTAGAGCAATATATGATGGACTACTCTTTTAGAGCAATCTTGTCTGAGTACCACTTTTCCTCGTACGTGCCATCTACGATTCACGATGCTAGGCTAGACATCCTCACGGAAAACTACGGCTGATTAAAGTGAATAACGAGTGGTGCCCTCGCTCTAAGACACGAAAGATGTAATAGGAAGAACTGCATTGCTAACCTACGAAGAAAGTGTTCCATTGACGAACTCAATGCGCCTAAATTAATTGTTAATTTAATCCGTGTGTTGATATGTCTATGGCAAATTTCAACCCCAACCAGCATGCGAGATCGGCTTATTTCGCATTTTCAGGAAATTCACATAAGATACAAAATAACTAACAGTAGATATTATACCAAATAGATCTAACGTCTTTAGATGCTACAGGTATTCATCAGATTACAGTGTTCTGGCAGATAACAGGAGTACTTCCGTTTTACGATTTTGGGTTAAAAGTTACAGATTCCAATATTATAAACACTTTGCACACGTAAGTTGATTTAGGCAACTCGCGCCTATTTCACATAAGAGAAAAATACTTGTGGAATTTAAGATTGAAAAGAAAAATAGAGAACTACCTTTGAAGGCCAACGATCCACTTGGTCCGGGCGCCTTTCGAGCTCATTTTCTAGTCATCGGCACAGGGAGCCTGCAAATGACAAGGCTCTTGTCAGAGAAATTATACAAAAAACATTTCTTAATATATTTAACATGTTTTAAAAAGCCTTCTTCAGCAGCAGGGCGACAACTGAAAACAACAACATCTGAAATCATCCCTTCAGTTCATACTTAAATGTAGTATTGGAAGAGAAACACCATGCTAGAATTAATTCACGCAAGATTTATGAATAGAAATTAGTGTCGCATGGAAAAAACTATCCTCATCCAGGTGGTCTTCACGTACTTTTGTCACTCTTCGACAGAAACTTGTCACGTAACTTATAAATTAAGAGAATCGTGAATGATATTAATAATAATAAAAAATAATAATTTTCGTGTAATGATATTTCCAGCAAATGCGCCAAAGTCGGCCATCATTACGCAAGACGCATTAGGCAACATTAGCGGGCACCTACCCTTGCACTCTAATCTCGTCCACAGTTCCAACGTGGGGAGTTGACAGCCCGCACTTGCCCGGCCTAATCCGCCGGGCGTCTGCTCGAACCCCGGTCGATACAATCTCGCCCTCCTCAGCCGTGCAAGGGAGCTAGACGAGTGAACGCGCGCGCCGGGGAGGAGATGGGGAGAGGGGCTGAGCGGCGTGGCGATCTAATGAGAATCCGATCCACTGCTCTGACAATTTCCTCCCAATAGACACGCGCGTTAGATGCACCCCCCACCGTCGCGTCCAATCTATGCGCGCGTCTCGCACGATTGAGATGGGGGATCTACACGCCTTAGCGCTGCGGACGTGTACGTTCTGAAGTATGCATGCACGTACGTGATACATACGCGACGAACCATACTCGTAACCTCTTAAGTAAAAAAAATATTAAAGGTAGGAAATATTTTCGCACGACTTCACCATTTCAAACATTTCTGTCGAAAATGCGCCGTACAATGAAATAAAATGAACAATTTTCGCGTTTTTTGTTGCTAAAATACGAATATCAACACTGCTGTTGCAATATTAGTCTCCTCTGGTGTCACTCGGCACTTTGCAACAAAACTTAAGGCGCTGCAGGGCTGAAAGCACAATGTCCATCAGAAGAGACACGCATTGTGAACATTTGGACAAGAACCAGCCAGACACTGAGGAGAGCGATACATTACACTACGAAGACTCGCGTAATTACCCTTCTGGAACAATGCCCATACTTTTAAGAAGGGTCGTAACACGAAATAATTTAGCATGTTTATGCATTCCCTCTTCACCATTTCATGACAAAAACTAGCTTTATGAGGTGATTATCTTTTACTTTTCACTCTGACTACAGAAATCAGCGAGAGTGTACTGGAAAAGCATCAAATGCAAGTATTGCAACGCATCCAAAACCTGATACTACAGTACACTTTCAGTAACACTAATTCCAAGGGACCGAAATTATCCGAGTTCGGATTATAAAAATTCGTGTTATCGGAGTACTAGAAATGTCCGTTTTACCGTAATCCCTTGCCGGGACCGAAATTTTGTTGGAGTTGCGGCAAAATTCGTGTTAAGCGAGTTCGTGCTAACGAAGGTTTACTGTACAAGACACACGAAAAAACTAACTTGCGAGATCTCGCAATAAATTAACCAACTACAAAAACTTCGATGCATATAATTATGCATGTAATGCAAACAGAACGTTTCTTTCGTGAATTTTGGAAGGCATTTTTTCTTAATACGTTCTGCGCGTTCCTGTTCAGCCCAACGCACCAAGAAACAACGTTTGTGTAACAACATTTTGCCAGAAGAAAAATCTAGGAAACCTTTTCCTAGCTAATCAGGCTAAACTATGATTCCAGCCCAGAACCTGCCTGGGACACCGCCGAGTCCGCAGTGATCCGCCATCCGCTCGACACAGCACGCACTTCCCCGGAGAAAACTAACTATTTGGGTTCCGTGACGCGCAGCAGCTGTGCCAGGGAATTGCAGGGGGATGATTCGCAGACTTCACTGAATGGATGAAGCGAGCGGGTGCCGCTCCCGGCTGGTGAAGTGAGCGGGGGGAGGGCGCCTATCGCGGCGGGGGCGGATTAAACTCCCCGTCGCCGAGTTGGAACCCGAGGGGTGGAGAGGAGCCCACAATAGGGTTGCCAACTGTCGTCCGCCTCTCGGGATCGTTAGGTTGCGCGCCCTTGCCAACCGTTACCAATCGAAGGGAGTTTTAAGTGTTCGCCACGGCCACCCGTAGAGACTAATCATTACCCTTCCGTACACGTAACTAGCCATGAAATGTGATATTTCTGGTCGCAAGTAGAACATATTTACATTAGATGTGGGTAATGCAGGAAAATTTGACATAAGAGCGCATCTAGACATGCAGAAATTTCACACGTTCGTGCTCCCTGTCCATTCATTCCATGCACTCGTTTGCAAGCGAGCAACTATCAGCGACTGAAGAACGAGTATTACCTTCACATATAATTATAAAATGTCTAGAAGAAGCTGGCCGACATTCATCGGAAGAACGTATTACACCTAGAAAGTAACACTTTGCTACCCTCAAAATAACACATTTCGTGCAACTCCACTGTCATACTGGGCAAGAACGTTTCAAAAGTAATGTAGTAGAAAATTACCTTACAACATTACGCTCAGTTTCATCCTCAACAAACTATATCGACACCTTGAAAAAACAAACCAACAAGGTTATTGGGGGGGGGGGACACGATGCACGCAAAGGTGCCAAGACGCTAAATATCGTCGCTTCCCGCACATCGTTCGTTGTCTTCCGTGCTCTTAAAGGCGCGTTGGGAGGAGACCCGGCTTCTCCCTCCGCATTTCCCGCCCCACACCTTCCCTGCCCCTCCCGTCCCTACCCATTCCACGGTCCCTTCCCGCTCCCACCCCCGCTTCGCCATTCCTGCGTCTCCCCTCTCCTCCCCTCATCGCCCGCAGCTAAGCCGCAGGTGTCTCGACATAATCCACCGATCCCGTTGCCTCATCCGGGCTTTGCATGGCTCAAAAGGATCGACGCCGTCGCCCACGCCGGACCGGCCCCGGCCCCGCCCCCGCCCCAGCCCACGCACTCGCCCTTCGGGGGAAAGCTGTTAAACGCGAACGTGCGACTTCGCTTTATAGCGGCGCCGCCCCGCGTTTATTAGCCGCTGCCACTCCCGGAGCTTCCGCAGACTTACTGCGCGATGTACTAGCAGCAACAGCAGCTCCCGAGCCCAAGAAATCGGGAGAAAAACATCCCGGCGAGTGTGTTGCGTCGTGTGCGAACTGTGACTGCGAAGTATAGGCAGGTGAGATAGACGGCAAAGAGAAGGACACTTCATTTTGACTATAAAAGTAATGAAGAAAGGACTATAGTTCAAATCGGATACGTGGTCTTTTTAAGGTAGATAGAAGCGGTTCATACGCACACGAGTTTTACACACCATAACCAAGACAGATATGAGCCAACACAATTTTAATCCTAATCCGTTATTTACGTAGAAACAAATATTGGCGATTTAATACCAGTAACATCCACATTTACTGAAAGACCATGTCTTCTAACTTTTGTATCGCAACCGTGAGCAACGTCCTTCCGATTGTAAAATTCAAATTTTACACTATTCGTCAGAGGAAAAAGTAATAGGCTCATATTGAAAGCGTTCAAACAGTATTATTTCTAGAACGCTTTTAACATTGTAGCTAAAATTGCCAGAGAAATTACATGATGTATTGAAGACCGTTCATGAAGTATGCATATTTCTTACTGAACTGAAGTATCAACACACCCATGTTCCCCAGAGAAAAAAAATAACACTAATTAGAAAACCAGGAGATTGAACTGGCGATACCAAGTGAAACCATGTGGTGCCCCAATGTGCAAGAAGTTGCTAGTAACAGCCATAGAATGAAAAGGGCCTTAAGTGGACGACTTTCAGAGAAGTCTCATTACAATAATTTTATTAAAAGAGGCAACTTAAGTTTTACGAACTTCTTTATTGACAAGTTATTGTTTGATACCTAGTATTCGGTATTAACACTCTTATTCTTCAATCTAGTACTCGATAAGTAACATTCGTAAATTCCCTCATTAACCAATTCCAAGAAAAAAATACCTCGAAATTTAACGCATTGCTCGCTCGCTGCCCACAATCTGCCCTGCTCCGTCCATTCGCAGCGTCGTCTCGCACGAACGCCCGCGACCCGCGCTCCTTGCCTGGCGCCGCGCGCAACCAGTCAATTCCGGCGGCGATGGCGCCGCCGCCACGAATACTGATGGCGTCCGGGTCCGGGCGCGGCGACGCGCGCCCCTGCCGCCGCCGTCCCCGCTGTTGCTGCGTGCCCGGAAACGGGATCGACGACGGCTCCGGGCCGGCCGAGAGGCCGCTGCGGTCGCCCGCGCCCCCTACCCGCCCGGCAGCACGCCACCCGCTCGCCAGCACAACCGCGCTCCGGAGGACCGCGGAGCTGACAAACCAGAGTCAACGCCCGGCGGCTTTAGTGTCGCGACCCGGAGTGGACTGCGGGACGGATAGATTATAGCAGCAGTATTTTTCTTTACATTTTCCATCGTCTAGTCCTTAGTAACGACAGCCATGGTCTGTTCCATAGTAATGACAGCCTATTTCTATAAGCGTGCACGAAAATTTGAAGATAATTAGTGTGCAGAAATTTGGAGAGCAAGCGACGGGAGAGTTAGTGGGGAAATCTCTTAGATGACCTTGGAACTCCTATTTATCGCTTCCTCGCTTCCACTTTAATTTCATTACACTATATTTTATTGTATCTACATTTCTATCAAATTCATTACAATGATTATTTTATTTACAATGTTTCTACATCCTAAAAGAAATTTAGCTCTCCAAGATTTTGTAGCATTACCTACGGCTGTTAAATTGCACCGTATTATTACTATTTTAAGAGTATTCAATGTGCGTATGTAATTACTGTGATTACTTCTGGTTAAAACAATTTCTTTAATACGCTCTACCCCAATCACTAAATCGTAAAGCCGCCCGTTAAACAATACCTACCACTTCCTTTAATTGAAGTCCGAACGAACACCCCACGGCCGCCGTCTGCCACGTTCTTTTTCCTGAAGGTGGTAGCGATCTCGGGACGGCGCTCCGTCTTGCGTCCCCTCCCGCTGCACGCTGCCGTTCAGACAGTTCCCCCACACTCCCCCTCCTCGCTGCCCTGCACGGCCGTGCCCTGCCCAGCCCAGCCCAGGCAAGCCAAGCCCTGGGTCCGCCGCGAACGGGTTCATTACATGGGCAGCCTTCCCCAGCGCAGCGCCGCGCGGCGCGGCGCGCCCGAACAGCGGCCTGTGGCGAGTTCGCTAATTACTCGAGAGCTGTCAGTCCCAGGGGGGGTGGAGCGGGGATAGAGAGGGACAGGGGATGGGAGAGAACGGGGGGTTCGCACGCGCAAGGTCTTCTTCGGTGCTCCAGCTCCCCCTGCCATGGGCCAACCCGCCGCCCGCCTCCGCCCCCGCCTCACGCGTTTACGTCGCTACGCCGGTGGGGCTGAGAGGTGGGGGGGGGGGGGCGCCCGAACAACGTCGCTGCTGCCGCCGCACGCGGCCTCCTGTCTTCCCAATTTCGACGCCGCCGCCAGACAAATGAGCGGCGAGCTACGCGCCGCCCGGTGCGCCTGCCGCGGGAATAAAATGGCCGCCGACGGCCGACCTGCAAATGGGACTTGTTTTCTGTGAAAAAAACGGGGCGTCTGCCAATTCTCAAAAATTTACTTTCACCCACCGAATCGCGCATATTCAGTTCCTTTCTACCTATTACATACCGAAAATTTCAATGAATTTCGAATGAATACTAAGGAATTCCAACAAATGTCACGAAGGTTTGTGTACTCCTTCGACACAAGGCGTCAGATATAAAATATAACTGTCCACAACATACTAAGAGGAGACCTCATACTAGCAGGGATTTACATTAGTTTTGTATTGCCTCATTTCGCAAGTTCTGTACACACAACGCGCATCCCATTATCAAAGATTCACAAAACCTAAAAACCCGAAGTTTCAAGACAAACGGAAAGGGTCTTATTGCTATTACAATAAAGAGCGAAAGGCACGTTATCACACTAATTGGGCCAACCAGAACCTGTCTTCTCGCAGTGCCAACGATTTCTGATGGTGTGACCACGAAACGCTACACTATAATCCATTTAACAAATCACCATAAACTGCCCGCTCCTCTTCCCATCCACACGTACACATAGTGCCTGCAGTTCGGTGCGCCAGCCCCCGCCACCGTCAGCCACTGTCACTATCGATTCAGGCAGCTCCATTTCCCCTTCAGCCTTTCCACTTGACTAGACATTAATTAATTACTCCCCGCGAACTACTAATTGCTTAGCGTTACCAAGTTAATTAACGGAGACCGCATAGTTAACGCTTCCGCTGTGACCTGCAGTGCAGTCGGGAGCGGCCAAACAGCAACCAATTTTGTTTGGCACTGGAGGCATCAAACCCGCCCGGCAACGCCAGGCGCGTGGCCCTCCCCGCTCGCCTCGCCGCCGGCCCAAACAAGCGCAGCGAATACCGGCGCGGGAGGGCTTAGTCACGTCGTTTACTAACACTGCAGAGTAAACACCGAAGTGGCAGAGAGATATGTCACATGGCCGCCGCCGCCGCCCCCGCCCCAAACTCGTGAACGTCAACACAGGTACGCATTTCGAACCGAACCCCGTATGGTAACCCAGAATTCGAGCACGTCCACTGCGGGAGGAATGGGACAAGCACGAGAATACAAATATAACAACAAAACATTTTTCAAAAATAAATTACAGTAATTTCCTGAGAGCCTTCTAAAAAAAAACCTGAAGTGTTTGACGGTTACGCAGTGTACCAAGTGGTATTATTTGAGATATAAATTTGGTGCAAAAAGTTCTTATTTTAACATTAAACTGTTGGTTTTAGGCATTTCTTTTGAAATTCCTTCCGACCATCGGGGACAAATTTGAATTTTCGTTCCACATCAGTACCTACACTTCTCTGTATAGGTGCATCTTAACGGTCATGATGCGTTTCACATTTTTAAAAATAAATCTTAACGCCACAATGCACAAGAACCACACTGTGCTGGGGACAGGCCAACCCCACAAGGCGGTAGGGACCGGGCACGGCGTTTCCCAACCTACTGATGGGTATACGTGCGTCGAGGTACTCGCCACACCGCAAAAATATACACACGCACTTCCACGGGCGTCGATGCTGTAGGTAGGGTTGTTTGGATTTTGATAACTTCTCGCTACAACGAATATTGATGAGTTGGCGACGAAGGCTAGCCAGGCAGAAAATCGAATGAAGGCTCCCTCCACAAAGAACCCACTGTTCGTCGAGTGGAGTCGGCGGAGGCCTTCAACTAGCGGTGGCTATGACGAAGTCTGGTGGACTTTCACGCCGTCGGGAAGAAATACGCTAGGAGAGGCTCACAAAAATGAACCAACGCGGGAGAGAAGTGACTTTTGGAAAACGTATTATACGCAATCGTTGCTATGAAGTGCATCTGAATTCTAATTACAAGTGTTCCGTTTAATCTTTGCACTTCCCCCATAACGATGGGTGAATACACGTTCTGAAAGTTTAATATTGACACACTATGAAATAGAAAGTCCAAATCGAAGTCCGGAAGATATAAAATCGTTTTTGACCTTTCTCAAAGTGCTATGGAAAATAATAAATTATAAAATATAAATACCCACCTAGTACAGTAGCCTGTTTTCGAAAACCGGCGACAACAACACACACACACACACACACAAGACGAGATATTTTCGAGTCTAATCGTGGGGCAGCACGCAAAATTTTAGAAACTGCTACATACGCTATTTACATACAATCATTCATCTCCACTGGCGAGTAATGTAAGGCCATAAAACAGCACAAACGTTTCAACTATAAGCAACTAAAAGAAATAGTCATCCAGTAACATTGTTGCGTGGGTGTCGCAATTGCATTAACGCGCATTGCGGTCCCCTACGAAAAAAAAAAAAAAAATAGGCGAAGGCACGAAGAAAATTCAACGAAGCCACAAACAAGTTAAGGCGCACGCGAGTCGCGCTCGAGACCGTACAAGGCAGTTGAACCCGCGTGGCCTCCGCTCACGCAAGAGCCGTCGCCGGCCGGGCCAATGAGTTGTTATGAGCCCACTGCTCCAGCTGCGTTAAGAGATGCGGAGCGCTGAGGTCATCGGGGCCACCATACGCGCCCGGGGATCAAGCGGCCGGCGGAACGCCGCACCTCGCCCATCGCTTCAGCCGGACGCCGCCACATCCTTCGCAGCCAGGTAGAGGGAGAGATTCAGCCGAGAAACGACCGCATGACAGCTGCTACTTGGCTACTCCTGGCAACGAAACCGCAGATTTGTCCGAGCGCTTAATTCATCGATGTGTTCGTTTACAGGTGGCTTATTAGTAAACGGCTTTGACATTCCCTCTTGCAATACCATTGCCCCACACAACGTTCTTCAGTCAATTTGGTCCCTTTTTACAATAACTTCTCGGTAGTAAATGGGCTCGACGTAAAACTTTGATTTAAATAGTGGACTTCCTACTTTAGATCAGGTGGCCGCGGTTATCCAATCCGGAGCTTCGTTAAGACTTCATTTTTAGAATTAAAGCTCCCGATTGGATAAATACATCCCAGTTGAACGTACGTCAGACGTGCGTATTTAAATCCGAGAATAGTGGGGGATCCGAACGGAGAGGAAGGTACAAATGACCTCCCCCCGGAGGAGACAAAATAATTACATCAAATTCACATGGATAAGATCACGCCAACAGATTACTCCCACTATGAATATACTGGTAATAAAAAAACATGATCTCAGGCGTAATTCATCATCATTTAATAAAGAACAAAGAATTCTGGGCTACACTGAGAACATCTTTTATTGCAGCAACTAATAGAATCCCTTATAATTACTATGGTAAAAAGCAATAGATAGGAATATTAATTAAATTTAAAGAATAACTACGAAGATAATACGAGAACGTGCAATTCCATTCCTAGAAGAACAGAAAAAGTCTTTGAATTATCAACATTGAACGAGGTTCGCATACGTTGAGGTGCGTAGCACACGCGACGTAGGCTGCAACCGCGCCGCCCTCGTCATACCACGCGGCTGACCCAACTATCCACTCCAACTGCCACAGGCCTCTACACACCACTCGCATACGCCGCTCCTGAGCACGCCACGGCCGGGCCGGGCCCGCCTGATTAGACACAACGAGCGCTTCTGTGTGCGTTGCCGCCGGAGAAACAACAATTTTTCACTGGCCGCAATTACGACGCGCCGCCGTGTTCGCGCGCAACGTCTGCGTTGAAGCGGGCGGAGCCGCCGAGCTGGTGGTGCTGCCGCCGCAAACCGCGAGGAGAACGGCCGCGGGCCCCTGGACCACTTGCCGCGGCCATTTCGCACGAACGCGAATGAAGCCGTTCGCCTTCCCGGGAACCCGGCCAAAAAACACGGAATCACGCCTAACGCGCGGGATTACGCTCTTAAGGCTCATTCACAATGCAATCACAAACATAAGCATAACACATAGACATAGACATTAACATAAGCGAAGAGTTGGCGTATTCACAATGTCGAACATAAACATAGGCAAAATAAGAGTTTCTATTGGCTATGACAATATTCTAGTTTACTATTGGTTGGATATGAGAATCGATTTCGAGATTTCAAAACAAATACGACAAACACAACCACGCAGCACACGAATAGTTCGCCTATCGACTTCGATACTCGATTTTGAGTTGTCGAACTGTGATTGGCTCATTCCTTATGTCTGACATAAGCATAAGCACAGAAGCTTGAAGCTTGCAAGCTCTTAAGTTAACGTCTTACGTGTTATGCTTATGCGAACGCATTGTGAATGAGTCCACTTGTAGACGTAGTCCTAACTTTTATGTTAACGCCATGCTTATGCTTATGTTTGCATTGTGAATGGGCCTTTAAAGGGCCCCAATGCTGACGGACCGCCTGATTCCGTTAATGCTTGCTCGTTCTACAGAGCGTGTTCGTATGGACAGCCGGACTCCGTAGTCAGGCGTTAGCCCTTTCAAGGATTAATTACACACATTTGGGTGCGGCATAACACAGAATGTCTGAAAAGTAAACTAGTCAGAAAGTTCACTCTCTCAAGACGTTGGTGGACGGCGAATTCTGTACAGTGATGGCAGTTCGCAGTAGGAATTATAAGACCCCCCTCGAGTCGCTCTTTTACTCCACCTCACAGGGTCTATGACAAATCCCATCCTGTCTGGAGAACAGCAATCGTTATGTCTTCTAATGTAATCACCCGTTCAACAGAACCGAAAATTCACCTTCACTAGCTTTCCGTTGGCGAAACAGTCAATTATTATGTGCCGGAGCGTAATTGCCGTTTTCTACCGCAACGACCAATACTCCGAATAATTCGGCGAAATCAGTCACGAGTTGGCTATAATGAATTACCTTTCCCGGAAATCTACGTTCCATAGAAGGCTTCTCACAACTGTCACAATGCTAAAATTCCCTTTCCAAGTACGCTAGTGATACTCCAGCAGAATTAATTCCAACTAGAACCAACATCACAAATGTTGTTAGGTTATAGGATCGTATAGATTTCCTTTTCGACAAAGGAGTAAAATTTTTTAATAAATTAACTGGCCACATATGACAACAGAAAATTCTGAACAGACTCTCATAAAACTAATGAGCGCAAGTTTCAATTACCTTTGACCAAATATAGTGACACCTTGAAACACCTCATTTGCATGGAAAACCAGAAACACCCATGCATTCTCTTATATTTCAAAATGTTCAAAATTTCGAATTCATTATAGTGTTGAGAAACTAGGCATGAAAGTGAGAATTATCGAGATCTTATTCCGGGGTAGTAATTCCACCTAACCAGCAATACCTTCGTTCAGTCGGGCGAAAGCAGGTAATAATTTACATCTCCACAAGCTAGCTGCCAAGCCAAGAGAAACTGCGGTTTGCATCTAGTTGGCGCAACCAATAATTCGATCACCTCGTCAGACTGATTAGATGCGAATTTCACCGTCTGATGGACCCTTTGCCGCAACCTAGAATAGCAGGAGCACATCCAGAATTGGAACGTCAATGTGCACCGATAGACCTCCGGATTGCTCTCGGCTGGATGGGTCCAAGTATCAGAATCTGAAGCGACTAAAACTAGCAACCCTTCGTCCAGGTGCACAGTTGCGTAGGTGGACGGAAAATTCACAGTTATTTGACCACGGCTGTTCGATACGAGACGGAAAGGCTATTTGCAAACAATTTTTCCGTCAATAAAACTACGCAAGATTTCAAGAGAAAATGAATAGTACTTTTACTGCAATTCTGAATCCATGTCAAAATTTCGTACCTGCTCTTCATATACTTAGCCTTTTTAACTAAAGCTGAAAATGTGTTTCTCATTTCTACAGGGACATGAAAGATTTTAAATTATTGTTTAACAGAACATAATGCGACGATATTAGTTTACGTTCTTTGGGTATCTGTAACACCTTTTATAAAATCAACTTGAGAATAGAGATTCTAATCAGGACGAATGGAGACTTAACAAAAGGATATTAAGAAAATAGAAATCTCGTATCTGAGGTTCTAGGTTCTAGTCCCCTGTACCTCCAACAAAACTGGTAGCCTGCGGCGCAGTATAGCCGTTTCCGAGACAATTCATACTGAATTCGACCCAATCAACAGATAAAAGAATAGAATTTAACTGATATGTTAATATAAGCTCTATACATCTCATACCACTTCCTACTTCAGTTATTTTTATCCTAACGGTTATTTCTGAAAACCTGGGACATCTCTGTAATTCCCATTTCTTATTTCGAAACACTCGTCATGGAAAATCTGGAACATTCAGTATTGTGGAACGTGTAGATATCAATGTTTGGCGTCGTTTCTAAATAGATACAGATAAGTCCGAATTCAAAGCTAAAAACATTACGTAATCAGAATTTCAACATCATTGCCACGTGTATAGTAGCAGCTGCACTGATTAAATATGAACAGTGATCTCAAAGGCCGTTGCCAGTAAACACCGATTAATCATCGACTCAGCATTGTTTGACAAAAATCAAGAAACCGCAAAAATTATTTTTAATTTTAGAAAATCAAGAACAAGATTACATTTTTACTCTTACCAACACCAATACACGCTAATATTGATTCCCATATTCATGGTGGCCTTTCACATCTTGTAAGTTCAAAATCCTGATAACCGTGTGTGGCGAAATTAAGCCGAATTTTCAATACACTGTAACGGTAACTACTGGAAATATTCATTGCCAAAAACACGCATTTAAAAATGTAATTCAAAATAACCGACATGTTCACAAGCCTAGGGACGGAGAGAAATCTGGAAATTTACATACATCAAAGCCAGAGTTAAATTTGTTAAGACTTATTCACCACTGAAAAATTTAATTAATTATATTATTCAAAATTTACACAAAATTGCAGCCCTTGTCTCACAAATAAAACCATCTTTAAAAAGTGTCCTAAAACCCGTTATTTCGACCGATAGGCCGACAAAACATATCTAACTAAAATGGCTAACTTCCACGAAAGCCATGGGCTAACGTGACTGTACCAATCGCGGGAATTCCTCCGCGTCCCTTTGGAAATTCATGGTACGATAAATTCGAATATGGTAGACGAATTTTGGACTGATCGAAATCAATTCGACGCGAAAACTGGATTGTTACGGCTGGGAAAACAAGAAACCAAATTCCCTAGAACTCCGTAACGAAAACGACCTTCACATTTCGAAGGTAAATAAGCACAACTTCATATCCTTCACACCTCTCCTTCACTTTGCCTCACGACTTCAAAACCCCCCAGAGTACTCGCATACTAATGGGTACGATAATGCAGTACGTTCTGCCCTTAATCCTCTTGGCGGCCGTCAGAATACCTCACTTCCCCAGCCCTGCCGATCGCGGCGGCCAGCGAGCAGGCCGAAGATCGCGCCGCCTGGACAGCCCCCCCGAGATGACCCGCGCGCCCAGAAATAGCACACAAGGTCGCGCGCGCCGGGGCGACGGTCAACGCCCGAGAGGCGCCTCGCTACAATCAAAGGGACGGTCGGCAGCGGGAGCAGGCAGCTGGGCAGCTGCCCACACCAATTGGAGGGCGTCCGCGGCGGGGGCGAGCGCGATTGCTCCACGGCGCACACGCTACTGCTTAACCCTATAGGAGGATCATATTTGGAAACCTCGATAGTCCCAGCGGATTGAAGTATGCACGTAGCCTACAGTGTATAAAAAAGTAATAACTCAAATGAACCTAGGTAGAAAAAAAATCCATGTACATGCTTTGGATTGACTAATTGTTTCGTTTTCCGGGCGCGTCAACTGCTTTGGTAATTAGTCGCGTTAGTGTAGTGCATGTTTTTTTCTCGGGAGATGGCGGTGTTCTTCCCCCACTGGATGGCGAGATTAGGCGCCGACCAACCGTCGGCCAGTGGGGTTTCCCCCTACCCGCCAGAATTCCCATCCAGACAACGACTGAATTCGACCTAGCTGAAAAGCCAGTGTCGAAAATTCTGCCGCCGTCAGGACTCGAACCTGGGACCTCCCGGTCAGAGACGCTGCAGTGACATCAGTTGATGCACTGAGCTACCGCTCCCGGTGAGAAGGCTTTGGAATGTTATTTTAGCGAACAGAATAACCACTGAATACCATCCCCCCCTACGTAGTATCGAGAGTTTACAAGTTAATAAAACATGTTTTATTGGACAATGTCTAACGAATCTACGAAGAATTAATAAATATTACGAAACGGCACAGCACATTTGTAGGTCACACATCCATGCACTTTACTCCATTCTTTTCGGAATTAAATGAAAGAAAAAGCTAGTACTGTGTATTCCAGTACTCACCACACACGGAGTGGTCGTATCTGTAATTCCGGTGTCACTGTACTCAAACAGGAACCAATTGATTTATTTAAACTAGCGATTGTGCAAAGATGCTCAAAACACGTAAAACAAATATATTAGACAAGTACAATAGTAAGGTGGGCCTATTCCGACGAATAGGAGAGAAATTATGTCAGTCCGTTACACTCCCGATTTACTTCGTGATAGTTACCTTCCTTTATGAATTTTGGAGTTCGTAACTATCTTCAACCGGTTTGAATGCAAGTACACTCACCAACCGTCACTTGCATAGATAAGAGTTCTAAACGGAATACAAAACGCCAGTGCCCTAGTTCGCTAACTTAACGTAAACTGGTTGTAACTTATTCCAAGGCCAGTGAGCCGTGGAAATTCTAGTACATGCAACAAGTAATGCGCTATTCAAAACTAGCTTAGAAACTTGCTTGTATTCAACCTAGAAAACTGCCTAATCCGAGAAACTTCAACTAGTTCAACGTCTACTGCTCCACATTCAAGAAAGGACAGTATCATTGGGGACCTAAGCAATGAGGGGATCACCATCCTACAGCTTTTAACGTGTCAAGACCCGCGCCAAACGACCCTTTCCCACGGTTCTGTTTTTTAGCTAAGCCAAATGGGCGAGCGGCAAGAACCGTGGGAAAATAGCAGAAAACCGGGAAGTACCAAGGGGAAGTTGCAACAGGCAAGCAGGGAGGTCACTCGATAGAGCGCGAGAAAAGTAAACTACTTACCCAGTATTTCCGATTTAGATTTGATGAGAACTTTTCCTTGCCGTATCGCACTTCCCGGCTTTTGAATTCAGCGTAGTTAAATAAAGTTACAGTTAAATTGAATTTACGCAATACAGGAATATACGCGATAAAATGTAGTTGGTGAGGGTGGGGGCACGCTAAACGTAAATAATCCCTATTTCCTGGAAGATCCTGATTACAATTTGATTATAAAAAGCAACAAGTGTGACAAAATCGTATGCTTTGCTAATATAGAGAACAGTTTACTGAAAAAATCTAAACATTTTTCACTCTTGCTATCCATTCTTGGCATCCATACGCTCTGATGGGTTACAGTGGATCTAGCCGAGTTACCCCTTTCGGCGGGCATTTCCATAATTAACCTTAGTGTCTTTAGCAAGTTCACAATAAAAATAAATTTACAACGTATATAATCGCGCAGATCGTCCATTTCGGGGTACAAAAAGTTACACGACAAACATTCTTCCAAAATAATTGTTTAAATTTTTCTTTTATTACAGAATTAGATTTAATTGTAGATTTGGTGAATCCAATCTTAACGATTCATGTAAATGTACGAAAGAGTAAAATTCACAGCGTTTCACCAATGTACTCTTAGGCCCATTGAAGCCATCAAAATGGTTCTCCTACACGGAACTGGCCAAGAATTGCGCAATGCATTCCTCTCTCCGAGAGTAATCGAATGAGATTTCAATATCAGGACAGAAAATCACCAAAACGCGTTTTCATTACTGAAACAAAAAGAGTTTTGGACAAATTTCTTGGAATTTTCTATTAGATCCAAATAAATGATTATCTTGATAGCTCCGAACAAATGATCAGTTTATCAGGAGGCCTAGACTCTTCGAATGTGACCATGTCTGGATTGGTGGACCAGAAATGATCTAGTCGTGAGCGGTAACACAGTCAATATACTGTTATTATACAAATATTACTATATAAGATATCCTACGTATGTTAAGGTAATCACGTCCTTCTCAAACTCTCTAATGGCGCATTTGCAGGGAATTCACTTGCTTCTGAACACGAGTAAGCTGCCAGTGCTGCGAATCGCCAGGCTGATGCCACAAATTACGAGCGGACACATCTTCCGGGAAAATACTCTCCTGAAACGTTAATGCCCGTGACGTGGAAAGTGACTAACGTTTCAGGATTTAATCAACTGGTCACAACTGGTGTTGGTATAACTGAACTCCCCAACGCACGCAATCAAATCCTACCTGGAACGGAAATCCGAGAACTCACGAGTCAAAAAGAGTTCCAGGAACTTTTTAAGTTAACCCAAATCTGAAGTGTATTGAATGAAAAAAATAATCGGACAGACAAGATTCAAAATTAATCAACGCCGTTAAATCCGTTAAAATCAATATCGTTAACATTTGAATTTGCTCGCCCTTTTGACACGAATTTTGAACCAAGATCGAAAATGATCTTACTCTGTCGACACTGTTCTATGAAATCGCTGCTGGAGTACTTGTAAAGGGAAGTAGTTGCTAGAGAGATTGGGCACCCTCGAACGTTAAGGTACTTTCGATCATGCGCATGCTCAATATACGTTTCGCATCACTTTCGAGCATCTGCGCATGCGCAAAGATAGTCTGTCCGCCAAGACTGGCGCAAACTCTTCCGCTGAACTGGACGGTTCAAACATATCCATTCCAAGAATAGTCTCACAGCAGCTCATGGGAATACTCGGCGGATGTGCTGCCCCGCGGGGTCAGGTCGGATATGCCGCGGCGTCGCCGGCCGGGGGAGGGGGGGAGGGGCAACGCGGTCGCGGGCCTATCACACCTCGGCCCAAGGTTGCCTCAGGAAGCGGGACCCTGATACCGACACCCGCTTATCACCGCCCTAATTACTGTTATCGAAGCGCGCCGCCCAGGGCGCTGGGCGATAGGGCACAGCGAGCGCCCACTGCAGGGCGAGGAGGGGCGGGGGTGGTCGGGTGACAGACGAGAGGCCACACGGTGAAGGGGAGGGGGGAGGCGGGCGGCGACGAGGGGAACCGAACGGGAGGGGACGGGGAGGCAAGGGCGGCGGCGGGACTTCCCGTCTCGATTGTCTCCACGTGCAGCTGCCGAACGGGAGCGTGGCGACGAGACTGACACGGCACACACGAGCGGGAAGGGTGGTAGAAATTATGGACGATTGTTCAGGATATTAACAATGAAGTCTTACTGATTTTCTTTTACAAATTTGTTACGTGACGAACGCTTTTAGACTTGTCTCGAAATAGAAAATTATATAACTAAAAGAAATGTTCTTCAATATACCAAAGAGTAACCAACAGTGAAATTCTTTCAGTTTCTTAATCGCAGCGGGAAACTCTTTTCTCTTCGAAAGAGCATTCATTATTTCGCGTATGCATCAATAGATGATGTTTTAGCATCATTCCCGGGCGGATGGATTTCTTTTTCAAAAAAGAAAATCATGCTACACGTGACAAGATATATCCACAAGAGATCATTAAAATTAATTCGAAACTCAGGGGGAAGATTCGCAAATAAAATGAGTCGTCTAATTAGACGCACTTCCAATGAAACTGCAGAACTTTTCCACGCCCCCCCCCCCGAACTACGCGCCGTCCCAAAACCGTTCGCTCCCTCCCTGAAGTCTCGCTCACTCTCACGACCAGGCGGAGCGATATCGCGTACAATCCCTGACCGCAGGCGCGGAAGGGTTGGGGGATTGGGAGGCGGGAGAGAAGCCGATTCGAGTATCGAAGCCCTCCCCGCCCTCAGCCCTGGCTGCAACTGTACAACTTCGCGAGACCACGCGGTGGCAACGCAGCGCCCGCCCCCGCCTCCACCCGCCCACTTCCCCCCTCCCCTTCGCCGTCCCCGCCGCGACAGGCAACTCGCTCCACGAATGATGTTATTTCAAAGAGGCGACGCCTCGCCAATTTGAGCCCCGCTACTGCGCCGTTGCAACAGCCTAATCGAATAGAACTCTGGGCCTCGGGCGGGCGAGCGGGCGAACGCCGCGGGAGCACCCCCACCCCCTGCCCGCTCCGGCCGCCGACACGTGCGCCCCGCGCCCTTCCCCTCCGGCGACGGCGAAGGGCGGCCGAAGAGGGCGCGAGAGAGCGAGCGACCTTTGCGCAGCGGAGGGGGCGCCAGCGCTTCTCACGGCGGAAGTTGCCCTCCAGACGCGACGGTTGGCCGGTCAAACCCCGGAAAGAAAACCGTACTAGACTACGCAATATTTCAATACCTACACGAAGAGCAAAAAGGTGTGCAACCCCTCCTTTTTTTCCTATATTCAATTCTTTTATCTCCATCCGGGGCCGAATTCCATAGTCGTCATTGAACTGTTTACCAGTGTTCACGAATTATCAAAATGACTTTTAAACAAAGTATTTTAAATTTATTTATTATTCATCCGTCTTATTACATCCTAAATTTTATAATTAGGTTTGTACCCTTCAGTTTAATTCCTATCAATTTATAAAACGTGAAAAGCATAGAATGTGACCAGTTCTCATCAATTAATTTATTAAACAGTTGGACCAAAAACTGATACATTGTAGCTAAGTTTCGGGAATTAGTATATTTCGAATCATAACGCAGGATTTGTAAAATTCCGGAACAAAAAAGTGTTGAAGTAATTCTGTAACAACACGAAGATACTTTTTGAGTACGAATTACGACAATCTGAACTTTGTTTTGTTTTTACATATCCTGTTCTGGGACTGGCATAAAAATTTTGCCAAGCAATTCGCGAAATACCAACCGGCAGGAGGTGCATTTTTTTTCCTTTCTAAAGAGAGGTCAATTTAAATTACGTCCTTTTGAACTTAGGGTGTCTATGCTGTGAAACGAATTTAGCGCGTACACTGCTGGAACACATTATCCTTCGCACGACAAATTGCGTATCAGACGAACGTAAAAGCTGCATGTGTACACAAGCGTACACAAGCCATCGCGGCTCGCAGATGGACAACAGCGGTCGCCGCCTAATTGTTCTCTCAATGGAACACCAAGTTGCAGTGAAAATGCAACGGCCGCTGATTTACCACCGGCGCAGGTCAGGTATTTGATGGTATACGAGACGCAAATAGTCGATATACAAAACGCCTTGGGCTAATAATAAGGGTGCGATTCTTACGAAACAAGCCTATACTTAAAATAATGCACGAATTTCTCAATTCAACGTTGCAATTCCAGCACAACTAACAGTGAGAGTACTTGGGAATCACACTGTGCTTTACTCGTCACACGAACGTTTAACTGCGGCAATGCTAGGTTATGAAGTGTTTTACACTGAAACGAATGGGTATAAACCACCTCGCCTCAATGTTCGATCGAACATTTTGTAATCATCCATGCTCTGAACAATGCACTCGTTATATGGACTCTGTATCTATGTTTCCGACCAAGTTCTCAGCAAACTTGCGCATGCGCTCGGTTTTCCCTATTATCCAGCAGCTGGCAAAGCTGACCAATTTCATTTACTACTGAGCTTTTGTACGATTTTTGTGGCACGGTCAATTAAAAGGCTACTCGTCTGTAGTGGATGAAAGAGTCCGTAACTAAATGTAGCCGAAAGAATTATCGAAACTGAAATTTCTGTACAGTTCAGTATTTAAGAAGTGAATAACCTTGCACAACTAACAAAATAATCACGCACGGATATCAAGACAAGACGAACCTGAATGTAGAATTTGTTTTCCGAAATATGTAAAAGCCAGTATTTGAATATACTCCTAACGTAGCATGAAATATAAATTCTGCGAGCTGCCGTTCATTTCTACATGAAGTGAAATTGAATATTTTAAGCGGGTCATAATATGCATTTTTACAAATATAAATTTCGTTCACAAAGCTTCTTTATTCGCCGTATTACAGAGGATCGAGCAGTTGCAAGGCACCCGAGATTAGAGGAACTTAGGTTTAATAACTTGTAGTTTAAAATTAGCGGGAAATCTCAGTCGCTCCCTGGTCTCGCCGGTTCAGAAGTCGTAACGCCATCTCGCCAGAGAGATCGCGGCGATGGCGAAATCGCAGCAGCAGCGGCGGCGACATTTTCGCGCCGGTCTGAGGGAACCTTTCGTGTTTCAGTCGTGAGACGGATGAGCTCTCTGGCGCTCCGGGAACAAGGCTACAATCTGTCCACAGCACTAGAACGCCCTGCAGCCCTATCATGGTGCAAGTACACAGCGGGAGGGTAAGTCTTGACGGGTGGGGAGGGGGGGGGCGAGGGCGCGGAGGGAGAGAAACGAGTGAGGGCATCTGGGGGACGAGATGAAGAGCGGGAGGAAACGCTGCCGTGAAGCGCGACGGAGCGGAACCGACGCGGATGGCGGAGAGAGGCGGGTTGAGCGAGGCAAGAGGGGACAGGAGGAAGGGAGAAGCAGAGGGTGACACCACAGTGATTACGAGCATATAATAAACGATCAAAAATCAGAGGACCGACCAAGATCTCTATTTACTACTTAGAATTGGATTTCTCCCAGTATGTTAACTTATGATTTTTTTTCAATTATGCTGGATTTAGAATTATTATTTGTAGATGAACAGTAATTTATTACATATTCGACCTACATATTGACTGAAGCGTTATTAAAGAAAATTAGTAAACTCCATATATTCATCAATGTCTGCTTCTAGAAAGTATCAAGTAAAAACATAAGTAAAAAAATAAGCTCTAAAAATCAGAATGTCTAGAATCTTTGCTTGGAAAAATCGAAAATAGAATATCGCTGACGTCATACAAATAACGAAAACCTGGAATTGTTAGCGAGAAAATTGCCGTTGAAAATAATTGTAAACACGGTACTCTCAAAAGCAAATTGGCAATAACGCATTATGTACTGGGAGTAAAAACAAGGACGAAAGACGCATAGAAAATATAACCAAAAAATTGGAACCCTTTAAAAAACCCACAAGGAAG
Organism: Teleogryllus oceanicus; assembly: GCA_964035755.1. Lineage (NCBI taxonomy): Eukaryota > Metazoa > Arthropoda > Insecta > Orthoptera > Gryllidae > Teleogryllus > Teleogryllus oceanicus. The sequence continues at coordinate 231,438,514 of CAXIVR010000001.1, read as the reverse complement.
AAAACAGAACAAAATGTGAAAAAAAACATCACGCCCGGGCAGATGCAGAGCAGGCAAATCGACACGAACCAGAACGCCGGCGGCACGCGGCCAGGCGGCAAACCGGGTGGTACGGACGGGGCGGTGGCGGCGGCGGACGACCCCACCCCAAGGGGGGGGGGGGCCTGCGACAAAGAATGTACAGGGGCTGGGGGCTCCGAAAGGCCTCTCCTCCACAGCCAGCCAGCGGCCTCTCGTTCGCCCGTTTCGCCCCCGTCTGCTGCGGGCGCGGGCGCGTTTGCCTGAGCCCATTCATACGGCACCGGCTGTAAAGAGGAAGTACAGTCGCGTCCACGCCGACTCCGCACGCGCTCCGCCGCGCCACGCCACCGCGCGACATCAAGCCCCGCCTCGCCACGCAACCGCGCGGACCCGCGCTATACGCAGGCGACTCGAGCCGCGTGCACGCATCCCGTTTGGCGCGTACGAGTGCGGACGGCCGGCTGGCCAGCCGACCAGCCGCCCGCCACGTGACGTCACCGCGCGAAATGAACAAACGCCTGCATTACGGAGGAGGTACATCTTCTCCCAGTTCAGAAACCTACCGTTAAAAACCTGTAGGAATCCTAAAACGCTTCCAATCCCATTCGTATTGTCCAATGTTCCGATTAAAAGAAAGACTATCAGAATTACTGTAGACGCCATGAAATTAATCCTACCGGTTAGAAGTCTGCGGAGGTGTTTTTAGATGATTTTTAACAGGTGTCCATTTCTTGATCTCGCACCAGAAGACGAATGCTGATTTAGTTTTACGATCACAAGAACCAAACGAGATACCAGTTACTGAAACGTGCGGCACATCGTATTAGAAATTTAGGGAATAAGTTTGTGTATTCACGTGGGATTTTTCACCATAAATTACATCCTGAGAATCTGCAACGGAATACAGTTCACGTGAACAACTATGCCTCGTCATATGCAGTTTCACGTGCCGATATACATCAATTTATCAAGAAGTAATCCACAGTGATCTGAAACAACTGATTCTTAAGCCTTACGATTGCATTGGTAACTCTGCGATTCTTTTAGTCAGGAAATGAGGGTTGTAAACAAACTTAAAAGTAAAAATTTTTTCTGAAGAAATATTTAGAATAGTAACTTAACATTTACTTTATGATTTTCAACCGTAACTTGTCCCAAGCGAAAAATGCAAATTATTAAAATAATATCGCATAATTTACATAACCAATTTATCGAATTTTATTTCCAACTATTTGCATCTCCAAAGCAAATCCAACCACCACTCCCAAGGCAGAGCTGCATAAAAAAGCATCAACAAGAATAGTGGCCGGAGTCTCATTTCTAGTAAACTCATCAGCCGCATAGTTGAGCCCTCTTGCAGCGGTATGCAGAGCTAAAGAGGAAGTACAGCCGCTGCGGGCGGCGTGCAACACAGTTTCGTCCACCGCGGTCTCTCTGGGCCGCCGCGGGTCCCCAGCTGCCTCAAATAGACGGGAAATGCCCGAGTCGCAGAGCACAATAGTGCAGTCCTCCTTTGCGAGCCCCTCCCCCTCTCCCCTCGGCCACCGAGCAGCGACCCTCCCGCTCCTTTCTTACCGCGTGCCCCGCTCCACCCGGCCCGCACCCGCCCTCAGACGTGCAGTTACATCAAACGCCCACAGAACCGTTGCAAAAGCCTCAGCTTCTCTCTGCTTCTTGGCCTTCCCGGGGTATTTACTTCTCTGCGCACAAAAGCCTCAAAACTGGGAGCTTCGACCGAAAGAAAGTCTATATGAATAAACACGCGAGACGAAGGAGAAACGCGAAGACGAGACTTCGCAGTGGAGGAGAGCAGTGCTCCTACTTCGACATCTGAGCTTCCTCTTCCGGTGGCCTTCTCGTCCTTTTGTCGGGCAGACTATTCTTTGCTCCCGCTTCAATGAATTGGAAGCGCGACTTAACAATACGGCGATGGTCGCTGAGAAATTATTTTCTCGAGAAATCTATCGAGTTAAGTCATCCGCAGTAGAGTTGACGGGTAGAAAATTATTTTTCGCTGTTGACGAATATATTCACGACCACAAAACCTAGTAATAATTCGATTTCCACAAAATAAAATTATCCTTAACGAGAAAAGAAATTCTAAATGTGTTAGGACGGCAACAAATGGGTCCCTTTGACACAAGAGCGAAGAGCCAGTAGCTATATTTTCGAATACATGCTCTGGTCGGCAAACTAATTGCTTCACTGACTTACATAAAATTAAACAGATCAAAAATGAACCTGAAGATCAAGGAAATGTAAGAGAATGAAACATTCATGAAGAGCATGCTACACACAACTCTATAACTCACAACTCAACAAGCAAAAATATATTACTGGATTCCGGGTAACTGAACCATAAACGTCATAGATTGGAGTTCAATTTATTCACCTCACTGTTCTTTTCTTCAAATCAAGAAAAAAATGGATTTTCAAGTCTATTTCTTTACATTTCTCACTCAAACATTGTTAAAATTGCAATCATTACTAAGTTCCAGATGATAACATACACAGACGTACTCGAGTAGCTGTATTCCAGAAGTTCTTTTTCAAAAGAGTGCATACACAGACTTACTCGAGTAGCTGTATGCCATACCACGGACACTACGTGAGGCATTTCGTCGAAATTCAAAACTTAACATGTTCCTGATTTTTCTCCAATCCATGAAGCTTCCGACGCCACCGTAACCATCTTCACTACTTGTGCATAGCGTAAAATTACAAAACTGATCGAAGCAGTGCATTAAGAGACGAATTTCAATCAGAAAGAGCAATGATCAAACTTTTCTTCGCAGTCTACATCAGCACGTGTTGCTTGGAATAGGGCAAGTTCCTGAGCACATTTCGTGTTAGAAATTTCAGATGTCCTTTCAGAAACAGCACAATACAAATTCCTACAGTGTTGTCCTAGGAATGGGCGGATATCCACGCCTTTGAAATGAAATGTCTTCTGAGTACACAGACTGACCCTGGCAGAAGGACCTCGCGGTCAACCAACCCTCCAAAAGGATAGACCACTAAAAGCGGTTTCCAGAAAAACTATCTTGGGAAAACCAAACTTCTAACTAAATTTCAACCATTTCCGACAATACCATTTGGCACGAACAAGATCCTGCTGTTCGCCGTAAAAATACACGGAACAAATTATACAAACTAAATTATACTAAAATTGTATTAAAATTCCGTCTAAGTAATAAATAGCATTTGGCTCGACTTCCACACCAACTCCCAGTCTAGACGCCCCGACCTCCCGCGAAAGGCCAAAAACCAACCCCCGCCAAAGTAGAACAGTTGCGCCGAGTGCTTACCGACAGGTCAGCGCACGCCATCGAGGCCGCCAAGCGAAGAGCCGGGCGAGCGGCCAACGACAAGTGAAGAGCTTCTCCAACTCAGCACAGCAGCAGCAGAAGCTACGGCCAGCGCGCCCGCAGAACCGTCACTAGTACATCACTGTCCCATAATTCGACTGGAGCGCCGCGCGGGCGCGAGCAACTACGCGGCGGTGGCAGCGGCGGCGGCGGCGGCGGCGACTGAGGCCGCGGTGGCGGTGGCGGCGGAGTCGCGGCCAATAGACGGGACTCTACCCCACCCCACCTCCCTCCGCTCGCGGCGGCGGCCGCGCGCGCACCCCTCCCCGCCCGCGGATCCCGGCAGCGGCGGCGATGGAGGCCGTGGCGGTGTCGCCACCGTCGCCACCGCGCCGCGGGCTGGCTGCTCCGTTGCCGGCCGCCGGGGGTCCAGCAGCAGCAGCAGCAGCAACCGCTGTGCGCTCTACGACACATCCATCATGCACCCGATTGCTCCCCTCCCCTCTCCTCGCTGACCCGCCCCGCCGCCGCGCAGGGCGCCACGGCCGACCCGACGCCGACGCGCCGACGCTCTCATACATTATGTGCGGAACGTTTGCAACAGACGAGCGACTTCGGCCGCTGCGAAATGGAGCTACGATTTGCTTGAGGTCGCTGGCGTGCTGGGGGTCAGATGAAACTTTGAATGCTGTCCTACCGAGGTCAGGCACAAAAGAGGGGAGATGAAGACGCCATACCGTGACGTGGTCAGGAGGAGAAACATTCTTATTACACTATATATTTATTGCGAAATGGAAACACGTTGTTCATACAAGTTTTGACAATTTTCTAAATTAATTCCTTATACCTAAGCCTAAATTCCTTTGTAATTTGAATATTAATATTTCCAATGTTTTATGATTGAAAATCTATCTTTTGAAGCATTTGAATAATTACTTGAACCCCCTTGGCAGTAATGTTTTTAACGGTACCTGATTTTTTCTCAATGTGTATATTTATATCGAGAATTTATTTCGGGGAGCACCGCAATTACAACGGGCAAAACTAACTGATACAAATACTAAGGAAGGACGTTATCTAATATAGTACAAGCATTTCTGTATTTTATCCTGTTCTTTTTTGGCTATATTTGAAATGAATGATATGATTGACAGGTGTTGGAGCAATAGTGAAAAGAGAGGCCGGAGAAACGCATTGTATTAGTAATATATTTTATTGTTACGGTTCCAGGAAGACGAATGTAGAACAGGTTGCATAGCCTCTAGGAGTTCCTTGAACTACCGTGGCCAACCCGTTTCACGCAAATGCGTGTACTTCGAATGACTCAGATGGCGCACTATGCGCCGTAACGAAGAGAATCGTGGGCACAGGGCATAGGCGGACGGTTGGTTCTCGTAAGCCGCACCGCACCTCAGTCGTCATTTGTGTTTTTACCGGAAGGGACACGTGTCTCGTGAGGTTATAAATTCAGGAGCTGATAGAATATTCAATTAGAACGCCTTGGAGTGCGGTAATAAATGTAGATAGAGTCCGATTTCTAAAGAGTTTTTTTTTTGGCGTGACTTAGCAGACTCGGATCGTGAAAACGTTCTCCGATTTGTCGGAGTTATTGTATCAGTATGCGATACTTTCGTCAACAAATACACGTTGTCATATTTTCATTTTCATACAATCATGACAATGTCGTAAATTTTCATTGACAGTTTTTCATTCTTCGTGTTATTTTCTGCATTAAGTTTCACCGCTATTTTTCAACATCAAAATGTACGAAATAGAACCACGAAAGGGGATAGCTTCAAATAATGAATTACAATAATTTCGGCTTTCAAAACGCCCAATCTAGTAGAGCACATGGGACCAACTATGGCACTGTTCATTACCATCATCATTCGTCAACGATAGCGCCTGGTTGCCAAGATGTTAGCAAAATGTGACACAAAACCTATTCAAAACATGAATTTAGGATGTTCACTTCAGAGCAAAGGTACCTTGGGTGTGCGAAAATCGTTTATGCACTGTCACTCACAGCCGTGTGTATGTGTGTTCAGATGTGAAGTCATGTTGAACGAGACAAGAAAATTGAGTAAACAACGGAGAAAAGAGGTACTCCTTGTTAGAGGATAACTAGCAAATTGTTATACCGAACCTGCCTCGCAATTTTCCACATTGACCCAACCTTACTTTGACAAGGAAGTTCCTTGAATTAATGAAAGTAAAAGACAGGTGACTCATAACCGGGACCGGATGTACTGAATACATATTCCCTATCAATACGCACGCAGAACTGCTGCGGTTTTGAATTGATCTACTTCCTCGATAACACGTTTAACTATGTATTTTCCGTTCCACGTTCCCATTTTCAACTAGAATAACGTTGCATATTCAGCTGACCTTTTTAAGAGCCGTTGCGTAATCGCAGCAACTAATCATCACTAAACTTAAGTTAGAACGTAAAAGCTTTTCGAACACTGAGTATTTTGTGCATTGTTGAAACCGTATATAAACACACTGTGTATGACTGATTTCTACATAAGACCCGTAAATAAGTAATTTACCAAAAAAACATTTCGATCTCAGTATTTCGTTTAGTTTCATGGGGATCTATGGCAAATCGCACGGTTTTTCCTGTTTATTTGTTGATTGGCAAAAGAAATTTTGGCATCGTTGTATCGTCTGTCTAGTCTGTGACAACGATCCTTTTCCATTAAATTCACACGGCAGTCAAACTACACTATTTTCGCATTTATCTGTCTCTAAAACGAGCACAATGTCCACATCATATTCCGAGAAAACGTAGCTTTTCTATTCCTTCCATCTTTTGGCCCCGATCGGCCTCCATTTTCGAATTTCGTGGCTTACTGTGTCCGTATCCACGGCCCTTCGCGAAAGGCAAGTCAACGTTCCGTTGGCGAGCTGTTCCCGGCGCGGTGATTCCTGTTTTTTACGGAGGGGATTAATGGGGCACGGCAGATCGGGGTGCGGCGCCGCGGGCTGCGGGTCTGCGTTTTATGGGGGCTGGGTCGCCGTGGAGTACTCGTGCGTCGTTCGGTCTTGGTAGCGTTGGCCGACCTCCCCCCCCCCTCATTCAGACGCGGCGAGTGGTCACGGGAAGATCCAGAGAAGAATCTTAGGGGAGGAACTGTTTTGAAACATTCACATATGAATGCACAATCACATATGTTGTAATTATATTGACGAAGGAGAAGTTGATACCTTTAACATTATTAATAGGGAATTGGAATTGCTTAGAAATCTTTTGTTTATTATTCTCGATCCCATAGCAATCATCAGAGATGAAAAGTTACAACAAAATACGAGCTACATACAAACTGAAGTAGGTAGATAAACAAATTACTTTTTAATAAAGATATATAAAAGAAAAGTGAAATAAAATTGAAATGAAAATTTTTAATAATTTAACCATTTCATAATAGAATAATTAAGTTTTGTTGATGTTACTATGATGGCTTTCGAATTATTCCATACTAATGGATTTAAAACTGCACGAAAATGGCCATGTTCTAAACTTAAAGTCATTTTTTCTACGAAGAGGGAAACTCTATTTTTGAAACAATCAGTTTTACAATTGCTTCGAAAACACGAGTTCAATTTAAACTGTTTCGTTTGTTCACTTCAAGTATTGTTTGGTTGTGATGTTTTGGGATTGTTTTATCGCGCTGGGATCTAGGTACGTTTACATACAGCACGAGCTGTGGAAGGAGGTTCCGCATTTAGCACCACCACCTCCGCCGTAAAAGTGTGCACTATAAACTTCGCTTCGGACGTGTCACAGAGTGCAAGCGCCTCTGCCTGGTGATACAAGACGTGTCAGAAATACTAACATGTTCTGCTTGTTTTTAGTCTAGTACATGTTTTGTGAAACCTCAATAGTACAGACTAGAATGTACTATTTAACAAATTACGTCTATGTTATGTCCACGTTATTGAAGTGAGAAAGAATAAATTTGAGAAAATATTGTAGTAACGAATATCTGTTAACTGGTAATATCGAGAATATGATTTTAACATCATACGATAAGTTAGAAACTCTCAGTACGTGCATAATTTCTCAGATTACAATAGGAATTTTTGTCCTAAAATTATTTCTCGATGACCAATAACAAAGTCTCCGAAAGAAAATAATTACGCATCATTCTATTGATAGTTCGGTATGACTGCTCAGCACTGAAACCAAAAGCAATAATGTTTATTAAATGTAAGGGAACGGTCAGACAAATGCATGTATGGTCTAATTGTAACATTAAAGTACAAATTGGGTTTATTGTTCCTATGGACATTCCTTGTTTTCTTTTTCCTTTTACAAGTCGTCCTATCAATAAAGTGTTTCACAAAACAGATTATTGTTCACTGAAAGTTACATTATAACAAAGAGTCGATTTTGGTGAAGTTACCAATGAGTATCTGGTCCCGTGCAGACAGAGCGAAAATTCGTGCACACTATCTTCTAATATTAAAAGGGGACATCGCTTTGTGTGAAAATGGTTGATGGGACTAGATTTCATTGAAAGTACGTACATAAAAATGAAAATGATCACAAATGATCCCCCTGAGCACAAGTTAGAATTTGTAGTTTCTCATATTTAATTTTTAAAGAAGTATGACAATACGGATAAAATCTACGACACTTGAAATTAACATCAAAACCAGCATGCTTGTAAGCTGTTTCCAATTTTATTAACCAAATAAAAATCTCGGTTTCCAAAGGAAGAATTAGTATCATCAATGGAGATCGAAGAGGCGGCAAGGCGTGAGTCAATTCGTGGGGCGACTGCCCGGCAGGCTGAGAAATCACAAAGAGGTCGCCGGGCATCATCCCCACAAGAGAATGATTATTTCGTGTTTCCGGGCACGTCAACTATGTTCATGAGTCCCGTTTGTATAGTGAATGTTTTATCGCTGGAAGTGGCAGTGTTCTTTCCCGGTGGATAGTGAGATCCGGCGCCGATCTACACGTCGGCTTGCAGGGTTCCAGGAATCTTCCACTACCGGATCACTAAAAGTGTTCAAATCAAAACTATAGAAAAAGCTCAGCAAACAAAATGACATACAATTTTGCAAATCCTTATGTCCACCCAGCTATCAAAGAGCTCTCCTGTAACATTTTCTCTAAGTACGTGAGCCAGTGTCTTCTCGTTCTCCCGGCGCGGCCAGGCGTCCCGTCCGCCGGCGATGGCGGTCGCGGTGCCGGCCGTGGTTCGCCGCGCGTGCTCGCCGGTGCAATTCCGCTAAGTACATCGGCGATACGCCTGCGTTTTCATCATCGTCTCCCGCGGCCCCGGGCACGTGCGCGCGCCACGCGCCGCTCGGCAGGCGGCGCACGTTCCGCCGCTCGCTACGTTCCCCGAGGAGCACGTTCGCCGAATTGGACGCCCTCGTTCGGACGCGCAGGTTGTGTGCGGGCGGTGGCGGCTTGGCGCTGGATGGCGCCGCGAGGCGTGCGGGGGGATATTGGGGGAATGCGTTCGTTAGGGAGAGCAGCGGACTTGTTTATCGGCGAGCTCATCCTGTTAAAGATTGCGTAAATTTGGGAAGTCATGAGAGAGAGAGAATGTACTTTTAACTCCCTACTCTTGTTTTCTGACGAGGGAAGCGACACAAACCTTGAGATCGAGGCACTTGTGCAAATCGAGTAGTTATTACAATTAACAGAGAATTATCATTGCAATTAACAAACATTTAACAAACACCCTTTAAAATTATTCGAAAACTGAACAATGATTTTATGATTTTTGATCCAGAATGTGCGTTCAATTTATGTAAATATTATTCCTGAGGTGACGATACTAACAATTTTTTTATTACATAGTACTACTTTTCCAGTTTCATACATCCTCTTTACAATTTATTCCCCACGCTATTCCTTGACATGAAAAACCACCTCACGATCTTCCAGAATTCATTGTAAAGATTTTCTCACCAAGTACGTGTGTGACACCAACACCGGAACATTGCATTGCCGGAACGTGTGTAGTATAATGTTAGAACAATTGTGCAAAGCGCTGCAGCCCATAGAGTTGCGTGTAAAGCACTAGCATAGGGTTAAGTGAGGGGAAACTCGGCTTGTTCACTGCAACTAGTTTGGTAGCCTTTGAGTTCAAACAGGATGACAAACGTCGTTCCTACTCCTTTGAAAAGGCGGATATAGACCAACATGTGGTCTATTTAACATGTTCTATTACCGAGTGAACAGATGCATTCAAAACCGGAACTAATCAAGACCCTTGTTTCTCCAACAGAACTCAATACTGCATAACGCTTAGAACAGAAATACATGAATGCTACTGCGTAAACACTAAAACACTCTTCTCGAAATAATAAAAGGGAATTATATTCCAAATTTTCCTGAATAAAAAAGAATGGTGTATACGTAGCCAATTATTAATTCAATGTAATACGTTTTTATTTTTTATTTAGGGTTACGTATATTCTAGATATTCGCCAAGTCGAAGAAATTGACACTACAGCCACAATCTGCAATTAAAGGTGTCATGGTTTCCTCCGAAAAGTAAAATCTATCGAGCTGCTTTTGTTGTATTCGGACAAAACATACATTTGCGGGATTCATAGAGTCCGTTACGAAACGACTGGATGCTGTGCAGATACAATAGGACGCGTTCTTCCGGAAAAACACGAGATAAAGAGTGACGGAAATAACAATGAAGCGTTTTAACTCCGATTGCAGAGCAGCAAACTCGAAAAAAGCTGTAAAGTAACAAAAAATGACGATATTCTTGTTTGTATACCACAATTATGTCATGGTAGCCTGAATAAATGAAATAGATCTGATTTAACATTGTATCCAAATAAAACGAATACAATTCGCAAATAAAAGAATACAATACAATACATTTATGACAATATATTTTCTTTATTATAATTGTTTGTTATTAAAGCAATAGTTTTCAAAATACCAGACATATGAACGACATTTTACAAGAATTTTCAAACGCGCTATTTGATTTTTTCGCACCCAACGCCTAACGGCAAGTCCCACCCAATGTATAGCAAACTTTTGTTACATATTAGAGAACTTCTCAACGAAGTATCATGAATTAAGAATGATATTTATCCGTATTAGGATGTATTCAATTTATCCTAATAAGAACACATCACATTTTTAATACTGTCTTAGAACTATCATTGTTGGTTTTATTTTTACTAATTGCATTTGAAAGTAACCAAGAAGTGCCATAATTCTTATGCTAATAACAAACTCTCCAATACCAGCTCCTTATGTATTAACACCTCTCAAACACTATCCGAACAATTTTGTTCAGCAAAAGTTCTATATCTAGAGGCAGTAGCCCTGTTTGCATTTGCGTACGGTAAGGCCGTGTCTGGGCTATAACAACATCTTCAAGCACCATTTTAGCCTTTTTGTGGAGCTTAAACTGCGAAATATTGGGTTGGCCTGTCCTTTTGAGGAACTTCCGGACAGGGCCCGTTTGTGAAGACGCTGAGTGCTGGTGCCGGGTCGCTCTTGAGTTCTCTCTCAGGCTGCGGCCTCTGAGAGGCGCGCAGAGAGCGGATGTCAGAGGGGACACTAGTCAAGGGCTCCATTAGCTACAGGCACCCGGGCAAGTCTTTTCGAAATTGGGCACACGGCGTCTACACTGGAGGCACTCCCATCACCCGACCCACTGACGGCTAGAGACGACGATCGCTGCACAAATAAGCGGTTATTGAAATGGAGTATGTTTATGATTAAACAGTAAAATACAAACAGAAACTAAACACCAAAAGAACTGATGCCTTTGCCACCAAAAGAACAGATTTACTCATTTAGTCGCATTTAAAAAACGACTCTTTCTGAATACTATCTTTTTAATTCTCATTTTTTCCAAAGCCAGTTATTGGAAATAGTTGAACCCGGGGCAAAAAGTTATAGAAAAACCAGTGAATCTACGTGAAGGCTGGTTTTGCGTTATTCTCATTCCTCCTTACTACACTTGCTTCACGTGCTTCGTAGAGTATAGGCCCCGGCATATTATTTCGAAAACCGTCACGTACAACGAACAGAATTAAAGATCAATACTTAATGAAATACAGTATACCGGCACTTTGCAAAAACGTGCCCGTGTTCATTCGCATTTCATATGGATTCGATGCAAAACGTGCATTCAATTATGTCTAACAACACGATTGTCTGCCCGCGAAGTTGAAATACCGATACAAACAACGAATATCGATATATTGAAAATTAAGCGTCTAATGCGTGATTGTATTAGACCAAAGTAACAACAGTTATAAAAAAAATAGCGCTTAAATTCTATTTGATAAGAAAATTTAACAGAAACATTTGCACCTCACCAGCACACCAGTATTTACCACGCAAATTCGAACACGCAGTAAATGCTGATGGCCGTCCTAAAATCACGTCATCATAATTCAAATGCGCGGGTCGCACAACCGGAAGTGTGCTGTGAAACGCATCGTGTCTGTTCAAAAAGGCCACCGAGCCTACAGGCCGGTTGACAATCCCGGCTGCACCCACTTTTGGGAAGGGGGCAGAGGGTTCCGTAACGGAAAGCATGACCCGGCCGCGGCGACGGCGGCGGCGGAGGCGGCGGCGGCAGAGGTGCAGCTGCGGCGGGGCAGGCCGGCTGGGGCGGGCGGCGACGATGGCGGCGGCAGCGTGCGGCGCCTCTACGCCGCGCTTTATCGCCCTTCTGAAAGGCGACACCGGCGACGGTGGCGGCGGCGGTGGCGGCGGTGGCAGAGGTGACGGTGATGGAGACGGCGCTAGGCACGAAGCACGCGAATGCCCGGGCGTTGCGTTCCGCCGGACATAATTCACAATATCGTCGTTGATGATGGACAACCTCCTATGTGACGGAATTGTTGTGACGGAGTTTTATATTTAGGTATGAATGATTCAAAATGTGCCTGTTCTTTAGCTTGATAAGAACATTTCCAAAGAAAGCTACAAATTGTTGTCGTATAATAAAAAATTAAAAAACTTTCCTATTTACAATTTATTGATGATAGAGGAGGAAGCCATATGGGAGGTTTTCGTAAGGTGCTTTCAGAAAAATATTACAATAAATTAATAATTAATATTACTTCGTGCAAAGTGTAATAAGCCTAAACTTAGCCAAAGTACAATTTTAACATCAGAAAGTATTTTTCCTTCCTTTTATTTTTTTTCACATAGGAGGTTTTCTATCAACGACGACATGCATAGCCTGCGCCGGATGTCCGTGCGGCTGTCGATGCGCAATTTTAACTGCGCTTACGCAGAAGAGCGATAGTGCCTTAACGTTCGAGGGTGCACAAAATCCCTAATTACTCAACCCCTGTGTACCACTTTGGAGCATTAGCGCATGCTTGACTCGAACTACGCATGCGCAGAGAAATGAGATTGCTGTTGATTGCTGCAAGAAGTCCCTATAAATACAACTACAAAACTTAGGTATCGATTCTAAAATTCTCGTGGTTGAAAATAACAACGTCGATACCAATATCATAGCAAAAGTATCGCAATATTCGTAGTCAGTATGGGAGGGGTGTCACTGTTTTCAAAGCTAGCGAGCTTATCGTGAAATACCGGGAAAGTTTCCTTTCCAAAGCGGGGAATAGTGCTGAATATCGCGAGATTTTCCCGAGGCAGGAATTTCCGGGGTAGAATGTTGAATAAATAAAAAGCATTCGTGGACCCGACTTATCTGCCTGCGTTCGGATTGGTGGCTCAGCTAGAGCTGGTGGGATTTTCAAATAACCGGATCACTTTTTCGCGCCATATTTCTAAGCAGATAATGCGATGTTGACTTTACTAGAGCGCCATCTATGGCCCGACAGATTAAAAGATCAATTCAAATTTGTTCGTACCAAATTTTGCGAATAGAGACGCACGAATATTTTCATTTCAGGGAAGAAGTAATATTGTCAGCATACATTTATGATATATTCATATCATCAAAATGTACGTAATATATTTATTTAAAGGAAGGTGAGACGAGAGGACCCTGATATGTGTCGAAGTGATAAGGCACGTGATATCGGTACACTATTTTCAAGAGTGTCGAAGCTGAGATATCACGTCCTGCTTTCTCAGGTGAGCCAAACTGAAACGGGTCTGCAGCTGGCGTTCTTATCTTCCACGAGCAAATATTCTTCTGATATCAGCGTAGTTCCCTACAAAATGTCTAGTGACCGCTTAAATATTTCATTCGATTGACTATAAAGACACATTTGTCCAAAGTGAAGTTTACAGACATGGAGCATATAAATGCTCCCATGTCTGAAAAACACATACTAGTGCATCATTTGCACGCACAAGAAAGCTTGCTAGTTTTCTCCGAAATTGATTTCTATGCAGTGTGCTCCAACAGACACTCCAAAATTCATTAGTCACATTTCAAGCACCAACACCTAAACGGATCGCTTCTGTTTAGCAGGGTGACTTTTTACTCCATTTCCTTTTCTTGATCCCAGGGCACAATCGGACAGCAAGAGAGACAACCTTGCAGAACCTCTGTTGGAAATGAGACGTCTCAACATGGTACCTGCCGCCCCACCAAAAAAAGCCTTCGCTAAACAGCACGACGGAAAAGGGCTTGTTTAATATTCTGTAATGCCCTAAGGTGCGGTGATCTTCCAAATGCCGCGCTGCCCCGCAGGGCGTCTAGACGCCCGCCAATAGCGTATTCGAAGCTCGCGCCGGCGCGGTGGTCGCACCCTTTTTTGTGCGAGCTGCATCTCGCATTCAAACTCGCGAACAGCGGCGGGGCCAATTGGAGTTAGGCAAGAAGAGAGGAAGAACAAGTTCGTGGCCGTCCCACCGCCCGCCCTCCCGAAGCTTCTTGCGCGCTTGGCGTCGCTGGACAGAAGACGGACAGATGGACGCAAGAAATTCATCGTGTACAAGCCCCACCCACAAAAAGTCGCGCCCCCTTTCATTACCTCCCGTGTCTTAATTAGCTTCGGCCTCGATCTAACCTCCGGCTCCGGCTCCCGCTCCTTCCCTCGCCATTTGAACCTCCCCCGATAAGAAAAGGTGCAAGGACCAATGGCGTCCCGCCAAGTCGCGGCCGTGCTGCCGCCTTGCGGCCAAACCTCACAACTCCATCCTCCCCTTTCTCAACGCGCGCCCGTTTTCGCCCACCGCTGCCGTCTTCGTCCTTTTCTCCTCCGGCTGGGAGAAGGGAAAAGGCGGGGCGGGCCATGGAAGAGGAGGTAGAGGGGGAGGAGGAGCGGTATGAGGCAGGGGTTAGGACGGGCGAAGCGAGCGAATCCAAGGTTAATGGAGCAGAAATCGAGAAAGCACAGAAAAGAGAGGCGGCGACGCCAGCGGTGGTGGCTGCAGCAGCAGCAGCAGCAGCGAGGGTTGGGATTTGGGGTGAGGGAGGGCGATGGATTTTCAGACAGGAGAACACCGAGAACGCACGAGCAAGAGATGAAGTTTATGCGCGGGCGCGCGCGTGTGTGTGTGCGTGTGCGGGGGTGGGTTTATTGATTTTTCATACCTCCACGCCTTTGTTTTCCGCAGGCTTCTCATTCCTGTAGAAGACGTCGGGCGCGGAGGCATCGTCCCTGTGAATTATGCAGGAGACTGGCGTCCTGGAGACCACCACGAAAGCTCTTGGAGGACGCCGACGTGAAAAGAGGAATTGGTCTCCAGGCTCCGGGTTGTACCTCTGCGATTCAGTCTAGCGAGAGAGATCTTCTGTCTCGACTACACATGTATATCTTTTCTTTTTTTCCTTCTCTTCCAGCGACGTGTAATTGAAGTGCTGTAGAAAGTGATTTTATTCACCTCAATCGCTCTTCCCGTAACGCTCGGTGGCAGGGAGATAGTGATAAAACGTTTGCAGCAGGCGGAGGTCGAAGGCAACAGTTTTGTCGTACTTTGCTGAATATACTTACATATTACAGACGGGATGGAATTCTTTCCTCGGAATTGTTCCGCGGATGATCTAAAATTCCTAAAATCTTCGGCAGGAGAAATTCTTGGAATATCAACATTCTATTCAAATGATTCGAAAGAGTATACCATGGCCTATCCATATATCATAGAAGAATTATTTTCACAACTAGATTTCTGGAGTTTGAGGGTTTACTATTAGGCAATACGGAGCCACTTACATACTACATATAGTCACTAATTTAGTTTTGTCCGAAGAAACAATTCTTATAAGCTATAATTAATACTCATTCTACTATCAAAGATCTTACTTTCCTGACAGAAGCGAAGGTAAAATACTATATTCAAGTAAAGTTTGCAATATGCATTTTACTCATAACTATTGAATAAAATCTAAATTACTTCCATTTTTATTAAGGTAGCGACGCAAGTTTTCTACATCCGACTTCGTCAAAAGGCGTTCAATTATTGCCGCCATATTATGGACTGACAGTTTCCAGCTTATTGGTCCCCCCTCCCACTTCTCCAAAACTTTTTCCCACGGTCCACAGAGCTGATCTGATTTTGATGGAAATCGTATGGTGGGATTGTTTGTGCCTGCTAAGTGCGCAAATGACAATATATTAAATACGCTTCGATTGCCAGCGTAATTAAAAAATTGCGCGAATAAAAGCGCCAACCTAGCTCGAGGCTGGTATTTCTCGGATACAATTTTGCCTTTGAGAGATAATAACCATTACACGCTTTACGGCCCGTTATTTCGAGGAGTGGTTTCCCTTGGGGCGTCGTCACTAGAGGCACACGGTAGGAACAAGTCACACCACGGCCAGAGGACGGTTCATGGCCCCGTAACAAGCAAGCCCTTTCTCCCTTTCCGAGAATCGTCTTGAGCTTACCGCGGAAAGCGTTGTCTCCCAAACCTTTCGCCTGTGACGGGGGCGGCAATGGAGGCGGCAGCTCCCTCGGGTAGATCCGCTCTTCGCGTCAAGGGGGCGGGGCGGGGGCGGGGCACTACGCGTGGCGAGGGCTTCCCGGGAACGGTCGATAAGGGAGGAATCTGTTAGCGCGACATCCTCTTTAAGTGAGGCACACCCTCCCAACGCCACCGCCACCGCCGCCAGCAGAGGCGGCAGCGGCGGCGAAGTCGCGTAGGGCCAGAGGAGTACGGACGGTGACTACACTGGCTTTGGGCGATCCCTCGCGATGACGGGCGCAAAGCCGTGCGAGGATCAAGCCTCCGCCTCTGCCCCACCCCTGCTCCACCCCCGCCCCGCCCCGCCCCGCCCCCCGCCACCGTCTCCACCGGCAGCGCGCGTCCGATCAATTTCGCTGCTTCGAATAATCAGAGGCGATTGTCCCCCGGACGGCACTGCTTGCGCCGGCCGCCGGAGAGGAGCTCGCTGAGCGGGGCGTGTGTGTGTGTATGTTGGGGGCGTAGTGTGAGACAGGAAGAGCTGGGATGGGCCACGGCGGAGCGGGGCAGGCGCTATATGGAAGCGGCGCCGGGGTTTTCAGGAATTTACGGGCTATGTTGAACGTCGCAATCAATACCGCACCAAAAGGTTATCGGATGGGGCAGTTTGCTAACGGGCGTTGATGAAGTGGCGTCGAGCTGGAGCAGGCGGGGAGCAAGGAGGGTGGGTGAAATGGTGGGAGGAGCGGAAATTACGAAGAATAAGGATGACGCTTGAGGGGGAAGGTGAGAAAAACGGGAGGGAAAAAAGAGATATAATATAGCGGGAAAATAATGAAAGAGAATAGAAGTGAAGGGAGTATAAGTTCAAAAACAGTTGAAGAAACAAGAGAAAAGGGCGAACAACCAAACCGAATAGGTTTCTATTGAGAAAAAAAGAACAGAAGAAAATTAGGAAAAATAACATTGAGAGTTGGAACTACAGTGAACGGGGAAAATCAAACAAAGAATAATGAAAGGAGCCCTGGCATAAAACGAGGGAAGATAGTAGGGATTGTGAGAAATACATCCAGAAAAGCAGCAATCTGAAGAAAAGAGAATGGAAATGACATTTCAATTCCTACTGATAGAACTTCGGTATCAAACAGAATTCGGAACGTTGCCTTTGAGTTCAACGCACAAGCCAACAGCGACACTGGTTGCTGTAAATATGTGCTGAGTTTGCAAGGGTATTTATTGGACACCAGCGATTCTGATTGTCAACCGCATCCCGCGTTTGAGTTTTTAAATAAAAAGTAAATAAGAGTCAATTTGAATCTCTCTCCCTCTATTTATCATTCGATTTTATTGAATATTCACGACATCACGAACTACACGTAACACTTCGAAGGGTAACAGTCTTGTCGTATTACGTGAAGTCCGAACGCACATGTATTTCACGAAAAGTGAGCGCCAACCTGACACATGCAGTTTCTCGATTGTTGGTTGGATGTAGTCGTTTGCCGGCAGGTCGCGCAGCATCTCAACGCCGCAAAGGCAGCCTCTCCGTCGGTGTTGTCTCGGTGCTTGACTGAAGGCAGGGGAAAGGAGGGTGAGGAACAGGAGCAGGAGCAGGGCGAGGAAGGGGTAAGGGGAAACGCGCGAGGTAGAATCGGTGGAGACTCTTCTCGGGCGCCTGCAGGGAAGCAGGCTTACTGCTTCGCGGGAGCACAAGCGGAGAACGGAATCGGAGCGGGGGCGGAGCGGAGGCGGAGGAGGCACGGAGCCGAGTTTCAGCGGCGGGGCGGGGAGGGGCATTTGCGCGGGACGCAACTCTGGAGCTGTGCTCTGCTCTGCCCGCCCCCGCCGTCGCTTCTGCCTCTGCTGCCGCCTCCCGCCCCGCCCCCGCTGCCGCCAGCGCTCCAGCCGCGCCCCAATCCTCTTACGCCCTGTTTCAAAGAGACGCCCGGCTACAGCAGTGCCGAGCCCGTCGTTTGCGACCCCATCTGCGGGCGTGTCTTTTACCTGGCGAGGCGGTACTCGCCGCTTTGGCTTACGCGAAACGCCGCCGCCCCCACCGCAGCGGCCGCCGCCGCCGCGCCGCCACCGCCCACTCCGCGTCCCTGGGGACCCCTGGTTCGCTAGGGGGGAGGCGAGGCATGGGATCGAGTGCAGAATAGTGGTGTCTTTTTATTTCAGCCACGAGCCGAACAGACTTTGCAGACACCCTTGACCCATTGCATGAAGCGTCTGGAGAATCGGTGGCACACGTGAATCGGCTGCATTGAGATTGCACATTGACCGTTGTCAATTTCGCAGGTAGGACCAAAAACGGTGACCTGAAGCTCATAAAATCGCGAGTGCCGTGCGTCTAAATCTAATCGTCGATTAGATTAAAACTTCCAATTCGACTTGCAGTTAAAATCCAAATTGTTTTTAATTTGTATATTAACGACAAATTGTTCGTTAGTTTTTATTTACTTTAAAACTAGGGGTAACCTATAAAAATAACGAGACGAAATCAAACTCCCACATTAGTATTTCGTTAAAATCATTAGCAGAACACTTTACAATTTCTTTAATATTAAGTTTGTTGTTTCCTTTATTTAAACTTTCCTTTATCAGTAATAGCTTCTAAGCGCTATACTCTGGGGGGTGCCAAATTTTAGGGTGACCCTGAAGGGGCCACTTATGAAATTTCGTGCACTTCGCAATTGTTGTCATTAGTTGACAATGATTCACGCAATCTGACGAAAACTGGGCGATAAACCAAAGATGAGATCTCCACGAATATCCATTCTATTTTCCATCATTTCATTACACAAATTATAGTTTTCAAAGGATAAGAGATAGAAGACTTTTTACGGACAAAACATAAATTCACCCAGTACGGACTATAATCGAGACGGGCGCAACACAAAATGAGACAGAGGCAAGCTAACGGCTACGTCGCGAGAAAATGCACTGATGTCCGAAATGAAAAGGCCATAAACCTGTTTTATGAATCTTCGTAAACAGGCAATATTCCGAAGAAGGTACAACAGTTAAGGAAATCTCTGCGTCAAAAGCTCGTAACTTCAATTCGGACGTGATGTCGCATATACCTTCAACCCTGACAATCTCGGCACAAACACATTCTGCCAAACGAAACAAAGTTATCGTGAACTTGCTTGCTATTTCTTCCAAGATCTGCATGTCAACGTCGTTGTTCGGGTAAGAAAATTAATAGACAACAAAGATATATCGGGAAGAAATTGAATAAGAGGTAAAGTAAAAAACGCACAAAAAAAACCCATGAAATTGAAAACTAGGAGGACTAAGAAAGGAACAAATATGAAATAAATAACGGCCACATTCTGGGCTGGTAACGTACTACAAAGAGCACGCCAGAATCACGAATATGTGTCTGTTTCAACAGAAAAGGATTCAGACGGAGATCAACCTTTTTACGCTCTTCGTCTATCATCAATATTCTCATGCATAACATCAACGACCACCGAGTTCCATTTTTCGCATTGGCGCCCACCTCCGTCCCAACGTCTCGCGCCAACTTGTAATTACAGCGCTGGTTTCCCAGCAGGGTATGCAACATTCAGCATAGGGGTGGGCTCCGGTGGCTGGCATATTCCGACATGCTGACATTTAAACAACTGTGTACTGCAGAGGCGCTCTCCGTATCCAGAGATGAGACGTATGGAACTAGATAATGGAAAGACACTCATTAAGTAAAATTGATATATTTACCTTTTTTACTGTTTCGTCCTCACTTCGTAAGAAGAGAAAGCATTGTAATTCCCTTTTCGTTTCTGCTAGAAGTTGCCAAGTCTGTGGCGAATAAGTGGAATAATACAGTGACTGCAGTATCCACCACAAACGAAAGAAACTGGAATACAGCGAACGCCAACAGGAATATCTTTTGTGATAAAAAAAATTTGTATAACAGTGACTATGACATGTTACTTAAGTAAAATATTACTTGGAAATTTGTTGAGGCGATTGAATTAAATTCATATTTTAACAAAGCAACCAAATTTTTTTAAGCGACCACGAAAATGCAAAAAACCTGTTGTATTTGGACACAAGTTTCCGTTATTTGCGAAACTCTCGGTAAGTTAATTATTCAAATTATATTATAATTTTACTGTTATTCAAATACAATGAAGTAACCGATGTACAGCTAACATTGTAAATACGTCCTGTCATTGGAATAAGGGTAAAGGTTTTCTTGCATTCTAGCTACATGAACACATTTGTTTCATGCGAACGTCTCCACTTGATGAAATAGAAAAGTAATAGCGAATACCACAGCTCCGGCACAGGTTAGCCAACTCTTGTGATACAGTGCGCCAGGAAAGACTCTCCGCAGTGACATCTTGCTGGTGAGTGCTTGCAACAGAAATTATGTTGGTAGTACGGCTGCAGCGTGAAAACGTAAAGTGCGTACTCATCACAATCTATGCTGGAAGTGTTGTACCCTTCACTTGTTTGCGAGTGATCTGGCTGCTACCAACATAAAGGGAATTTTGAAAAGGAAGGCCTGCTTCGGCGGAGAGACTTGACTGCCGCACTCTATGAATACAAGTCATTTTTACAGGTCCTTCACAGACTACGCTCCTAATATTTGGCAGCAAGGTGTGTCAAAACAATCGCTTACAAGACTGAACAGAGTATACTGCGGGTGCCTGTATCACATGGTGGCATCGCGTCGCAACACGGGGAGTCTCCCCCCGCGCTCCCGGTCTCCCACGGCGCGTTGCCGCGGAGCAGGAAGCGCGCAGTTCGGGCGAATTGTGTCTCTCCGTGGCCCCTGCCCGCCCCGCCCCCCGCCCCACGCCCTCCGCCCTTGCGTCCTCGCGTCCCGCTTCCTGTCTCCTCGTCCCCTGCCCTCCTCCCTCACCCCGCCCGGCAACATGCTGCACGGCCGGGGTCTCGCGCCCCCTAGGTTCTTCTGTGGACTCCACCATGATACTTGTACCACACATATGATGGAGGAGTTACTCTAAGAAGGGAGCATTTTGACAGGTCGGGAAACTAATGAATGTCATGCAGGTGATGACATTGCAAGTGATTGTGATGAAGTCTATCACAAATGAGCTAAATATAACCCAACGCACTGACAAAACCAGTTCATGGACATAACCTCCAGTTATGTTGCCAACAGTGGCCTAGCAGTAGCTCTCAAAGAGATCCCTTCTTATAGCAATCTCTCTCTATCCGCGATCATTTTCTCGATTCCGCATTTTGCTGTAGATGTGAAAAAAGCGAGGAGTTTGATTATTTCGACGGCACTACTCTCAAATCAAATCTGTAGCTCTTTTTCGATACAAAATATTTTCTAGGTATTGCACGGGAGCGAACATGTCTACTTTCAGATTTTGTCAATTACGCTCGTTGCTAATTTTTTTATGCTTCATTCAAAAATGTAAAGAAGTGAGAGTAGGGGTTCTGGGGCTCGAGAAAATTTGCGCGCGTAATACCTACGGCAGTGCCACACATACGTACCCAGAGACTGTTCACAGAATCGCGAGTAGCCGGGAAGCTCGGCGAATATTAGCTAACTTTGGTGAGCCACTAAAGATCGACCCGCGGCGGGGAAGGCGAGCACCGAAAGCTTGGCGCTGGGCAAAGAGCAAGCAACTCATTCCCAATTCTCGGGTTTTGCCGCGTGGTTATCGCCGAGTTTTTGGTGCTCGCCGAATGCCCTACATGTGACGCTGCCTTTAGAGGAGGATATTCTCGTGCGGGGGAGGAAATCGCGCGAGGTCTATGCAACTCCAGGTGCAGCCACATTACTAAAATGGCGGCTTGATATGAAGTAACATATTCGGTAAGTAGAATTTCGGTGCGAAAAGTAAGTTGATGTTCCGCTAAAAGAAGGAAATAAACGGTTTGTGAAAAATTAGTTATGTTGCTTAAGGAGTTGAACATGATAATACATTCTATTTACTTAATAAATCGATTATTAAAATGTAGTGAATTTAATATTTTTGAAATATTCTGTGAATTCAAATGATGACGCGAAATTGTATTTCCACTTCTACAATCACACTTATTGATCATCACTGAATTTAATGATGGGATTATTTTGGGTCGGGCAAGTAACTACGAATTGCAAAAAATCCTTTCTTATATGCAGAATAATGTGAGATAATTTGAATTCTAATGTTCAGTGAAAGTAAAAATGAATGCCCACATCTCCAAGCTTTCGATTGTGAATTAATTTCATTAATATTCTTTTATCTTGTTAATAAAATGTTTTAATGTTTTTATGTGTTTATGGCATACTATAACATTGTGTTTAACACTGGGTACTCGAAGCATCTGCTTAGTCAGTATGTGTGAAAATCCACCTCCCACGAACCTCAACGCGTAGCGTTGGCGATCTTGCCCGGCGACGGAGAGGGTAGAAGCGCCAGCAGAGGAAGAGACCGGAAGCGATAGAGTCGGGATCCAGACGTCCCGCCGGTCGAGGTGGGGGGGGGGTGATGCCGAGAAGGAAGACGTTGCTGATAAGGTGAGGGGTTGTATTTCCGCAAGGAAGCCGGCGTATCTACGCCTGCCGCGTGTGGTCGGAAAAAACAGAAAACAGAAGTCGCCGTTTGAAGAAAGTGTTCTCGCAATTCGAAGACTCATCGTCGAAAGTTTCTTGGACCATACAGCATCCACCTTTAAATCACTACTCTTTTTAATTCGACAAACATGAATTATGTGACTTCCTTATTTCCAATGAAGATATGCACATCACCACCGTAAAAACACTACATAAAACTTCTACAACGCATTGCAATACATTTGCTGAGTTTAAAATACATTGCGGTGTGCGCGGGATTTAAGTTTCTCCAGAAGTCCTTCTCCAGTAAGTTGGCATCAGAAGCAACAGAATTTCAGACACCCACATGCAATTATTCTCCCTACAAACACTTGAAAAAAAAAAGAAACTACCGACAAACAGCAGAAGACACGCACAAATTATATAATTTTATTTGAACACTTGTAAAAACATTACTAAAAGTGAATCATCCTCGAGATAATATTTTTCTTCTTAAAGCTACGCTCTGAAATAATCAAAACAAGGCATTTCACTCCACGATAGATGTTTAAAATAAAATTTGCTGAGGTAAAAAATATAATGATCTTGAATAACGTTGTAACGAAAATTGGATTAACACTGGTCTCAGCGCGGTGAAGAGCGAACGCAATCTGTCTGGTCTCAACAAAGCTTAACAAAAGCACCATGAAGCTCAGAAAGCATTTGAAGGCACAGAAACAAAACGAAAAAAAAAATCAAATTGCGCAAACAGCACGGTCATTTCAGTCTCTTATATCCGTAATCTTGAAATTTCTTCTGACAACATAATCTCGGATCCCATTTGATAGAAATTTCACGAGAAAAGAACAAGGGTGGCCCGGCCCAGATTGTCCTAGAATTCCAATCTCGGCCCCGCGAGAAAACAAACTCGCCGCCCCTCACGAGGCCTGCAGCCCCCTCTCCCCCTCCCCCAGGCGCGCGCTCCCCGCTGCCGCCGCGGCGTTTCGGTCGCCCGAGGGTCCACGGCGGGACGCGCAGCTGCCGCTCGTGGAGGCGCGGGCGGAAGGCTTGCCCGAACAGCGCGTGTCTAGCGACCTGCACTGTGTATTGTATGTCAAATTGTTTAGTTGTAAGTATTAGAAATATAAGTAGTAAATCCTGTAGCTAGTAGTAAGTTACAAGAGTGAGAGGTTGTATGCTCAAACGTTATGTATTCAATATAAAATGTACAAACCCCTGAAAGGCAAAACTGCCGAACATGAAGAAAATAAATTTAAAAAAAGCGACCTGCACTGCGGCAGGGGCGTACTTATGGTATGGTGGATGTGGCACGTGCCATGGGCGCCACTCAAGGGGCGCTATTTAGTTTTTTGTATGTATGAAAAGAAAAATCCAATGAATTATTTTTCAATTGTGGAATTGAACTTTACCCGAAATACTATTAATATTTTGTGTTTATACTCTAATAATCTGTTACTAAGAGCAAGTCATAACACGCAATGGTTATTCTTGGTCTGCGTATTCATATTATTGTTTCAAATTACACGGGGGGCAGACAGTCTGACCAGAACCGACTGTGGCAAAAGTGGTAGTCATGAATGTTCTTAGAAGCAATTCCAGTAGCCATTTTCAGTATTAGCAGAATCTTATATTAAAATTATGTTACGATTTAAATACTAGAGTATCATTATTGAAAAAAATTGAATTATCAGGACGCAAAGAACGAGAACGAGTTTAAATCATGTTTCGTTATTCTACGTGAAAAGTGCACCCACTGGGTCGTAATTATTATCAATATCGTACAAATTATTTCATTGATTTTGTTTGCCATCAAAAGAGTCAAAAGTTTTTTAAATACGTAAGCATATCTGCTGCAATGGGAGCGACAATTTTGTGTATTTATTGTACGCTTAGTGCATTCAGCTGCCTTGTAGGTCCTTGGCTTGTCATATTCGCCAAAGGTAATGCTAGATGAAAATTCTACATTTTAAGAATCTAGATCTCGGAAACTTTGGAAGCAAAGACATGGAAATTAACTGACGCACAAACAAGATAACAGTACCGAAACAGTAAGGATGACATGCGCCACTCTCTAAGTATTTGATATCTTGATCTTTTATCTACTTTCTTCTCACTTCGTACTCTATTCACAAGCTCCTTGCTCCAGTCTATCGGGCTATTATTACGACGTCATTATAGGTTCGACGGCAGTCCTTTCTGTAACGAAGACCACGCCTACTCTCTCAGGGGTCTGTGCGCCCCCGCCGCCGCCGCTCCGCCGTGTTCCCTCCCTATCAGCCCCTCGCAGGCGGGTGCTCCATTACCATGGCAACAGCTACGGGACGTGCGAGCGGTCTCCCTGCGCCTACGTCGAAGCGACCGCGCCTGGCGCCCCCCGGCCTCGTCCTCCCCCGCCCGCCCCCCCTCGCTGCTCCGCTCCGCCCAGCCAGCTCCTCTGGCCCTCCGCGTCCTCTCGTCCTCGCCGCCGTCCTCCCCGCCGCGCTGACTCGATTAAAAGGCGCGGTGTAGGCGGCGCCCCTCCCCGCGCCGCCGCCGCCCCGCCCCCGCACCCCCCGCCCGGGGGCCGCGCCCTTCGAGGGACGAGGCTAGAGGGCGGGCGGCACCGCGCAGCGCCGCGCCCAGCGAAACGCAGGGTTCCGGGCCAAGTGCGGTCTCCGGGAGCCTTGAGAGGGGAGTGAGAGGGTCCGCGGGAGTGTGTGTGAGCGAGAAAGAGAAGGGGGAAGAAAAGCGCGGGGTTGGGGCGGAGAACGAGAGGGAGAGAGAGGGGAAGACGCGGAGCTTCCCGGGGAGGTATAGTGCTTTGCTTCCCTATTTAGGGTTCTGAACTGCGCGCCACTTGAGGCGAACGAAGCCGGGCCGCGATGTCGCCTCCTGCGCCTACAAGATGGTTACTTTGGGGACGGGCCACGACGGGTTTCGAGCTGTCGCCGGGCCAGGTTTCGCCAGCGCCGTGATTCTCTCTTGTTCTAACGGCGAGGCAAAGCTTCCAGGAGCTGTTCGCTACCCCAGGATGATGTTCCGAACATCGTTTTCGGAAGTTCGGGAACTTGACGGCTAACATAACGTTCGCGACGAACGAGCTGAGAGATTTCGTTGCAAATTCCCGCCACCTCCTCGCGTAGGCAGCGTGGGCCTTCAGCGCCTCGGTGCAGGCATTACCCCTACACGCCCTTCTGGGTCATAAATTCACCGCCATTAGCATGAAATATCTCTAACAACATTCTGCGTAGCCTGCGGAGAAAGATAACACCGCCGCATCGTTTTGTGTTCAAGCACGGCGAAATATGGTAATAACCGGCCAACGTGATGAAATATGAAGGATATTCTTCTGATTCTACATGTGCACACATTCCAGGACAGTGTCATTCATTTAGCTGAAAGAGAAACTTCAAACATATGTTGAAAAACGTTACTGCAAACGAGAAAACACGCCGCCATATGGAAGTTATACGACATACAGTTTCGGAAGATTAGCAGTCCCCGCAGAAACACGTATTTAAAAAAAAAACTCGAAAATACGTCTATACGAATGTTCCCAACATTCTAATTAACACTAATCCTCACCGCCAAATTGTGCCTGACGGAACCAACAAACCAAGTTATTTGCAAACCCCTTCCCTCCCACCCAACAACTCTGCTTGCCCATGGCACCAGTTATGAAATTTTAGGCCTTAATGTGTTTGTCCGTTCGAGCTTCATAACCGGTTGCGTAAGCTGTAGCGCCGCGCTGCACCGCACCGCGTGGCGGTGTGTGTAGATTCTTTGGAGGCGACGTAAACGACCGCAAACAACCGCGTCGATACGCTGCGCGCGCGCGTACAGGGTGAAACGTGGCCGCGTGGCGGCGGCAGGGGAAGGTAGAGCGTGTGTTTGCACGCGGATAGAGTGCGCTCTGGCGGCTAAGGACAGCGACCCCCCTCCCGGAGCCGCCGTGGACAGATGCCAATCGAGCCGACCCGCTATTCACACCCGCACTACGATCCCGGTTCAAAGCCCTTCGCTGGCATTCTCTGCGCTGAGTACGCTGACCTGCGGGGGCGGCTGAAGCAGCCTGCGCAGGTTGGAAAGACACGAAGCGACGTACGTCGAATTGCACTACTACATACTGTAAAACAAATACCGTATTTAAGCGAAAGTAATGTATCATCGAATTTAATGCGCAACCCATATTTGAAACTTAAAATTATAAAAACAGTTTTGTATCGATGACAAAAAATAATGCATAGAATAATAAATACGGCATTTTATTTAAATTTATGTCGTACAACGGATTTATCGTATACATAATTAGCATTCTGTTTTACTGTTAACTGCTTCACGCTTTAATGAAACATTATAAGATGTTTTTTCTGTTTGCCATTCATATCGTAACTAAAAATTCTGAATAATAGGCCAATGATAAATGAAACAAAGCTGAATTTGAAAACTCCAGCATTCCATTATGACGTAATAAATGATACATTGAACGAAATTACGGGCGTTCTACAAAACGGATTTGCTCACGAATCTAATACGCCGCCGAACCTAATGCGCACCACGATTTTGAGTGCTACTCTTCGTCAAAAAAGGTGAGCATTGGATTCGCGTAAATAGGGTATACTAATTCTCTCGCGAGTGGGTCTTCTAATTTTTACTTCAATTATTTCAGGAAGTGTTTTTCGCCACGTTCAGTTCTTTTTAATCATAAACTGCTTCATTCCACAATAACACGAATTCACTGACAACGAAGTTTTCGCATTCCGAGTTGTACTTTACATTTTCTGAAAATTTGTATCACAAAAAATATTGATAGGCTTTTCTTCATTTTTAGTGCGGTACAATTATACTCAGTTGTTCGCAACGACCATCCATTTTCTTTTCCATTTTACGAACATCGCGCTTGCAAAGATTTAGTCTAAAAATTTCATACGATCTGTTGAAAATGTTGAATATTTAAATTGTGGTTTCACTAAGTTAAAACGTGTAGATGTGTTGTTCAGGCACTTTGGTGAAACACGTTATCGTGAACGTAAACCATCACGGGACAGCAAGAATGACTGCACCTACACTATCTATAGAATTATCTATTATTTCGACGCGACAAACAGAGAGCAATTTAGTGTTCAAAGTTCAAATTAAGACCTCCCGAACTGTATAATCTCTCTCCCTTTCATTGCAACCTTTGCTCCCGAACCCCTCCCGAACCGAAAGCATTGCAAACCCTCTCGAAACGTAAATGTTGCATTAACCCGTACCTCCACTCCACCGCGATGCACACTTCACTACTCACTGTTCACCTCTCTCGGCCGCCTATCGGCGCGCCAGATGCACCCCGGCGAGCCCCTGCGCTGCCGCTCGGCCCCCGACCCCCGGGGCCGGCCACCCCCGATGACGTGCCGGTCGCGTGTGTGACGGACACGCAAATGTGTGCGGACGCGTGTATCTGCACGTTTAAGGTCGCTCTTCGCCCTGTGCAACACGCCCATCCCGCGCTCTTTGTCCGTCTGTCTCTCTCTCACTCACTCTCCCTTCCTCAGGTTCGCTCGCTCTCCCGCTCTCGCCGCCGCCGCCGCCGCCGGCGCGCCCGTGCGCCCCGCCCGCGCCCGTCCCCTATCCAGTTTCCCTAATCAGAGCTATTTGCTTAATTAAATACTCTCGCGCAGGCGTCAGCCAAGCGGAGAGGGGTCGCCGGTGGGGGAGGGGTGTCCACGCACGGCTACCCGGCCGCAGGGTTGGCCAAACAGGTCGACGAGCGCTGTGGCTCAGGGGGCCTAGGCAGAGGGGTGGTGGCAAAAACTGATTGCAGATTCTTGCAAAAGGGATTTTTTTTCGAAAGCCGCCGGCTTCCAGTAAATATATCGATTCCGGAGACTCCATAATATCGTGATATGGAAAGAAATATGGGTATTAAAAATTTCGAAATAAAAAATAATTACAATTAAAATTAAAAATTAAATTAATGGTTAAGGTTTCTGTCCAAACGTAAAGAAATTGCTTCTAAGTTGCAAAGTACTATCTAGTAGACTTTATCAAGTTCCTGTAACGTCATTCACTTTATTATTGTAAATAAAATAATATATTATTTTATTGTTAGTGTTATGAATCGAATCACATGAGTAAAATCATAAACAAAATTTGTATTTTAATACCTACTCAATTTAAAAAACGAAAACGAAATAATATTCATGATCAAAAAGCCACTGAAATTCCAACTTTCAGTTAAACATAATAATTTTTTTTTTTTTTTAAAATTAAAATCTCATTAGAATTATGTATTTTTCTTTTATAAATTTGTTTTACCTTGATTTCCTAAAGTACTCCCCATATTTATAGGATCAGTTCTACCTCAGATTACACCAGGAGTGGATCCAGCCGATCGTACGGGGGGGGGGACGATCGTAGATTTTTAAAAATAATAAACATATTTATTATTATTTTGTATATTATTTATGTACTGTAGATATACTATACAATAGTATTATTTAAATAATTACGTAATTCGAACCTAAATAAATATTTAAATCAATTTTGCCAGATAAAGGAAGGTAAAGGAAAACTACGCATTTTGGGGAGGGCATGGACCCCATGGCCCGTGATCAGTGAGAGCTATTTCCAATAGATAAAAATAGAATGATTTGTGCACACACTGACCCAGTTCATGTCTCTGCATCTGCAGAACGCTTCTCCCTGTGGACCGATTTCATATTCATTGTCACGACATCGTGGTATCTGCTGTGAGCTCACCGTCACTCGAGTATCGATTTCTACTTGGAAAGGATTTGCAGATGAAGATCTGTCAAGAGCAAAACTAGAAATTCGCCAGACGACCTGATTTGAATTTGCATACCATTGTGACTTCAGTAATATATTCCGTGGACTGTTTCTGGATGTTTCGATGTTCTACCTACAGCCATGTTACATCCCCTCAAAGGCAAAATATTATTTCGACGGGCTCTGTACGCAAATGCCGTACAACGTGTTACTTCGGAGAGTAAAAGCTGGCACACTAGTACCTAATACAATCTGCTGTTTATCACCAACCGCTTCCTGCCCAGACGCAGTGTTGTCAGCACTCTTCTTATCTCCATTCAAACATTGCAAGAACACGGCACTTCGCCTAGATAGCGTTGCAGGCTCCACTGCTAGAGGCGTTAAATCCATTCCCAGACATTTCAATTTATTTTCTCAGCAACAACCCGATTAGGCAACATTGGATTGTTAAATAATTGCCGTATTTAATTGTAACATATGGACGTCTTTGAGAAGAGTTAATTGCAGTGACAAGTAAGTGAAAAAATTAAATTGGGGTAAACTACACATAGCCTTAAACTACGTATGTATTTAATTTTGTTCGTTTAGTTGCAAACCTAAACTGAATAATTTGACATTTACTGATAGAAATCATACCAAACTTTCCAACAATTTAGTAAACTATCAAAAACATGAACTGAAAGAAAATCTATCTGAAGACTAGATCATTAAAGTTTCACGATTCAACTTATTTGTATCGCAAAGCGTTCTTCCCGCTTCCTACTGCGACTACTTTCATTTCTGCAGTCTCAGCAAATAAAAATAAATCCAAGACTCCCTTTCGAAGAAATTCCATTGAAAAGTAACGCACTGAAATTTCTTTTAACAAAAATCTCGAAAGAAAAGTATGTCAAACGATCAGGAATACATTTTAAACAATTGATTTCGCGATGACGAATAGGGAAGGGGAGGCAGCCTTTCGGATGCAGACCGACACGACCGCTTGCCGACGTCGCCATTCCTGGAAGCGAGTCGTGGGGAAATGAAAGCCCCTCCCTCCTTTCCTTCACCTTCCCGGTTCCGCCCCCCCCCCCAGACCTGCTTGTGAAAGACCGCTAATTAAGCCAGCACGTGAAGCTGGCACTTTTGTTAGCAATACTAAAAAAATAGGTTTTTTGATTGATTGATTTTTTTTTCGTGTTTCCGGGCGCGTCAACTGCTTTGGTTATTAATCCCGTCACTGTAGTGCATGTTTTTTCTCGGGAGATGGCAGTGATCTTCCCCCGCTGATGGCGAGATCCGGCGCCGACCTACCGTCGGCTAGTGGGGTTTAACCCCCTAACCAGGACACTCCCACCAGCGGGGCACCGCCCTAGCCGGGACAAGCTCTAAGCTCCCAACCGGTCTCCCGGAATATGTGGTAGTGCAGTGCATGTTAGTGTAAGTATGTGTAAGGGAAGAGGATAGACATATCGCGCGAGGTCCGTGGCCCGTTTTGTAGGGTACTGCTCCGGCATTCGCCTAGTGTTGATCGGAGAAACAACGGAAAACTACCGATCAGAGCAGCCGTCGCTTGAAGTCTCCTGCAGACAGCGACTGAATTCGACCTAGCTGAAAAGCTAGTGTCGAAAATCCTGCCCCCGCCAGGACTCGAACTTAGGACCTCCCGATCAGAAGCGCTGCAGTGACATCAGTTGATACACTGAGCTACCGCTACCGGTTAAAAAATGGGTCTTTAGTTCGTTTACCGATGCACATAAGTTTTCTAAAATTCTGGAGCAAAAATATCTAGTTTTCAAATGTTGCTAATCTCGCTTTGTTGTGACTTTTACTATGTTGATATTTACATTGTCGATATTTCAACTATGTATAGTAAAATGCTGGGGTAGAGATTCTGAGGTTAAAAAAAACGCAGGCAGATTATACTTCTCCGCCAAGCGCCGCGTATACTTCTTACCGTTTTTGGAGGGAAATAAATCAAATCAAATGATTTAAGCCACCTGCTGGCGCACTTCGCTCCAAATCTGTCGAACATCACAATCAGACAGTAGTTCAGATTTCTAACTCGAGTAATGAACGTGGTAATGGTGCTCAACGTACGAAATCAAACCCACTATAAGCAATGCAACCTCCTAGAGCTAGGACACTATACGAAGATCATTGTCCTTTGAGGCAAAACATCTGGTTTCAGCGGATTACATTCACATCGAAAGAAAGATGTGAATTACTGTTGCCCCGACAAGAATGCCTAATCTTGTTTTGAATACGGAAGAAGACCTACGATACAATTCTACAAGTGAGAAATTTTTACGATGTTTGTAGTTGGTATATTACAGCATACGTAGAATACTAAAGTCATTAATATAAAAAAGTTAATATTATATATAACTTTCGATTGTAACTATCAATAATGGTACTGTTTGCTCAATATGTTTTCCTGTGAGACTTTAGTATGCAAAACTTAATATGTTGGTTTCTAGAATTCTTACCTCAGTCCTAACGGAAGAAATTCTACGCTGGGATCGTAGAGTGTGGTTCAACACCTATGCTGTTGCATACACATGGCCCGACGTTTTCTATAGAACTAGCATAGTCTGGATTTCATCCGCATAGTAAGTCCCGCAAAAATTTCACTGTTTTTGACGTTCAATAAAACAATAATAAAGTCCACATTCCACATTCGTAATGCCTGACGACACCCATCCGATTGTCTCTGAGCTCAGAGTTGAGAGTTCTGTCGTAGTTCCAAGGATATGATTCGACAGTATTTCGCTCGCCTTAATATTCGGGAGTAGCAATTGTGAGTTGAATATAACTTATTCTATTTCCTTTGTATACCTTATTTCTATTCTAGGTAAAGCCTCGTATAATTTGGTTCTATTGTCATTTTTAAGTTCCCCTCACGAACCGCACGCATACACCAAACTCGCGCTAACAACCGAGGGCTACAATTCGAGAACTGGTATAAAGTT
Source organism: Teleogryllus oceanicus (assembly GCA_964035755.1). Taxonomy (NCBI): domain Eukaryota; kingdom Metazoa; phylum Arthropoda; class Insecta; order Orthoptera; family Gryllidae; genus Teleogryllus; species Teleogryllus oceanicus. Next base: position 231,406,158 of record CAXIVR010000001.1, on the reverse strand, counting down.
CTCCCTTGCTCACGGAGACAGTTGATAACAAAAGCGGTCGTACTATCGTCTCCCACGAATCCCTGCTGCTTCCTCACTCCCACATACGCGTACTAATTAGCTGTCACGTGACAAACCGACGAATGGCATTGTTAAGCAGTCACAATGGTCGTGAACACTCAGATGGGTAGTTCCGTGGGCCCTTTGACGCATTGAAACAAGCGAGAACCAAATATAATTATGTAACTTCTCAGTACGTATGAACTACTGTAAAAAAAAGTCCTCATAAACTGTCTTACTGATACTGATATGATAAGAGTTTTGAAAAAAGACGTCTTAACGTTTAAGGCAAAAGTGACGAGATTATAAGAAAATAAGCAGAAGCTAGTCGTCTCTAAACTAAACGAACAATTTTTCCTGGGAACGAAGTTCTATATCCGACACTGACGAAAACTTTCAAAAAACGCCACGCCAATCTCTGTGCCTTCCATGAGTGTATAGCATCAAGCCCCTAAATGCTTTGAGAACTCATTTTAAATTCGTGAATATCACGTATTCTGCACGTCTAACAATGAAGAGAGACTACATGTTACATACAAAGATCGGCTTTTTCAAATTAAACATATTCTCAGATAATTTGGAAACCAATAATTTTATACAGTGTATTTCTGCCTGAATTCTTCATAAAAGTTTAAAGAAAATTTTCGGTACCACAAAAATGAAGATAACGCCTTTCAGACGTGATGATAATTAAAGAAAATTAGACACCAGGGTATCCAAAGAGCTTGCTGTATAAATTTAATCCTTAAAAATGACCCAGACCAAAAGAGAGCTGCGCAAGAAGAGATACTGGATATTGCAAGCACGGAAAAGAGCAAGGGAAGGGGGAGTCTTATTAAGGAGTGGAACGTAAGCCAGCCAACTCAAGACTAAACGGACTCAGTTCCCGGGGGCGGAGTCTGTCACCGGCATCGGAGGCTCCAACACCCACGATCACACCCACCTTGCTCCGGTGTTTCCTCCAAGCCCCGCTGCTCCTCGCTGCACGGCGGCCCCAGCTTCGCCCCCGCTGCCGCCCCCGCTGCTGCCCCCGCTTCCGCCGCCTCGGGGCGCCTTCAAGCGGGCGCTAATTGGCTGTCGGGCGGCAAACCGATTAGCACACGGCGGCCGCGGATTCGTCTGAACCGCGGCGGCGGTTGCGGGGATGGGCAGGGCAGCGGGCAGCGGGGAGCGGGGAGCTGCAAGTGGGGCGGGGAAGGCTCGCGGCCCCGGCAGCGCCAAATCGCCGACACGCATCGTCCATTAGACACTACCGTGTCCCGCCGGGGCCCGGGGCTTGCCGCCCGCGGCGCCCCGCCCCGCCACCCTCGCCCGCCGCAGCCGCCGCGGCTCACCTGCCCACCCCGCCCCGCCCCGCCCCGCCCCCGCCTCCCGCCCACGTCAGATGGCCAGTTGGTGGCGGTCAACGGAGTTCGCACCCGGTTTTCTTTCCACGACGCAACATTGGCCAGACGAGGTGTCTGGGAGGGCAAGGGATGAAGGAAATGATTTCAACGCGAGGCTGACAGGGGACGCCTTCTAGGGAATGATGTCGTTTTTGTTGGAGGCATGTGCGGTTTGGGAGCATTTATTCCTCCATTGAACTGTTCACAGTATTTATTCTTCACAGAATTCCACGCTACCACGCTACTACGTGCAACCAATTGCGATGGTATGTATTGTGGCAATTTTGGTTAATGGACACAATTTTCACTTCACGACTGGTTCTCATGAAGCATACTGGTTCTCATGATATGAAGTGTGATATTTCTCAGCAATATTGGGAAAATCAATGTTAATAAGCGTTAAGTTAATAATTGTTTTTTCACAAGTTTGATCATATTATTTTATAATGAATAACTGTTTTAAACTCTACATCACATGCAAATTCAGAAAATTATGCATGTATTTAGATTTTATATTCAAACATTTGATGAACATCCAAAGAAATTTCAGAGATGTAAAGGCCGTGAACAAAAATATTAGTACAATTGAAGGATATTGTTCTTCACATCGTGGTAAAATAAGAATAACAATCATTGGGATAAATTTAAGGTATATTACTATACCAAAAATAAAAAGGTTTTAGAGTAAAAAAAATAATATTTTTGCCTTGGCAATAGTTTTACCGGAAGTTGTGATGTATCAGAGATACCAATATGTCTCTCACCATGCAATATAATAAACGCCTCCGTACATTAAGCACGCATTGCATTCATCCTGCGACTTCAATCGTAACAAGTCCCCTGCCTGAGTGATTAGTGATTCCATCAACTGTTTAATGCCATTAGTCCCGTTAGGGTATGGCATGTTTTTGTTGCGGAATATTTCGGTGATCGAATGTTGGATGGTGAGTTCCGGCACACCCGTCGGGTTGCGGGGTTTTCCCCAACCAGGTACCTCCTACCGCCTCACCCGAGTCAAGCTCCCGGCTGGTCTCGCGGCGTGTGTGGCAGTACAGTAAGTGTAAGTGTGAGTAAGTAAGGGATGAGGATAGGACAAGGAAGAGGAAGGAAATATCGCGCGCGGGTCGTGGTAAGGGTACTAATCCAACATTAGCCTGGTGTTGAACAGAGACACCATGGAAAACTACCGATCAGACCAGCCGGCCCCTAGAAGTCTCCTCCAGACAGCGGCTGAATTCGACTTCGGTACGTCGCTAGTGTCGAAAATCCTACCATGGCCGGGATTTGAACCCTACGACCCGCCGGTCACACTCTCTGCGGTGACACCAACTGATCCCCTGAGGCACCTAACCCGGTCCCCCGGCCCGCATTGTCGAGTCCCGCGCCCAGAGCCACCGTGCTGCCCCGTCTTCGGGCCGCGCCACCCGCGCCGCGTCGGGGTCCGCGGAACGTCGGCATTCCGCGGAAAGCGGCCGCGCCTGCAGCGGCCGGGGGGGGGCCACGCGAAGCGAAGAGCGGAGCGGGGAAGAGAGAGGCGGTGGCTGCCAAGCCTCGCCGGTGCGCACCCCGACGCCCGACGCCCGACGCCGCGCCGGCTGTCTGCTCGTCCGCCTGCCGCCGCCGCCGCCGGCTCGTCCGCGTGTCTGTGTCCTGTGCCCCCCCCCCTTCGCCCGCCTCCCCCCCCCCCCGCCCCCTGCGCGCCGCCCCTGCTCCCCCCGCCCTCCAACTCCCCCCGCCGCCGCCTCCGCGATTCCGAGCTGCTCTTCCGCGAGACCGCCCACACATTGTCCGCGGAGCGATGCCCTCTGTTCCGAGAGTTCACTGCTGAAAAAATCTTTAATACATTTTAAGTATGTACTGGAGATCCATTTCAGGGGCATATATTGTATTCAAAAGCAATGATTCAAGGATGAACCTGGGAGGAAGGACGGTCTTGAAACTGTGAAATGAAGCAAATGAAATCAATTTCCTTTCTCTCTGGCCAAATTCATTTTTACGCCCCATTCTTCGTACAATATGAAAAGAACATTAAAACGAAAATTTCCAATTGGTATCGTAACATCATCAATTTTTATTTATGCAGTGTTTTAGGACCATCAATGGTAGAATCCATATTGTTGTTCAAGTGGTGGTGGTTATTATTATTTTATTATTATTATTATTATTATTATTATTATTATTATTATTACTGTAGAAATGGCATTCAATATACTGCATGAAGTTACCCTCTGATTGTAAAGAGAACAAGTTTCATACGGGCAAAGCTTTTGTTTGCATGTCTCTTTATGTGAAAACTTGGTTACTCAGGAAGGAGGAACTGTTTTATTGTTAACATAAAATCGGAATACCACATGTATACAGTTATATTCAAATTAACAGTAAGCTATACTTCCAGAGTATTTGAATGGCTGCGTTTGTTTTCCGCAGACTTCGGGATTGTGCAATGCGTTTTGTGTAATACTGTGAAATTATTGTGCAAATCAAACAATGAAATTTCTATAGTCTACAGGACACTGGCACATCGTAGAATGAATTATGAGATTATTTTGAACCGAAATTCTCTTTCGCAGCACTTGACACGTTATTTAATCTTCTAAATAAGCCCAGGAGGTCTAGCGAGCATGATGCTTACCGTGATCTGAGAAATGAATAAACAGAACCATGAAATGCACAAATAAAATTTTACGCCTCATATTACGTATTTGCGTTCAATATAACTTGCTTGTGACATGACTGTGAAATATAGAGTAAATAATTAGAATTCGTTTTTAAAAAAATCTATGTTCCAGTTCTTCAACCACACCCTACCGAAACTTAAAATGTTCATTCAAACAAATATATTATTAAAGTATTAATTCACAGGAAACAAGTGAAATAAAAAGGATTCGGTGTAATGTTAAAATGATCACAAATAATGTATCAATGAACAACCAAAACTACAGCTATAAACATAAAAAAATGGCTGCATATCACAAATCTAGTTGAAAATGTTTAGAATATCATATGTACAAAGAACTCTCTGCGTCAAATTAAAATAATATACAACCAGGAACCTTGGTTTACATTTTGACACTGACTATAGGCTGTTTTGCTAAGTCATCATTTGGGCTTTGATAGCTGTGTTTAAAGCATATAAAAGGTTTATATTTTCAAAAACTGAATCATGAAGACTATTTTAGGGGATGTCTGTGTGCTACGTCTCTAACAATTTGAGATGATATTCTAATCTAATACTATTCTAACCTAACCTAACCTAGTACTACGCATCCATCATGTATTTCTACCGTGATTCGTGACTATTTTCTATCAACAAAACGAACACTTGACGGTATTTCCCAACAGCGTTGTTGGGAGGAATAGTAGCAGGTGATTCAGCGGGGTTGTTGCGTCTACCCACGCACATACCGCCCCGCTGCCTCCGCCTGCCCGGCGCCCCTTCGCCATTGGAATGTCCGTGTACGGGCGCTCTACAGCGTGGGAGGCGCCTGCTGAGGGAGCTGCGGCGCCGGAGGGGCGTGGCGGTGCGCGGCGGACGGTGCCTGATGCCCCCACAGCCACCACAAATGTTGGCAGCAATGTTAATAGCGGGCCGCCGCAGGCACGCGCTAATGTTGGCCGCCCTGCTGCACGGACGCCTCAATCCCGCGGCCGAGGGTCGCAGGGGCGTCTGGGCGACGAGGAGGGAGCCGAGGGACGAGGACGGTGCGACGGGGGACGCGACGGGGGGAGGAAAGTGCCGGAAACGGAGCACGGGACGCGCTCCGCGGGGCCAATTCCGCTCAAATCCGGGGCCGCAGGAAACAGCGCGGGATGGACGTGTCCGTCCCGCAGCAATAAGGACTGCGGATAGGCCTGCAGGTATTCAGGCGCGGTGAGCGGGGCCCGGGACCCTCGCCCCACGCCTCACGCTCTACGCTCCACGCTCAACGCACGGGGTTCATCTCTGCGCGCCTCGCTGACCGAACGGTTAGATTACTGGTCGTTTCCCTTTCGATACACAGACTAGTACGGCATCCGAAGATGAAGGAGCATTTTTGACCCGGTTCACACTCGAGCAGATACGTCATCGTGACTAAAATGGGGCTTAATACGAACGGTTTCGGTGAATAACAGTTTTTGTGAAAAAAAAATTAATCCTTTGAAAATCCCCACCCCAATCGAATTACAGATTTGCTCCGTCAGAGTGAGTAACAGATAAATATGATAGAGTTGTTGTGGCAATCTCTGACGACAAAATTAATTTGGTAAAAACGCCGAGTGCCTATAGGGTGCCGGGTTTTAAAAATATCCGTGCTATAAGCCCATGACAGAATGGACCAATGGATTTGTTCCCAAGTGACCGGGAGATGTAATTAAACAAAGCAGCAGTGACGAAATGTATTGTTCTCGAATATTCAAAAAAATATATAATCACGAGTAAAAATACCTTAGAGACACGTCACTCCGCAATTTAAAAAACTGGGTCGTATTGTCGACAATGAACAACTGAAAGTGCATAAAACATTACAATTATATAACATCATCAAAATGCTTATATAAAGTATCTGACTAAACGAATTAAAAAAAATCACTATTACTGTATGAAAGATGTCCGGTTCTTTACTATGTGCATCCCTTATCGCTAAAGAAAATTAATGCCAATATGAAATCACCACACAAATATGGAATGGTTTCTTAAGTCCCGAAATCTACATTTAGACTAACAAAACGCGTTTTTTCCTTTTGTACATTTCACTCTTTCTGTCTAGCCTAAAAATCAAAAGTTGAATTATGAAATGTTGAAGTAAACAGTGTTTGTTTCTGAGAATTTATTATATTTTAATCCGAAAATTCACTGTATTTCAAAACGTACATGAGAAACTATTAACCACGCGTAACCCGCCATATTTTTGCACATATAACAACAAAAATATCAAGATTGTATCTGAGGTATATTAAGTGAGTAGTTGATAATCACACTGTAGGAATGCAAAAGTTATTAAATGGCGTTTTCTTATATTATAGGGAAGAGAAGACATTTTGAATATATATCAGAAAGCAATTTCTAGACGCTAAGCATTTAAATTCGCGATTCAACATTTATGGAGTATATTTTCCCTGCTATGCCAACCTTGGAGAGAATTTAGGAAAAACGAAGGCAATTCAACTGCAAGCGCAATACTAGTGCAACCTGGATTATTTTACATCACCCTGACTAAATAATGCTCACGTGTCAGAACGTTTCTAAAACAGGATATGTTCACAGTAAAAGGTTGATTCTTGTCAAAACGGAGGGGTACATTTCCCCGTAGGAATATCTATTCATATTATGTGGCGATACATGGAAAATCTCGAACTACGCAAAATGTTCGCGGAGAGTTCTTGATTGCCTGTTACAGTCGTTCATCTCGGTCAGTCTGAACAAGCGACAGCGCCACGCGTTTGATTGACAAGGAAGCCAGCCAGAGAGCCGGCATCTAATCGAGCGTTTTTGTTTCCGGTAACGCCGCGTCGTGGTTGTATGGCAGTACCCACAAAATGAACTCGGGAGCGAATTCTGATATTCAAACATGTTTCAAGGCAAATTCTAAAGAAAGCTGATGGACAAGATCTATCTAATAATATGCCGTTAATCTGATACCAGTGGAAGTGGAAAGAACGAAATGAATTTTAAATTATCTTGCAGAAATATGACGCAATCAACTAATCGAATTCAAACTGACCTGATTTAACTTAAAGTAACACGTGCGCACTTGAAAAAATGCGATTGGGAATTTTGATTTACTGAATATTTGTAATCAGCAATAAGTGTGTCGATGAGCAAACCACTTGCAAGAAGATACAGCACTGTTTACGAGATAACATGAGTACTGATTAGATTTGGGCAAAAATCGTTTTAGGAACATGCCAGTTTGGGTCTCTAGTATTTTGTAGCAATTTATCCCTGCCAAGGAATAAAATGAGCACAATACGAGAATCTGCAAATGATAAACAAGCATGAAATAAAAAATGTTTCAGCGTAAAATTCATAGAAAGAAAGAAATTCCAATTAAGTTTGACAAAAGGCGGTTTATCTCTCCGTTTCTCGTCTTCGCGGACGTCAAAGAAAGGTCGTTCAGTTTACCTATGAAATGACCACTATGTCAACGAAATTTTGCATTTAGATTATACTAAAAATTGATAATATTGATAAATTACATTTTTATTTACTGTCAAAATTCATGGGCCAAAGAAGAATTTCAAATTGTTTCAACGATGGTTCTGAGGTTCACAGGAAAGTACATATTAAGGACCCCACCGTGCGCTTCTAATCTGGGATCCAGTCAAGGCCTCTGAGACCACTGAAATCGCGATGAGGCTCCCACATAGTTGTGTATCAGAATTTAGTCTAAGAGTTTTCCAATTTCTACTACTACGTGATAAGATAAACACAAATAAAATAATAAAAAAATAATCGCTGTCTGAAAAAACAGATCTGAAATGCTTCAAGTTCAAATGTGAAGTTCGTCGGAAGGCAGCTGAGCGTCTTCTGTGTTCATTACTCACTCGTCGACTCAAGGACGCTGCAATCGCTTCAGAAATCGTGAAAAGTGTCTTGGGACATGATTCCGGTCTTGGCTGCTCCTACCTCGGAAATCATGAAGATTTCCCGGACCCTACGCATGGAGACAAGGCCGCTCCGTTCATCTGGGAAATAGCACAGACAGTTTCAGACCCTAGGCATCTAGTAAAGGCCATTCCCTTCGCCACACAAATAGTGAAGAGTTTCCTGAGCCCTAGGCATCGAGTTAAGGCCGCTCCGTTCACCTTGGAAATCGTGAAAAGGCTCCCGAGTCCGCAGCGACTTGGCGAACCGGGCACTTCCCTTGGCGGTGGCAGGGCGGGCGGCGGGCGGGCGGCAGGCAGGCGGCTTAGCGGTACGGCAATGGCGCGGAGTGCCTGCAGCGGCCTCCATCAGGGGCGCTCGCATCGACCCGCGCCAGGTGTGGCCTTCGCCCGCCCGCCCGCCAGCCCTCTCACCCGGTCGCGAGGGCGTCGCCCGTTTCGCCGCCACCGTCGTCGCTGCCGAGGGCGATGCATGTGTCCGCCCGCTTGCACGTGTCCAGGTAACCGGGCGCACGTGTCTAACACGTGTCGGGGGCGCGGGGGCGGAACGCATCGCCCCCGAGTGCCCCGCTGCGCGTCGACACCCTTTCGGATAGGTCTGCCCCGCATCCACCCCGCTTCCGCCCCCGCTTCCGCTTCCCTCCCCCGACCCGTCCTTGGTCACGGGTGGCTGCCTGGAGTGGTTTATGAGGCTGCAATTACGCATCACCAAGGTCGGCGCCGCCGGCGGATGGGATAGCGTGACTGGTGGAGGAGATTAGGGCGGAGTGCATTTGTCCGGCGGTCGGATAATATCTCGCGATTTTTGACAACTCCTTGCGCCCGCGGCGTAGGTCGACACTCGAATTATTAATAGGCACATGACAAGAGAAATGGTAGAAACGGAAGTGTCACATGACGGCATTTGTTATATTTTAACATTCCATTATATTCATTCCTACAAAATGTAAGGCGTTCAACCTCAGTTATTAGAGAAAGGACTTCCGCATTATCATTCTCGTGTCTACAATATTTCGGAAACATAAACGTGTTCGGCAGTAGGTGTCAAACGTCAATGTTGGATTCAAAAATAAGGAATCAATGTCATTATATCGAGGGATCGGATTTACGTGTTCTAATAATCCATTAAATTTGTATAAATATTTGCAGTAAAAAGTTTGAAAATATTCACAAAAATATGCTCGATTGGAAACCGTGAAAAGGGAAGCCATGCATCATATTACTACACTTGTAATTACCCTGAAAAGTTCACCAACGTCACGACGACATTAATTTCTCCAGATGATCGTTATTTCCCAGTTAAATGCATCGTCTAATTCAAATATAGAAAACGTATGTACCTCGTAAAAACAAAAAAAATACGCATTACAAATATAAAATTATATTTACGAATTAAAATAAATAGAAACAAATATGAGTAACAATGTTTCCAAGAAAAATAATTCAAACAATCAGCAAATTGCAGACGTATATGATGATGTTGAAGAAAATAGGCAAAATATGCATTATATGCATCAGAAAATCATGTTTAAATGACTGGAAACTGGGAGTTCCCTATACTTTCTTATTGTGGGGAACATTTGCGAAATAAGCGATTTCGAAATACATGTATTGACATATATGAGTATTCGTTTGAAATACTAGATTTAAAAAAGAAATGAAATGCTACATGACGGAAACGAAACGGAACTGACATCGCAGTAGCAATTTACCATTATCGGGATTGGGAAAAATCGTTTATTAGATGCGTCAATCCGCGCGAGTACTGAGTTGTAAATGAGGTACACACAATCGCGCTCTGGAACCACTTAATATCCCGATTAATGAAGACTGAATGACGTTTACAGGCGGCGTTCTGTTACTAAATACTCTCCGAGAGAATGCCGCGACGCGTATCCCTCTACCCTCTCTGGAACTGTCCCTTTGCCATCCTCGCCCTCTATCCTCACACAATTACTAATACAGGTGGTCGATTGAGCCACTAGCGTACCCATACAAACACGCTCCCTACACAATGACACATGACAGCACACACAGCAACCAGCAAGCAACGCTGCCACCACATCCAATACGTACCACACCCAGCAATTATACGATAATACCACTACTAACAATTCGGTAATTAACTTGTAAGTATAATCTATAGAGTTACGCCACAGGGTAGAAATTAATACATGGGAAATAACATAATGCCGATTGTGAGTTGTTAGGTTGTAGCAATCGTTGCAACTTTAGGTAACACTATTGTTTCCGTCGTGAACATTGTAGATTTTAACAGATTACCTGTGACATAGGCAGTACGAGATGCACAGGTGCAAAGCACCGCTCAGACATCAAATACGTAAACCTACATTCATATTGGACCCACATCGTTCGGGGCGGTATCAAGGAAGCAAAATATTTATCGAGGGGATTGCGAAAGGAAGTAAGGAAATATCCAGCGCATAGAAACTGTGATAACCGCGGAATTCCGGCCGACTACGAGCAGGCGATGGCGCGTGGAGGTGCGAAGCTGGGCGGAGCGGGCCGGCGCTCTCGGGAGCGCGCCCTCGGAGGCCCTCGAGGGCCATCTGGGCGTCCCCAAAGGGCGCGAGGGCCCGCAGGCCGCCCCCGGGAGTCACCCTCCTCGCCGCTCCCAACGCGTCCACCACCGCCCCAATGAGGACTATCGACACGAGCCCCCCGCACTCCGCGACCGCCCGTGCCGGCCCCCTGCGCGCACACAGACCGCCTCTCGCCCGCCCGCCCGTCCGCCCGCCCGCGCGCCTGCCCGCGCGCCTGCCCGCCCGCTATCTGCTGGGCGCAGTCCCGGCCGCCGTCCCAGAGCACACAACAGCGCCCCTCAACCCTCCACCCTCCCCCCCACCGCCCGCCCCGCGCCGCCCCCGCCCGCCCCGCTCCAACGCCGCCGCCTGCGCCGCCACCGTACCCGCGCAGGCGCCACGGCATCTGGGCGTGGTTCCCCGTTGGCGTCACGCTGACGTCACACAGCGCGGCGAGCTGCCACCACCGCGGGTGGAAGCGGCAACGGGGACGACGGCGGGGGCGGGGAACACGCTGGCGGAGAGAGACAAACGTCCGAGGAAGGGGTAGGCACAGCGTGCGGGTGGGGCTGGTGGGGGCGGGGAGGCGGGAGGGCGGGCGCCGCCGCACGGGGAAAAGCGAAAGCAGGGGCGGAGAAACGCGCTGAGGCGAGGTGGGGAAGGAGGGAGGCGGGCGGCGGGGCTGCGTTTTCCCCGTTGCGTACCTCGACGAGGAGTGTGATGTGTGGGCGTGAGAGACGGAACCTGCGCCCGAGCCCCCGCCCTCTACCGCCTCCTCCTCTGCACGCGTTTCTCGCAGGTTAGAGCGCAGAGCTGACATTTGACAGGTTAGAGGTTCAAATCGTCGCCCGAGACGCGGGGCCTCCGAGGAGGAAGAAGCGCCAAGGCGAAGGGTGGGAAGCGGGGCCCGGAGAGAGGAATCTAAGCGCGTGCGCTGCCAGCGCTGGAGACAAGCCCGTATAGACCCCATTTCAACGGCGAGACGTCCCTAAAGAAACTAACATGGTGGAAATCATCGACTAACACGTGGAAGCAGCATTAAGAAGAGATAGTACCGCTTCCTCAAAATATTTTCATTGCTGACGGCTATAGTTATTTATTGATTTATCCGTTCGTTCTTTACATTGTGCATTCTTTCGTTCCGAGGAGAGAACGGGAGATAGTGTATAAACTACTTCGTTATCAGAATATCTCTAAGGGGATCTGCGAACTTACAGTATGTGAAATATCGCTGCATTTTGTTAGTTGCTACGAACAAAATGGACCGCACACTGCGGAAGAATTTGGTTTGATTTTACTGGATTTGATTGGGTTTGAAACACAGCAAAGATAACTTTCAAGTTGAATAACATCAGATTTATTCATCTACCTCAAGTGAACACGAATGAAGGTCATAAAACCGTAACATTCAGTCATTGCAATTATGAACGCCTGTTCAATAATAAAACTTTTTTTTTATATATGAAGTTATACAAGACACGCAAGGAATTATTTAAATATATTCATAGCATGTTTTGGCAGACACCTATGCAGCTATAAAATTAAAAAAGTACCGTAAAATGAAAATAAATATTCAAACTTGAATTTCAATTACAGCAAACAACAATGAGTTTCATTTATGAGTTACAAATAGATATTGGAGCTTTAATACGGTTGCTAAATCGCTAAAAAAAATAAAAAAAATTTTTTTAAGTGAAAGTATAAACTACATTTATTAAAATAACCGCCACTGACCTCGTGAAAGCAATTTCGCCCAAGGCCTACATAACCTCAAATTAGGGCTCGGCTGCGTCCTCAATAGCAGCAGCTGGTGACTGCCGGGGAGAACACGGGCTTCGACAGGGTTGATATTTTAAGGGAGCTTCCGCAGCGTGGCGGGGGAGAAGGGTACGCGTCAGCGGGCTGGGCGAGGGGGCGGGGGGAGCGTGTGCGGCCGCGGGGAAATGTGAGGGGTCACGGGTTCGGCTCCGATCCAAGCGAAGGCGAGAGGCGACGCTGGCGGCGGCGGCGGTGGCCTGACGCTGGTCGCTAGGGACTCCGCGGGCGTCCAGGGACGGTGCGAGCCGACCCGACGCCTCAGCGATAAATTCTGCGTTGCGGCGAGCCTTGCTCGTCCGCGTGCCAAGAAGATGCTGGAAAAGACTATCGATGTCGACGCCTTCAGGTCTTGTCCAACCGTTTCGAAATTGAAGAGCTCATTTCGAAAATGACGTACATCCGTTAAATTTTTCGGAAGTGAAAGTATTCACATTCAACCTTCAAGATACTATTCAAAAGTTTTCGGATGCCGTTTAACATCGGATACATTTTTGATAGCGTGATAGGAAAGCGTTTCGCAAATGTATTGATTCTAATCACTAGTAACACATTTCTAATCACTCATAACACATTTCGGAGCTACGCTCATCAATTTCGAAACCACCTAGCTCGACCCTGCCCAAAACAGTGACTCTAGAATCGCCACGCAGGGGAGCTGTGGGGTCACGAGTACCATAGGGGTCTCGCGAACACTTCAGTCAGTTTTGGAAAGATAGGTTTGTAGAGAGTAGCGCCGTTAGTCAAACGCGATGTGCTTGTTCCAACCAGATCTTTAAGTGGAGAATGCAAAAAATACTAATATCATTTCTTGTTTTCGAGATACTAATTACTAATGTACGAGGATTAATGTTCCTTGTCGAGAAAGACATTTTTCATTTTTTGCTGATTTCGTTTGTCGAATATTTAGCACAAACTCTTTCAGCATATATTTAGTAACACGACTCGAATCGCTCGAATACTCGTCGAATCGGAACATGGAAGTGTGATTTCCGTGCAGAGCGGGGAATGGAATAAAAGGCGAGTGGCATGATGGCACAGGAGATGTGCGGGGGAAAAGTGGCTCAGGCTGTGCCCGGAACATTTGCCACGTTGTTCTGGAACCAGCTCTTTGGAAACTCCTGGTCTAGGCATTTCAAGGGCGCACGGCTTTGGCAGTAGAAGAGCCTGACTTTCGGAGGATGCGGCGATGGTTCGCAGGGCGAGAATGCTTGCAACAGAAGTGAGGTTAAGCCGTCGATTTAAGATACAACATCGTTGTTTCCCTAGAGAGAATTCACAAACCCTCGTTTGCTCCATGATCAAACCCTGATTTGTTCCTCAAGTGCCCGCGGGCAGAAGTTGCCCTAGGGTTAAGGCAGTGTCCCATTTCTTGTAAATATGGTACTTGTGAGGGCAAGATCAGGTAAATCATCATTTAAAAGTAAATGCCATATTTAAAAAAAACGATAATGCTTGGGTTCCGTTTGAAAGTATTTAATATTCATAAAATATTATAAAATGAATTATACGTTACTTTTTAACACAGGAAAAGGAGTCGGCTTGATGATTACACATTTGAAATTTTCCGATTGTTCCCTCTCCTCAAATGTCTTGTCTTGATCCATCACCGACAGAATACGATGTCATCAGTATTACATTCACGTTCATTACAAATTCATGTTATTACCTTCATTATGATCAGTTAATTATATACTATGAACTTCATAATTGTTTGATACTATATTAACCATAATCGCAAATGAACCCCATTGCTAAAATCGTTATGCATTAGCAGTACTACTCGCGTGTAAATGCGTATAATCTGACATGTGATTCTGACAAATGCAATCCTTTGATATGTGGAATATACTCCGAGTTATTGTTCACGAGATATCGAGCGGTATTTTTGGATACTAAAATTAGATGAAAGCATCATACTTAGGATGAATTAATATTATTTCTATTAACTATTAGTCTTCATACTTTGAATTGAGAATTCACTTTCGCAAAGGAATTACGAAATTTCTTTAATCCTGGAACCAAAATGCTGAGGTACCGTGGAAACCTTAACGTCTGTGTGAGCACACTTTTCTTTCCGAGAACACGCCAAATAAATTCAGAGTAAGAATGTAGCTAAAAAGTCTTGATTTCGGCGTGAAGAAGCGCTTATCTTTTCGCTTCTCCACTCATTATTTACAGCACTATGGTTTCAATTAAATGGATGCATACTTTTCGTTTGCGTTTTATGCTTCTTAGAAACACCAGGATTTAATCACCCTCCTCAACGGGTTGCCGAGGAAAACACTCCAATTAAGGAAACGTAATATAGAGATCTCTGGAAAGTGAATATGATCCAGCAGCCGACTTACTAATTGGAAGAAAGGAACACTTGCGGCGTGTGTTCAATTCTCCTTCACGTTCACTTTGTTTATATATTATTCGCGCACAGCGGGTGAGGATTGGGAGTATCATTGTAGATTTGTTTGTAGATTAAATATTAGGCACGTAGCAAATGCATTTTAATGTATTTTTGGTATTTAAATGGGGAAAGGTTTGTACATTGGTGTTCCATGGTGATGTGTGAGCGGCTTATAAGGACTACTCAAATTTGCTATGCATAATCGTGGTAAATAAGTCAGTGCAATTGGATACAGCGAAAGATCAGTCTATAAATATTTCACCTGAAATTTAAATTTTCCATTTCCCTGTTAGTACTCGAGATGAAGCAACGCAATAAAACATATGCAAATTTTTGGAAAATAAACAGAAAGTTAAAAAACACTTGTGTACTTTTAAAGAAACAAAAATTGTGAGACAGCAACAAAAATTGGGTGTGGCTGACTGAGGGAATTCCCTTTGACGTGGAAAACCGAATATAGAAAGCATGAGAATGCGCTGAACGGCAGAAATCCGTTTTTCAATTAACGGCTTTTTCTGTTTTTCCGACCACATCGCCCTTTTTATAAATTTCACTCCCAATCGTTCGTTGTTCATTTCAGAAACCTTATACGCCACTGCCGCCGCAAACGCACCCGCAGTATTCATTATGTGGTCACTGGTCCCCCGACGGTGCTGGGGCAAGGTCGGTTGCCCTCGATCGGGAATTACGAGACAGGCAACCTTCAATATGCCAGTGTATTCCAATAGTGCGCATCGATAATCGTTGCAATATTCGCAAGTTCTATTAGAAATAAACGGCAAGTTTCGACGTCAATATTTTTTTTTATTTGCTCTTCGATGCGATAAAGACGGGTTGTTGATATTTTTGCATTGTTTTTCTCTCGAGAACTCAAATTTGTAGGAATGGAAAATGGATTGCTTTAAATAATTTCCGGACTTCATTTGGACGTTAAAAAATACACGTTTCAGGATGAGAACATTCCCCCGGAAATATTATTTGAAGTAATGCACTATGATGAGGCATTTTGCTGTTCAATAACACAAAGCCTTGCTGATAACGGGGAAATATAAGTTCGCGAGTAAGTCTGCTTACGTGATTTTGCAACTTTAATGACATTCCTCTCTTGAAAACACTGCAGTATATTTCAAAAGCTACAGTCTAGTTAAGACAGCAAATCCGCTGTCTTCTCGCACTTCATCTTCGACGCATCCAATTAACTGGTGTTTAAAATCCACCGCAGGACGGTATTCAAACCAAAGTCCTTGCTGCCTGCGGTGCTCTCACAGCGGATTACCCTGCTTCGCAATGCAGCGGAGCCCAAACTGCTGCTCCTCAACCTCTCTAAAACGCAGTTAAGCATATAGGGTGGTGGGCCCGATTGTCTAAAGACGTCCCCTAAACTCCGCATTTCGTATGCCACTCCCTTCCAACTGCGGACCGGGTCCGCTCAGCGCAATGACATTTCCGTTCTCCGCCCCGCCCCCGCCCCCGCCCCCGCCCGCACCCCGTGGCCCGTCCGCCAGCCCCGCCCTCGCCCCTCCCCCGGCGTTAAATACGGCCAATCCCCTGTGGACGACGACGATAACGGGCTCGATTCTTCACAGGCAAGGACGCTTGCCTTTCCGCTTGGAGTCGCAATTTCGCTGCTTGAAACATCCCTCACTATCTGCGGGAAGCACAATCGCGCTTGTGGAGCCGTTCGCGCAGAAGAGGCGGGCGAAGGCGCAGGCGGCGGCGGCGGCGGCGGTGGCGGTGGCGGCGGTGGTGGGAGCAGTGGGTGGCGTGGCGGTCGTTGTGACGGCAGAGCACGGTTGTACGGGGACGGATGACGTGGAGATGTATATCGCGACTATGACGTACCAATTACGAGACGTGATTGTGGTGGGGACCACTGTCATGGTGATATTTAAGGCAGCAATGTCACTGGCGGGATATTGTGGTGGCGATATTGGAAGCAGTGAGGTCGGTGGCGGCGTTTGCCGAAGGCAAAAATGTTCGTGAGGGCGATATCGGCGCGGAAATCAGTAGGGAAAATGTCGGTGGCAGGAATGTCTGTGGTGGGAACGTCTGATTAAAGAATATCGGTTGTGGGAATGTCAGTAAGAAATGTTGGTGGTGGCAATGTAGATGACCATGTCATGTCGGAGGCGGGAACGAGGATGACGATACAGGGATGTCAGTGGCGTGTGGTGGTTGCGCGGCATGAGGATCATGTGGGCGCGGCTGTGAGGTCGCAGGCGGCGATGTCGCTGGCGGGGAGTTCCGAGCGGTGATGTCGGTGGTGGCGGCGCCCGGGTAGCCTGGAACCGAGCGGGAGATGAGAATGGGTCCGGACGGGCGAGCGAGCGGCGCGGCGCAACGCGGCACGGGGCGGAGCGGGCAGCGGCGGGGCGGGGGGGGGCGGAGCGAGGCGGGGCCGCGCATTAGCGTATTAGCAGAAGACTGGAGAGGAAAATTCTGATGGATCGAGCTGCGTAAGTGCCTGCGAAGGCGCCTGATGGAGCGCGGCTGGGGTGGGGTGGGGTGCGGGGCGAGCGGGTGGAGAGTGGAGGATCCTTGCCCGCTTTCGAAATGCGTTGGATGCGCGTTCGGATTTTTATGTGCTTTTAGCTCGTTGCCCGATTGAAAAAGTGAAAGAAAAGGACTCGTATGGACCTATAGGCAGTGTTTCTGGGTGTCACACTAATGAGTTCAGAAATAATGAACTGTGGATACTTCTCTTTAGAAGTTTGTAGGTTAAGTAAGCTCCTGGCCTTGCATTGACCACTCATCTATACTGATTTTAATTCTGACACCGAATAATGCAGCGGAAGATTTCAAGTTTTCCTGGTATTACTTGTGTTATAAAACGTATCACTGGATGTGCTATTGAATCGAGTAAATAGGGATGTAATACAGATGGAAATAACTGACAAGATTTAAAGAATTTAAATAATGTCTGAGGTACAATTACAACGCTACATTCACACAGGAAAGACATCTACTCATCTGACTCGTGTGCCAAAGGGCGATGTTACGTTACGCTTTGGACGATTTTTGAAAAGTCGCGTAACGCAATCGCAGTAGAGCGAGTGAAGCGATACTGACAGGCGCCGAAATAAAAGAGATTTCTCGTGAAATTTTATATTGCAAATCCCATTTCCCCGGGAGAAGTTTGCCTGTCTGATTGGACGAAATCCACTTTTGGGGATTTCGTTGCAGGGTAATTCTTGATTGTCAATTTGTTCAAAAGGTTTCATTTGTTAAATAGGTTTCTACAGACGTATATTTTGCTACGGTGAGCAGAGTCAGGATTCGACCTCTAATAACTGTTGACATTTATCTATGATTACAAGCTACGTAAAAACGTAATGGACATGTTACCGTGTTTCTATTGGTACTATATTCAATCACCTCGCTTTCAGGACGAGAAGAGCGAATTCTGACTGACCCAGGTTGGTGAACCGAAATAGCACTAGACCTGAACGGCACATTTTGTCAAACTCCCGGCAGAGCTGCTTTCAAATCTCCGTAAATCCGAGCTCGTAAAGTAGAATATGCCAGATCTCTCCGCAAACCCCGGTAAATACAACAGAGCTACAGATCGCAATAGACTTAAATTCTGAATTTCTGGTTGATACTTGAATATTAAAGCTAAAGCTATACCCATGTTACGGCGAAACATATGCTCGTCCTTACCTTCTCACAAACCATTTTGGATTATCTACTTTGTCATAATGCACCGTTATTCTGCACAATTGTGTAGAATGTAAGTATGGTATGTTTTAGATACTTTATTGCACAAGTTAATTATCGCTGAAACTGGAAAATCGATTTTTCCAATGAAGCTCATGAAACAAATGCACTCATGTGATGAATGAAATATGCGAGTTATAAATGAAAGAATTTACAAATCCGATATGTAAAACATCCATCGCAAATATGTGCAATATTACTTAGAAGATATTACTACGAATATATTTTCCAAGGTGGTTTGAATACTTGCAAAAGGGTTCAATATTACGCTCCACTTAGGACCCACATAATACAAGAGGGAATTTCATGTGTGATAAGAGGTGGAATTCGATTATATTTTTGAAGTAACTTCCAAGCAAACTTCATAAAACTTATTTCAAAACACAGCTTATACGTGTATTTGTTATATCACACCAAAGCCATAAAACTACACTGTTTAACTCTTTCACTAACCGAACAATCCGCAATTTTTAGTCGTAGTGTATCTCGTCCTGCGCAGACAGGACGAAACTTCTCCCTCCGTTTTATAATTCCCTCTAATATTTGTATGATAGGCGCACTCTGCTCCCCTATATACGACCCCATCACTTCGAACGCGACCGACGTTATCGTTGCGCGCGCCCACAAAAGCGTGACGTCAAAGACGCCTAACGATTCCGAACCGCGAGCCGTTCGCGAGCCGACCCTGAACGGCTCTTGGAGGTCGCAGCCTCGTTTGGCGCTCTCTCCACTCCTCGCCCCTTTCCCCCCACCGCCCTCCCTTTTTCCTCGTCAGGCTCCTCACCCTGGCGCGCCCGCCTCGCTCACCGCCGCCAAGCCCGTCGGGTGATTCCACGCCGATATTAAGGTCGCTCCCAGGGTTTATAACTTTTTAATTGCATTAATGCGCTCCTCGTTGCCCACGGCGTCGGCCTGGATGCTGGGGGCGGGGCGCGGGAAGGCGCCGTGGCGGCGGCGACGGCGGCGCCGCCGTCATCGTCGTCGTCACGAGCGGCGACGACGACGGGGTGTCGCCCTACTCCGCCGAGAACCTCGACCGAATTTATGAGGGAGGTACCGAACTTACAGGAAAGACGTCACATCCCTCATACTTCACCACCAATAAGTCAAATCGCAGAATTTAGTAGTGAAGTTTTTCATCCGTGGTAAATGTTGTGGCAGATGAAGGTCAGTGCTCCGTTGACTTGCTACTGTGGGGGTCTGAGGGCTGTGGTCTGTAGGCGATCTGGTACTGCGTCCCAGGGAATCCTCGAAAACGAACCGAGGTAGAGGGCAAAAGGGAGGAGTCGCTGAAACTGAATGTGACTTTCAACAGGGGTTTGGCTTGGAAACATGCGTACTTTCAAGTAGGCAACTAATCTCTTTCTTATTAATAATCCGAAGCAGTTAGAAGTGTGAAAACATTAGATTGAAAACTATTCAATTATTTTTCCTTTCGTGATTCCCTAAATATTCCCCCTTCCCCCATATCCACATTGGAAGGGTAAAGTTGAATATTACGAAGGAGAGCTATTCAAGATTTCTAATATTGAAAATTGTATTTGACCGAATTCTCAAACGATTATTACCAAATATGAAGCAAAAACCAAACAAAAGAGAAACAGCTAACAATGTTTAATATTTTCAGGAGCAATCTATTTGTTTTTATTCATTGTTGTTATTTACAGCAAGAGCGGGCTTTCATTTAATAAGAGATCGTGATAAATCTTCCAGACATTTAAGAAATTCCAAAATTAAACTTTTCCAGAAGTAAAGATATCGGCAAAGTGGTATCTGTTTTTTAAACACCTGAAATATGTTTTAAACCAGCTTCCAAGAATTCCAAAATATTTCTAGGAACAATCTCTGAGAAGGTTTTCTGAATAGGATCGTTTCTGAAGAGTAAAATATTGTGAATCAGCAGCAAGAGCAACCTAAAAAAATGTACGTATTACGTAATTTCTCAGAATTATAAGCGCGGAGTTAGAATGAGATGAATACCGACCGCTGAATGAGTTGCGTACGTAGATCTCAGAAATAAAAACAAACGTATTGCTAAGTTTGTCGAATTCCCTGAAATGAAAACAAGAATTGTCAGTTTCTGTAAGTAGGGTATAAACTCATATAATGCACGAGTTATTTGCGTTAAATGTTATATTTTCCCAAAATTTTATAATTTCTCACATTATACAATTCATAAATTCTCACATTAATTTAATTCTTTATTTTTAATTATCTAATTATTTCATACTATCGAATAGGATTACTGCATCACAGATTTTTTTCCGTATCCACTTCGGACTCTCTACGAGATACATGGTGTGCGAGGTCTGGGATCTTGTATGAGCATCTAGGATCTTCGCAGCTGTATTCCACATTTCCAAAGTTTGTCCTGGAGCGCTATAGATTTTCCAGATCAATGAGGTGAATATGGGACCAGCACATCGCTCGTCTCTATGGACGGGAGTTAGGTCAGAGTAGATAGAAAAATCACTCGCCGTCCACGTCCCGTAGTTTTTGCGGCATTTGCCTGTAAACGAGCAGTGAAAACACAGAAATAACCGATCAGAGTGCTCGAACTCTACAATTCATATCTAAGCCTTGGTCGCGTTCGACCCATATCATTTAGCTGGTGCGAAAATTCCATACTACGTCGGGATTGGTACGTAAGGTCTCTCAGTCTACCAAGCGTCAGTCGTGGCTATTTACGAATGACTTATTTCAAAAACAACGTAAGACAATGAACGCGTAAGTTATTTACAAATCTAATGTTGCCGGAATCGCACAAGTAGTAACCTTCTTGTAAATATTACAAGTAGTAACTTGTAAATATGCATAAGTAGTAACCTTCTTGACCAAGTTTCTGATCGCAAAGGTGAAGTGTTTTCGAGGCGCAACTCTGCTCATTGAGTGGAGAGCTCAGCGAGGTGCTACAATGGAGCTTGAGGGGTGAAGCCTGCAACACTAGATCCTAAAATAGCTATGATGAGAAATGTAGTACTTTATTCACAACACATCGATAGTGTACTAACCTTGGAAGTTGAAAACGGAACGAATCATAGCAAATCTAAAACAATATTACGATAAAGTTCTTATGCAATCAAGCGGAATAGAATATATGTACATAGAATGATTTTTTAGCAGTGTGATTTAGTCGGAGCTCGCCGAGAAATGATAGCAGATGTTCCGACAACTGATAGACCTACGACTACATGCGACAATAGGTTAAATTTCATCTTTTTAATACCGGTGGCTGGTGATAGTAATATAATATTATGACCATTTTATATTGAAATATTGATACAATGTGAAATTAAAAACCTTAGAGTTTCTTTAGCGGAAAATTCCTACTATTAACGAGTCATCACAACTAACTTGTATTTCGCTTCACGTTTAGAGCTAATTCGCGTAGGTAATCCGTCTCCACCTGCAATTTGAGCTCCATACATCCCGTTAGTTTGTTATTAAGCATGAAACTCTTTCATAGAATCACGTGTATTTGAGGTCAAAATTTCTCAGCAAAGGCAATTAATTATAAATAGCTGTTACAATAATGAGCAGTTATAATAACTATAACTACCAAAACCTGTTAGTCATCCTGAAACTTTCGTACGTTGTAGGAACAAAATGTACCAACATTTCGAAACAAAGGCAATTAGTTATAAATTCTGACACTGCACAGCGCTCTTCTTAGTCAGAACACTCCTCGCGTTACCGGCGGAATTTTGATTCAGCCTGAAATGCGTTTAATGCGAGAAGCACCGGAGAGCCGAAAGGACTGCTACAAACTCCACCCCAGACACGCCATACCGAGGGCCCGCGCCTCCACGCTGCCGTCGCTCTCGCAGACTTCGCGAAGCGCGCAAATCACATAACGCGGTTTTTCGGGTCAGCCGACGGCGGCGGGGCGGGGGTGGGCTGGGGATGAGGGCGGCGGTGCGTTGCGGTGCCCTGTGCGGAGGCGGGCAGCGTGGCCGAGGGCTCCGCGGGGCGGCGGCTGCGGCGGTGGTGGCGGCGGAGGCGGCGCCGCCCCGCCCCCGCGCGCAATCCTGCCGGGGCCGCGCCGGGGCCGCGTTTGGAAGCGGCGGGAAAGGGGCGGCGCGGGAGGGGCCACGCAGAGGGGGACGCGACGGGGAAGGGGGTCCGCACGGCCGGGGCGGGGAGACATCTGAATTCCGCGGCGCGAGGAGAGGACGTCAACGTGGCCGCAGCCGAGCCACGAGCCCCCCTCTTCTCCCCCCTCCACTTCCCCCATGCAAATGCTTCGACCCCCCCGCTCCGCACTCGCTCATCCCCCCCCTCCCCGCACTCTCGCAGCTCTACCTCTTGCCCGGCCGTCCGCACGCCGCCCGCCCGAGGTGCGAAGGTCAAATAAAACCCCCGTAAAAAAACTTTTTGCTCCTTTCACTTTTTTTTTCAAAAAACCGCTACGATAGGCGTAACCAACAGAGATTCGCGGAGCTCCGCGTAGCGCGCCGCATCATACAGACGAACGTAGCCACCCGCCACCGGCGCGCGCTCTTCCTTAAATAAAAGAGGGAGAGCGGCAAGCAAAAAAGGACGCGCACGAAAGGGAGAGTGAGGGGGGTGGCAGCGCGGAGGGGAAAACGCGGAAAGTGAGGGGGAGAGGGGAGAGTTCGCGTCCGCGGCAGCGACGCAGTCTCGCGGTGAGAGGTGCGAGAGATGAAGCAGAGGGGGGTGGAGGGGCGCTGCGAGAGAGAGTGTGAGGGGGCGGGGGCGCGGAGGCGGGATGAGGCACTCGGCGTGCGCCGAAGCGCGCGTCTTTTGTGACCCGGCGCGCGATTTTTCACGAGAGCGAGTCCCCTTTGTTGAGCGCGAGCTGTTTAAGACGGGGGCTCGGTTTGCTGCTCGGCCTGCCGACGGCTAATCGGTCCGTGGTGGCGGGGCCGGAGGCTGGGGCGGCGGAGGGGGCGGGGGTGGAGGCGGGGAGGGGCAGAGGCGAGGCTTCTGCCGCGATCTCCCGCAGGCGTTCGGGAAAAGCGGCAGCCACGGCGGTGGCGAATGGAAAGCGCGATTCGGAGTCCCTGCACGATTTTGTTTTGTTTTTTGGCGCGGGTCCTTCGAAAATTGGGTGTTAATCGTGGACGGTGACGAACTGCGCTTCTAAATTCATATCAAATTTAGTTGCAAGAGCTGAATGTTTGTTTCACCAGTACTTAAATTCATTCAGAGTTATTTTAATACTGATCGTAAAGGATTTACCTGTTATTATCGATCGTGAAAGATGTAGGATTTACCTGTTAATATGTCGTCGGGAATTCATATGAAGGATAAACGTAAAAATTAATTAACAAATGTTGAAATCATTTCTGTTTATACATAGACATACAACGGTAAATTTAAGAAGTATGTAAAAAATGTCATTAGCATGTGGTGAGGTGGTAAAAAAGGGGATACGAATATGTCCCTCACGTGTTGTGAATTATCTCAATACACAGACTGTGAAACTAGGTTTTACATTTCTTGGATACGCAAGTATGCTCACCTTTATCTATAGAAAAAAGTTATTTGGTTGCAGAGAGATTTCTATCCAATGATTTTTTAAATTTTCGGTTATTATATTGTACACCTTGTGTACAGAATAATAGAATATTTTCCAATCATGAAAATGCTTTTCGAGTGTACACATCGAACCATAAACTGAGAGATATTCTATGGAGATATTCCATGTCATATTGGAAACAGCAGAAATGTGCAGTGTGTTTGTCAAATAAATAATTGATAGCAATTCCGGAAGTTTCTTTCAAAAGCAATGCTTGGGGGGCTTTTCATCTACAATTGTAAGTGGTGTAGCATTATGATTGGACAGCTAGCACGAACTATTGTCTAGGAACAACTGTGCTACAATCCTTGGAATCACGAATGTCTTTTTTCTGGCGTAAGGATAAAACATATAGTAAACCCCCGTTAACCCGAATTCCAAGAGACCGAAACAAATAATGCTCGTGTTATTAAAATTCATATTATTAGATTATAACGTATATGCGTTGAACTATGTTTCATTGTCGGGATTCAAATTTTATTTCGACAAAATTCGTGTTAAGTGAGTGCTAAGCGTGATAATGAGGGTTAACTGTAAGTATATGATAGTACAGGATTCACAGACACCTAGAAAGTAAAGGAAATCATCATCCACACTGTATTCAAACTCCAGCGCCTCCTATCGCGAAGTGCGTGTTTTTCGTCGCCCTCGCACGAGTGTTAGGGCAACACAAGGACAATTTTAGTATCATTATCACAGACGGGGAAACACCGTTAAGGAGAGCTTGTTATACATATGTATGTTTATTAAGTCTCATTGTGAGTTGAAATTGTTTGAAGGTACGTCTGCGAAAGTTGAAAGAGAAACTAATATCAATTACCGGAGAGGTGACTAAAGTTGTCACAAACGTGGCTGCGCGTAAGTCCATTCCGAGGATATTCTGGCTTAAAAAGCGACGACAGGTGCATATAGCTGTGTAACCGCGTGCAGGGCCAGGCGTTGAGTTGAATATCAGGCGACATTACATCTTTTCCAGATAATGGAAGTTTCAAAGCACTGATTAGTAGCTGATAGGACGCCACGTGTTTGCGTAACTACTCTCCGTCATCAGCGATTATTCAAGGATGTTTTCAAACCTCTGCTCGTTCGTTTCATCAGCGTCCACTAAAAAAAGAACGATAGAGCAGAAAAGTAAACATAAAAGTTGTTAGCTTTAATGAAAGGATTAAGCTAACTTTGGGTACACCAGCCCACCACGAAGGTAGTAGGTACGGTAACTTTCGTGTCATTATTCTTGTCTGCCTCCAATCTGTGTAAAGCGCGCCACGAGGTTGCAAAGCATGTTTCGAGTAACGCGAAGTCCCCCGTTTTTAACCTCGTAATGCAATATACTGTCGTGAGGTAACGTTGGGATATGACACAAACACAGCGTCATGCATGGTCCTATGCAAACAGAACAACAGAAGGTTAAATGTATTCCGAATTAAACTCATCGTAGAATCGACAATTTGCTGAATTTTCTGGAATAATAATATTGAAAACTTTCCAGACTTTTCCGCTCGCTCCCACGAAAATACTCAAATACTCTGATTGCTTCTTAATGATTACGAATTATAGTGGAAAATTTCGTAAGTAAGGGATGAGAAATCGTAATTATATTTTGACTTTCTTGTCTTACGAAGTTAATGTGCTCGTACGATAATACGATGTACTCGTATTATCGAAGGACTGTCTTTCGAACAGCTTACCGAGTGCAAATACAAGATATACACGAAGCATTTTTTTCAATAAAATATTTTATTTATACATAATTTTCGTCCCCAGCTCGTTTCAGTTTTGTGAAACAAATGAATCTCGTGTTTTTCCTCAACCGAATTACGGACATTGAAGTCAAAAATCGCAGCGAATCTGTGTAGGAATGTTGGGAAAAATAATTTGCACCACTAAGAGTATACCTCCGCATCTCCGCCAAGGGACTCGGCATATTCATCACACTTGCAACCTCTTTTACAACATAAGGGCGATGTAGTGAGTAGACGACCATTAGCCCTCATATCAAGCGAATACAGGCTCACAGTCCTGTTTTCGTTTATCACGAAAAGCATGTCGAGAAAAGAGAGCGGTTTATCGGTGTGTACATGATAAGATACGACCGCGGTGTACACCACGCTACCGTGGAAAAGTCTGCCGTTATGCTAACGAAACTTAGAAACCTCGCAGTGAACTATTATGATAAATATGTTTGGCTGAACGGAGAGAAATATTCCATTGCTCTTCGACCAAAGGATACAATGATGAACGTTGTCTCTCACTAAGAGCACATAGGATAAAAAAGAGTAAGATATTCGTAGCTTTCCAGAAATTATGTGATAATTAGCAATATTATGATTTACCCGTAAATAATTAAATTTAAAGCAATCCAAATGTGGCATATTAATGGTATATTCTATTTTGGAGAGGAACACAAGATCCAAGAAACTGAAATACTTTATCGATGAACCATAGTTCCACCCTTCCCTTTCCTATTTGGTAAAGGATTGTACTAGCGGGGGAGTTTCTTTATTTGGGTTATTGAATCATCAATGTGTCTGTGCTGGATCACTCCTAATTAAATTCACTTGCAAAAGTTTAAGTCCAAACTAAATTTATCGAAACTGTTACGGGGTACTTTTTTTACGTTACAAGGGCATTAAATATTTTCTGCATATTCAGGATCGTTAAATTCAAACAAGTATGAACCTTCAAACTTGAAAGAAGCCACATCATTGACGTTACATGATCCCTGAATGTGCAAACATTTTCTCAAATGCTGTATCGGAGAGTCAAGGGGAGCCGCAATTCTAACATATCCGCGTTGGCGTCGACGACGCTGGGGCAACGGCGGCGACGACGACGGCGGGGGCGGCGGCACCGCGGCATTTATTGAAATAACAGAGCGCTTGCGCCCCTTCTCGCGAATCCCAGACGCAACTACAACAGGCACATTGAGACCGAGAGAACCGCCACAGCCCTTCAGTTTCCTCTCGGCGCCAGCGATTCTCTCGGCGGCTTCCAAAGGGCAATTCCGGTGGCGCGGAGGGCGGGGAGGGGGTGCGTCTGTCCCCGTACTTCCCGCCCTTCGCCCCCTCTCCCGCCCTCGTGCCGACCCTGTCGCGCACCCGGGCGCGCCGCCCCCACCGCCCCAGCGGGGGGAGGAGGGGGAGGGTTCCAACAGCAGCTGGCGAGGAGAGCGCGTTGGCGAGCCACGGACTACCGACCGCGCTACAAAGCTCCTGCGGGTGTATTGTCTAAGCACAAAGCCTCATCGCCCCGGCCGCGCCCGCCCGCCTGGGCTCCCACCCCGCCCCCACGCCCTCCTTCCCCTCCCTGCCTGTCTCCGATGGTATCGCCGTCGTCGTCTTGCCAGGCGCCGCTGCCGCTGCTTCTGCTGGAAGTTGTTTCTGCTGCTGCTGCTGCGCGGAGAGCTCCAGTTCCTCCCGCCGCCGCAGCAGCCCGCTCGGCGCCCCGGGAGAAAGCGGTTCGCACTGACGCTGCCAGATGGCAGCACCAACGACCGTCACACGCAGCAGGGCAACCAACGGCGCCGTTGGAGAGGAAAGCTGCTGCCGTTTGGTGGCTTTTCGATTCGACACGCGATTGTCTTATTCTTGTTGCTATCTGCACACTGACCCTTTCAGCTTGGCATATGACGTGCCTTTGAGAAACAGGGGTCTTGCCCTTATTTTTAATGTAAAGAGATGAGTTCCGGTTTCGTGGGTGTGTGTTGGCAACATTTTATGGAGGGTTTTTCTTGCACGTTCAAATATCCACCTTTCATAGGTTTTACGATTATTACGACCTTAAGATTAGGAAACCCACTAATGCATGCACATTCTTAGTATTACAGTATTACATTATCTGTTATAAAAGAGAAACTCTTTTTGAAAATAATTTTTTGTCAACGGGAAAATAATGACAATGCATAAAAAAGGTTTATATTTCTCCATGGTCCTTTGAAAATCCCTGAAGGACGACCCTTTCTTCTGTGGGTACGGTATTCAAAGCTGTAAATATATTATCATGGTGAAGAATGAGCGGCACCTGAACTAAAACCAGACTATCTATAATAATAACGTTCGGGCGTTTAGTGAGACGGGTGTTGACAATGGGTTCATTAGTGTGGTTATAATATCCAATATAATAAGACAGTAGTATAAGCATTACGCATGAACCATAATTTAAAAATAGCTAGACTAACAAAGAGCAACATTCTAATATTGTAATAGAAGTTGTAATAATTATCTGAATTTTGGAGAATACATAGAATATTAGGTGCTAAAAATTTTTAATTTCCAAACCCAAAATTATAGACGATTCAGGGGGTGGCACATTTACCGTCGGAAACAAATTGCCCTAAACTGTAAAGGCATACTCGCGACTGACGAGCATTCTACCTCACCTAGCGAACATTGATTCAGGCGGGTGGCACGGTTTATTATAAGCACCTCCGGTGTGTCCGGAACATTCGCTGCGTAAATCGTTTGTGTGAGTTCCGGCGTTCCAACGCAATATACCATATTTAACTCGGCGTATTGAATTTACAGATGCACGTTCCCACGAAACATTTTCACCGAGTCCTAGAATTTGAAGCGCGCTGTGTATGCGACTGGCAAAGAGGCCATCGGCGAGTTCGCGGTGTGCGTACCGAACGCCGAAATATGTAATGCTAGATTTGCGTATGTACACTTGAGGTCATATCGAATGCTTTGTGACTAAGCAGAACTTCACGTAACTTTTCAAACCAAATATGTGAAATATGTCTAATGGCTTTTATTGACTTTGGAAACTTTTGTTTTAAAATTCTCCATTTTAAAATTCTCAGAAATGTATTAAATGGAAGTTTCATTTTTATTGTAATTTTTTGATGTAGTAACTTTCAGATTTGCATGAACGAAGCATTTCCCCACCCGATCTAACCTACTTTTGGTTTACGTGAACTAAGTGTAATTTTTCCAACAAGGAATGAGAAATATTTTTACTGAAATAAATTTTTGAAATGTTCTTTTAAAATATTTCGAAATTCACGAACCGTTTTTTGTCGTTTTTCAATTTTTCGGGAAGTTCTGGAAAACGTAGTGGCTGTTTCTAGGAAATTATTTGTTTAGTAATTTGTTCGTAAAAGGATGAGGATCAATGGAGAATCAGCGAAAATAGAATGACATGGTGTGGAAGTTGTAGAAATAAAATACAACACGAATTTTAAAGCAGTATATTTTCAATAAATACTATGCATAATAACATGTCCATATTGAATTAAACAGCTAGATGGAAATTGAATTCACATATTTTATATAAGTTAAAAATCTGTATAACATATTATTTATATAAGTTTTAAAATTATTCTTCCCTCGACATTTTCTAGATCCACTTCCATTTAAAATACTGTAAGGTGAAACAACACGCTCAGTATTATTCAATATTAGGCTTTATAATTATGGATCCCAAACGAATGCGTAGGTCGTTCAAACAGTGCTTATTGAAGCTTCCTTCCAGAAATCGATTGAAAAGTGTTTAAAATCGCTGCTCGCGGGCGCGCTGTAATGACCGGGAAGGCCGAGAAAAGCTACTTTGCTGGGGAGCGGCCAGGAAAGTCCGCTCCGAATTTGCTCTAAGTATTCCCAGAAACTGTTATCGAGAGTCTGTCCGTCAGGCGCTCATCGAAATCTTCAGGCCATGCCGGAAGACGGCCGAGCCGGGGCCGAGCCGTGGCCGGCCGGACCGGGCGAGCCGCGAGGGCATGGCTTCAAAGTACTCTAGCACTCGAAAGGCTTACGCAGCGGAGCCACGCTGCTCCACGGGGAACCCCTACCAGCGCTCCCCCCCCGCCCACCCCTTCCCCTCCTGCCCCGCTGATTCGCTTCCAGACAGCTCTTCAGAAGCTCCCCTTCCCCCCTCCGACCCCGCCCACGCCCCCGTTCCCCGTCCCCCGCCTCACGCAGTCGCCTCCTCTCTGTGTGCGGCGCTCGAAAACAGATTTCTCCCCATGGGGGCCTCATAACTGCTCGGGCAATATGGACAAAGCTTGGCGGGCCCCAGACGAGAGTAATATACACGCACCGAGATCTAGGCGGCGGGCAAGGGCGGAGGGGGGAGCGGGCGAAAGGGCAGGGAAAGGGTGGAGGCGGGGGCGGGGGCACAGACGAGAGGGGGCGCTTTGAGGGCGACTTTGAAGACGTTCAGGGCTTTGCAACGCGCCTGCATTTGTCTGGAGGGCACGCGCCCGTCTTGGGGAGCAGACGCGCGTCTGTTGCCCCCGGCACCGCCCCCGCCCCCCTCCGCCGCCCCCGCCCCCGACGCCCCGACGCTGCCGCCGCCTAATTAAAAATCGGATGTTCTGCCCGCCAGCGACCCGCCGACAGCCAACGTTGTTTTTAATAAATACCGCTTTCCCCAGAAGAGCGACCGCGCCCCCGAGCGCAGAGATTGATCCAGGGTCCGCGAACGCCGCAAAGCCTGCACACAACGGATTCATGTATGGCGCGGCGTTATTAACCTTCGAGTTCATATTGATAGAAGATGTTCCGTTATTGCTTGTGTGTGGAAATAGATTTTGCCCGCACGGTCGCGATCAATTTCAGGACTGCAGATATTATTAACTATTCGAGTCCGAAAATGCAAATTTATTTGCGTTCTATTACGTGAAAACTGAAATATCTCTTCTGCGAAACTGAGAAGAGAAATGGAATCGAGATAATTTTAAATTATTTTTCGCGCTAGATAAACAATCCGAAGTAGTCATTTATTTTCGAGTTTTGTTTATAACCTTTCTCTTTTATGGGTGCATGTATTGCCGAAACAAGAGAAGTAGAACTGCATGTGTGTTTGGAAATATGCTAGAAAGTGAAGTGAAAGAGGGAAAATGGTTATGTTTACGTTTAAACGACGTTGGAGTTTTCATTATAAAATTCAGTTCATTATTATTATTATTATTATTATTATTATTATTATTATTATTATTATTATCATCGTCATTATTATTGAAGAGAAATTATCTGAACATTGCCTTTTTGATTCTGTGGAATACAAAAAAAAGTAAAGATCGGGAACAAGACCAGAAATCTTAAAATGTTATTCAAAACGATTTCTATCTACACACCAACAAAAGAAGAACTATCTTGATAACCCGAATTCCGTGACATCTCGAATTTGGAAAATGAGCATTTTAAAGATCGAGTGTTCACTGAATAATAATAATAAATATCCTCCGAAATATTATTTCTAGATCTGGCAAACTCCTCAGATCTCGGCGATACGAATAGTGCATTCGATTTAACTTAAGTATTGACTTCGATAATAGGCATTGATCGTAACTGAAAACCGGTTATCACGAAATATTCGGCAACATGAGCGAGAACACAGGTAATGTATATTAGATGGTCTATTAGGAGACAAATTTCAAGTGAAACTCTCCCATCGTAATTGTCAAATGATATTATTTACAAAAATACAAGTATAATAGAAAAACAATATAATATGTAACTAACTTCGAAAACTCGACTATACTTCATTTCGAACCCGCTGTTATAATTCGGCTCCCAACAGGATATTTAGATAACCGAATTTTTCCTGTACTTGATCCATTGAGGAAATTCTGACGTGGTCCCTTTCCTTTTCATATCTAAATATGGCTTTTTTCCCTCCAAAATAACACAATACCAATAGATTTCAATGTTAAATAAATATAAAAAATACGAATGAATGAATAACTAAATAAATAAATTGCTTCGAATTAAAAAGATTACACTGTTCGACAAAATAAATTGTTGTATTTCTCAAAAATATTATTCCACAGGAGAGCATCTACCTCCGACCTTTCGTGCAATACGCCCGCGCGCGCAGTGCTCAACAGCCCCGGCGGTTGAGATGGCGCCAAGCGAGCCCTTTCGGCCTGACGCGGGCCACGCCTCCGCGACTCGGGTTGGCCGCCAACGCACTTCGATTTTCTCCCACGCACCGCACGCACAGCACGCTACGCGGTGCGGCGGCGAGCACGTATGAGGAACTAGTGGTGCCACAACAGCACAGGCTTTCTCGCATTGTTTCTAATTTTCGCAAATTATCGAAAATTCACAGAGTTCAACGAAAATGAGAACTGCGTCGTGTTTTTTAAGGTTTTGCTACGTTACCCGAGGACAATGTGTAATAAAATAAATTTGGAGAGATTTTGTTTTAATTGAAAATTTTAAGGGTTCATGTAAAATACCCTCCAATATCAAAATATCCCTTCCGAACTCGCAGGATCTATAATTCGTTTAGATCGATCGGGGAATATCAATTCTGCAGTAAATCGTCTGAACGGTTTAGGTCCTAACGTTGACTACAGGCAGAAGGACGGACGGACGGAAGATTTGGACGGACGGACAGACGAACAGACAAACGTTTTGCCGTCAATCCAATTTTTTTTGGTATCAAGGTCCCACAAATCTTGGATTCCGCTACACAACGTGTTAGAAGATGTAACTTACTACGTTTAGAAACAAGATTTATCCAATTTTTTGTTATCAGGGTCTAACAATATGAGTTTTTCTGTCGAAAGACCGCCGTTTTTCAGATCAGGATTACAAAACTTTCTCTTCTTACGAAGTAACGCGAGAAAGTAAAAAGAAAACAGGCCACACCACCGCGCCGCAGCCGGCTCAGCGGAACGGAACTGAGAGCAGGCGGTCGCAGCGCGGCCCTGTGTGGAAGCGCGAAAATTAAAACGGCGCCCGGAATATGTTTCCGAGAAATGAAATTAAAAAAGAAGAAAGTCTCGGATACGCGGTGAGGAAAAGGCTTGACTGGGAACTTGAAAAGAACATTTGTGAAATGTAGGAAAGGAGGTGGAACTGAGTGTACAGAAGAAAATTTCATTGGAAGAAAGGGGGGGGGGGAAGTGAGAATTCCACTTCGAGTAGCGGAAAAGAAGTTTGGAATTTCCATTTGCGTGCATTAATAAAGAATGACATTCGCATGTAGGCTAAAGAATGACGTTCATATTGCCGGTTCAGAACGCTAGTGATACACTGAAAGAATTAGCAGTTTTGAGAAGATCGCCGTTGGGGAATTCATTGAAACATTAATCTCTTTTTCATATTCTTCCAAAAACATACTCTCTTATTCGGTAAATGAGAATTTAGATGCTGAAATACATGTTTTTCCAAAACATTTACTTGCGTATTTCCTGAGCTACGTTATGTTTTTGGAATGGTAATATGATATTCGATCATGCGATAGTCGTTGATAATAAACTGAAGGTATTAACATATAAAACTCCACGCATCATGAATTAATCGAGTGAGCAAATAGATATGCAAGTCATATTGAAGCGTATTCAACATACATTTTTCACACCGAAAATAGATAGAGAAGTGGTGAACATTAAAATATCTGTAAATTTTAGATGATCGAGAAAAAAGTTTCGAAATTAACTTAAATAAAAATATCCATTATTCATCCTCTGTTCAATTATATTTAATTTTTTACTAATATAACATACTTCCTGGATTATACATGATTTAATGGTCAAATTTACTGAGAGAAATTAACATTCATTTTTTCTTAGTTTCATCGGTTTTGGTCTTACTGTTAAACTTGTATTAAATGTCAATATGATATGCAATTGAACATTACAATGCAGTAAGAAAAATAACAAGTATATGCCTGGCATCATATTAAAGCGGTAACTGAACGTAATGCACAGAAGTACATTTTGTAAGTTGAGAAACGCCGCGCTTTAGATTCTATCTGCCATAAACGTCCGGCACTCATTTTCGAAACGACCATTCTTGTTTGGCGAAAGATACACATCAAGAAATAATGAAGGGAAGTAGAATGTTTTGGAGTCAATATCATCCCTAAACATATACGCAAACGCTTATGAAGAACGTTTTCTCAAAATTTACGAAGCGTGAGCACATTCTAAACCTTTTCCCTCCGGAGATAACAGCTACATGCATGATGCTGGCGGGAGTTTGATACACCCTGTGTGCGAGAAGCAAACCGACTCCTCTCCGTCAGGATAGAACGAATCTCGCTGCTTTTAAGGCATCGTAACAAGCGCTCGTTTCCTGCGGGAGAAAGTCGTTCTGCCGACGCGATGTTACGCCGCAATACTGCGTTATGGCTGGGACTCCACCCCGATATGAGCAAGAGGCGACGGGAGAGGGACATGCAGAGTCGGCTCCGCACACACGTGTACGCGTGAAACTGGAATACGGTAAAATTTGCTCGAAGCGGAACCTCAAGGGACCACCATTTTTTTCCGTATTAAACAAGATTCCCCTTTGTGCAATGTAATACTGTAGAATTTGTGATTGACAGGACTGCGATGTAAGTTCACAGGAGACAGATTTCCGCATTATACACGTTCCGCATTGAGCAAGTTTTACTGTACCTGTGTTCCATCTGTTCTATTTGTTTCCTTAAGTGTTTTTCTTTTACGAATACATGTTCTCAGTGAACCCACTCACAGTGAACTCAATCTACTTGATGAAATCTGTTGATAACCTCTCCGTATTTGCCGTAACAGAATGAAACCATATTGTCTACAACCTTACAATTACTTATGCTACTAATGAATCGGTCTCCCCCTCTATTTAATACTAGTTTATTTAATTTTTCGATATGTAAAGTTACTTTCCTAAAAAAAATTAAGCATATTCCGTTTCGACGTATATATCCTATAACTGCTACACGCCCGATGGACATATAGCATTGATATTTAATTGAATATTTTATAATTTGCTCGTGGAATGGGATTATTAAATAACAAAATGTCAATAAATATAATCTCAAACCCTATTTTTTCGACATTCCTTCAAATCCTGTACGATCACAAATAGATGACAGGATTTACTGACTCGCACAAATCGTGTCTGAGATTTACAATTTCCGGGAGAGTTGGTTTTTAATCATCCCTCGACAAACGAACTCCGTTCTCACTCAGGACGGGCGCATTTTATCATCAATACAAATCGGCGTGGCTCCGTCCCGTAACGAAGGATATTGCTCTCCGGCATGCCCCACGTGTCTGAAGAAATTCCACTCGAGGTCCCAGCACCTCTGCTTATAACGAGCACCTTCCACGCCCCCCCTCCCCCCGCGTCTCGCCGGAGACTTCCGCGGTCGATCTCGAAAGCGTCGGCAGCGGAGGTGGCGTCGGCGTCGGCGGCATCGCCGTCGCCCGGAGCACGCAGCAGGCGTCGGGATTACTCATCCCCTTCGCGCCTTCGCTCCCCTCGTCGCCGCCGCCGCCGTCGCCACCACAGCGCTCAACGTGGCAGATGCGACGGGGACCACGCCCTATGACGTCAGCGTCGCACGATTGTCTGCTGTGGGGGCTGATTCAGAACGTGGCCGCCGCCGCCGCCGCCCTGGCGCACACCCGGTTGGGCCCGGCGCCGCCGACACCGCCGCAGTTGCCACCGCGAACGGA
This sequence comes from Teleogryllus oceanicus, assembly GCA_964035755.1. Taxonomy (NCBI): domain Eukaryota; kingdom Metazoa; phylum Arthropoda; class Insecta; order Orthoptera; family Gryllidae; genus Teleogryllus; species Teleogryllus oceanicus. Next base: position 231,370,736 of record CAXIVR010000001.1, on the reverse strand, counting down.
TTTCGCCGGCGGAGGAGGTCGACCTTCCAATCCCCTAAAACGCCATGAATATCGAACGAAAGTTTTCGAGATGTGTGTGAAGTGTGTTCCAAATCCCTTCACCATATTCGTATATTTAATTATGTTTTCTCTCAGTGTAATTAAAACAATAATTTGAGAAACTACTGTAAACGTATTGTATTACACATGGTTGTAGGAGGCAGATTTAATAAAATCACGAATTATACTATTTTGAGGATTTTCATTTTTTACGTCCTAGCTCTTCAAGTATAAAAAAAACGTATATCCTGAAATATGTAAATATTATTGCTACCTAAGAGAACCTTGCTATTACGAATGCTCTGTTAAAAAAATAAATAATAAGACCCTGACCTGAATATACTTGGGAAAATGAATTAATTTTTTTAATTTCCAGAGAATGTGTGGTAAAGATTAACATTTTGCACTCATGAAACATTTTTGATTAGCTGTAGAAATATCGTTTGAATTTTTCGGATTTTGCCTCACGAACGATTTTAATCTGTTATTGTTTAACTTTTTGTACAAGCCGTACTCAGATTTGTGTTTCGAGAAGAATCCTCACGAAAAATACACGAATAGTTTAAAGGCGTATAATAAGTAGCGCACTTAATTAACCATTACATTTCATTTAATATGTAACGTATATTATTGTGCTACCGCCCATATTTTCCCACTTGCACTGTAGCATTATCCAACATAAGATCATAACTCCATAAGTAAAATTCAGACACGAATTTAGATATTCGACTGCGACAGTATGTCTAAGCAGAAATGAGACCAGAAGCTAATGCGAGATTCCGATTCGCGTGCTCTGACTAGAAACAACAATACGGAAAATGTGGAAACTCTCTGACAGCCTCCCCGTAATTGGCAAATTCTATTGTGACCTCCAATGAGTGTCATCGAGACATATGTCATGATATTCCAAGTAAACGAACGGTTCAGTGAACGTCGTCTTGAGAATTTAATGTCAGTAAAATTTCTGTTCAGAACATTGTGAAAACTATGTTGCATGGACTTAGATTCAAGTAATTTCGGTGAGACTGTTTGAAGCTTTTAGCTGGAGTTATTTTCATTCCTCCCATAAAAATGTACTCGTAAATACATCTATAAATTTACCCGCATTTGGTGTCTCACATAAATTCTCGCGTCTAGTATTTTTATTGTGCGCAGTTACTGTCTTTCGAATTCTCTTCTTTCTTGCCACAACTAGTAAATTAAAGATTGGGAGTAAGGTTACACGGCGTTTAGTACTGAGAGAGTACAAAGTAACAACAATTAAGTGCAGAGTAAAATGTTTTTTACGTTCAAGACCTCGTTAGATAAGACTTGATACAGATTCACTCACGTTATGCAGTCGACGGAATAAAACATATCTTTCATGACGTTATAAACCCAAAACATGCGTTTTGCAGATAATTTAAGCTCATAGAGAAAGGGAAATAAAGTTTTCACGTCGTAAATTACCATTCGCAGATGATATATTCAAGCGAAAAGTAACTTTCAAATCTATTCCGGTGTTCTTCATTAGGATAAACAAAGTTCACATAAATAGATTCGAGAACTTTGTTAAGTTTCAGAACAGTTGATATTACGTTTCTGGAGGGTTTCGTTACATTTAATTCCACATTTTGGTAAAAACTCGCACTCAATAAGAGATCAAATATATGATAATAATTTTAAGAGAATTTCAAATTACAAAATTTCTTTTCTTAGCATTTTATAATCACAAGAATTTAACAAAAAACTGGAGGGTATTCACTTTCTGGAGTTATCTCTCATAATGACTGATTTCCTGGAACCGAAATTTCTACGAATTACAGTTATGAGAGAAATAAATGTAAAGTAGGTGTAATAAAAATATTGTATTTCCAGCGACTACTAAAAACAAATGAGAGACAATATTTACCCATTACTAATAAATTAATTTCCCACGTACTATTTAACAAAACTTCAAAATGAAATATTGAAAAAACAGAATGTCATTAAAATGTTCACATTTAGCATCGCTTGCCCAATTGACGACAATCGGCATGATTTTTCTATTGAAGTGTAGGTCTCCGATTTCATGTAAACATTATAGGTCACAAATGATAGTAGAGATATCAAGCTTCGTTCAAGCTCTATCAGTTCGAGTTCAAAAGCGTATGATATTTCATTGATATTACACGGTTTTCTATACTTCGTTTGAAATCATATATCCGCAGCTCTATTTCTCCACGCAAACAGTGTTCTGTTTATGAGCGCATTTTTGTGCATTTGCATAAATTACAAATCTCAAACAGATTAATGTGATGATATTAATTTTATCAACAGTAACTACAAATTAATTATGCCCATGAAATAATAACCGCACATTATTAATCAACATTAATACAGATGTATCGGGAAAAGCAAATAGCCATAGGTGACGTTATGGAAATGAAAGACATTTCACTATTTACAGATAAATTGGCCAACTTTTGTCCCAATTATTTCCCAAATGTTCCAACTAATAATGTGAGGTTGGTGAGTACAATGGAATACCTGAGACAAATTGCACAGAAAACAGAATAAGACGTGATATACTATTCATTGAATCAGATAGCAAATGTATGATTGTATTTGATTTAAAATAATTGAAAAAAGTGTGATCTGACATTTAAAGTAATAGTGTATATGACAATACATTATGAATAACTATTAGTATTAGCACTGAATACATGCGAATGACATACACAATTTATTTTTCGGGAGAGCCATATGTAAGTTCAATAAAAAATCTACAAATTATAAATGTATACCACCAGCGTAAGAAATAGAATTACATATACCCTACCGGTTGCCTATTATTGCACGGTAGTTACTTGTCATTGTTGTTCTCGCCATTGCAGGAAGTACTCTACAATCATTTTCAATTCGGCGTCAGTGTGCGTCATAGCCACAGCGTTTCCCAGAACAAAACTATCTCCGAAAAACGCACGCTTCATTACGCGAGGGATTTCCGAGCCGATCGTAAAAGCATCGGCAATGCGCGTCTACTGCACCAGAGCAGGGCTCGTGTTTGCCTTGCTCCTCGTCTCCGCCACATTACGAAGCGTGCTGGGCCGGCACACTACAAAGTACTCAGCGGGCGCTTTGCATTTGAAAGCCTCGTGGCGTAGGGCGTGCAGCCACCGGCGGCGGGGGCGGCGGCAGCGATCCCACAATCAGCGTCGTCGCCGCCGCCGTCGCCGCCGTCGTCGTCCTCGCCGTCCTCGTCATCCTCGCCGCCGCCGCGACGCAGCGTTCGCAAGGGCGCACCCCGCGTTCCCACCCCCCCCCCCCCCGCCCCGCCCCGCGCTCGCGAGTTTCCTTGAGGGCGCCTCCAGCGACCTGGGGCAGTTGGCAGCCCTTGAATATAGTTCCCTCGCACGGGACCAAAACCCTCCGCTCGCTGTGTACGTTTGAACTGACAGGCTAATACTAGGGAATATTACGTTTGCGTTCGCTCCCCCGCCTCTTCGCCTCCAGCCCGCCCCCACCCACCACCCGTGGCCCCGCGCCCAACCCGCCGCCGCCTCCTGCATACACCCCCGCGCATTACAACCGGCTGTATCCCCCTCAAATACCTTCACGCGCGCGTATCCGGGTGTAACAGAATATTATCCCCGCACCCGACAGCGTAATACCAACATTACCATAACAAAACTCCCACCCGCAGAGGGACATTAGCGGCGCCGAAATCCTGCCGGTCCGCTGGGTGGAGTAGGGGTCGTGTGGAGAGGTGGCGGCGAGGACGGCGGGCGGCGGGGAAGAGAGCGGGGGAGGAGAGAGGACGCGGCGGAGAGGGGATGAGGAAGAGCTCAGAAGGACGAAATGCCGAATGCGAGGAGCGCTTCAGGCTTCCTACGACGCTTTGAGACGGCTTGGGCTGTCAAGGGTTGCACACTGACGCGCGTCCCAGAGCCTATCAATCAAGGTGCTAGGACTACTCCTAAGAGCTACAGAATCCAACTAGAACATACTACGGCTACGTATTCCGCATTAGAAGATCTATTTAATGAACATGATATTTCAACTAGGACATCTAAAATTTTTGAAGTAACTACTAAGGGGGAGGCGGTTAGGGAGTCTTACCTCGTGTGAAGTGCAGGCCTTTCAGGATCAAAAAACGTGAAGTGCAGCGGCAGTGTTGAGGTGCAGTGTTGTTGAAAAGTTGTTGAGGAAAATTAAAGCGATAATAACCGTGCTCATAAAAGCACTTCATATATTTCATAAAAGCCACACAACACAAAAATTCACTAGAATACATACAAGTTAATTTTTTTGTTGTGGAAACGGAAATACAAAAATACACACAAGAGAGGTTAAAACTGCAAACGAAATGACGAAATATGAGAAACAGACCATCTTCGCTTGAACGGTTTTCTCGATAAAATATATGCATGTTTAGTACGAACACATTTTCGTTCGTAGATTCTACCCTCGATACGAGAGGTGCATGCGTTAGCGTAAGTGGATTTTAACGACCGAGAGAGCAAACTTTCGCAAAGAAGCAACGCGGGGGCCGCACAAATCGACGCAACTGAGCACCCGTTGCACCCTCGCTATCTGGAAGCCCAGATCCCGCAAAGTGCTCCCGCCGGGGCCCAAGCGCGTGTCGGCGGCCCTGCTTCCGCCCCCGCCCCGCCTCCGCCCCCGCGCCCTCCGTCCCGTCCCCGGCGGCGGCGGCGGCGACCAGGGCGCCGTGACGCGGGTCGCGCGTCCACCCCGGGGCGGGCGGTCCTCGGGCCCGGTTAGGCCACGACACAGATATCCAACCGAGCGCGGGGGAGCCCGCCTCGGGGGCGGGGGGCTTGTGGGGTTCAACGCCCCGCGGAGGGGCCCGCGTTGCCCCCGGCGCCGCCTCCGCCGCCCACGAGGCCCGTGTGCCTCCCGCCACGAGGGCCGTACAACGCCTCCGCAACGCGCGTCTGCCCGAGCCGGACTTTCACCGCAGGGTTCCCCGTGGAAGCGAGCGGGCAAGGGTGAGTGCCGGTTCGCTCTCCAGCGCCCGCTGCTGCGCGCGGCACGTACCTCCCGGCGTTCTGCTGGCTGCCCCTCGCGCCGGCCACCCGCTCTGCACCGCGCGCTGCGCCGCCGCCACCGCCGCCTCCGCCGCCGCCGCCGCTGCGAGTGTGCAGCCCGTCGCCGTGTGCCGTCATCGGCCGAAGCGAGCCGCGGGGCGGGCGCGCGCGGACGCTGCGGCGGCGGCGGCGGCAAGCGCGGGAGGGGGCCCGAGGGCGAAGGGGGCGGGGTGGCAGGGAGAGTTCGCGGGCGCCTGATGGCTCGCCCCCTCCTGTCCCCGCGTCGCCGCCGTCGCCTCCGCCGCCGCCGCCGTCGCCTCCCGCCCTGGACCGAGCTCGCCCTCCCGCCGGGGCTCCGCCGCGCCAACCCCTTCCCGCCCCGAGGCGGCGGCGCGGGCGCGGCGCTCGCCAAGATGGCCGTCGGGCGGGCGCTCTCGGGGAGCGGGGTGGGGCGGGGCGGGAGCGGGGCGCGGCGTGGCGGGGGCAGCTAGCACCCTCTCTTCGCCGGCTCCCTCCGCGGTGGACGAGCGCGGCCGCGAGCGGGGGCGCGCGCCGGGAAGGGGCGGGGGTGGGGCGGGGCGGAGGGGGCGCGGAGGGGAAGACCGCGCGCGCGCTCTCCGCGAAAAGGATACGCACACTTAAGAGTCACACTGAGCCCGGGGTCGGCAGCGGTGAGCGCGCCAGGCTCCCTCTTTTTACCAACCCAGCCGCACGCCGGCGCCGCCCGGGGCGCCCGTCACCACCGCCGCCGCCTCCGCTCCGGATTCCTCGTCCCGGGCGCCTTCGCCACCCCGTCCTCGCGTCCTCCCTGCCCCGGCCTCGCCTTGGTGCCTCTAATGGGGACTAAGAAGTGCCGGTGTGCTCTCGGCTGCTTCAAATTTTTCGCCGCTGAATGGCGTGCAAAGTAGTGTTCAATGCGAATTCAAAAAGGCCAAGAGGTGATGAGGTATAGAAATACCTTCATATTCTTACAAAAGTGAGCAAAGTGAGGTCTCTTACATATCTAAAGACGTATATACGTTTGAGATGCGATATTCTATATAACTCGTATACTTCCGCATTTTAAATAGGACACTATTGTTCAAGGAGTGTGACTTGTCAGTAGCCTGGAAACCCTTGCTCTCAAAATACGCACTTGCGCCTCTTGGTTGAGTGAGGATCCAAATTTGCATATTTCCCATAAATTACTTTTTCAAATTTAATCCACAAACGTTCCATATAAATAGTGCGTCGAGTGTAACATGAAACATTACCACTGGCATTGATTTAAGCTCGCATTTTGATTAACAAGAATATATTTTCTTCACTACTGACCTAATTTTTGCGATTCGATTGATCATGGTTCGTATCTGAGACGCAACCAGGACTTTCCTTATGGGAATGGATGTAGTGTCCTTCCAACTAGATGTTTATATAAAAAGATTTTTGCATTTATGATAAATTTAAAAGTATTTCGTGCATGGTCTCGTTCAGCGGACAATCGCATAAAGTTAACAGGCACTCAGATGCGAAAGAAATAGATGTGAATAATTAGCAGACTTTAGGTAAAATTAGTCTAGTGATGCTACTGCATTAGAGCGAAACGGCAGGATTCAAACGTGATTAGAGCACAGCTGCTGTCGAGGCCGCGCTGAATAATGGGCGTGTGGGGTACTCCCATCTTTATTTCATTGCCCGTTTCCATCTTCCTTATTCTCTCATGTGTATCGGCGTGGAACGTGTCCTATACATATTTTAAACGTTCCTACCCATTCTGTGAAACAATGTTGCCGCCACACTAGCTCTTTCGCGCAAAAAGAGAACATGTGTAACATTGGGTTCAATCCACCGCTTTCCTCGTCAAAGAGTACTAGCTTTTTGAACGATGAGTAATATCGATTCCGCGATACAGACGTTCGAGTCCAGTGGAGTGTAGTCCAGAAGAGCAGCCATGGGCAGAAACGAAACCACCAGGCCGCCGAGTTGGTAACATAAAAGCTGCAACATAAAAGCTTTCGAGCCAGCTTGTACTGTACCTCGTACGTCACACCGAAGCTCTCTCTCCAACTCCGAATAGCCAGCTCCCGCCCAGAGTGACTACTAAGCAGAAAAAGCGTTTTCTGCTGGGTACGAGGTTCACATAAGCGCTTTTAAAACGAGACATGCTCCACATACTACACAGCACAGTATGCGGTTATGTGTACAAATATAATCCAGCACACAGCCGCCTGGTGCGGTCACTGCTGCCGAGCAAATAGAGGGGGATGGAGATATTTATGAATAATTTTGTATTATGGAAATGGGTGTGCTGTCACGATGAAAGGTTAGTCGGCGGTACGTTTGCCGTCGGCAAGTTTCTTTATCGTTGTTCTCTGGCGGTGCGCTCTGTAACAGTGCTGCTCTACGAGTGGGGAATGAAACAGAAAGTTTTGGCCGAACAGATGTGGAAAGTTTGATTGGACAGATTAGAGGGATGGAAGTTACATGGCTTGATCGTTAATTATTCATCTGAGGAAATATGATATCGCTAATTGGTACGTATTATATTGCGGTTCCTCATTCACATGTAGAGAGTAATGAGCGATAGCTTTCTGGAAAATGTAGATGTTTTGGCTTAGTGTTTTCGTGGTTCTTGTTTAATTTCCACAAACATGGTTTGTATTTAAAATAATTTTCCTCGCTAAAATTACCATGCAGATAATTAAACAGTAGTAGATGATTTTCAGTTAATGTTTTCTCGAATAAAAGCTAGTTTGCAATGTCTATGAAATCAATTTTGTATTGTAAAATGAAATAAGTAGTTGGTATATAAATAAATTATGTAAGCTTTATTATTTTTCACAATTTACACTAACCTCATTTTTTGAATAATGTAAAAATACTTTTATTATGAAGTGTAACACAAAGTCGAAATATGAAACCACTCTTCTTTAGGGAATTACTTCCCAAGAAACTCTGAATTTTTCTGAAAAGAACAACCCAGACAACTCGGCGCACCCTGTTCTGTGGGCCTCTTCATTAATTGCTTCTTATTGAGGTCGCGAAAGAAGGCAGCGTATTCGTAGCGTTCTGAATGTAGCCAAATCGAAAAAGCTCCCGCGTTAAGATTGGATGTCCAATTATAGCGAATTCTGTTCACGTCATTAAAGGAATCGTCGGCTTCCCCGCTGACTCCAGCTTTCGTTATGTACCGACTGTTCAGGCCGAGGCGAAAGACAATTACGCAAACACCGAGAAAAGTGAACTGATTGCCACGTAGAGAACTTATGTGGCGAGAACCGCACGTTCTTCATAATACGCCCAAGACGAGTACTTGTTACTTAATTTTAAAAGGAAATCTCGAAAGTTGCTTTTTCTCGGAAGGGCTGGGCTCGATTAAATCCATATGCAAACCAGGGCTTTATTTAACTAATCACGTTGGCGCTTTCAACATACACCGGGTTCCACCGCCCTCGTTTTCGACTTCATTAAAAACGGGGGCGACGGAGCTCCCAGGCAACGTGACTCGCCACGATTGAGGCCAGGCCGAGATAAAGACACACGTCGAATCGCGCCTGCTGGAGGAGAGCGGGCCGGCAGGGGCGGCGGCGCGCCGGCGGCAGCGAGAGGGGGGAGGGTGAGACGGAGGCGTCGAGGGGGAAGGGGGGGAGGGGGGGGGGGCGGCGAGTTGGGGGGATGAAGGGGCGGGGAGGGGTGGAAAGATGGAAAAAGAGAGTAGAAGAAGGAGGCGGTGGCTGTAGTGAAGGTGAAGTGTTGTTACGGTGACGATGAAAGGGGAACAGAGTAGTGAGTGGAAACGCCAGGAGTGAGCGATAACGGGAAGAGTAAGGGACGGAGAAATAAGGGAACTGTGGCGTTTGAGGAGAGACAATGGAGAGATTCCAGACAGAAATAGGAAAGAGAGCAGTAAGGGAAGGGGAAAACAGGTAGAACTAGACCGATGAGGGATGAACGAAGCCGGAGAGGTAGAGAGAAGGATGGAGCTAACGGGGAAGAGAGAGAAGGAGGAAATAAAGAGTAAGCCACTAAAAAATGAGATGCAGTAGCGGGAAAATGCGAACGACGTGACTTCGGCAAGGAGGAAACGAAAGGGAGGGAGCAAAAGAGGAAAGGATTGGAGGGGCGGAGCAGTGTGCGGGTGACGGTCCCGAGCGGAGGGGCGAACTTCAGCCGAGTTGTTGCGAAGTCCCCGGGCGAGGAGGCTAAGACCCTGTCAAAACGTCGAGGCAGCGCAGGGTCGCGCGGGCCTTGGTGACATCACCTACACTCCGTGTCTTTTCAGGAACGCCGCCTGACAGTTATGAAAATGGAAGAGCAGCCGCCAATCGCCTCGATCCGGCGGAACGGGTGGCCAATCACAGTCGGACTCCCCGCCGCCGCCGCCGCCCCCGCCCCCACCCCCGCCGCGCCCTTCCGCCGCCGCCCGCCCCCGCGCACGCTTCGCCGCCTTCTAAGCCGGACCCTAAGACGCCGCTGCTTTCGCCCCTGATTCCTTCAACGTCGGAACCGCCTCCGCGCTGCTGTCGGAATTCGTGCGGGATCTACATGCTGCCGCGAAATCTCGCTTTCCAAAGATCTATGTCAGAAATGTTCGTGTAGGGTGTAGGCGAAGAGCGAGCATTAACAATCTCTTATCTCTTTGTTGGGTGATCGTGAAAATCATTTCGAATATTGCCCTTTTTTACTGTTATTTTGTCTCGTTTTGCATGTTTAATAGATATATGCACATTTAGAATGAGCGAACGACTATTTTTTATTACTGGTGTGTATAATCTGAACTCATTTTCACTTTCATATCACTGAATTTTTTAAACTATGATCGAGTGAAACGTGTTTGGAATTACATGATGTGATGCAATAACTGTGAACTAATGTGTTGAAATTTTCATGGAATAAGGCGTATGCAATTTGGAAATTGGAGTGAAAAATAAAATAAATAAGGGAATTAAGTGTTCCTTTAGAGAAATCTAACACAAAATTTTTAAATTTTGGAGTAGGCTCCTATATCATGATAAAAAAACCGGTGGCAAAAGTCGTATGTGTATAGAGATGGCAAGCCCGATCTCGACTGTAAGTCTGCAATTAAGTATTATAAATACTCAGACTATCCAGAAGCGTATAATTAGTTCAAAGAAAAAATATTAGAGACAAAAAAATCACAAGAATAGCACAAACAGGCTACTAATGCATTTGAAAGAAAGTGCCAAGAAAATGTCTCGATCGGAATGTTTTTGACCGAGTCTGTTAATCCAACTATATAAATCGGAAAAACTTATTATTACTGGTGAAGTTACTTTGTAATAAATTGAGGTAAAATATGTCTAGGTATCAGTATTTTTAATATTTAGTCAGATATTTTAGATTACGTAGCAATTATCAGAACTAAAAATGCGTACAAACATTATTACAAAAAAAGTTCTCAATTTTTTCTCAATACCTCACTCAATACTCAATAATCTCAATACCTCAATATGAAGGACATCCACCTGAAATCCTTACCCGATGAAACCCGGAACCGAGATTATCCCGACCAGCGGAGACCGTGTTGAGCTCAACATTTGGCCTTCGGCTCAATAATAGTTCTATTGATTTCCTGCTTGGACATTACGAGCTGGGATGAAGGCTGTGAAGAGCCAACACCCACAACTACCGCCTTCCTCTTAAACGTCCTTCTCGACGCGCCTCCGTTTCTTTATGTCTCGATATCCGCCCAGGATGACGTGCCCTACGAAAAAAATGAGGCTTACGAGAGAACACCCTCGCGATGTGAACCTTAACAGAATGTGTTACGACTGTAGATATTTTATTTATCGCAGAGTTTATAGTCGCCAAGAGCATTGTGCAGTGCGGTTTCACGACCGAGTGCCACCGTCTACGACGCTTAAGGCGAACCCGGTGGGATTCAGCAGAATTGCTGACTTCCCTTTATTGCTGTGTAGTGTAGGCCACGGTAACATAACGAATGGGAGGCTATGGAGTGCATAAGCCTTGCTACTCTATTATTTTGCTAGCAAATGTAGTAGCTTTTCATACGCTCGTAGATTAATTGTCGAGGCACTTTGTAGGCTAGACAGAAGTAGTCAGGGTTCAGAATTATAATTTTCCTTCATCTACAATCGTGTAGAATGGTTTCAGAACGTATTGAGTCTGCTATTCCTGTGTTTATTTTAGGTCATCTTTCGATAATTTAAGTAGAGCGGGTTGTAGGTTTCCTCACTTATCTAGTATACACCCATCACACTAGGCTAATCACATTTCTTTACCCAGCACCGTGTGGCTGATACCAACATTAGCCGGATGAAGTCCTAAATTATCCGTTTATCGTAATTTATACAGTTATATGCAAACCGTCTGGCTGTGTGATTTTACCTGCTACCTCGTAACATCACTTTACTTTACTAATCTTTTGCCCTGACATATACATTTAGTATTTGTGAACCATGATAAACCCCTCGCCAATATCTTTTGGAATCAGTGTGTAACCGTTTCTACTTGACGAATTTTACATGACTGTCAGGCCAGGACACAAAATGCGTCTTGGCATGAACACGCATTTACATTTACAAAACAGAAGTGCCAATTCATGTTCAAAGCATGTTTAATATTCGCATGAATGCACATTGATATTAATATCACAGTTAATTGTTACTGTTAAATAAAAATGATAATTTAGCAGAGGCGGGCCGCAATAAAAATAAAAAGCACCTCTCGAAATCAAAAGAGGAGCGCTGTATATTTCATTCTATTTTTGTCGCCCACAATTTCGCTCGGTGGAAATAATTTTCCTGTTCTGTACCGTTTTCATATTACTGCTTTCGTTTTCTAAATTATATTAAACCTTTTTGTGACTGTAAAGCTAGCGAAATACTTGTGTGAAGATAGTGAGTAGAATAAACGTAGCAAATTATAAAATGTTTGCATTCGTATAACAAATAACTTTTCTACTTTTTTTTGCCATGTGTTTCCTGTTGTAATTATGCACGCATAAAATTATTTAATGGAATTTATAATAAATATTGGAGTTTTTACACAACTCATAATCTAAAATTTAGATTATGAATTGAGCAAAAACTCATTTATATTTATTATTTTTACTTATTTGTTATTTAATAACCTGACAATATGATGGAAACACTAACTTATAAAATACTTAATATTGGAACAGTATCAACAAGAGATTAAAATGACAAAGTGATACAAATGCAAAATTTTAAGGCACCTTTCGTTCCTACTCGTGACATATCGATTTGTGTAAAAATTTCTATTTTTGCTGAACTGTAATTATATATTGAAAAAGTGGGGAAATGTTTACCTATCGTATAAGGAATGTTAACATAACCTAACAATATAATGAACAAATAAAAGAAATAATCTTATGAGGTTATCATGTAATGTTAAAATGATAAGACGTGCGTAATGATGTTCATTTGTATCGCGCGGTTGAGGTTTTCCTCGTAGTTAACGCGATTTATTGGCATGAGTGTACGATTTGAAGAGGCGTGCAATTGCAGTTCCCGGTCGGTGCACGTGGTTTGTCGGGCACTTCCTCTTTTTATTTGCAACACAAATACATTTCAGTCTTTTTTCAAATATGCGATTAACTATCAACGCTTAAACGATACCGACTTGACGTTTCAAGGAGTTTGTGTGGGACGCGAACAGACAGTGACGTGGTTAGAACAATCCTTTGTCGCTTACAGCTGCGAGCAGCAAAGATTCGCGGAAAATTGATATTCTTTGGCAACAGCACGTGACGTTACCCGTCCTCGCCAAATTTATTGAAATATTGTCTTCTCCCTTTCCCGGTTGAAGCCGAGTTGATTTTTCCCATAGAAACTGTATTCAAATTAATTAATTAATTCCAATACTTCAGTTTTCCAATTAAATACCAATTTAAAATCACACAATTTTCCATTCATTAGAGATCTTAAAAAATTGCTTTTCCAAAATTACCGTGAAAGTCGGTAATTAATGTAATCAGGAATGAGCGATAAGGCAGGGAGCTGTAATTGAGATTGCCAGAAATGTCAGTGTAGGGGAGTAGCATCACTTCCTCTCGCGTATATCTTGAATCGTGAAATGGGACAAAGATAATTTAGAAATCATGGGCACGTTGGACAGGGGTCATGACATATTATTATATTTTTAATTTTAAAAATAAGTATTTAAAAGAAACACATCAGGCAAAGATATAGCAGTTTCGGTGTGCCACTATCTTTGAGGGGGGTAATCAATGTACGAAAAAAATGGTTGCTCGAAAGTGAGTTTCCAACGCCTCAAAGTAAGTTCGAAACCAGGTGATACACTTTGGCCCATACAGGGATGACACGTTTCCTTAATGTTTCGTTGTATGGATGTTTCGCCGTAGGGATGACACGTTTCCTTAGAAAAAGAACAATATTTACAATTCAAATAAAAGCAATTAGTCCCTCTAAAAATACCGCGATCTGCCTCAGGTTGGTTGTCGTTGACGCGGATATAAAAATTGCGAGATAGTAAAGGTGTCGACATTTAGGGAATGATACGATACCTCTACGACTGCGGTCTGATGAGCCACGTGGTGAGTTTGTAAGCCCTGGCCAGTTTAGATGGTCGCCATCACACTCGTCCCCGCCATATTTATTAAAAAAATGAACTTTCTCTCTACCCTTATTATACGAATACTACATAAATAGCGTTTTTCAAACGGTAGCGTCTTAGGATGTATAGTCAGCGGCACGAGAGGACGGCGCAGGAATTAGCCTCGAAGGCGGGGGCGGCGGGGCTGCGTGCTGGCGGCGGCGCGCGGTAAATTTGCAATCCCTAGGCTGCGTGGGCGGCGCGGCGCCCGCCCTCGCTCAGGAGGGCGCTCCCGCGGCGGTGGCGGCGGCGGCCGAGGCGGAGCAGGCGAGACTCAGATCAATACGAGGGCCTCAGCCTCCGAGGCGGCGGCGGCGGTGGTGGCGGCGGTGGCGGTGGCGGCGGCGCCGGTCCAGCGGCGGACGGTCGGCCGGACCGGCGGGCGAGCTGGCAGGCAGGCGAGCGGCGAGCGGCGGCGAACGGGCGGCGGGCGAGTAGCGAGTTGGGCCGTCCCCGCGACGCCCCCGCTCTCGCCCGGGTCCCAGCGCCCAGCGCCGAGGGCCCGCGCGGGCCGCGGACAGGGCGGGAGGGGAGGGGAGGGCGAAAGCAAAAGCGAAGGCGCACATGGTGGGCGACGGTGCCGGGTGAGAAGTGCCAGTCTGGGTGGGGGTGCCGGACGCAATGCTCGCGGACATGCCTTCGCGCCGCAGAAGAGACGAAACGGCGCCATCCCATGAAAATAATTTATCGGAGTGGAGTCAAAAGGAGGGGAAAATAGAGCCGCTTGCACCACTAGGGCGAGGGAAACCTGTCTGAATAATACACGCGACAACTATTAAGCATTTTTATGGTATACGTATGCTGATGTGATATGTCACCCTCACGTGACAATTATGGACAAATTTTATACTCAATCTTATGTATTGATTTATTTATTTTGCCCAAGAACTTTATGTGTCGTTTTCGGGAGGGGAAAAACTGTAAACTCTGAGTAATAACAGTATACACGAAATAGTGTTATTGAGATTTAATATTTGTTGTGAGTTGAAAGTTTAACTTCTGGATTTTAAAGTAAATTTCCTTTTCTATTCTTCAAGCGTAACACTTCACAATAGAATATTACTATTACTAAATATTGTGAACAGTTAAATAAATGACTGCAGATAATTTTACAATGAAATATGAATTCGTAAAATGTATCTTTGATTTTGGGTACTTAACAGTTTGAAGCTTTCGATTCATACTTTAGGCTTCCCCAACTCCTAGATGGATTGTTACGGGAACAATTTACACATATCTTTTCCTTACTCTTCGTGGTATGGCGGGAGGAGATATTGGGTGAGAGGGAAGCAAGTGCGAGGAGGGAAAGGAAAACAAGGGCGAGAGGGAAACAAGTGAGAGGAGCGTACTATCTCAAGGTTACTCGCGATCTGGCGTTGTGTGTCGCGAATGGCCTCGAATGGGCATACTACGTTTCACTCCGATCGATACTGGTCGTATTGCTCAAATGGACGGTTGAGTGGGGTCGGGTGCAGTGACGTGTGTGGCGGTTGGACCAATCAGAATGTCGTCAGCTTTCAACGCGACCTTCGCTAAATCTTCTAGTGTCTGTTTCATCATGGAAGTTTTGTCAAGCAATTTGTTTGGGAAAAATCCATGAAATTTAGACATGCTGTTCAAAAGCTTTTGACATTAAAATATATTTCACTGAATGTTTTACTCTCAATCTATAGAAATAGGAAGTGAATCGTTTTACGGAAGTAACGAGTTACGTGTTTTTTTATTAACCTCAATTAGGGGTATTTGAAGATAATATATTAAAACTACTGGGGAATACCGTTTTGTAACATGATTGAGTGCCATGGGGAAATTTTTATTCCTCTGTGCATCATCTCGGAAGAACGTGGAATATTCAGTGACCGCGAGGTTTTCCCGAAGCTTCGTGCCAGGGAAATTGTATTCTTCACCGGTCAATATGGAAGAATTACACAATTTTGCGTTGTCAAGGTGTCGAGTGATAGGGGAAATGTGAAATAGTATCTATTAAACGTGAACTAATTTTTCAAGAAATTACATTCTCAGAAGTGTCTAAAAATAAAAAAAGCCGACGACAGAAAATATGTAACAATAATATGCAATATTTTATGGCTATAAAACAAAACTGTTCTAACGCAATGTCACGAAACATGGAGTAACAAAACACACTCGAATATTTTTAAACCATCTACTTGTATAAGGGAGAACCTTCAGGACGGAGTCGATTTATCGAAGACAGGTGAGCCGCCGGCAGCCCAGAAATAAAACCCGGAACGTCGCTATATCAGTTCACAATATTTCCTCTTTTCTTGTCCCATAAATAAGTTTCCGACATTTCCTGTCATTATTTCGAAGATAAACAGCGAATCGAGAATATTCGAAGCTTCCGCCCTCTATTGATAAGTTCAACCCAATTTTTCGCTCAGCATCCGTCTGCGTACGAAACACGTGGGGAGTTCCCGTCGGCAAGCCCAAAGAACGGAGAGAAAGAGAGGGAGTGAGAGAGACGGGCGACAAGGACGCGGCGAGGACCTACGAGGGGCCGACGAGGACCGGACGAGGGCGGAACGAGGACAGAGACACGCGACGCCCGCCGGCAACTCGGCCACGCGGGAGAGAGAGGGCGCGCCGTCGCAGTTCTGGGAAACCGGGGCCGCTTTTAGCGAAAAGCCTCGGCGCGATGCGGGGCGAGCAGACGCCAAGCTCGCGCCCGCCTGCTCCCTCCTCCTCCGGCAGACCGTATTTGGGCTCCGTTTTATACACAAATTCAGTATTTTTGGATACATGTTTTTGTTTTACATCAAAATAATAAAATGTTTGAAATAAACTAAAATGTGGAATACATAATTAGCAATGTTTTGGAAATTATTATTTCATCTTCTGGCTGGAGTTAAAATGTCAAAAACAAATAAATAATATTATTTATTAATTTTGATTAAAACTGTTATTTTAGGTGTAAAACAGTTATCCACAAATACTAAATTTCTGTCTATAAAATAAAGACCAAATATCTGACGAAGTTACGTCTACAGACAGAATATAGTAATTTACTTCTTTTCCTTCCCCCATGCTCCCCCGCCCCTCTTACAACACCCCCTTCCCCTCCTCCACGCCGTTACCTGCGCCTCGACATGCTTCGGCCAGTGAAGAGAGACGTTGCGTTCTGTGGTTAGAATCCAGTTTTAAGGTATTATCCGCGCACGTTTTCTTGAGTCTTCCCTTCGCTAGTGGCGGGAGTAGTGGGGAGTTTGGTTATTTTGACAAAAATAATTTTTTATCGAATTTGTAAATTGTTTTTCGGTGCAAAATAATTTCTATTACACGAGAGCAAACATTTCCGGTTATCAGATTTTGTCTACAACGCTCGTTTCTATCATGTATTGTTAATTCAACTAATTTTAGCAAAGGAGTGAGGGTAGGTATTCCGGAGCTCAAGAGAACGTGCGCGTATAATATCAACGCCCACAGTAGAACAACGAATCGATTCGTTGATATTATTCACTCTCAGCCATCGATACTTCACAAGTCAATTTTGTTTCTATCAGAGGTACGGTGTGATTATATTCTACCTATAGAAGGTTCGAAATGGTTTTGTTCTATCTACAGGAGGTTCGATAAAATTGTTTCTTTTCGTAGGTAGATGTGATCTCTGGTACCAATAGCAACAACAACAACAAAAAACGGGGATATGTTGATATTATCCAATATCAACAATGCGTACTTTCAAAATCAATTTGTATTGATACATCATAGATAATGAATATAATTCATTCCTGCTAAACCACTGCAGGAAGACCGCAAGTGTCCAAAGAAAAGGAAAGAATTAAATCAGTATAGAATAGTATCATACGGATACTGATTATATCGAAAGAAAAAGAAACGATGTTTCTGTTTTTATTGTTTCTCTGTGATGCAATGTAAATTAAATAATACCGAAATATTCGTAATGGTTCGCCGAAAATGTGATGAAGTCTATATTAAAATTCAATGATGAATTAAGAGGTCATGGTAATTACAAAACACATTGAAAAGAGTAAAAAGAGGGTGCATGTAATTAGACTGCTTCAATTATCTGATTTCTATAACAATTTACCCGTGAATTAGTCACGGTGAAGAGTTAAAGTTTATAGCGGTTGTCGCTTAAATTCAATGATATATTAAATGTTTTCCAAAACTTTTATAGGAAAGAAAGAATCCCGGAGAACGAATTGATATAAAGTGTGAAATAATTTACAATCTAATAATAAAAAATAAATCATTGAAAAACAATTAAATTTAACGCGTAGGTTTAAAAGGGGCAATGAGTGTAATAAAATTCATAACTGAGACCTTTAAAAATAAACGGTTCTTTTATTCGTCACCTCTGAAGTACATTATCGATTTTGTAATTAAAGTATATAGTTAATAATGTTGTCACCTAAATTTACTGTCGCTTTATATTTTCTCGTTTGCGAGAGATTCGTGAGCTTAAGGTCACACAAAGTTGCGTTTCGCCATGTTCTAACTTCAATATTAAGTCTCTATATGAACAAGCTGAGAGCCATATGGGTCGCGGTAATCTTGGACGGCTTTATGTCGTAAATTTTGAGACGATAGGAGCGGCAGCACTTTCCTCCTTATCTCAAAGTGTCAAGATGTTAGAGGTCACGAGAAGAAGAGTAATATTGATTTTACTTGGAGCTTGAGATCGTCGTGGACGTGTGAAACACACGACGGCGCACTCACAGCGTGCGATGTAATTCACAAGTTCTAGAGGGAAATGATTTCAGAGCCTAGCGTAGATAGTAATTATGGATGCGTAATTTAGCGGGTATTCTCATAACCTAGAATTCACAATTCTCTGCCAAAGCGTAAATACTTGGAAGTGTTTGCTGTCTAACTCGTCAAATTCCAAGAAGTTTCTATTAATTTCAAGAATCAAATTTGAAGTTTAATTACGCGATGTAATTTAAGAATGGAATTTGCTGTCGATTAAAATTGTTATTGGTTCATTGTGGGACGTATGAACATGCATAATATACACGTAGAATGATTCCATGAATAGCCAAAATGCATGAAGTATATGTTGTGTATTTTGTGAATTTCGAAATAATAATCATAATGTTTGTTCTGGAACGTAATTAATTCCAAAAGAGTCTCAACTGTGCTGACTCTTGTTTAACCGTTATTTCATTTTAGCTTTGCGGTAGATCGTCCCAGGAAATGCGCTTCTACCAGGTTATTCAACACATGGCATTTTTCATATGTGATGTTTCTGACTATGAGAATATGAATTCAGCATTCGTGAATATTTTATTTGTATTGCACGTACTATTAATATAATATATATAAGTTATCACACTATTTTACTTATCGAAATTAATGCGCTTTACTGAATTAAATTTCATTACTATGGTTTCCCTTATTCCAACTTTTAGCTAAGTAATTGTTAGGGTTGCCGCAAAGGATTAAGCAGAAAAACGTTTTATTGACCGAGAAACACTTCACCTAACTATTAGTTCATTTATGTCATAAAATATGTATTTTGTAATACGTCACACAATTCAATTGAAGTTATTTAATAAAGCGTGTTTGTAGCTACAGGTATAAACCATTCAATCTAAAAAAAGAGAAGCACGCTGAAGCCAGTGGTATCCTCCGTACCAACAGGAAGCGTTTTGTGTTCATAATTGGCATGAATAGTAAATGAGTGTAAGTGAATGACGACAATACACATGTACGTGAACGACATTGCATACACGCTTCAAAAACAGCACCGTGTGGACATGTATAAAAGTTGCATGCTTCCGTACGCAGGGCATTGTACCAGCTCGTGCTCTCGGTGCTCAATAATATAGTCTAGTGTAGAAAAAAATCAGTAACTAGAAAAAAACAAACAAAAGCAAATGTATTTTATGAAGCAATATACTAATACATGTTTATATTGTCAAAAACTGCAATTGAATAATGCCTACAATATCACACAAATAAACTATTATGAAAAGTGTTTAATGAAAATATGATACAGCGAATGGTCACATAAGACAAACACCATACAACTTCACGTACATTTTTTCTCAATTTTTTTCAACATTAATTCAAATATATATGGTATCAAAATAAATTTAAGTGATATATACTAAAGCAGTTACTGTCTTATTGAACTACTTATATGTTACGAATTTTTTGGAGAAAATACAATACGGGCTGGAGAAATAAACTTTTGAGACCACATTAAAATTTAAAGTGACTGAAGGAGATTACGCATATTTCTCCGAAACATACGGTTTTTCTATTTATTACAATATATCATATGTGCGAAAGACTAATCTTAAATTACAAATAGATAGGATCGTAAAACAAAAGTTTGTGAAACGCTTATTTACTCGCAACTAATCTTTCTTGCAGCCAGCCTGTGTCAGCCGCCTGCCCGCATGGCGGATACAAACTGGAACGCGAGGGTTGCCAAATCCCACGTTTAAGCCTCCGTCGCGTTAGCCGCATTTGGCGGTAAACTCCGGGGCCCAGGCCGCAAAACGTCGAGAGATTTGTGCAAAACTACGACAGAGGATTTAATTTTCATTTAATGAACAATTGACATTTACAAGTAGTAAAATTGTATGGAGTGAGGGTGAGTTGGAGAATTGTGATTGAGAGAACTGGCGTATTGAATTTATTAATTCTTTTTGCCAGATGTTCTCTTACAAATGTGGAATTCAGTAATTTTTTCTGCGCGATGATACCTGATAACGAGCGTTGTGTGGGTTTTTGGAATATGCAGAGTTCTGGTTTGATCAAATGAAACTAATTTTTAGTTTCTTTCATACACTGTTCTAATTATTATCTTACTGAATATTGCGTATACAGAAAAAATTATTTCTTTATTTTATAACTAGTTTTAGAAACTCTGGATTGAAGAGTGGATATATGATTGACACATGTTGACTTTTCAATAATTGCATCATACAATACACAAAGTTCATGCAAATCGAGACTTCTGATTGGATGAGAACACTGCTCATATAAGATTTACATGTATTTGGTGAGATAATAAAAATTTCTAAATGCAAATTATTATTTTAATATTCAAAATTTTAAGCCTATTGTTGCGTGTTATAGGAACATTATTCCACCTCTTGTAGGTTCTGTACCGAACACAAGATGTTGGTAATTCTATGATTTTTAGGACCTATGTTTTGTCTACTTTCAAAGTATATACTGCAAGAGAAAGGTAATGTCAAACATATACATTTTTAAGTACCAAATGTGTGTTATTCAGTATCCAGCATGAAGATGTTTGCAACGAATGACATAGTAAATAGCGTCCTTTTTCGTACTCGACTATCACTTATTCTTTTGGTATTATATTATATAATATTTTCAATATATAATTGTAATCGGTCGATATTAATAAATATATTATTCCATGTGAAAACTTGGAAGTGTGAAATTTTATGTTAACTAGAGTGTGCATCATGCATTTCGGGGTATATGCAAATAAATGCAACTTTATTCAAGAAGATCGAATATATCGATCGCTTTTAAAATACGTAAGAGCAATTATTGTTCGAATTAGAGCAGTATTCTTAATCTTGTACGACTATAATTTAACATCAAAATAACTAATGATTTATCTTATTTATTCTTTCAAAAAACAATGCAAAATTATTAGTACAGGAGAGACCTACTTCCTTTTTGGCCAAAATTCAACATTCACAAAAAGAACAAAAAAGAAGATTGAAATTGCAAATACAGTATAAATGAAATTTTAGAGTACCTCTATGATATTTCAAAACAAGTTACGGTATCAGAATCATTGAATTTTCGGGATGATTCATTGGTGCAGTTAGGAACAATAATTCCTATTGTTGAAACTAACATTGATTTCTGTTAAAGTACAAGATATGATTTAATGAAACTAAACAATTAATTAACTGTCTGTTAAAGGAGTGTGATGATCTACTTTTATGTAAGCTAGGAAAGATCCCAAAAAGCGAAAGTGGGGATTTTTTCTATTCCAAGTTCTGGGAGTTTTTAGTAGTAAATACAATCACACACTAGACCATAAATATTGAATCTTCAACGTATTCTCAACAATGTTTATTGATTTTCGAACATAAATTTTGCGTCTAAAAGGAACATCAAAAGTCGCTAAACCACGAAGAAAACAAAACAAAAAACACGCATGATTTCATCCTTCAAAACACTGATTAATACCTGACATGAATTCATTGGTAACTAAATGATTCCCAAGCCTTAAAATTCCTGCCGTCAGACAACATGAAACAATGAAACATGCAGTGTTTGAGTGAAGTTTCTAGGTCTTCCAGCGCGTAGGAATACTAATCAGAAAAACAAAACAAAACTAAACAACAGGAACGACCAAAAAGCCGAAGCACAGAATCCGGCCTTTCCGAAGTGCAAAGGGGTCGGGAGTGAAGACACGTTCATAGCGGTCGACCTGAGAGCAGTCAGCGCTTCCGATCGAGGTGGGCCGGGTCGTTGCGGCGGCGGCGAGCGCGGGTGGCGGGGGCGGGGGCGGGGGCGGGGGCGGCGGTCTGCCGAGCGGCTTAAAAAGCAGCGGCCGGGGGAGCGCACACGGTGAGTGAGGGCCGGGGAGGAAGGAGGAAGGAGCTCGTCACCGGAGAGGGTTCGGGGAGGAGAGAGGGGCGCGTGGGTCCGCGTGTGGAGGGGCGAATCCGAAACTCCAACAGCCTACGCGACGCCACGCACGGGACTTGGGTGTGTGGCTGTGTGCGTGCGTGTGTGAGCGGCGGGTGTGCGCGCGCACCGGGGCGAGCGGGGCGACCGCGTGAGGGGGGCGGGGCCGAGGAGGGGCAGTGATCCTCGGGGCGCGATGCCCGGGCACGGGGTACGCGCTAATCGCACGCCGCGATGCTGCCGCCGACCCGCCCGCCCGCCGCCGCCTGCGCGGTCGCCCTCGCCCGGTCGCCCGGTCGCCCGGTCGCCCGGCTGCGCGCGGACTCCATCGCAGGCGGCATCTCCCCGCTATCGGCGTGCACAGCACCTTGTTGCATTCGTGTTATTCACATTATTTTGGGACGACTTTCGAAACAATTGGGAATATCGAAACGATTGTCACGTCCCTCCGATAAGTGACATCCCTGGTCGCCTAGTCGCTCGGTCGCCCGGCTGTGTGCGGACTCAACCGCAGGCGGCATTTCACCGCTATCAGCGATGTGCAGAACGCCCCGTTGCATACGGTTTTTTCAAAAATATTTTTGGACGACTTTCGAAATAATGGTGAATTTCGAAACAATTGTGACGTCCCTCCGATAAGTTATATCCCTGTTGGCAACTCGTGGTTTTAACTCTTCTCACCGCTAGAAGATTGACTTTTTAGAAGTTGTGTTTGCTGTCTATGCCTATCATGAACACACGCGAGAAAATTTCTATTAAAAAATTTGTAATCATGTGCATGTATTCATATGCGATCTATGTACTGGAAATTGATTTTGATCGACAAATATTACATGCGATATTAATATGAACTAATTCGCGAAGAGTATATAGAATATATAGATCGGCGTTATTTTGATTTTGTGGCTATTGTTTTAATGGATTTCGTAGGAATTACTGAATACGTAAATTCATGGAAGGAGAGTTCCTATTGTAATTTTGTGTGCCTTGGGGATTTAAAAGTGCTTAAAATATTTTACTTTCGAGTCAACGAGAAACTGGGAGATATTGAACTTAGGTGGTCGGGAGGAGAACCATTATATCTCACAAAGGTGAAATTTTCTGCTCTTCATCGATTATTGGATGCCATGGATTTCGCTCAGGGACCGAGAAAACCTCAGAAATGTCTTTTGTTCTTATTTTACGGAGCAAAATAGAGAATGAACGTTCTAAAAACGCTTCCAGGGTTTCTTGCGAGAGAAAATACGTTATATCATTTTTAAAGTGAACATCCATATTCATGGTTTTTATCATTTCGTTTATTAGGAGAAGAGTAGTTTTCGTAATTGAGATAAGAAAAAATATTATTTTTCATTTTATTCTCATAAAAGGTGGAAAAAATATTAAAAGCACTGAAGAGAAAAATAGTGTATGTATAGTACGTGACCTGAATTGCATTAACTGATCATTACATTGGACGTTGAGTTGCATTTATCGTTCAGTTGGAAGTGAGTTTCAAAGGCAACATGTCGCGTTTCTACCGCTGAATATTGTACTCATCTGTTTAATTTAATATGAAGTATTTATCCCGTTTACAATTCTCGTAAAATACTACTTGTATTTCCATTTGTATTCAATTTTATTTGCGTTTGGTAAAGATTTCATCAAATTATATTACCTAAATACTAGCACATGAATTTATTACACGGCTCGTTTATATTGCCATCAAGTTTTAAAAACTCAACGAATATCCGTAATTGAAATAAAAATACTGTCAGCTGGGGGACCCCGACATTTTAAGTGGGAAATTATTAAGAAGGCCAAAGTGCAATTAGTAATAAAATCAATATTTTAGTTTTACAATGTTAGCTAAGTATACAGAAGCAAAAAAATGCTTTGTGAATTATTTTAAACATCGCATCATCACGAACTGCTATCTTTAGAAAAAGACGTCCAACTATTGTGCGAAAATAATTCCTAAAGTGGAGAATGACTGGGGCAGAAGACAAGGATGGGTACTGTAATTGCTTCCCCACTCCTTACAATCTGCCATTGATTGCGTACAAGGTAACAGCGAATTGCTACGCCGTGTCTGGCAATCATACTCTCTTCCATTCTCCCCTCCCTTTCTCTTCTACAGTTTCCTTTTTTTTCTACCGACCCCTTTTCCAAACCGCATCCTGCCACTTGCTTCCTTGTGCACTTCTCGCCCACCACTCGGGGTCCCGAAGCATTCTTCCAACTTTCAGATCGCATCTTGCGAACACTCTTTTCAGCCCGCAAAGCGAGAATGCCGCGCGGGTGGCGGAGTCGGAAGGGGGGAGAGGAAGGGGTGGTGGGTGGGGGTTGAGGTGGGGTGGTGGTCGTGTTTCGTGGTCGCAACGCGTCGATGCCTAAACGCACTCCCGACATTGTTTGAAGCTCTCGGAGCACGGCGCGGAGGACTTTCGGTTGAAGAGCTTAAGAGTCTGGTGGCTTCTGAATCGACGCGGAATCCACTCGCCCGACTTGGAAACGTTGCTGTAGTGGAAGTGGGAGGTGGTGGGAGTGGGAGTGGGAGGAGTGGTACGCGGCGGTCGGTGGCGAGAGAAATTCTTTTGACACGCGGACAGTTCCAATGGATCGCAAGGCAGAATGTACGAGATGCACGCAAAACAGACACGTTTCGTTCTTGCTTTCATCAGGGGTGAATCGAAAGTAAGAGTATTAAGTCAATTTTCTCTCAAATGACTATGACATGTTCAACACACAATTCTGTAAGTTATCTAAAATAAAATTAATTTTAAAGAATTATTTAAATTTAATCAAGAATTAAAGAATAAAATACTTATAATTAATAAATTGGAGAAAATTGCAGATGGCCACAACATTATGCGTATAAAATTTGTCTTTTACTAAAAGCTTCCCTCAGAAGTTAAGTGCCTGGAATCGTCTCCTAACTATATCAGCTATCATTACATTATTTAGAGTTCAATGGAAGTGCCTCAGAATTAAAAGAATGTCAGGATTTGAAAATGATTGCAGTTGAAAATGTTGCTAAACTCATTTCAATATTATTTTTTTCAATAAAAATTATACTTGAGAATGCCTGATACCGATCAAGTGAAGTGATCTTTACTGTACTTATGTGTTTGTATCTTCCATTCACTAGTGTAGTGAAGAATCGGAGGTGTAAATATTTGGTGGTAGATGTATTTTATACAGCGGAATAATCTAAATTGACTGTCAATTCAATTCATTAAATATAATTACTTCAAATACATTTCATTTAAGTTGTTGCAAGTTGAATTAAAAGTACACGCGCAATACAATATAAACGTCCAGAGAGGGGATTTAAATACATGTTTTGTGACAATTGACTGTTTTGCGCATAAGGAACAATGAATGTCTCTAAAATAAATATTTGACAAGATGACTAAATGGTGGCGTAAGTTGTATAATATCTATGTGCACAGCACATATTCTACTCGTGGTTGACGCGGACAGAGAGTAATGTATTTGTACAGAGGTCGAGTACGCCAGTGAAATGAGCAGTTGTTTTTCTTGTTTGATGAAAATCGTTCTCCCACTCGGGGAAATTTGTGGGAATTTCCAGAAATCTTACGGAAAATATTTGCTCGTGTATGTATAGAATCGCGTTAGTTGTTAAATCGTGAGATAAATTACACAATTGTGCTTTATTAAACCATCAGGTACTTTCAACGGGAAATTAAGTGAAAGTTACACGCTAGGCACAACTGACAAGAAGGCCATCAGAAAATACATCTGTAGATTTTTGTAACTAATGAAGGTCTCAAAAGGTTGTGCGTTGACGTAAGAAACATATTCTATTTTTCTAAATGCTCAATATGTCAACCGGGGAATTGTATCTGAATTTTGTATCTTCGTAGATTCTAATTTCTAAATATATTCCCAAATTTTCCTGGCTAGAGACGAGCAATGAAGAATTTTTTGTTTAATAGACGGAACACCGTTGCTTCCGTGTCTAGAATGTGAGGTACTATGAAACAATGATCTGAACACGGCACTGAGTAGTAATTTATGACGAATGATCGACGACGTTGATCGAGCATACAAATTGTTCTTGTCATAAAAGCGCATAGGGAACCTTGCAACTTATTTTATTGAATGGTTTTTATCAAGATACTACTTTCGAAAATATAAACATGCATTGCAGGCGGATTAGTGTTGAGACTCTAAACTTTAGAACTATGATTAGTGATATTGTGACATTGCGTATATAATATAAGAAAACAATATATTTTCATTTACTTTACATGAAAAGCGTTGATGTCAGTAACTGGAAACTTAAATTTATTGAAATACACTAGTTGGAATGTTTTTCATGTAGAATGTTTTACATGGAAATGGTTTCGTATCTTCACACGCACACCATTGCAGTGATGATGTCGATGCCGCCTGGGGGTTTGTCTTCACTCTTCTGCGAATCTGGTAATGAGAGAGAGAGAAAGGGGGGCGAAAGAAAGACCCAAACACTCGCCGACACATCTATATTAGCAGACGCGGAGGGGTCGAGGGGGGTAGCAGCGGGAGGGAAGCCACAGAGCGACCGGAAGGACAAGAGGCGACAGCTCGGGTGTCGGCCGGAGCGGTGGTGGCGGCGGGGTTGGCGGGGGCGGTTGGGTACTGTCGCCTCGGTAGGCCGTCGGCTGGTCAAGGCGCGGTGCGGCGCGGCACGATACGGTGCCCCGTCCAGCTCCGCCATCTGCGGACGCGCGCCGCAACTAGAGCGGGCGCCTGCTGCGACCCCCAACGGCCAAACCGCGCACTATCACAGCTCAACGACCCTCCGCTGGCGACACGTGGCGTGAGGTGACACGAGCGAGAGAGGTGCGTCGAAAGCGGGGCCGGGGGGTTGGGGGTGCGCGCAGAGGATGTGGGAATTGCGCGCCCCTGACCTCGGGAGGACATGTCAGTTCCACGCGAATCGAGGTTAATTCACGACTAATTCCCAGCGTATTTATGTTTAATAACTGGAAAATGATTGCCTGGTCCCACAGAAGAGAAGAGATGCGCATGATATCCGATGAACATAAATACTTTTCGAGTCGCGGCAAACCTTTTCTGACTTTTAGAACTATCTGTTCATTATGCATCTTCGTACTGTTTCCATTCGCAAGCATTTTTGCTCCCCCAAATTTTTATAAATTCTGACAGCGACTTTCATTCTCGTGAAGACCCAATTGGTTCTTTGCGTGCGAAAGTTTGAGAAGTGTCCATTAATGAAAAAATCGACCGTATTCGTACAATAGGGCACTCATCGGCCCATTTTTTGCAATTTCCGAATGATTTAATGAACTAACTTTCCCGCAGTGCGACATCGCGCCTTGATAATCAGAATGCGGAAATAAAACTCGTCCGGAAATTCATCTTCAGTTCTTTTGAGAATATGTCAGAAGTAACAAACTTCCGTACTCAGCTAAAAGTCGCAAGCCGCAACCTGACTCGTCTTATTTCGTCCTAATTCCCTTCGCAAACACCGTGCGCCGATCTTCCATCTCATAAACAGGGGAGAACAGTTTAGTTTGTCGCGCGTTAATATCCCGGACCCCCATCCAGAATTCCTCAAATAACAGGGTGTGTCGCCCAGAAAATTGCATACAAAAATCTTCTACCATCTCTAATGACCCTCAGGCAGATCTGGCGGTGCGCACCTGGCGCGGCGGGGCGAAAGAGATCGCTAATTTGCGCCCGACACTATCAGAACGCGGCCGCAAACCACCCTGCGGAGCCGTTACGGCCTGGAAAAACTCCTGAACGCACCCCCGGCCGCCGGCGCTGCTGCCATCTCGCGTATCTGGGACGGAGCCTCTCCGCTCTAATGCCCGCTGTTAACTCGGCGCAGCAATTCCAGCACCTCGTTTAGCAGTCGGGACCGCGGGAGGGAAAGAGACAGAGAGAGAGACAGACACGGCTAGGGGGAAAGAGTCAGAGAACGCGAAAGAGGGTGGAAGGAGGCGGGTGCAACTAGAAAGAGAGAGAGAGGGGGGGGGGGGGATAGGGGCGAGGGGGGGAGCAGTGGCCCCTTTCCGTCCTTTCTGCCATTTCCAGCCACCCTGGCATCTCTCTCTCTCCCTCTCTCTCTCTCTCGCTCGCGCTCTCTCTTTCTCTCACTCACTCTGCTTTGGGGAGGGAGTAGTAAAGTGGAAGGGGGCCAGTGCCCCAACTAGTACTCAGTTCTTCCACTAGAGCGCTCTCCGATCTCGGACACTGTTTCTCGGTCGTGCCACCAGAGTCGCGTCGATTGCCGGCCGTATATCTATTTTTATTTCTTTTTTCTTTTATATCTATACGTCTAGCTTCATGTGTATACTACCCACCCACACACACACACACAAACACAGACACACACAGATGGATATACGTTTTTGCTACTGATTCAGTGACACTTGTTGAGATATAGAACAAAATTGGATTTTTTGCGCCGTTTCGGCTGTCGGAGAGGGTAGGGGAGGGGGTGCTGGTGTGGTTTTTGCGGGGGTGATATGTCTACAAATTGATAAATCAATGGGAAGGATGGGAACGGGTGGAGGGGTGGGTTATAGATTTTCCGGACAGAGGGGTGAAGGTACCTACCCTGTTTCGCGAATATCGCGCCGAGGGACAGGCTTATGTGACCGTATCCTTCCGCCGGAGTAACGATTTTTGCACACGATGGCTGCATACAATGCGTCCCACACCTTCGTCGGGACCTCGGGCACTGGAGGCGAGACACCCGCCGCGGGCGCCCGCTCCGAGTGCAGCCATGCCTTGAGGCGCATCACCCCGAGGTCGCCGTGCTCAATCTTACACATACACATGCTACTGTGCGCACGGACAAATCAACATGAGCTGTTGATTATAATAATTTGCGACTCATGGATATCTAAGAAGAACGAGTCATGGTGTTCACATGTGCTTTCCACTATATATTTTTTTCTACGTTACATCAGCAAGGGAATAACTTTTGCGAATGTGCACAACATGAAGTTGAAAAATATTTACTTCAATGAAACATGTGCTTCTATAATTTATTTTAACCGGATATAACTGCGCACTTCGAATATGACTCTGAATATTATTCAGCTCTGATGGAGATAACGTAATTTACAAGTTCATGAATGATAGTAAGACTTTTAGAATTTAATAGCATTTGCAATTATGCATTTTTATTTAGTTAGTTTGATCTATTGTTAACATTATTGTTAGATTATCATATTTTCACTTTTTATACAAGAATATAACACTTGCTTTCAGAATGATATACAAAATCTAAATAGAAATAAAATTCGATGCATATGTAAGACTGCAATATTAAACAAGAACAAGCATATTCTTGAGTAAATGATTTCACAATGATGCTCATTATTACATATCTTAGCTGATTTTCAATAGAAGGAAGAACACAGGAAGTGGATTAGTAGCGTCAAATTCGGATATAAAGGACATCTACTTCACTTGGCAAAGGTTCACTGCCGAGTTAGAAAATTGCTATTATGATCCATTTCTTGCTAGTGACATTTATCGCAAGAAACAGAAAATCGGCTTACGAGTTTTATCATGCTTTCGGTGTATCTCAGCTGAGCAAATTCTTACGAAACATGATTGACCTCAATACTACTTCAGTTTCTGAAGTCTCATGTCATCACTTGTCATCATGTAATAAAAGTTGTGTTTAGTCATGATTGCATTTGGTTGTTTTCAAAATGCATTCGCTTTTAACAACATAGTTTCATTCTGTATCTCAGAGGGAGATTGTATCCCAGAAACATGTCATTCCTGACCAAAACACTAAGCTACACCAAAACAGGACATAACTCTTTGCAAATGTAAGCTTCGTGAAATGCTCGCAAGTTGGCAGTTTCCTAGGGCATGCGAACTCACAAATCATATTTCGCATCCCAGAAACAAGCACCAAACGAAGCAGTCGCAAACTAAGTCGAGATCACTCACCTTGGCCCATTCGTCTTCAGGATGACTTCTGGCAGCGGCGTCCTCACCGGCGGCGACGCTCTCGTCGCAAAAAAATACCGAGCAGTCAAAAAACAAAACCAAACAAAAAATGTACCGAAAGGGGAGGATGTCAAAAGCGCGCTAACTTCTAAAAAAAAAACAAAGTTCCCCCCTCAAAAAAATCTGCTGGCGCTGCCGCCTCTCTGCTGCTGGACCGGCTGCTCCGGCTGATGGTGGTGCTGCTGCTGGTGGAGCCGGCTTGGTGCCTAATCGCGGAGAAGAGTTGCCACGGGAGGGGCACGGACTGGACGCGGGCCACGGAGCGAAGATTCGTTCGGTGAGACGCCTCCGCCTTTTATAGAGACCGCACCGGGGGGGAGCACGGCGCGGGAGGGTTGGTCCAGGAGGGGTTGCCATGGCGACGGAGTCGGCGTGGAGGGGGCGGCGGCGGCGCCGCGGGCGGGCGCGCGCGCGGGGGGTAGCGCGCGCGGCGGCGGCGGCGACGAGATGGGCGAGAGGAGAGAAGAAAGAAAGGAGAGGGAGGGAGAAAGAGGGAGAGCGGGGGTAGGAGCGTGAAAGAGAGAAAGGGGTGAGACGGAGAGAAGGACGGAGCGCGCGACGAGGCTATGTACGTACGTATGTGTACAGACGTAAACGACGGGGGTTGGGTTTTAAAGGTGAGGGAAGGAGAGCGAGCAGCCCCGCGAAAAGGGGGGCGTGGCGGAGGCGGGCGGGGGCGGCGAGAGAGAGAGAGGGCAGCCTCCCGACAGAGACGCCCGTCCGAGGAGCGCCGCGCGCTGACGGGGAGGGGAGGGGCGACTGGCGTGGAGGCATGTGTGCGTACATGTGTGCGTGCGCGTGTATGCGTGTACGTGTGCGCGCGTGTGTGTGCACGAGGAGGACGCCGGGCTCGGGTGGGGTAAGAGAAGCATGTGATGGGTTGTACAGTGTGCTTGGAAAGTGAGGGCGGCGGAACAGGGGAAGAGACGGGGAAAGTGAGGGGCGTGCGCGGGAGGGCGCGCGGGCGGGAGGAGGGGGGGCGGGGTCCCACTTCAGTTACCTCCTCTCTCCAGAGTTCGGGCCGCGAGTCGCCAGGTCTCGGATAGTTATCTCCGGCCTGTCGCCTTGTTCTCTTGCGTAGCCCCTGGTAGAATCTTCTCCTGATCTAAGACACGTTGACGATACTCGATGAAAAGACACGTCACGCGGTTATGGAATTTGCCACGCGTTCACGCACGTCTGACGGGCGAGCACACTGTACGAAAAATATCACGCGTTTTTGAAGAGAGCGTCACAGTTCCATCTGCACTCAAATCGAATAAAATTGGCGAGAAACCACATCAAAGTGTACAAAATAATTACCCTTTCACATTTGCCGCGACCAACCAGTTTTAAATAAAAATCATAAACGCGATTAAAGAAGTCAACGAAATGTGTTTTTTTACACTCGTTATCGTTCTGCAAAAAATGCTGGAAATTTCATGCTTCCCTCTAGATTTTCCAGAATCTTTTGGAGACGAGCAACGTAAGGCAAAGTTTTCAAACGAGCAGGTGGCAACGACGAGAAGCCTAGCGACGGAAGGAAGATTCGGCAACAGCCGTAATGTTGGTACGGTCGACCCGTGCTCCACGTGGTGCGTTGTTTTTTGTTCTTGTCAGCGACGACGTGCTTCAAAAGAAGACTGTGTGATAAGTTCTTGTGTTCACATCGCGGCCCGCATTTGTGAGGATCTGTTTTTTTGTTGTGACAATATACCTGAAACGGTGTATTTATTTTGCGCGGAGCATTACGAGAAGCGTGATTCAAAGTGAAAAGTGAATTCGCGTATGTATGTTCTTCCACTGAAGTTACTTTGCAAGACCTACGGGGCACCTCACGAGGTAAGAGAAAACAAAAATTGTCAACCATTGTTTTAAGACATGCTGGCATCTTATAACGTCTCGTAAAAGTAACGTTCCCGAATTAATGTTTAATTTCGTTTTCACTCTTCTGTTGAGTAGTAGCTTATTTCATTCTGTAGAATGAATAATTTCCCTTCCAGTATGTTATAGTAGTGGAACGTTTCCCCAACTCACAAAGTATTAAATTTATATTACATTTGCATTTTGAAGAAAAGAAAATCACCAAATAGTAAATTTTACCCATGAGAACAACAAATAATTATCTAGTGATCAGTGAGTTCAGTGAGACTGAGATATTTACAATACCTGACGCTATAGTTACCCTCTTTGGAGCTAAAAAAATCAATAAAATATTTTTAACACGGAAGATAATAGTTCCTGGTCACAGAAAAATGAAGTAATTCTCTTATTTCAGTAACTTTGGTCACACCTATTTCATTTTATACATATAAATCGTTAACAACTTTCTTATTAATCAGTTGAAATCAATTGAATGGAAACAAATCCGTCAGACAGTAAGTGTCAAACACAATGTATAAGAATGCTTGGTACATTGTGGTTTGAATTTTAAAACATGTGCATTATTTCAAACAACTAATCTCATTTGTGTAAGAGTACATATAATTTATTACCTTGAAACCGAGTTCCCCCATCTAAAAACAAATCGTCAATTCGAATGCATTATTTCCTTTGCTATTAACAATTTATCACTAAGATTTATTCTCTTAATAAAAATCGCGTGTCGCCTTATAACCGTAAGCTAAAATACATACAAAGAATATCCATCTTTAGGTTAATATTTTTAATAACATTTAATAAAGAATTTGAAAAGTGTGAAGTTCAACGTTGTTGCCGTTACGCCATCGGATATGTAACATTTAGTCTGGTGGTGCAACTGGAAACAACACACATGAAGTTTAGTCAAAACAAAAACTTTTGAACTTTCTTCTTCAGCTTTCAGAGAGAGCCAGCATGTTAAAAAAACGAGGGTGTGACTATTTTTAATAATTCGAATCGTCACGATTTTAATGCAAAGTAACGGCACGTGGAAGAACATACATCAATACAAAGGAAAGTATTTACCGTCACTTCGCAATATTCACCTTTTCCCATTCCTCATCATAAGCATAATTCCAACAAGTATTTTTAAATGACACCGGCTGACGTCTGTTGAAAAACAACCATTACTTTGGCCTACGATCTTCAATTTTGTTCCAAGAATTCTCAATTAATTTCATCAGTTTCAGTTAGACTCCGCATTACGACGCAACTCCTGACGTTTCCAATTTCCGCCGCTGTGAACTTAACGAAATTTTCGGGATTGAGCCGCCGCTTCCTTCCCTCTTAAACAGAGAGCACGAAAGAGGCAGTCGGACAGACGGCGGGGAATTATCTAAGGATAGAGATTCATTATATTTAACAACAATGTCTCATTCTCTCTTCGATATTTGTACGCTCCAAAAGAAAAGGAAACCACGTCTTCGTTTGGTAAAAGAGATCGCGCGAGCGTAGGAAAGGGGAGGAGGTGGGAGGGAGGAAGGGATGACGGGGGGGCCGGGCGTCGGTGGGCAGGGCAGGGAGGGGCTGGAGGTGGGAGGAGAGAGAAGATGCGAGGAAGGCAGCACGGCCGAGGGAGTGTGCGGCGGGTTGCGTCCGGGAGCGCCACAGGCGGTGCGAAAAGTCACGCCGTTGGTCGTTCTGATAGGAGCTCGGAACCTTCTTCGCCTCGACGACTCGACGACCGCCCGTTCCTACTCGCCCCAACCCCCCTACCCATCTCCCCGTCCCCGCCCTCATCCCTGTCCCCCACCCTCGACCCGGTCCCGCCGTCGCCTAAAGAGCTCGTGATATCTCTTTTCGGAGCGAGCGAAGAGGTCGTAGCTACGCAGCTGCTGCCTCGTATTTGGGAGCTCCAGGGTTCGATGAGGGCGAGGGGTGGGGGTGGGGAATTGCGACTGGAGTGAGGGGGAAGGCGCCAAGCGGATTTGCGATGTCAGCGTCAGTGATGATGGATCGAGGCGAAGATGTCGAAGTCTGAAGGCGAAGCTGCCCACATAGTTGCATGATCACCGATGGGTGTGGTTGGTGTGTTTGCACTGATATTTTATGACTTTTAATTTAAAGAGAATTTGTGCAGGTTTATAATTTTTTTCACCTTATTAAGAAAATTGTTAAAGACAAAAACGCGAAAAACTATTGTTATATAAGTGAAATTTTTTGGCGTTTCTCTAAAATAACTTGACGGCGGATAAATAGTACAATTTTAAGCACTTCACAATATGTCATTCCCCTTATGGTCAAGACAATCTGTAGAAATATAGCCTGGGAAATCGTGTACGTTTGAGAAAAATCTTAAGAAATACTGATGTGCTGTATTCTATTAAAATTAATATCAAGCACATTGCTGGTATATTTATAACGTTAAATAAAACATTTTCTAAATTTTCATAAAAACTTATGATAAATACATAATATTGCTAGTATCATATAATATTTTAATTTGTTCCCAATTGACCTGTAATATTTGGCTAATTAAACCTTAATTTATATTTCATTCGTTGGCAGTACTTAGCAGTACTTAGAAAGCCTTCAAAGGTATATTTAAATTCGCTCTCCTAAAGCATGTTTAAGAGGAATACAAGATTTGTTGTGACTTTCGCGTGGAAAAAGAGAATCAAAAGAACAGGAAATCAAGTAGATTCTATATACTAAATTGTGAATTGGCAATTCTTTCACAGGAAATGAAACGCAAACTAATAATTCTTTTCTAAATACACTGATCTAACAATAACTAACCAAGTAAGAAATACTGTTTCACGTGGAGGAAGATCGGCGGCATAGAATGGTTCTGAAGAGTAATGGACGACAGCTTTTATCGTAAGAATTATTTCGTTGCAGAGTAAATGCAACAATGAAAGAACACGTGCAAACGCTTAGTTGCAATTGCGCAACTGGTTTATATATATATATATATATATATATATATATATATATATATATATATATATATATATATATATATATATAAACAATGCACTGTTTTATGTCGCATTTTAAAAATCGTTTCTCCTACTATTATCTTTCAAATCACTTCTTGCGTTAAGTTAATTATTCCAATTTGCATTTCTTTAATGTTTTTTATTTACTAGTCGTGCCTCTGGCTTAAGGCGTCTTTCTTAAATGTGTAGCCTAAAAATTAAAATCGCGCGCAAACCGTCCCCCTAGACGGGTGGTTGAGTGAATCTCGTTTTTATAGCACTTTTGTTGCATTGTTTATATATATATATATATATATATATATATATATATATATATATATATATATATATGAATATTTATGTTAAAATTTTAATGCACTGTACGTAAAAAAGGTTTATTAATGTTTTTTTAATTTAATTACTATTTTATATTTTGTTACTGTCAAGTAACACCAAGATTGAAACTGGATTACGCATCGCCGCCGTCAGTTGTAGCCCACGCAGGACCCGACGTTTGTTTTCATAGTGAAACTGAGTGGCGTAAGGTCATCAGTAAGGTCCCCATTCCGGGTCCGCCACCTTCACCTCAAGGAAGTCTTCTTCGAATGTAACCTTTGCCCGACGATTTTTTTCAAGCTGCCTAGTGTTAGAATTTGTGGCGCTGAGGTGATATATCGTTTCTAGGAGGGAATTAATTTCCTGGACGTATTTTCCACGTTCACTATAGCGGAAGTTCAGGTTCACTATAATGGAATGCACCTTATGCTTATTAGTAATGCAAGTGAAACGGGACCAGTGACTTAAGTTCAATATAACCAAGGGTTCACTGTATCCGAGTTCTCTATAACCGAAGTCAACTGAATTTTTTATTTATTTCTACAATTTTCAAGAATTTGCTTAATTCTTTTCTTTTCTCTTGTTTTCCCCGTCCCTAAAGGCAAATGTTTGGACTTTTTTCTCTTCCGTGAGCCAAGGGGCAAGATATGTCTAAGTTATGTATTATAATATTATTACACACTGCTAGAATCAAAAAATTGTAGGTTCCGGAAAACGCCCACATTATTTAATTTAATAGTAATAGGTCTGATTATATATTCTAATTTAATAATTATAAATCATAATTAATAACAATTAGTATTATTGAAAGCAATGGCTCTACGTGAATATATTAATAATAGCAAATAAAAGAAATTGGGTTTATAATGACATTTTGGGTTTTATTTTACTAAACCATTTATTACATTCGTAGAAATAACAATTTGATGAAAAATTAATTTTGAGTTTACGAAAGTTGGTCGCACAAAAATCTAAGTTCTTAAGTGATTGTCCTATGCTTTTTGTTTGTTTATTTTTTCTATTTTGTTTCCGAGGTACGGGAACGTCATTCCGCAAGAAAACAAACTCTGCTACTCCATGAATCTAACAAGGCGTCAGAGGCGACCTGTCATGCCCTGATTTATTCTTCGAGTGAACAGGGAGGAAATGATGTTAAGGAAAAGACTGCTCATTGGAAGTATTTAAAAATATTTTAAGTCGTGAATATTCTTCATCGAACAGTAGTTAGATGATTGTACAGTTTCAGAAATCGTAGCGCGCTGTTCTCGCTCACCACGAACTCAACGCTTAAATGCAATGTGCTTGAGGTCTACGCTGCTGAACAGCGCGAAATGAAGGAAGATGTTCAGATGAACTGATTGATTAGTGATTCCAGGACCCCATCTGCTAAGATCATTGGTCCCTTAAGTGTACTGCCTATTTTTTTATCGCGGGAGGTGGCGGTGATCTGGATGCCGAGATCCGGTGAGGACCTAGTAGGATGCGATGTTTTCTCCAACCAGGTATTTCCTATCAGGGGGTAACGCCCCAACCGAGACACGCTCTAAGCTCCCTACTGCTCTCCCGAAATGTATAGTAGTGTCGTACATGTTAGTGTAAGTGCGTGTAAGTAAGAGGTGAGGATAGGAAAATATTGAGGGAGGAAAGATTGCCCGCGGTCCGTGGCCCATATGTTAGGGTATTGCTCCGGCATTCGCCTGGTGTTGATTGGAGAAGATGCGGAAAAATACCGATCAGAACAGCCAGCAGCTAGAATCCTCTCAAGCTAGTGTCGAAAATCCTGCCACCGTCGACATATCAATTGGTGCCCTGAGACACCTCAGCCGGTCGCTGTGAGGAGGAGAATTCTAGTAGCCGGGAGCTCTGTTCGTTAGTTTCCATGGTTTCTCCGAACAACACCAGGAGAATGCCGGAACTGTACTTAAACAACCGGGCTACGGTCCGCGGGTGGTGTTTTCTTCATGAGTGATACTTCCACCTAAACCGGTTCAGATCATGGAGTTGCTAAGCGACTGTACAAAATGAGTGAAATGTGCCTACGTAAAAATAAAAATAAAAATCACTCACATCAGTATATAGTTACCTGTTAGCTATTATTATTATTATTATTATTATTATTATTATTATTATTATTATTATTATTATTACTATTTATTATATTTATCACGATTATCGCTATTAATATTACAATTCATTATTGTATGCAATTTTCATAATTATTTACATTTTTACAAAAATTAGTGGGACAAAATAATTTAAAATGACGTTTGATGTTTCAATGAAAAAGTATTTTGAAATTTTATTCTTTTGAACCCTATCTATAAATTTATTCTCCCCGGCATGTTATAAAAATCTAATACGTTGGGCATGGTATGCATCAGGATATGATTGATTGATTGATTGGTGATTCTGGGTGTGTCAACCTATTAAGGACATCACTCCCGTAAGTATAGTGCATGTTTTTAAAGCGGGATTTAGCGGTGAACTTTCCTTGATGTATGGAGAGATCCGGTGCCGACCTACAAGTCGGCTCACTTGTTTTTCCCAACCGGACATCTCCCATCACTGCCCAAGCCGGGACAAGCTCTAAGCCCCCAACTGGTCGCCCGATATGTATGGTAGTGTAGTGTATGTAAGCCGGCACATTATAAGAGTGACGCATGACGATAGGTCAAGGAAGAGGAAGGAACAATCGCGCGCGGTTTCGGCACTCGCATGGTGTTGATCAGAGAAACCACGGAAAACTACCGATGAGAGCAGCCGATCGCTAGAATTCTCCTCCAGACACCAGCTGAATTCGACGTAGCTACGTAGGTAGTATCGAAAATCCTGACGCCATCAG
Source organism: Teleogryllus oceanicus (assembly GCA_964035755.1). Taxonomy (NCBI): domain Eukaryota; kingdom Metazoa; phylum Arthropoda; class Insecta; order Orthoptera; family Gryllidae; genus Teleogryllus; species Teleogryllus oceanicus. The sequence continues at coordinate 231,332,484 of CAXIVR010000001.1, read as the reverse complement.
GACTCGAACCCTAGGACCTGCCGGTCAGAGGCACTGCTGTAACATCAACGGATGCCATGCGCCACCTTAGACGATGTAACGAACAGTAGAGACATCCAGAGTCCATCGTGATGTTTGTACTAATGCACTAGTTTTGAAATACGTAAAAACAAATAATAGAATATCCGAAAGTAATTACTCAGTAGTCACTCTTCAAGCGAGGTCAATATTGATGTTGTTTTTCAAGAAACCAACTCATGACAGGCGGAAGGCACGAACACGACGTGCCGTTCTTACGTGGCTCTAAGAATACAATTTTCGGGAATTTTAAAAAATATTTTCAGTGAATACAAGCAGCTGAAATTTTGTTCCTGCACTATCCTTTACGTATACTATATTCAACTACAAAAATCAGGATGTGTTTCGGCAAGTCTCAGACCATTCCCTTGGTAGAAAATTTTTCTTTCAAATTTTTCTTTTAAAATGTGTATGACGTTTTTAGGTGTCAGAGATAGATTGATGGCCCTACTCTCTCCACATTAATAACTCTATTATTATTATTATTATTATTATTATTATTATTATTATTATTATTATTATTATTATTATTTTATATGCGGAGAATTATAATCTGTGCAAGTTCTTGAGCTTCAGAATCCCTGCCGCACCCTTTTAATATACATAGCTGAATCATGAATAAAAGTAACAGCCAAGTGAGGTTAGCAACATTTGAAAACTATTACTTTTCTCTTTCGAGTAATCGAAAAATTATTTGCATCGATAAACAAACAACAGATTTGATTTTATTGCATTGCTAACAGCAGAGCAACTCCCCACTTCTAACTCTACTCCAAATACAACTAGGAAAATGCGAACTCAGGGAAGAAGAGAAAAACAGATTAAAAGATCAATATGTTGGGGACATGAGTTACTCGAGACAGTAAGACCTTTATTTTGCTTTTTAAATCTTACAAGGAAAGTGACATTTTTTAGAGGAATGACACAATACGTACATTTTTATGAAAGATGTAACAAAATTTGAGAAGAGCTGGCTTTCTTATGAAAAATTGTCCGCCTGAAAAAATAATTTGGTAACTAAAATAATATATTTCGATGACGCAAAAAGGAACACTCGAATTTATTAGTTATAATTAGGGCCAGGATTCTTACGTTTTACCTTATTTTATTCCTCATTTTTATCATCATTTTAATACACATCCGTATCAATCATTTTTGAGATAAATTCATGAATCAAGGCTAAAATAGACTATGATAATAAAAGAGGATAAATGAGGATTTATTTTAAAAAAATACAATGGTATCTTTAGAAAACTGATTTCTTCATATTACTTGATTGGAATTACGGCGGACTGGACTCGCATCTAACGTTGTTGAACTTATTGTTAATAATAATAATAATAATAATAATAATACTAATAATAATAATAATAATAATAATAATAATAATAATAATAATAATAATAATAATAATAATAATAATAATAATAATAATAATAATAATAATAATAATGCCGGTCCGGATAGCCGAGACCGCTAAGGCAGTAGTGCCGTGGCGATCTCGGACGGAAGGATCGCGGGTTCGAAGTCCCGCCTCGGGCATGGGTGTGTTTGTGTATGTCTGTTTGTGTGTGCCGTCCATTCATCCTTCATAATCATCATCATTTCATCTTCCATCCCTCCAGGACTAACAACCCTGGGGTGTAAAAATCGGATTGAGCCTAATGCTGATCCCCCTAATTAGCTACATGCAAGACTTGCAACGTGATAAATTGATACTGAGCCCGTGCAAGTGCATGTCTTGCGTGGTCCAAGATGGCCTATTCGCGAACAAAAAAAAATATAATAATAATAATAATAATAATTTTCAACCAAAAATAGGATGTATCAGTCTTCTACCAAACAACGATGAAAATCATTCGAGTTGTTCATGGAAGAAAGTACGCAGGTGCTGTAGATAATATGTTCTCGTCAAAGGTCTCAGAAACTCAAGTCAACAGGCTACAAAAAGGTAAAAGATACAAATGTAGTCCTTTTAGGGAAATAAATATCTGGAGTATTACCTTAGAGATTGAGAGCAGTTGCATCTATGAAGTATGAACCATTAACTTCAAGCTGCGTTGAGCGATTCTTTTCTCGTTGCAAGTGTGCACGTAGAGAAAATAGAGAGTTCTTCATATACGATATTTTGGAATTGTAATGGTTATTCATTGCACCAGTGCATCTTAAAGAAAGTGAATATTTGGTTTGGATGCTAATTTTGATGGAAATATTTAAGAAGTTAAAAACATGTTCGTGAATTTTGTCTGCTTTTCTAAAATTTCTGCTCAAATTCAGAAGTAGAATAAAATGAATTCGTAAAATTAATACGAGTATTTTTTGCAATTATTGTTCAACCTGATATTAACATGGTTAAAAACAACACAAAATTAAAAACTTCAAACAACTCTAAATTGACGTCTGTAAAATCCTAAAAATTTGGGGCTAGTAATAATTGTTAAAAAGATGTCACGTTCAATTTGATCTGTTTTTTATTACAAACAACCGTATGATTCTTAGTACTTTCATTGAAGATTTCTCACTAGAAACTTTATTCCTGCGAAATTATTTGGCTGTGACTAACGGATATTTATCGCTAAGCTTACTCTGAATATGAAAACTATACTAGGCTTCTATGATATTTAGAGATCCAAAAGCACACTTTTTCTAATCAGCTCAGCAACAGCATAATGTGAAAAGTAGGTAATGGTAAACTTCAAAAGAAAAAAGGCAACCCTCACCTCTCTTTACAACACTATTGTCCAAGTTGAAATTTCGTTTATATGGTAAAATTCTGCGATGCTCTTCGCTACAAACAATTATTTTTCATTCAAAATTTGTTATAAAAGGCTTTATTGTATTTTATATATGAGGTATTTATGTAGAAAAAGGGAAGAAGTATTTAACGTTGAGTCATGAAATAAGGAATCGCTTTATTCCTTCCGAATTTTTTGATTTGTAGAAAAATCGACTTCAATTTTCTATTTGACAACTATTTATTGATTTACATTCGAAAGCAATATTGTGGTCATTGCTTCAAATATACCGTAGAATATATGTAGTACATAAATGCAAGTGACAAAATATAATTGGAGAATGGTTTTAAGAACATCGTAAGTGATATTGGAAAGACAACTTCTATGGGTAGGGTTGTGAAATTGGAGTATTGCAAGCTAAGTGCAGTATATTACTGACATGATTGATGATTTTGAACAGGATCCTTTATTTTAGTAATATATTTCTGTTGAAGCATTTATTACCAAAGAGAAGTGCAAGTGAGATTCGACGCCGAATTACACGTCTGCTTGCGGTGGAATTCTTCCTCCTCCAGGTATCTCCCAGGACCCCCCCCCCAAGACAAAGTCTAAACTTCCGACTGGTCTATCGACATAAGGGGTAGTGTAGTGCGTGTAAGTGAGGGTAACGGGTGAGGATAGGACAAGGAAAAGGAAGAAATCGAATTCATCCTTTCTCGGGAGGATTGATTAATTGATTATTTGTGTTTCGGGCACGTCAAATGCGATGGTAAGTAGCCCCGTAAATGTAGTGCACGTTTCTCTTACGGGAGGGGGCGGTGTTCTTCCCCATTGGATGACGAGATCCGGCGCCGACCTACTCGTGGGATTGCGAGTTTTTCTCCTCCAGGTACCTTCCAGCAGCAAGGCACCGCTCCTACCGGGACAAACTCTAAGCTACCGACTGGTCTGACATATTCGTAGTGTTTTTCATGTAAGCGTACGTGTGTAAGGGGTTTGTGAGGAGTGACGATCAGAAAAGGAAGAGAAAATTGGGCGCGGTCCGTGGCCTATTTGTTAGGGTACTGCCCCGGCATTCGTCTGGTATTGACTAGTAAATCACGAAAAATTATTGGCAAGGGCAGCCAACCAATTGTCCTCCAGAGAGTAACTGAACTCGATCTAGCTAATTACTTAAGTCGAAAATTCTGCACCTTGAGTCCTAGAACCACAGCAGTTGATGCCCTGAGCCACCCCAGCCGGTTGCTCCCTGGGGGAGAATTCTAGTTCTCGTAGTTTCTGGAATTTCAAATATTTTTAAATTATTTCTTCTCCCGTACTGGTTTAGTTCATCAAATTGACCTAAAAATTGCTGCAACTTGTCTGTCAATGGCGAGTAGTCAGCTTTTAACGGTTTAATTTCAACCAAGCATGCTTTTGTTCGTACGATTGTTGTCTAATCAAAATGCTATTTTGTCCAATTTTTCATGAATTGATCTTTTGTCCAAATTTTCCAATTTTCATGAATCCAATAATTTAGCTATATCATTTTCAGTTCCTTGATGTCACTTTTTACTATCTTGTATCCGTACGTATATACGGAGTAATATACGCAGTATAGAGAACATTATGTAATGCTTCGGTTTCCGGATACCGAAAAAGTGTTTTATTCAAAACGTCCGTCCGTTTGTCCGTCCGTCTGTCTGTCTCTCCAGCTGTGAACATCACTAGCGCCTAAACCATGCGAACGATCTTTTCCAAATTGAAGAAACCCGTCCATCTGTCGATTTTTTTTGAAATTTTGAAAACCAATTTGGGGATGCTTTACACCAAGCACCCCAAACATTTTCAAAAATTTCTCAGAAACGGCTTCAAACTTTTTCTTTAAATTTCTTGTAAGAATATAGTAAAATACACTTATAAAGAATTCGAATTCTAAAGAAAAGTTCTGCAAAGGCAAAAGAATTAGCATATTTTTCGCTGGTTCGCCCTCTCATGGAATACGGAGTGGCATGTTGGGATCCATACAGAAAGTCGCACCGGAAAAATCAAGATAGAATACAGAGGAATGCGAATAAGTTTACCAACAGAACTAACGCTATAAAAAAGGCGCGGAATCTCTAGAAACGAGAAGAACAAGGGCGAGGCTTTATAAATCATACGTGCCACCTGGATGGCCGAGGTGGCTAAGAGCGAGTACCGAATTAGCGCTTCGGTTCGAAGGGTCGCGGGTTCGAGTCCCGCTTTGGGCATGGTTGTTTGTCCCTTGTCTTTGTATGTATGTGTTGTCGCGGGGGGCCTCGCGTTCTGCTGGCCCCAGATCAGAGGAGCCCGCAAGTGTGTTGGTGTATGGTCGAATATGCGTCCCATCGGGACGTAAAGGGTAACCGGCTGTCGGCTGGATAAAAACCCTAGAAAGAAGAAGATGATAAATCGTACGTAGGTCAACCAGCTTGGAAGGAAATTCAGGTTAGACTAGAAAAAAGAAATCATTTCGGCCGAAGCGATCACACTCACAAAATTCGAACAAGGAAACAAAATTCAGATCTTGGGAAATTTTCCTTTTCCTTTTGTTGTAAGTTAGAACAATATGAGAGTAATAGACATTAAATAAGTGCTGTGAAGTGCTAGTCAGTGTAATTCAAAAAGTGTAGTGAAAAGTGAAGTGAGTGAAGTGAGTGAGTGCAGTGCAGTGCAGTGCAGTGCAGTGAGTGCAGTGCAGTGCAGTGCAGTGCAGTGCAGTGCAGTGCAGTGCAGTGCAGTGCAGTGCAGTGCAGTGCAGTGCAGTGCAGTGCAGTGCAGTGCAGTGCAGTGCGCAGTGCAGTGCAGTGCAGTGCAGTGCAGTGCAGTGCAGTGCATGCAGTGCAGTGCAGTGCAGTGCAGTGCAGTGCAGTGCAGTGCAGTGCAGTGCAGTGCAGTGCAGTGCAGTGCAGTGCAGTGCAGTGCAGTGCAGTGCAGTGCGTGCAGTGCAGTGCAGTGCAGTGCGAGTGCAGTGCGTGCGTGCAGTGCAGTGCGTGCAGTGCAGTGCAGTGCAGTGCAGTGCAGTGCGTGCGGTGCAGTGGCGTGCAGTGCAGTGCAGTGCAGTGCAGTGCAGTGCAGTGCAGTGCAGTGCAGTGCAGTGCAGTGCAGTGCAGTGCAGTGCAGTGCAGTGCAGTGCAGCAAGAGTAGTGAACACGATCAATGAATTAAAAACAATTAGCCAATATTTATGTAGCTTGTATTAAATTTTAGGATCACCGACATATAATTATTGGATATAATGACAGAGTTGAAATATTTGTTATAATACTTAATATTAGTATGATTATTGCATGTTCGGCTTGTACTGTACTAATTTATTATTATTGTTATTATTATTAATATTGTTATTAATATTGTTATTATTATTGTAATTATGGTTATTTAACTGCCACTGGGTCATACCCAACTGCAGTTCAAATAAATGTATTAATGTACGTATAAAGGTGACATAAGTTCAATTTTTACGGATCACTCTGAATTTTCGAAAATTACAAAAGTTTGAATTTTTTCCGGCATCTTCCGACAACTATAAAATTTATTTTTCCTTAAAGTAGAATTTGTTCTCCATAATTATTTCTTTCATTAAGGTTATTAATTTTTTTGAAAATTTTACTAGGTTTTGCGCAATAATGCGTGCAATTAAAAAAATACAAAACAAGATTTTTTCAAAAATCGAAATTTTTTTTTTAAGCCATATTCTCGTTCTTTTGTTTTTTAAAAATTCAATATTTTTTAAATATTCTCACTCGGTTAATAAGTACATTTTTAGCGATTTGTAAACACCTTTGCATTTGTGAGATAAAGTGCCTCAAATGACTTTAAATGAAGATTTTCGGAAAGTCAAGAGTTTTCAATGAAAAAGAGATTCAAATTTCGCATTTACTGTGACGCTTAAACGCCAGTTTCTTCTATAATTTCTTCAATGAAAATTGCCATTGAAGACGAGGTTTTATTCTTCTTTAATATTCTTAAAATAATATTTCGGTTCTCCTATTAGGAAACCGAAAAATTGAAAAATTTTAAAAAAATGTTCTTTGGGCGGCGACAGATGGCAGCTGGCATGGGGATACGGTCAGACCGAAAAGCCAGTCCACACCAAGGAAATTTGTTACACATTACTATGAGAAAGAGTGTGTCATTCTCTGGTACCACTAGTTGACGTTTGAAAGATTATTTTTACGTTACGTAATGCACGGTTAAGTTTAGGCAGAAAAGCTCTTATTACTGGGCCTTGATAACGAAAATGTGGATAAATCGAGTTGCTAAATTGAGAAAAAATCCTCTAACTCGTGGTGTAGGCATGTTTGTATGTCATTGATAGCGAAAAATTTATTGACGACAAAACGTCTGTCCGCCTGACCGTCAGTCTGTCTGTCTATCTCCGTTTGTCTGTCTGCGGCTAAACCATTCATCTGATTTTCTACAAAATTGATATTCCTCAATCAAACTGGTGGATGCCTTGGCCCCGAATTTGAAACCCATAATTTAATTTTTGCTGGGTACTTTATGTGATCCGGTGCCGAACTACCGTCGGCTAACGGGATTTCCCACAACCAGGTATCTCCCACCTGTGGGGCACCGCCACAGCCGGGACACACTAAGCTCCCGACATGTCTCCCAGCTTGTGTGGTAGTGTAGTGCATGTTAGTGTACGTGTGTGTGAGGGGTGAGGATAGGACAAGGAAGAGGATCGTGCGTGATCCGTGGCCCATTTGTTAGAGTACTGTTCCGACATTGCCTAGACTGTTAGAGTACTGTTCTGACATTGATCGGAGAACTTACGGAAAACTACCGATCAGAGGGGCTGGCCGCTGGAATTCTCCTCCAGACAGACTGAAATCGACCTAGCTGACACGCTAGTGTCGAAAATCTTGCCACTATCGGAACTCGAACCTAGTACTTCCCGGTCACAGGTACTGCAATGACATCAGTTGATGCACCGAGTCACATCTTCCGGTCGGAGATTGATATTTCGTTTTTTTGACTAGTAACTATAGTGACTGACTAAAGCTCGGATTAAATATCTGTAAGAATGACGTCTTTTGTGATTGGTAGGTGTATATTTATAATCACTATTGACTGTTTAAAAAATTAAATAAGGTCATGTACAATTTTTTTCAAAACGCTATTAGTTTTCGTGTAATTTTTTGTTGAAATTAATGCAATTTATAAAAAATCTCAAAAATGGCCGCAAGTTTTTTAAAAAAAATTCCCTCGTACGTTATAAAGGCAGGTTAAAAAATGCTCACTTTTGTTGAATTTTCTTCGAAAATTTCAAATTTTAGAAGTAATGCGAGAAAGTATGTGTTGTCGTAGCAGCACTAATTTCTTCTCTGTAACTTTGTTAAATGCAATTTTGTTAGCGCCTGTTCGTTGGGAAACGGTGATATTTGAAATCTGTTCATTTCTCAGACGTTTGTTACATTCTGATCCAAGAATAACGTAACTGTGCATGGTGATTCAAATTTCCTTTGGAACCGCAAGGGGAAGCTTCTGATATCTTCGATGATTGAAATTTTGCAAAAAGAATATTCGAAATTACTACAGTTTCGGAATTATTAAAATATGTTTATCCGGGTGAAAGGAAGAATCACAGGCTTATAAAACACTAGTTGCGGTAGAATGCTTTGTTCATTTGAACATGCTGAATTTTCGTTTTTGTACGATAATTTATGCATGAGTTACAACAAACGAAACTTAGTATGCCAAACGCACGATAATGCGTACGATATTAGGAAGTAGTAAATATGGCGCAGTACAACGTTAAACACACCATTTCCCCATGGTCATCGCTTTGCTAGGATCGCAGAGCGGGGATACAAGTAATTGCAGAGGCGAGATGGAAATTAAAGGTTTCACAGCTCAAATGAACGAAGATTTTTACAACATTTAATTGAAGTACATAAGAAAGAACCTTTGTAATACTAACTGAATTGATTGACGACCTACGTTCTGTTGTGGCATCCGACGGTGGAACATAAAGAAGAGGTTCAATCCTACGTAAGTCACGGGCGTTTTCATTACGGCGTGTTGGTACATGACGTGTTGGGGTCGCAGCAGATTCATTTCACGTCTTGATAAAGGCTCTGTTGTGTTTCAACGCATTAAGGACTTAAGGCATCAACTAATGTCACGTGTTTGGTTTGGTTTGGTTTTATCGTGTTTCCGGGCGCGTCAACTGCTTTGGTCATTAGTCCCGTTAGTGTAGTGCATGTTTTTTCTCGGGAGATGGCGGTGATCTTTCCCCGCTGGATGGGAGATCCGGCGCCGACCTACCGTCGGCTAGTGGGGTTTCCCCCTAACCAGGACTCTCCCACTAGCGGGGCACCGCCCCAGCTGGGACAAGCTCTAAGCTCCCGACCGGTCTCCTGGTAGTGTAGTGCATGTTAGTGTAAGTGTGTGTGTGTGTGTGTGTGTAAGGGGAGAGGATAGGACAAGGAAGAGGAAGGACAGATCGCGCGCGGTCCGTGGCCTGTTTGGTAGGGTACTGCTCCGGCATTCGCCTGGTGTTGATCGGAGAAACAACGGAAAACTACCGATCAGAGCAGCCGGCCGCTAGAATTCTCCTCCAGACAGCGACTGAATTCGACCTAGCTGAAAAGCTAGTGTCGAAAATCTTGGAGGGACTCGACCGTCAGGACTCGAACCTAGGACCTCCCGGTCAGAGGCGCTGCAGTGACATCAAACTGATGTCACTGCTGTGCTTCTGGGATCCTAGGGTTCGAGACCCAACGGTAACAGGACTTTCCACACAAGGATTTTCGATACCTAGGTATACTTCAGCCGCTGTTTGGAGGAGAATTCTAGCGGCCGGGAGCTCTGATCGGTAGTTTTTCGTGGTTTCTCCGATCAAAACTGGGCGAATGCCGGAGGAATACCCTAACAAACAGACCACAGATTGCACTCTACCTTTCCTTCCTCTTCTTTGTCTTATCCTACCCCTTATTTCCACCTACATGCACTACACTACCATACAAGTCGGGAGACCAGACAGGAGCATAGACGACTGGTGCGGTGCCCCGCTGGTGGGAGAAACCCCGCTAGGTGACGTGTAGATCGGTGCCGGATCTCGCCATCCATTTGGTAAGATTGCTGCCACCTCGTGCGATGCAAACATGAACTACACTTACACAACTAATGACTATAGCGGTCAAGTGCTCGGATGCACGAATTAATCACTCAATGGGCTACAATAGGAATTTCTCGCGTAATTTTTAGTGAGTACTATACATTGTTTTCATGATGAAGGTCTTCTTCCAGAGCCTGCCGAATGCCCTGGAATCCTGTTTTTGAGGCCCTGCGTGGCCGTCAAATCGCACCAGTTGACGGTGTTGCCCGACCGCTTACGAGGCTGGTGGTGAGTGGTGGGGGCAGTCAGGGGTGATGTCCTCACCAACAGCAATCAGTTAGGAATCTCAGGGAGCACCACTCATTGTAAATAGCACTTAGTTTAAAATCACACTTATTCTTTGACTCGTTACGGGAGTACAAATTCTTAAGATTATGAATCTCATGTTAAATTTATTAGATGGAGGACGGTCTAGAAATTGGTGTATTTTCCTAATTCATTCACTGTGTTCATAACCTCATTACTCCAAGCCCTGCGAAATTTCTCTTCTTTCTATACCGTTATAAGTTTTTTTAGGAAAATAGTGCAAATGCAATCTTCTAACTTGACCTAAATTCACAAGTATTCGTTTGTGTGCGCCTTGAATTTTTTTGAATAAGAAATGGTTTGTTTGCAGAAACTAACTGGCGAGCCTTTTTATTACGGCTTTGGTTTGGAAAATTGTCAAGAAAGTCTCCCTTTTGTTAACATAGCATGGAAGGCAAGGGCAAACTAATCACATGTATCATTACATAACCATCGCATATCATGATTCATATATGTTTAATTCATAATTTTGTCAGGAGTGACGTACGTCAACGATTGTACAATAACAATATAGTAATAATAATAATAATATTAAGAAGAAGAAAAATAATTAAATACGTTAAAATGAAATCATGAATCTAATTCTTATACAGGATCTTGGTTTAAAAAAACGAAGACTTAAGAACTAAAGAAAAGTAGAAAACGTGATCACCTTATAACTTATAAGTAAACAATATTAATTTGATCATTAAATTAATTAAAATTACAGATTTGTGATTGGTATGCAACTTTTTCATTTACACAATAAATATCATAGTTGCATACCAAATACAAAATTTTAGGAAAATTTTAAGAACTCCACTGGTAGTTCATTAATGTACTTTATGTATTTTGTACATTTAAGGATCACATTTTATAGAGACATCTATCTAACTAATAATTTATTGTTTCACATTTATTGTTAATCATCCTTAATGCCATAAATGAGTGCACTCTTGAAAATTCAAATTAACCTACTTTCGCATCGCCTAAATATACATATGCGTCAGAAAACCACAATGGTCTTGCATGCCACTGTTATTTTTAGAGAAAATTAAGTCTTTTGGTATTCTGAAAAGAATTTGGAAAATATCAAATCGTTTTTAAAACTTTTCTTTAAAATAAGGTTCTTTTGAAATCTGAACAACGAAAAGGTAATTCGTTATTTCCAACTGTTGTAAAGTGAATTCTGGGTGAAGATAAGCGCACAAATACATACAAACTTCATGAATCGTCAAATAATTGACGATATCAACTGATTCTATGTCGAAGAAGTGGAATTGTTAATTGTAAAGTGGGGTGGACTGTTTCGGGTAAATATGAGAGCATAGATATGCTATGTAATGCAGAGAGATAGAATGTTAATATGGATAACCGTGCATTAACGTCACTTGGGTATTTTTTTATAATAATTTACCATTACACACAGATAATGTTTTAAATATTATCAGATAATTTGATAAAAACTAAACTATGAAAAGAGATAACGAGAATCCTATACATAGCAGTCTTTTTATCGCAGATGCACCGACGTCAACTTCGTTTTTTTAAATGGAACTATATTTTTTATTTTAAACGAATAACTGATGACATAAAATAAATTAAAATTAATTTAAAACATCAAAAGAAGCGATGCAGATACGTATCGCATTTGACAGGGCATATGCTTAAATGAAGTGTATAATATGTGCCACATTGGGAATTGTGTTCGTGAAAGTCCCCACCGCGAGTTAAAAATAAATTATTGCTCAACATGCGGGAAATGAGATTTCGGGACTTGTGAATGTTTTGAATTTTGTGGTCTTTCTATCTTAAGTCAAATACTAATTCTTTAAGGATTATTTTCTAATTGAAAGAGGAATGAGAGTAATAAATTAGAAACATTTATGCAGAAACTTACCATGCCACAAAACCACAATATTTGAGTTAGTTGCAGCAACGAGTTGAAAAAATCGGAGTTAGTTTTACAAAATAGAACAAACCCGCATTCACGTCATTAATACAATTGCCGGAACCAACACTCATCTCATGTTTACTGTACAGGACATTTTACTATACGGATACATGAGGAATGGTTCCCTTTTACGAAAATAAAACTATGTTATTGCAAGAGCCATGTCGATTGCTCTTTTTTGGTAAAAGAGTAAAAACGTTATTCACCGTGCCCAAAATTATCTCTATTATATCCAAGCTCTGCAAAAGCACGGTATCAATAGGAGACGACCTCTATTTGTATTACATTGATGCAAGTTCAGACAGCTTCTGTAGTTTGATGAGTGTTATGGTTGAAGGCAGGTAGAGTTTGCGAGTGTGAACTTTACATTATACGAAGACAGGGAAAGATGATTTCGACTTGCAGGTAGAAAAGGAACTGTAGAATATTTGACGTTTGTTGTGGAGACAACGTGACTACGTTCTCGCATACCAGCAAATATTGTGTTATACAAACGCTGAATGTGAGTCAGGTGCGGAATTCATTCAGGTACAAATAATAAAGTCTATTTCTAAACATGGGTTAAAGGAAAAATTGGAAGAGGAGCACAGGAGATTGACTCATGCTTTAATAAAGCATATGAAAAATAATTTACCAGGTGGAACAGAAGAGTTAATTTTTTGGGTCGATTCCTGTGGTCACGCAAACAGGAACACAGAATTACGCAGAATTCCTTATTCTAGGGCAAGTAAGATATACTTACGAAGAGGTTTTTGGAGTGATTCGCTGAAGCAGCAATACATGTAATTTCCACAGGATTATTTTGAAGTAATGAAAGTGTGTTGCAAAAACCACCCGCTAACAATTCTTAGAATAAAGCACGCAGACTTTGCATAGAAGTTTGATCTGATGATATTAAACAGCAAAAAGGAAAGCAATGATATCCTTAGCTGACTTTATACCAAATACATTGTGTATAAAAAAAGAGCATCCATTGCCTATCTTCATGGGACAGAAAAGGGTAGCGGGGTAAGACAGTAAAAATAGTCCTGAGCGCTTATGCTTTTCTGACTTGATAAACCTATTCAAAACACTGAAAATGTGATGTACATACAATTTTCACATTATCGCTACATTCGACCCGTGGAAAAACGCATTCTTGGCTCTTGATCAACATTTTATTTTTTGAACAGAAATAATATTATTAATAGATAGGTGCAACTTCATTATTCTTTAGTTACATCAGTGAGTCTCTTTGATTTTTAAAGAATTTTGCCTAACTTCCTTAGCCTCGAAACCTCCATCTTTTAGATGAACGTCAAAACATGCCAAAAAAGTAGAAATATCATATTAATAAAGTTTTAGCAAATTAAAAATTTAGACTAAATAGAAAACAAACCCTTGCCGGCTTTTAATAGATTCTCGCAAACCGTGCATTTTCATTTAGTTATTTGCACCCGGCAGGTTACAAAATGTGAATCTATTTTTTCACCGCTTCTCATTTAAAACACATAAACGTTTCAGGATAACTTAGAATAATGTTCATTAAGACTATGGCAAAAATCTATTATTTTTCAGAGCGTCCAAACTGTATTAGTGTGTTAGAAAGGGAAAATATTGAATGAGGTATCCCTACAGTCCCTAGATACAGAGTAGCGCAACCACCGCCATTTAATATCCTCTCACCACATTACCCACCAGAGAGAATACAGTAATTGAGGAGAAATTGCAATTGGAGCCATGATGAAGGTTTTCGAGCATATTAATATTGATTTTGGATAAATTGGTAGCTCCCAACACACGCTATAACTTACTGTTTGCACTCTTTTAACAGATGGATGTAAAATGGCGGAATCGGTGGCGCGAATAAAAAGCGCTAGGGACTCTGGGTATCCCGAATTCCAGCTTCCATCCATCGGCGCCTCAGGATATATACAAGGGACTTCCGCGATCACTACCACGTCCCTGAGCACTCTTCCTAGTAGGTTTCCTGAACATCACGCGGAGGAAGTCTTACAACTATCTCGGTCCTGTACGTTTACATTTGCACTCGAGTTAGCTCATGACACCATCTCAGCTGGCGTCATTCTTGTGGTTGTAGGGACCGAGTTCCTCATTTATCATTAAAGACTTCGTCTACAGATCACTCATTTACTGGTCAGTGTGAGGCAACACAATAGGAATAAGATACGGGAGGTACTGAGAATGTAATCAATGCCTCAAAATCTACTGGCGGGGTAGGGAGGCCGTCCGACCCAGATACCTGCCTCATATGCTTTAACTCCGATTTAAACCATATGGCACTTCAAGGTCACGAGCTCGAAGGGGAGAGGGACATTATCATCCATTCGGAGCTCCAATACCAAAAAGACGTTACGAAGCTCCCGATTGAATGACAGTGTCTCCCTCTTCGTCATGCTCGTGACCTTGAAGTGCCACTATTTTTAAATCGGAGTATAGTTCCTCCGCCACTCGAGCAGGTCAGAAATGTTAGGATATGACAGGATACGTCATGCATGAATCATGGTAAAGTCTCGTCTAGGGTGAGCATACTCACTTTATTTCCAGGTTTGTTTATACATTTTCAAATGATAGAATGAAAATACGGGTGAGACATAATGATGAGTTTTAATTCAGTATAAACCAGTTAGTTCACCTGACAGGTAAATTTTCGACTGACCTGACGGATGGTGGTCTCTCTGCAATGTCATCACTATGTCGATGATTTCAAGGCCAACAAGGCCCTCAAACCTATCACCCATTCAACGTTTGGGAGCAGATGAGGAGGCTACTATGGCCAACACCAACCTCACGGTATCTGAAGCATTAATTGCAGCAGCTGGGACAAGAGGGTCGTCCGGCAGTTGTATCGACCTACGCGAGTATCTCGCATTGATTCACAAATGCGAGAGGACCGACGACTTATTGTTGAAAAATGCTAAATATGAATAAGTAGCAATACAACCCGTTCCATTACTCGGAATAAACTGAACCACTGTAATACTTGTGCAGGTTAGATTCCAATAGAACTTACCGTTCGTCACAAAGCCGAGAGACTTCGCATTTGCACCGAGTTCAAAAAGTGTTTTAATTTCGATTGTGACTTATCTTTTGAGATACGTCAAAGCGTGCAATGGAAATACCCACAATCGCCTGTACGTAAGAAATTGAAAAGGGGACCATCCGTTGGTAAGGCGTTAACCGTTTCTCGGAGTGCCGAATCCGATTTTCTGTGATTATTTGATGGAGCAACGCACTCTCAACAGCTTATAATACTCAGACAAGATTTCGAACGAATTTAAAGCGCGAGTTCATTAGGAAACATCCGGGATGGCAGACAAAAACGTACTTCTTCAGAACAACGCTGCCCCTTCACATTTTTATCTGTTTGGTCAGATGAAAGGAGCTGCACGTGGCATCAAGTTCAACGACAACGAAGAGGCAAAGAAAAAGTACTAAATAGACTCTGAGATCAAGGTAAACAATTACTTGTTGACAGGTTTATAAGACTCATAAAAAGATGGGGCAAATGTAGAATAGTCGATAAGGTTTATGTGGAAGAGTAGTCAAAAATTGTATTGGTTGAATGAAACATTTTTACTCTACAGCTATTTCTCTGTCTAATTATTGAGTGACCTCTCGTATTTGTAATCCTTCCTTTTGTTTACGTTTGTAATAAACTTGATAATTTTGGGATTATTTGATTGTTTTTACATTCAAACGTGAGACTTTTTTTTCAAAGTTTTATACATTAATCATAATTTTAATTTGGATATAGTCTTCCGGGCTGATAGGTCATAGTCATGTGAAAATTGTTCTACTATACTTTTCGCATCCTTCTTCCAAGATATGCCCCTTTGTTCCAAAATGGCTATAGAATTGGCCATACTATATAAATCAGGCAATTTACGTATAGTGTAAATTGTTCTTCGTTTAATGACTCATCTTTAAAGTAGGTTTCTTGCAGTTTTCCAGAGATCCACAGAGCGAATGCAGGATTGACCTTTGGTTTGCTTGTGGGCAGTAAATAAACCTTTAATCCTTATAAGCAACATATGAAGTTAAGTACGCATTTTCACGTCAACTTCTATTATTATTATTACTTCTATTATTATTAAAAATACCCCAGGTTGCAACCAACTCCCTAAGGACGCCCAATAACGGTATCCTTCTACAGTTTGTCTGTACGCAACAGTCCGCGTATGGGCTATGGCCTACCAGCAGCGTCCCAACAACGCGGTCATGGGTTAAGGGGGTACATGTGGTTAGCACGAATACATCCTCACACCGTATTCTGGTTTTTGTCAACCTGAGAAGTGAGGTTTTTCATCCTCATACAGCAACATACACTGGGGCATTGCAAAGAAAACGCACATTGCAATCTTGCCCGACTGAGAATAGAACCCGGGGTCGCGTTATGGAACGCGAGCACGCTGACCAATGAGCTAACCTGCGAGGGCGTATCCTTCCACCGTACTTTGCGCAAGGTATGTGATACTCGTATTGTGAGAAATTTATATAAAATATGAGATACACGACGTTTTGTTGTCTCAGTATTTTGAATGATAGGGGATTGATTGATTGATTGATTTTTTCGTGTTTCCGGGCGCGTCAACTACTTCGGTCATTAGTCCCGTTAGTGTAGTGCATGTTTCTTTCTCGTGAGATGGCGGTGATCTTCCCACGCTGATGGCGAGATCCGGCACCAACCTACCGCCGGCTAGTGGGGTTTCCCCCTAACCAGGACTCGGTGGCGGTCCCACCAGTGGGGCACAGCCCCAGCCGGGACAAGCTCCAAACTCCTGACCGGTCTTCCGGAATATGTGAAAGTGTAGTGCATGTTAGTGTAAGTGTGTGTAAGAGGAGAGGATAGCACAAGGAAGAGGAAGGAAAGATCGTGCGCGGTCCGTGGCCCGTTTGGTAGGGTACTGCTCCGACATTCGCCTGGTGTTGATCGGAGAAACCACGGAAAACTACCGATCAGAGCAGCCGGCCGCTAGAATTCTCCTCCAGACAGCGACTGATTTCGACCTAGCTGAAAAGCTAGTGTCGAAAATCCTGCCGCCGTCAAGACTCGAACCTAGGACCTCCCAGTCAGAGGCGCTGCAGACTCAGTTGATGCACTGGCTACCGCTCCGGAAGGGGAAAGGCTGAATTCGACCTAGCGAAAAGCTAGTGTACTTCCCATGTCCGCTTACGGTGAATGATCGGGGAGTTTACATACATTTCGCAGAATAAATGCCAGAGTTTCGATAACTATCAGCACGATCTGAGTTTTTACTTCCCATGTGCGGCTTAGTCACAAGAATTCTCACTACTTAACTGATGACGAAAAGCAGCCCTCGTCTGGAAATGGATCGAGGACATGCGGGTCTGCAAACCTTAAGTGGTCTCCTCGGAACTACACCGGCAATCGCAGAAGGCATTTAATGCGGCCGCTGGGTTGATGCAGGAAAGCGTGCGAGAAACGCGTAACGCGGAGATGCTGCTCGGCGGTCTTTTTGACTACGACTTGTGTCCGTACACGAGTACGCGAGTTCCGCTACCCTCACCGTTACTGTTACCTCCAAAATATCAAAACAATGTTGTATGGTCGCTAATGACATTGCAGTTAATGCGACCTTAAATAAATTAAAACACAATAAAATAAGCTAATTGAAAAAGTGAGTGAAAAAAATAGAGGCTTATAGATATTTACAGAGATAACACTCAGAAAGAATGGATGTACTACATAGAATTCTACTTTTGGCGATTTCGAATCAACCAACTGATAAAACTATTACAACCCTACAACCCCTTGAATCAAACTGGTCTCCACATCTCTCGAAATGAACATCAAACGAAAGGATTGGTTTAGCCATGAACATGATAATCTCTAAAGTGAAGTACTCATGTATGAACAATCTTAAAAGGCAGCAGCGACCGGTCGGGAGCTTAGAGCTTGTCCCGGCTGGGGCGGTGCCCCGCTGGTGGGAGAGTCCTGGTTAGGGGGAAACCCCACTAGCCGACTGTAGGGCGGCGCCGGATCTCGCCATCCAGCGGGGGAAGATCACCGCATGACCAAAGCAGTTGACGTGCCCGGAAACACGAAAAATCAAGCAATCAATCATTGAAAGGCAGCAATGCCGAGCAAGTAGCAATATTTTTTTAAAAAATTGACGAGATATGTCGGGACGCCTTCAGTTGCGGACTCGGCGCTAGCAACGCTCACGCAGCCGGTGTGGATGTCCGTAACGATTAGGAGGAACGCCACAACTCTTTCGTCCCCGCTCGATCGTGCAGCGGTGCAATGGCGCGCAAACAGGATGCACCAGGCATCCAAATGGGTTCAATGCACGTCTCACTTGCGCGGTCATTAACCCACTTTCAAAGTATGCTTATGCAATCGCAGTATCTGCTTCACAGCGCGTGGACTTGCGTTCGCCGCTCCCAACCACATAAGCCCTGCCTCTGGCGGAAAACCGGGAGAAGTTGCTCAGGGCTTCAACTGACGTCACTGCTATGCCTGTGACGGGAGATCCTAGGTTCGAGTCCCGACGGTGGCAAGATTTTCGACACTAGCGTATTAGCTAGTCGAATTCAGTCGCTGTCTGGAGGAGAATTCTAGGGGCCGGCTGCTCTGATCGGTAGCTTTCCGTGGTTTCTCTGATCAACACCTGGCGAATGCCGGAGCAGCACCCTAATAAACGGGCCACGGACCGCGAGCGATCTTTCTTCCTCTGCCTTGTCCTATCCTCACCTCTTACACTAACATGCTCTACGCTACCGCCCAGGCCGGTAGAACGGTCAGGATCTTAGAGCGTGTCCTGGCTGGGGCGGTGCCTCTCTGGAGGGAGATACTTGGCTGAGGAAAACCCCGGAAGCTGTCGGTAGGTCAGCTTCGTATCTCGCCATCCAACGGGGAATGATCAACGCCAGATCGTGAGAAAAAACACGCACTACACTTACGGGACTAATGACCCTAGTAGTTGACGCGCCCGGAATCACTAACAACCAGTCAACCAACCGCAGCAGTACCCTAACGGGCCAGAAACAGCGAGCGATCTTTCATGCCCATTGCTCGTCCTATTCTACCCCTGACTTACACGTTCTCATTTTCTCCGAAAAACTTCACATAACTGGTCACGAGAAGGAATTTTGAAAACCAGTTTTTCCGATACATGTAACTTTTTTGATGTCACTCAGTCAATTTTCGTCTCTTCAGGAATGCAACCTAAACGTAGCGTCCTCTACAATTGTAGATTTTCATATTAAGAAAATGCAAATAACAATAGTATTGATATTATTGTAAGGCTTTCTGTGGTTACTAACTTCACATAACAACGCACATGTTTCTCGGATTCCTCTGTTTACACAGCTGACTCAGTATATCTGAGACAGAATGTTACTCTGTTTCAGGCAGACCCTAGCCGTGTCAGTGGTTTATAACTAAGCGTAATAGTCGCATATCGTCAGAAGACTTTCATTTCAGACCGTGCGCGTGTTTTCGCTATTCATAACGTGATATAAGTCTGACTTTTGCTGTATGTTAGGACGTCACGATGCGTCGTGTCATTGACGTCCCGTAGTTTAAGTAGCCAGTACGGCGGGCTGCCTACGTTCTCCGGTGAACTAAATATTTTTAAAATAATGTTATTTCTTTGTGTCCCACTAAATACATGATCATTTTTTTAAATTAACTTAAGTATCGTCCTAATGTGAAAATTTGCATATTAAAAATTAAAATAGATTTTAAACATTTAAATAACATGATTAAAACATTATATTCACATCACATGATCTTTTTAAGTTTAATTAATATGTAATTTTATTTTTTCATGGAAAGCGATATTTGGGATAAATAAATGGTAATATTTCTGAAAGAGGTGGGATTAGAAAAAACAGAAAAAAATATGTGCCTCCTAGTTTCAACTCTTAACACCATAAAATAAGTTTCAAGCCGTTAAAAAAAAGTGATTTTTGTGATTGTGCGATTTGACGTGAAATGACTCATATATGATTCCTCAACAACTGAGATTGTCGCAACTGCCGAACGTCACAATCTTGTTTATTTCTCCCCGCCCTTGCGTATTTTCACGTTATACCCAGAGTATTTTACGAATGAATGTTACTCCCATAATGATGATGATGATGAGGCTTTGGAACAGCGAAAAAAGTGAAACAGATGAAGAGATTCTGCACCTAGAGATGTAAATAGAATACTGTGGTCGCTATAATTTGTGAACTCTCCTGTGAAGAAGAAGAAGAAGAAGAAGAAGAAGAAGAAGAAGATGATGATGATGATGATAATGATAATAATAATCTGTTTACCATCGGATTTATCCGACTTTTGCCAGCTACAGTTGTGCTCCGGCCTAAGTCCTGTTTTTATTTATTATCTGCGCCTGGGAGGTAAGGGAGACATGTGGCGAGCATGACGTATTCCCATCATTGTTCCTAGCATATTTGGTCTGCATGAGCCCTCTTTCATCACACAGTTTCAGAAACTGATACGATTTGCATTACAAAACTACAGCTTCATTTTTGGCGAGACCAGAAATTGAACTCGGAGTCGCGTAAAAAAAAGCTAGTAAAATATCCATGAATTTTCAGACAGAATGAAAATATTAATAATAATAATAATATTGGTTATTATTATTATTATTATTACTATTATTATTACTATTATCATTACTATTATTATTACTATTATTATTACTATTATTATTATTATTTATTATATTCCGTTTTTACCACCACGAGATAGATGTAGTGCCTCGGAAGACTCACATGTTTTCGCTGCTTTCCAGGTTTCCTACATTGTTCTGAAATTGTTTTGAATTATAAGGATGGCCAATTCGCTGGGTGATTGGCCCATCGTGCGGCACTAAGGTTCGGAATGAAGTCCGGGTAGGAAATAAAGGATCGCGCGCTGTCCAAGGCCCATATTCCAGGCTGCTACCCCAGTTTTCGCCAAGAAGTGATCAGAAAAAATACTATTCAAACCAATCGGTCTATGAATTTAATTCCAGCACTACACAAACTCTACGATCTTGTATACATTAGGTAAATTTCTGGCGCATTATCGGAATCGAAACCACGATATTCCAGACTCTGGTTCGCTCGAGCCAAATGACGGTCCCTTTACTCTCTTTGCTTTCGGAGTTGTTATGAAGAGAATATCTGCTTATGGTACAAAATATTAAGTAGAATTCGTAAGATGCATTTGATGATGAATAATCGGTGAAAGTTATTCTGAATATGACAAAATTATTAAAAATCACACAAGAATCCGAATCTTATTGCCCTAGTTTCCTTGGATTTCGAAACAATAGTAACCTAAAAATGAAAACCAACGTATCTCTGATTATAATTTTTTTTTAAAAAAAAAAACAAAATAAATAAAACAAATCAGTAATATGCGGAACATCAAAAAGTGTTAATGAAAAAGAATCATTCCTTCATATTTATAATTTACTAGCTTTATTGCATCTAACGCTGCTGATTTTTTGTAAAATACAAATTATTTTTTGATCAGAAGTATAAGTGCACCAGCGAGCTGGTACGGGGCGTGCTGCTATTTTCTTGTGATGCGCGGAATGCGTCTTTCTGCGTTCGGCGGCGCACGTGCTCCAGCACCTTTGACCTTTGCGGGAGGCCCAGAATGCGTTGGTTACAACGCAGCGCTGCTGATAAGAAACCCGTCAGAGCCATCACGAGCAGGTGCATGCTGTGTCATTGGGCCTTATCGCCAGGACTTCCACTGAAATGTCCGTCTTGCATTGCAGCTCTCCGCCAACGAGACGAACTGCGAGAAGAGAAAAATATCTGCAACTGACGCTTTGTGTTGGATGATAAGAGTAAGAAGTTGCAAAGTAAAAAGAAAAAGTTTATGCATTTCATTTTATTATAGGTAAAAATCAACAACAAGCAAGTATTTTGGCAAAAACAAAATGGGACGTGTTCTTGAATGTATTTACGAGTAAAATGATAGAACAACCTCTAGAATCACAATGGCATTCGTAGTGTATTTCAATTTTTTAATGTTCGATCCAACTTTCTTGAAGACTACCAAAGAGTGACGAACCACGTCTTTTGTTTGAGCGAGGTATTTTGCCATTGTAATATAAATGTTAACAACATTTTAGGTATCAGTTCGATAGACAACAACGAATGATACGTAAAATAAATATAGATGTACCACTTGGAAAGAAAAGCTTACGCTATGCATGGGCTGAAATATTGATTGACAGTTGTACCCCATCACAACCATTAGCTGCCGCTAGGCAACATCCCCACCGTTGTTCAGCGTGATGTCACGCGTTCGGCATCGGTGACATTGATGCCATTCTAGGACGATTGCATCAAACATGTAGGATACCAATCAGGTGGCATCATTTGATAATTGTCTAGCTTCAACATTCTATACCTGGAGATCTCGCGCTACGAATGTGAAGTAAGGAACGGGTTCCCCTACTCTGCGAGAAGCCCTACCCTTAGGATTGTTTTCCCGCGCTGTCTCTATGGTAGGTGATATTATTTATATGTGTTTAATCTCACTAAATAGATGGCAGATACGTCACCCGGGCTAAGTGGTCACCTAAGCTTGTTTTCAGTACTGCTTTTTGAAGGAAAAGCTTATTGTAAGTTAAGCTTTATGTTACTTTATTACCAGGGGCGCCGAAGGCGGGTGAAGTAAGCTGAGGGAAATTGCCCCAGACCCCGTCCTAATTGAAGAATCGAAATAAATTACAAATGTATTCGCATCTAATTGAAATGAACGGATATAAGTTATCTCTGTTGCATTAAGGAAATTATTGATTAGTGTTTCCAAGGGCGTCAACTGTCAAAATCATTGGTCCCGTAAGTGTATGATATATTTGTATCCAGGGGCGTCAACTGCCAAAGTCATTAGTTCCGTAAGTGTACGGTATATTTGTATCGGGGGATGATCTTCTCCCGCTGGATGGCAAGATTCGGCGCCGACCTACACGTCGCCATGTGGGATATTCCCCAATCAGGTATCTCCCACCAGTATGGCACCACCCCAATCAGGACAAGTTGTAAGCTCCCAACCGGTCTCCCGATATATGTGGTAGAGCGTGTGTGTATAAGGTTAAAATTAGACCAACAAAAAGGGAAAGATAGTCCACGCGCGATCCGCGACCCGTTTGTTAGGGTACTGCTCCGGCCTTCACCTGGTGTTTATCAGAGAAACCACGGAATCTGATCAGAGCAGCCGGACGATAGAATTCTCCTCTATACAGCGGCTGAATCCGACCTAGGTTATCTAGCTGGTGACGAAAATCCTGACACCGTTGGGACTCGAACCCAAGAACCTCCCGGTCAGCGGCACTGCATTGAAATTATTTCTTGTCCTGCCACTTAAGCTGGTATGAAGAAACGAATTCTGTTTATATATTGAGGGGGAGACAAATTTTGTTTGAAATAAAGGGCCCTCGTTGATCTACTGCCCCAAGCGTTTTGCTTTCTCTGGACACCCCTGTGTATTACGAACAAAGTGTGGTGAAGTTAGTCCTCATTTACAATATTTATAAACTTAAATACGTTTAAAACCAGAGATATGAAAAATATTACCTTCTGAAAAGATGTATTCCCAGAATTTTTATAGAATTAAAAATTCAGATGAATATTATTAGTCAGTTAAGGTCCTGTATATGTTCGTGACATGTGCCACACGTTTCATGTAATCTGATTTTTACTGAGCGACGAAAGAAAAATTGCATATTTGAGGAAAATTTGTCACCTTGGCCTTCATCATAACCGGGGAGAATAAGACTATGTACTAACTTCCGCAGCACATGGGCCGAGGATGTTAGTTTAGGCGGACATTTTCGCCTTGATACAGAAGCACTCAGCGATGGACTTCGCGAATAGTAGATAAAGGAAAGTTGCAGCTTCACTAAAGCAACTTGGTTCATCATCAATCCACATGGACCATCAAATAACCAATTACGTAAAGCATTAAACCTCGAACACATTCACCTTCTTAAAAATCTGTCCTAATTTAACCCACCTAAAACGTCATTCATCCTACCCGCATTATAAATAAGCATCCATTTCATACATTCATAAACATATTTTCAGATCTACAAGAGAACATATGAGGTGCTATCAAGGTATCCTTAACTTTCGTATCTTAGGTTATGTAAGCTGCGGTAACCTTGGGTTAAGTAATAATTTAGTCATCTACTAATTAAGTTTTTATTTTAAACTGTTCCATGTAAAACAAAATTAAATAATAAATAAAAATAATAAAAAAGTATTTGTATTAATTTATTGCATGAATAGGGCCTGTATATGAGGTCTTACAGAAAACAATAGAATTCAGCTAAATTAATGTGTGTTTATTAAATTTATATTTAGGACTACACCTACAAACCATTGTACACAATTTAATTTTGATAAAATCATATCAGTGCACGTTCACAACGTTTCGACACTTAGCATTGGGGTAACGTTGAGGTAGGGGCTGTTTAAAAATAATGGATAGTTTCAAATTCGCAAGGTTCGCAAGGTTCAAAATTCGCAAGGAGTGTAGCCAGATCGATTCGGGAATATCTATTTTGGTGAAAATCTTGAGTACTATTGTTTAGGTGTTAGTGTTTTTCGGAGTCACAAGAACTCGCCTACGTTTTGAATAAAAAACACTTTTTCGATATCCAGGACTAACAAAGTGCGGATTATCTCTGTACTGGTATATGAAGAAGTAATTTACTACATATAGGAGAAAAAAAAGATACCAGTTTTCTTATTGGGGACCCACAAAATTTACTTTTTCTGGAGCAGTATATAACTTTCTGTTTCTACGTTGTAGATACAATAAAGTAAATTTGAACGAAACTTTTAACGATATTGTAAAAGAGCATTTAAAAAGGGCAAAATACTTAATTTGAATTATCCAGTGTGGAAATAACAAACGTTATTTGTTCTTTCTTACGCAGAGTGATTTCATGCAGCAGTCAGATGTTCAATATTCACCTCTGAGAGTTGGGGTTAAATCCTGGCCATTACATGCGGAATCTGTGGTAGAGTCAGCTATACCCGGCCCATGAAATATGGAGGCGGGTAATGTAGCATAAGAATGTCAAGTTTGCTCATGGAATAACAATGATACTTTCATTTCTGTGAGATGATGCCCATTAGTGAGCTGGGCAATAGACGTGAGAGGTATTTCTTCCACAATACCACGAACAGAGAATAAAAGACAATTGATAGGCTACTGAATCAGAATACGGATACGGAAAATTGTTTAAATTTGTATATATTGAGATTGATGACAATGTGTACATGATGTGCTACTTCGTAACATTGCATGAAAATATAGTGATTAGCATTATGATTGTTTCCATTCCGTAAAATATTTCTCTATTGGATGTAAGTGGGAATATTTTAAAAAAATTGTTGCGTCTACAATTGATGCTACGCGTCTCCAAGCCCATTGAGGGGCGTTGAGCGCTTTGCGCTTCAGGAGTAATACTCCATTAATTACAGCGCTTTTAATTTTGGAGTAATCCTCCGTTAATATTACTTCCGTTACGTCTCGACGCAGTCAGTTGTCAAGAGGACCGCCAGGTAGCATCTCCGCGTACGCGCCTTCCTCCCACGCGCTCCTGCGTCTCTACTCAGCGGTCAGAATTGGGAAGGAATAAGGATAGGGGTAGGGTTCAGAACACTTCACAGGGGTTGGAATAGCCCTTGTGAATCAGCAAAACTCGTTTTGGTGGAACGCATTTCACATGCGATTCGACGGTCTTCGATCCTGGACGTCCTTGGTGAAAAGCGAGCGACTTCGCTCTGCGTCACGAGATAGCCAATTCGATCGTTGTCGATACACTATGTCTCTTTGCAATTTTTTATTAAAAGTTGTCCAAGTGTGTTCAATTCAATTTTTCTCAGAGCTGTTACTCCTAATATTGTCATATTATTATTCCTTTAACCCTTTTTAGGGCAGAAAGTAGACAATTAATATTCTTTTATTTATTTTTGCTTAATGGTGTCTCTAGGACGGTAAATAACATTGTTGATGTGTAAAAAGGACTAAATTGGTTCTTTTGATCATTTAAATGGGGTGGTAACTATTTTTACCGTTGACCTATAAAGAAAAAAGAAAACAACTCAATGTGTGGTACAGTGGTACAATAAAGAACCACTTGTTTTTCGTATTCTTTAGATTTCTATGGTATCTTCTCATTTTATATTATTTTTGAGGGTTTTATTTAAAAAAAATTTAAATTCAAGGATTATTTTTTTACACATATATGAATAGAGAACGAATGTTATAACAATACATCGGCAACAGAATATTGTATACAAAATTGAGTTTTCTTGCGAATGTTCAAAAATGAAAAAAAAAAAAACTGTTGAAGTGTTGAACTGTTGAAGTTAAATCCATAATTTTTATTCACAAAAGTTTGGATTTTTGAAATCATTTGGCGGTTTTCCCGATTTCTTCCGCTTGTATTGTTCATATACTGCCGTGGAGATATCTTCCAATTATAGTGATTCTGGAATACTGAACATATTGAAGGGTTATGTAAATTTGAAGAAATTTTTTAATATATTTATTACAGATATTGTTACGGATATTTAATTTTTTTACTGTATTTCTTTTGTTGATAGAGAAGACATATCTAAGAAACGACACACTACTGGTTTATTTTCAAGATATCTAATGTCAAGAATATTAATATTCTTTACTGTAAAAGTACGTGTAGAATGTATATATTGATTTTCCTAGTGAAAAAATATTTAATATAAGAAACATTGCAATTCATTGTATAAGAATACACTTCTTACGAGCCGTTGTCAACTCCTTCTCAAACGCACATGGTAAAATAATGAACCACAAAGATTCAAATAACTGCTTGAAACGATTGTTTTATTTCCCATTGACTGTCACAAAAGAGCGGTACATAATATCTTCACAAAAGAACGTTTCAGCAATGTGGTGCTCATTTGCACCAAGAAACACCACAGTTACTTATTTACAATTAAAACAGCCACAAAAGTTAATACGAAAAAGTGGTACAAAGGTCTATAAAGGGTTAATTCAAGACCAAAGATGTTATGAGTAGGTGGAATTTAAAATTGATTCCGGATTGCAACCAACTTCCTAAGAAGCAGATGTATGGACTGTCGGTACCTCCACAATACGTTGTGAAAAATCTTTTCTGCAACAAAATATTTTTAGACCTGTTGAGGCAATATTCACGAAAATCGCAAATTTTGCTAATGAAATGAAACATTAGAATTGTAAACACATAACTATTTGAATCTACTCTACGTAGAAATATTTTGTTTTCTTTCTCGCCCTACTTCGAAGTAAGAGAATGTATCGTAATTACACGCCGTAAATGAGTGATCTTTAGACCGAAAAACATCTAATTGCTGGAGTCTGGAAACAAAAATGTGGATAGATTTTCCTATAGCCAATGAACGCGCTTGTAAATTGATATAGACTACCAGCAGTACCTCTCATTTTCTTAAATGCTAAAATAATTTTTGTTTTTAGGCGAATGGGTTACTAAATAGTTTTGTCTCGATCAAAAGCACTAAAGTTCTACGTTATTTCATCCCTGGAAAGTAGTTTACAGCACAGAATCTGAGAAAGGAAGTACTTTGAATTATTCTATTTATTTGCTGTTCTGGATTAATTATTCCATTAGAGATTTATCGTTTTTATTTGTAGAACTAATTAAAATTCGACGACGTACAGAAACCTACCGAAAATTGTTTTTGGTGGAAACTATTTCCGAGGCGAGAATATTCCACGATTCTTATTCCCTGATTACATTCTTCCTTCCCAATAGGATGCAGGTTTTATTTTGCACGTGTAAATTATGATATCAAAATCTTATGAGTTTTATCTTCGTATGGATATATACATTTTATTTTTGATGATACCCTGTTTTCAAAATTTTTCGAGAGTCTCTTTTATTGTTTTACTGAAGTTAACAACTTTTATTGTGTTTGTCTGAAAATGCGATGAGCTAATTCTGTATTATTTGTTGATGTAGACCTATCTGTTTGCAATATTAATGCCCGGTATTTTTATTTTTTCTTTCAATAAATATTTTATTGTTTCTTCAGCGTCGAACTGTCACCGCCGACATTTACTAAAAAATGTTTTATCAATTACAGTCAGCAATTACATTACGTTACGTTACCAAAAATCTAGATTGAGGCACGTACGCCAACAAACAGGATATCATCGATCGATTCTTTTTCCGAATGATAAATTCCAAAGAACCTCGGTAATCCTCCAACAAGTACACTAAACGGCGGTAGTGGTCACCGTGACAACCATTGGAACGGAGCGTATGTTCTCGTCGGCGACAAGGGGAGCCCGCGGTCGGTGCTGGGGGCAGGGGTTGGTGGCGAGGGTGGGCGGCTGAGAGTCCTCTACCCCTCTGCATGCTCCTCACTAAATCCCCACGCTCGTAAAGATAGCCGTGCATCGCAGTCTTTAGCGGAGTCGTTGTCCATTGTAAGTGCTGCTGATAGCAGCCGCCCAGATGGGAAACGCGGTTAGAAGAGCTCCAATATTGTTTACTGCGAGGGGCCCGCGGCCGGCGCCGAGTTGGGGAGGGGGGAAGGGGTCCACAGAGACCGAACGCACGCTGCTTGGGAGGGTGGGGCGGGGGACAGATACTCTTTCCATTTGCCTTGCCGACGGAGTTGATGTGGGAAGGGTTTCGTCGACGAAATGCAGTTATTCTTCTATTATAAACAGGTATTCCAAAACTAGCACTGATTCAAAAGTTGTTCCTCATACTTTACTATTCAGATTATCTGCATACGAATTTTCTTAGTTGAAGGTATGCTCAAGTATCGTAAAACCGTATCAGAATTCATATTATTTGAAAACTTTTTTTCTTCTAAAACTTCACATCAGAGACTTTGTGTGTATAAACAAGCAACTTGTCACACTGTTGGCTGACTGATAGATTTTTCACCTCTGAAATGGCGAACCTCTGAAATATCGCATGTGGATATTACAGTTAATTACTGATAATTATTGAAATTCAATTAAACAATCTAGTGTACATGATATGAAAATATGAAAAATCATTATTACTTTCTGGTCTACTATCTGACAAGAGATCATTGTATATTTTTAATATCAAATCAATGAAAATTATTTCTAGTTAATCGTTTACGACATCGTGTAAAAAGATTAAGCCATTTGAATTCACGAATTACAGCCATTGTAGCTATATAATAAGGGACATTACCCTTTTAAATAAGTGGACAAATAATTTCGAAGAATGGCTCATTGATTTAGACGCCCAGGCATTGAATCTACGCGCCTCGTCGTGCAAGGCTTCTCCTCTCCCCGCAAAGCTACGAGCTCCCCACTACATGCACTTTCGCCGCTCTTGCGGAAAGATGTCTGGCTCTTGAGTGCAGGGTGCTCGCGGGAGCAGGCGTTGTGCAGGCCTGTCGTAGGTGGTGGATCGATGTTGGAGTCCCGAATGTGTCAGGATTTTCGACACAAGCTAGATCGAATTCAGTAGCTATCTGGAGGAGAAATATAGCGGCCCGTTGCACTGATCAGTAGTTTTTTCGTGGTTTCTCCGATCAGTACCAGGCTAATGCCTTACGGGCCACGGACCGCACGAGCTCTTTCCTTCCTCTTCCTAACTCTATTCTCATCCCCTTACTTATACACACATACACTTACATGCCGGGAGATTAGTCGGGAGCTTACAGCTTGCCCCGGCAAGGGAGATATCCTGCTGGTGGAAGATACAAACCTATAATATGGACTACTTACAAATTCTTATTGAGGGTAAATTAGTCATAACTTCATCACTTTATCAGTTAATTATTCCAATTAATACTTATACGTCGAACATTTTTTTATGGTAGATTTTTACCTCCTCGGGTACTGATATGTTCTATTGTCAATTGCGCGCAAGTACTTTTGTTAAGTCAGATAACAGAAAAAGTTCAAAGAAAATCGAATCAGCCACATTATTAAAATGCAGTTTAATGTATACAAGCATTATGTTTAAAGAAAAATTGAATCCATTTAAAAATAACGAAAATTTCATTAGGGCTTCATGCAAAAATATCAGTTTCAAATACAAGAAGCCACGGCCGCAAAAGCAGCCAAATTGATCGGAAATGAAAAAAATTGCCGAAAATGCTGTGGATGGTTTGGGCATAAGCGTTGTCAGACGGACGAATATTTTGCCGAAAACGAGTTTTCCGGTACCAGAGATCCAGCAACTGACAACCGAATGTACTAGAGCAAGTAATTTACTTCTGATAGGAGGAAGTAGAATCCACTTTTCGCTATCAGGTTCCAAAACTATAACTTTTACTGTGGAAAATCAGCACTTTTCGCTGCAGCGTTGAAATACTTTCTAGCTGCAATACGTTCTATACTTTTATTAGTATTCGCGACAATATATTTTTAGTTTTACTTCTTTGTTCTTCAAAAAGTCAAACATTTTTTCGAAATAAAAGTATGAATTAGAAAAAGTAACTACTTTTAAAGTGATATGATATAACTAAATTACCACCAACAAAAAAGTTGTTACAACCCCGTATTACAAGTTTATGAATAAATATTAATCATGTGACTAAAAATGTTATTACAAAAAATCCTTGATCTTCTTGCATTGTTCCTCAAGAAAAAGAATAAGTTGGTTTATAAACATTAAAAAGGTTTCATTTCGTACGCTTCATAATGATGTATTTCATGTAATAATTACTATGTTATATCCTTGAATTAGACAAAATGGAAATCACAGCACTATGCTATGATACATGAATTTAGGAAATATTATTATAATCGGTGACCCTCTTGTATGAATGTTAATATTTGAATACATGGATATTGTATTGGCGAATGAACCTAAATCATTGTGAGATGATCGTAATCGCTCCTGCACGGGACACTTTTTTATTTTTTATTTTTTATTTTTTATTTTTTATTTTTTATTTTTTATTTTTCTGGTGCAGTGGATTAACCACTTTACAGAATAGTTACATAAAAGTATTTCACATAGTACATAAACTATGATTAAATTATTACAAATAAGGAGGGTGTCCCTTCTGGGATCATCTTCAACCATCTAGCAGTGCGGGATTGGAATCTTTTTTATTATTATTTTATTTGTTTATACACTTTATTATATGTCGATTGTAGGGAATGTATGGAGTCATGGTATTGGTTTAAGGTGGGCGGAATTTGTCCTTGGGAAGTCTGGAGAGGTTTCTTGTTTGTAGGGGGTCAGAAGTTTTACCTAAATGAAAAATGTTCTGGGCTGGAAAATTAGTTTTGAGTAAAACCTATCTGAGATTCTGGAAATATGTTGGGAGATTGTTGGGAAATTGAGGTATTTATGGAGTTGGTTATTTGAAATATACCATGGCGCATTTACAGCTATTCTCAAGACTCTATTTTGGAAGGTTTGTAGGAGTTTGATGGATGAGCACGCAGCTCCTCCCCATACGGGGCAAGCGTAAGTTAGAGAAGGAAGAAGTAGGGCTTTGTGAAGATATAGTGAGGTTTTTGTGTGAAGGGAGGGCTTCCTATTTGTCATCGGGTATAGTTTACGGAGAGTGGCATAGGCTAGATTTAGGCGGGAGAGGATGTGGGGTTTCCAAGTCAGTCGGGTGTCTAATAGTACTCCTAGGTATTTGATAGTCTTGTGTTTGGGTGTCCAGGAGATGGGACTATTGGATATTTTTTGTGGGGGTTTGTCATGGATGCTTTTTCGGGCGAATATTTTTGCTTCACATTTTGAAGTGTTCAAGTTTAGTCTCCAGTTCTCTGACCATGTGCAAAAGTTGTCTAGAGCTCTTTGTGTGACTGAAATGGCGTCTGATAGATTGGCATTGGAAGTAAATAGTACGATATCGTCAGCATATAAAGCTGTGCAGATGTCCTGAACTGAGGTACTGTTGAACTGAGGGATATCTGATGTGAAAATATTGAAAAGACTATCGGCGTTTGAATTCAATTCTGACGGTTGCTACAAACTCACTGATTGTTAAATGATTTATAAATTCTTCCAAATTGATGTCCAGGTTTGTAGACTTTTCTAAATTAATGGCCGTCTGCGTGCTTTTGGATCAATGAAGCAATCAGCAGTCGCATCAACAAACTGACTCAGTCAACACATCAAGCGTATTTCTGGCACCCTGCGAAATCGAAGCCACGACCTCCAAATCATCAGTTCTCTCAACCAAAAGCGTTTGTAAGTTCATTGCTGTACCAGCGTATGTCACGTAACGTCACGAAGGCTATAGAAACACAAAGACGCTCAAGGAAGGAATAGACTCCGTGACCATACCGAGAGAAGAGTTGAGATTGAACCATTAACTATCTATCTCTGCGAATATAATAGGCGTTTTGCTCCAAGTAAGCCAAACAAAAGATAACATAAAAATAAGTAATGCTTGGTACCTCCAAATCATGGTCGATGAGATGTGATAGAATATGTTCCCTTCACAGACTTGAATTGCAAAGAATTACCCAGCTATGGCTATAAAGACAAGTATTTTGTAGATCAGTTTTTCTTATCACTTAAGAACAATGCCGTTTACTATAGAAATTCATTTTATGTTAAGATAAAAGGAAATGACCCACTTTAGGTCATTATTTTGCACTTTTTGTCGATTTCGACTAATAAGTCATTTTTTACTTTTTCCCGTCATTTGTTATGCATGTTTTGCTGATTTAATCGATTTTAATGGTAATTGGTTCAAATAATATTTACGAGATGCAAATGTTTTTCACAGAATTACTCAGTAGCATATTCTATTTGTTCGCTCAGAAATTGTTTTGACAGCTGTTGTGAGTACATAATTCTTGTGACGCATATCAGCGCCATTCTCGTTTCGGCAGATTTCGGGATAACTGAAGACAAACGTTTGAAAGCTGAGTTCACTCGAACGAAAGGAAGCAGCTTTGATTACATCAGTAACGTTTCCAGTAGCTTGAGTTATTCATCCGAACTGGTTTTGATTAGATTTTTACGTAAATTTTCTTTGGTTTTAGGGCATTTTAAAGGCATTTTAAGAGCATTTTGTTGAGCAATTTTGGCGATGTTTTAGGTCATCAAAATCCGCCTCTTAATCATGATGATGTACTTGTTATTGTAATTACAACTCGTACTTGTTGATGCAGGCTTTTATAATTTTCTTTGCATAGTATTTCTTTACTCGACTGCGGAATTCAATGAACGTGATATGTTATGAGTGATGTTTAGTTCCGTTATACGCTTCATTTTTCAGAAATTATCAAAGATAAATGAAATGGATAGTACTGGGAGCGATTGATGTTACACACAAATTCTATAGAACATTATTCAGTATTATATTCTCAATACGTATTATAATTCTACGTTATTTTCTGTTATAATTGCTTTTTAAGCTTCAGATAATAATATTGTAGGTATAAATAGTTTTTTGTTGCTTAAGGGAATAGAATAAGGGAATTCATATATTTCATTGCAGCAGGTTTCCCACCACGAGTCATTACTATGACAATTTGATCCGCTTTCAAAGACGCTCGCGAGATTCCGCCAGCCATTGGGAACCAGCGAGAGGAAGCTTTTCGTATTGTTAAAAATTTCTGAGAATCAGATGTATTTCCAAATAAGACGCCAAGAAAGTCAATTGATTGAGAATCTTCAGCTGAGCAGTTTCACAAAGGATCGCCTCGTGAAAAAAAAAAAAAGATTTTGACGATGGGTATTCTAGACGAAGTAACACTGACAACTACTTCAATCTCAATAATTCTTACACTGAGGTAAACTAACAATTAAAGAATCTTTAAAAAAATTGTCTTTTAGAATTTTCCCTTGTGGCAAGGGAGGAAAGGCGGCAGGAGTCTTGTCAACCCGAATCGTCGTCTGTTGATATCCCAAAAACAAGCTATTTTGCAGCCTCAACAACAGCGTATGATACTAGACTTCGTATGATGAGCAGCAATTATACCACATACGTTGAACGGGAGGCGTGCTAGTACCACAGCCAGGTGTCAACTGATGCGTTGTAATACGTGGGACGCGTGAGATCTGCATGACATAGGGGACAGCACACAGAATACCAATATTAAAGTGATGGTGTGAATAACATGGGCGACCAACAGGCAGGCCCCCCTGTGCTGAGACACCCAAAAGCGGAGGGCCAACTGAATAAGTTCTATTAGAACATTTGTAAATAAATAACACATCAGAAAGGAGAATGTTCACACGCGCACATATGGAAGTCATGGAATGAATAACACATTGGAAAGTAGAATGTTTAGACACACACACACATTCAAAATTATGGTGAGAGTAACAAGAGCGAGCAGCAGGCAGACACGCATGTGACCCATACGACAGCGGAGGTTCAACAAATAATTTCTGTTAGAATATTGTAAATAAATTACACATTGGATTGTAGAATGTTCACACGTGCACGTATTAACACATGCGCATATTAAAATCATGGTGCGAATAGCATAGCGAACAACAGGCAGTCACTCATGCGTCCCGTTCAACAGAAGAGGTTGAACTGAATAACTTCTCTTAGAGCACTATAAATAAACAACACATTGGAAAGTAGAATGTTCACACGCACACATATTAAAAATGATAGTGCGATTAACAAGAGCGAGAAGCTGTCAAACACGCATGTGTCTGTCACAGGCGCGTCAACTACTTAGGTCATTAGTCCCATAAGTGTAGTGCATGTTTTCTCTCAGGTGGTGGCGGTGAACATTCCCCGTTGGATGGCGAGATCCGGCGCCGACCTACCGACGACTACCGCGGAAGTGTTATCAACATTACTTTGGCTGTCAGGTTGGTGATTTTGAAAAAAAGCTGGTCCCCCAAAATATGTTTTGTCTGTTAATACTGTTGTTTTGATAAAAAACTGTACACATCATATGCCATTTGTAATTCGTATGATTTGGACGGATCCGAAGGATCATCTAAGTGATTGTAGTTTCTGTTTGACAAATACCAAAGGAATCCCGAGCCAAAAAAATGTCATATGTCCATTTAATGAATCCTGAAAAATATATTTACATCCATTGAAATTAAAATTAGCAGTAATGAAATATTTAGTAAAAGCTACGGATACACTTTCTGATGGATTCTGGAACTTGAAATTGTAATTTCCCAAAGTTATGCTTTGGAAAATTTACTAAATTGAAAGAAGGGAGTTATTTGCGACAAATGCAATCATTAGTGGTTGATAAACATTTTGAACTGTTAAATCTACTGGAAAAAGCAGCGTATCAGTCTTTCAAAAATGTATATTGCAATTTCCTTGGAAACTATAAAGGAGAAAATTATCGGACATAGTGGCTGATCTTCTGCATTCTTATAAAGCTATGGAATGTAACATATCTTTGAAAATTCACTTCTTTGACTTATTTAGACTTCCTCTGAGAAAATCTTGGGGCTGTCTGCGATGTACACGGTGAGCGATTTCATCAGTAAATTTCTACAATGGAAAGCAGATACTAAGGCAAGCGTAGAGCTGATATGTTGACTGACTACTGTTGGACCACGAAGAGAGATGTTCCAGACATGGAATATGCCCGAAAATGATCATTGCCTCTTCCTAGGTACAAAACGAGTTGTCAGAATGTAAGGCAGGAAACGTAGTATACCATTTAGAGTTGGATAGCTAATTGCCAATTTTATTAAAAAATCAAAAAAATCAAATGAATATCACCCAAAACTTCTACCTGATAGGGAAAAACTGAAATGATATTTGAATTCAGCATGGAAAATACTTCAGAATCTGTTATTTTCAATCTTGTGAAAGGAAAAAAAAGGTTGTTTTTGTAGACCAGTGTAATCGATTGAGGCCTTTCAGAGCCAAAGGATCTAAGTCCAAAAATTTTCGAAACGAAGTTTATGACATCTAGGTATTATATAAATTGGTGTCAATACACTCTTAATAGAAAGATGTTCCAAACACCTTCAAAGTAGTTGTAACATCTATCTAGTGATGGCTTTATATCAAGAATACGAATTCATTCAGATTTTATTGAATCCCCCCAATATGTTTGGCACTTAGCTCTCTTGAATTTGCAAGGCCTCAATTACTTTTTTTAATATTAGAAATTATAATTTTGACATGAAAAATTCACAATTGTCAGTAACAACTACGACACAAGTAATTAAAATGTTCGTCATGTTACAGTTACAATTTTATTTTTTCATATCTCTATTGGCCATTCCGGGGATGTCAAGCAGGTGACACGTAAACTGCTTGGTGCATTGAGCTAACATGTGCAATGTTTATTTTGTGGACCGCATCATATAATATTACCAATTAATTGAAAAAGATTAACTAGTTGCCGATCATCAACTATAGTTTTATAAGCAATGTTTGGTGGAACCAGATATATAGAGGAAGAAAATTATATTGAGAAGTTTCAGAAGTACTGTAGCTTTCTCAAGTTTCATATGTTTTCGAAGCCCGCAAGGAAAGCTCACACAGTGTGCTCCACTTTGCCATGCTGATTCTTAAAGGAAGGACGGGTGACAGCGTACCTCCAGTCTCGGGGCACAGGAGCACATAGAGAGACGAAACGGTGCACAATGGGACCAATACCCGAAGAGCTGGTCAGAATACGAAAACATTACTGAATTTGTATGAACCTCTGTGTCCTTTGTAATGTATGAGGTGGCTGATTACGAATCCGAAGTTGAAATTTCAAAAAAACAAAGTGGCGGACTAAACAAAAAAATTAAATAAAATGTAAAATGTGGAAGCTACGTATAAGATTAGGAATTTAAGAAGAATTTAAATGAACTTTCATACGGAAATTAAACAAATTTGTATTTATTCCTGCAATACACCAAAATCATACAAGGATATCGTATACAAAAAACTCATTTTATACCTATTAATTATTCTCTTCTTAGTCTGTTCATTCTAAATATCTGACAATATTTGGCAAAATTAATAGTGTTTCTGGTGATAAGAATATTAATTTTCCGTTGTAGTTTTTGCTCGATTTGATACATTGATTAATTGGAAATTGCGAGAGAGTCAATTGCTAAGGTCATTTGTCCTGTAAGTGTCGTGGAGATTTCCATTACGGTAGATGGCGGTGATCTTCCCTCGCTGTCTGGCGAGATCCGGCGCCGAACTACATCGGCTTGCGGGGATTTTCCCAGCCAGGTATCTCCCTCCAGCGGGGCTCCGCTCCAGCCAGGACATGCTCTAAGTTCGCGGGCGATCCGTAATCCGTTTGTAAGGGCACAGCTCTGATATTCGCTTGGCGTTCATTGGCGAAACCACGGGAAACTGCCGATTAGATCCGGCCGCTGGAATTCTCCTTTAGACAACAGATAATTCGACTTAGCTCTCTAGCTAGTATTGAAAATCCTCGGAAGCTCGAAAGAAGGATATATAATGAGAGTTAAAGTCATGAAAAAATGTCTTTCATTGTTTCCTCTCAACTTCATTTTTCCTAAAAATCTTGTCAAAACGTTTTTAACAATTGGTTGCCCAATTCTTGCGCGTGTTCCGACATTAGCCCAATTGATAATAGTGAGGAAGAGTTATTTCTTTCCCATGTATAAAAAGATTCTGCACTAAATTTGTCAAGCAGAACCAAAGATACAATTTACAAAATTACGAGATGTTTCTAACTGTCGTGACCGGCCGCACACGTTTAAAGGAGCCGCCGCCGAGTGACGTCAGCGGGGCATTACCGCCACTGGCTGGAAGGCAAGCGGTGCGAGCTGGCCTGGCCTGTCCGCGCGCGGCCGTCACGCCCGAGCAAGCGGGTAGGGACTCGCCACCGCCCCTACTCCGCAGCTAGTCGGCGGGCCAATAGCCCTAGCGGGCCAATAGCCTAGCTAAGAGGGCTCCGACTCGACGCCAGGGCAGATAGCGAGCGGCAGTGTTAGCGATTGTATCCTGGCGAGTGAATTGGCGAGAGAGGCGTGGAGAGCAACTACGATGACGACCTGTGCTACTGGCGTAAAACACTTTTGTGGATATTCGACGACTTGGCTGCTTTTGGGACTTCTTCTGGACTGCAACAACACGGCTTCGCTTTTGGTACATTCTTCTTGTGATTCGGCACTTCAGCAATTGTACCTGGACTTGAATAAAATTCATTTTAAGAATTATTGTCTTTGATTGGATACTACACTAACCAATATTACCACTGAGCCATTTGTTGGTAATGTTGATGTCGCGGCCCCATGAACTTGACATCGATATTTTAATTTTGAGGGGTACTTTACATAAAGCCCTTGGGGCATATTCAAAATTTTAAAAAAATGGCTTCATCGTTTTTTATTACATTTTGTTGTTGGATAGTGTGAAAGACGCTTAAGAGAGTGGTGCAGGTCTCATGTTAGTTGGAAACTCTGATTTTTCGAAAATTGCAAAAGTTAAAACTTTTTCGGAGTCTTCCTAGAACTAAAATATCAAAGACAGAGATGTTTTCCCTCAATGTTCCTGTTCCTTATAGATAGATTTTGAAATAAGGTCATGTACAATTTATGGCAAATTTGAAAACTTTTCGCGTAATTTTGTGTAAAAATACGGGCGATAAAGTACGTGCTGTTCTAGCAGCACTGATTTACAACGGACTCTGTCTACAGAAAAATCTGTATTTTCAATCTGTAGTTGAAAAAAGACCCCCCAAATAATTGCACTTTTACAATTTCTGAAAATCAGAGATTTCAGCGGACGTAAGACTTGCACACCTCACTTAAGCCATCTTTACGCAATCGGAGGACAGCGTTTAATAAAAAAATGCGAGCCATTTTTTGAGAATTTTAAAAATATTTTTGAGGCTGCAGGTGAAGTACCATTGAAAATCAAAATATCCGGTTGAAACTCCCAAAGACTCGAGTTCGTTCAGATCGATCGGGGAATATCAATTTTGGAGAAAATAGGAGAGAGAGACGGAGAGAGAGGAACGTCTGCCGCTAGTTTACTATAGATAGGAACAGAATTTACCCACTTTTTCGTTAACAGAGCCCGGCAATAAGAGTTTTTGTAACAAAAAAACATTCGGGCGTTTCCGCTGCACGATTACAATACTTTCTCTTCTAAACTTCTCAATGGCGAGAAAGTAAAAAATAGAGGTGCTCCAACAGCACATATTTTCATATATCATTGGGAACGGTTACGAAATATTATAATATTACAAATGTCTGCTCTCACTTCAGCCATAGCTTGAAAAGTCCTAACAAAGTCAAATGAAGAGCGTACGATGCATATCAGCAATTATTTCGAAATACAGGTATAATAGGCTTTTATTACAACAACAAACGAAACAAATATGAATAAAAATCAACTGTTATAATATTTGCAGCCTATTACACAGATAAGCAAAGACAATTTGACATAAAATTTGAACATTCAGAACTGAAGGCCATCCAATACAGATCATATGAATTAGTATTAATATACGTAACTACGGTGACGTATGTCGTATGGCCGTTAAAATAATTGAATTTTATTGAACCATTTTATTGGACATAGAATCATTGTAACATTAACGTTAACTAAATAAAGCCTCCTTATCGGTGTCCTTATCCCTTTCCCATCCACATCGCCGTCAAAAAATAAAATTCTGGGAATAACTTCTCAAATTTCGATGACGCAGCATTGTTTGGCAACGCCGCGTGAAAGATTATATTAAATAATTCCTGATAAACAACTCTTACTAATGAAATAATGAAATAACTCCTAAATAACCCCTTATGATTCAATATAACTTTATTATTCCTAATGAGTCTTAATATTTTAAATTGGATTTTAATAGGATTATAGACAATAAAATATCTTTCACATAAAGTATCCAATTGAATGTAGGAAATAGGGGGCTGCATAGTTTCGTGGTCCAGTTGTGACCCCATCATCAGTCAGAAAATAGAAAAACACAAAATTACAACCGACAAAAACTTAAATCTTAAAATAGTAAACAAATTAATTAAAATACTGAAGATAACACAAAAGACTCTACACTTATTGTGTGCTTAGGTAGGAACATTAAAGTTAAAAGTGTGACAGTTTCTCAAATGACTTTGAAATAAAGTACCGTTAAAATGACACAGATGAGTTGTTTGATAATAAATGACAATGAGCTTCAAGTCACCAAATGATTGAGTGAATGAGTGAGTGAGCGAGCGAGTGAGTGAAGTTGCGACTACATAATTGTGCTCCGTTTCCGATCGCGCTACGTTCATGGACATCTTCTGGTTAACGGCGTTTAGGAAATTGGACTTTGTTTCTCTTCCAGTGATCTGACAACTGGCAAGATTTTGGTACAACAGTATATATGGAAACACTAACGAAATTCATAATGAAACTTTCGTTATCGTTACGGGTGTGCGTACCTTATTTAGATACATTTCTCTTTCCTACATTCTACAAAAGAAAAACTCTACGTATTTATAATTGGTAAAACGTAGTGGATTAGCACAGACATCAATTCAATTGCGGTTGCCTGCAAGGGAAGAATAATAAATAATCTAAAATAAATAGAGAAACAAGAGTGCACACGAAAGTTAATTTCAAAACATGTTTGCGGCCAGGTGGATTTAGAATATTTAAAATACTTAAGTATGTTATTTCTCAAAACAATCGGGTGGTATAGAATGATTTATATAACATAACAATTATTGAGCGATAATTTTGGTATGTGGTATTTAGTATTATAATGAAAGAATGTACTTGGTCAAAACTTGGAAACATGCTCTATAAATAAATGATTTCCAGATACTACTATCTATTACTTTCTTCTTACTTCTGATGTCCTTCCTATTATATCTCTCCCTACGACACTTATATTTCGGCCTAAAACATGCTATGCATCACATTGGAGCGATGTAAATGCGTAAGAGGTTTTATCGGGGATGCATGTTAAGATTACTGCAATGTTGATCAGGGGCGTCCAGAGATAACCAGGGGCTTGGGGAAGTTGATCCATGAGAGTCCCACATTTCAAACAAAAATATCCCTCCTTCCCTAACCAGAATTCATTTCTCCAAGCATCAGAAAAAACTTATAACGCTAAATGTGGATTAGAGATGAATACATTTTTTTCTTTTGAATACAAAATTCGGGGCCCCAATTAGGTCGAGGCCTGGGGCAAGTTGTCCCAGCTGCCCCCTCCTCCTTCTGGTCACCCTTATCTTGAATATCGAAAGTTATCAATCTTACGTACATTTGAAACTTCGCGTATTCTTTCTGCACGGGCTTATCTTTTAAGAAATTCATAACAATTCTTCTGTGCTATACATAGACTGCTAATAAACCGGAAGATGTATTATTAGGATACGAGTACGGTCTGCGATAGATTATTGGGTGTCAATGAATTACATAATGGTATAGAAGCAACAGTCGCAATGTAGAGTGTGTTGCAAAATTCGTGTACGATATTCTGTCTTCTATGGCAAATAACGATGTGACTTGGAACCAGAGCACGTTAATCAGCTATGAGTTACTAGATACAGTACAACGTGTACTGTATTTGTATTAGTATTCATTTCTACAAATTTGTTCCGCAGCACCTAATTGCAACGTATCCGTAAGAAATGCTGGAGACTCGGCCGAGAACGTCAGGATTCTGCGCCTAGCTTTCTAGCGTTTTGCGCTCACCTGCGTGAACCGTCTTCACGTATCGATTCACGTTTGTTTTGCTTTGTTTCTCCGCCGCCGCCGCCACTGCCGCCACTGCTCCTCGCATCTTCTCGTTCCGTCCCGCCCCCCCCCCCCCCCCCCCCCCGTGCCCCCGCCCATCCTGCCCCGCCAAGCCCCGCCTGTCCCCCCGCCCCTCCCGCTCCGTCCCGCCCCACCCGGTTAAACATGGTCCTGGCCCGCTCCGCCCCGTCCAGCCCCGGCCCGCCCCGTCTCGCCCCGGCCCGCCCCGTCTCGCCCCGTCACGCCCCCCCCCCCCCCCCCCCGCCCCGCTCCGCCATGCGCACCCCAGCCCTTTCGGGTGCACACTACAGCGCAGCGGTAGGGTGACAACGACCGGCGACACCCAAGAGCAAAAAGTGACTAGTCCATTAGCAAAGGCATAAACTGCTCCCGTTCTTGCGACCTCCGCCCGTTTGATTATCATCTGTAAAAAAAAGAGAAAAGGCACGTAAATGACCGTACTTCTCTCCGGAGGTTATGTAGTGCCTATTAAGTACTCAGTGTTCACGTAAATTTTAGTTGAAAAGTTTTAGAATGCGTGAGTATGTACACTGTACATCGTATATTCGTTCCGTTAACTTCAAATACTAGTTGCGAGATAGTAAAGTATTAATTATGCTTGAACGTTAAACCATGCGATGATGTTAATGTGTTCGTTAATTTGTGGTATGTGTAATGTGCTCTGTTCTGACGTTGACGGTGGACTATTTACTTCCTCCCGAATATTGCAACGTTTCATTTAGTATGATATAGTACCACCTGTTACTGCATTCAGGAAGATTTCTCATACTGAAATTGTTTCTTCATTGATTATGGTAAATTTATGAACTATACGTTTAATAAACGGATCAATGACTTTCAACTACTCAAATTAGGATTCTGTGCATGTGTTTATTCCAATAGTTAATATAATATTATTTTTAGCTAAGTTCTCATCCTGAAATAGGAATATAGTTACCCTATTTTATTGATATGCAAACGAATCATCAATCATTTTCGATCACGTATGTCTTATAGCCAGAATAGTCCCATATGAACAGTCCCGATGGCCATGGACGAATTCGGATGAACATTCTCAAAAATGATTAAAACAATTATGCTCAAATACAACAAAGTGAAACATGATTCAAGATCGATTTTCATTAAAACCACAATTCTGAAAATTACAGAAGTTAATCATTTATTGAACTTGTCCTACAACTGTATTATTGAAGATAGATATTTCTTTTTAATGATCTCTTCCTGTATATTAGCAATAAATAAAATCAGGCATAGTTTTTATAAACATTTGGACAATACGTATAATTTTTAGTCGAACCGGGCCATTATTGCATCTTAGGTGTTAGAACAACTGTAACATCCAGAATTTATTGTAGCAGCTACATTATTCACAATGACTACAATGACTCAGTGGTAGTACTGCCGTTGCCCCTGCAGCGTCGCTGATCGATTTCCAGTCGCGACGGGGGTGGATTTTCGGCACTAGCTGCACAGCTTTGTCGAATTCCACCTCTGTCTGGAAGAGAATTCTAGCAACCGACTGCTCTCATCGGCTTTGCGTGGTTTCTACGTTCAATGCCAGGTGAATGGCGGAGAAATACCTTAACAAAAGGACCGTAGAACGCGCGCGATCTTTTCTTCCTCATCCTTGACCCCTCTTCCCCATTTCATACACATACACACACACACACACACACACACACACACACTTGACACAGGAACTACCGCACGTGTCGGGAGCTTCGAGCTTGCC
This sequence comes from Teleogryllus oceanicus, assembly GCA_964035755.1. Taxonomy (NCBI): domain Eukaryota; kingdom Metazoa; phylum Arthropoda; class Insecta; order Orthoptera; family Gryllidae; genus Teleogryllus; species Teleogryllus oceanicus. The sequence continues at coordinate 231,288,946 of CAXIVR010000001.1, read as the reverse complement.
CTGTCTTCGTTGGTGCTCCCTAGAGGAGACACCAATAGGAGGAAAACCCGCAGCCCGAAGTGTAGCTCGGCGCTGGATACTGCCACCTCTCGGGTATAAAATGTTTTACACGTACAGAAATAATGAACGTAGTAGTCGACGTGCCCAGAAACCCTAACAAATCAATTTATTCATCAAGGTCATCACAGCGTAGAAGTTAGAGAAAATGTATCTCTAGTTCGGAAACTGTACTTCTAGTTCCAATCTTATTTCTGGGAAATATTTTTTCTATTTTTTTAAGGATGGAGGAAAATCCTCTGACGTCAGTAGCTCTAGTAGTAGCGTCAGTAGCTCTAAACTTTTGAATAAAATAAATGGATATTATTTTTTCGAATCTCTCACGCTTCTTTTGGTGAAAAGAGTTATGTCACAAAATGGCTAAAGTAATAGCGAGATACATATTGCAAGCTTGTAATAGTACGTAATACAATGAATGCAGAAAGCAGGTTGTGTTTCAGCATAACAAGTCATGTGGGTTTCGGAAGGTGTTTGAAAACAAATTCAGAGTTATTATTTACCAATCCATGAATTGATTCCTTAAAATATCTGGAACTTTTATAACACACAAGTGGAAATAAATTGGCGAATCAACCTGGCTCCAAATTCGCGACCTATGGATCTAACATGACACGGAACTGCGTTTTCCGTTCTATTATATTTCTGCCCACTTTCTTCTTGATTTCTTCATCCATTTCATTTCTTGATCGTTTTGTCGCTTTATAGAAGCAACTTCAGAGTAGAGATAATTTCCAGACAACCCCTCTTCGAAGAAATGAATTTAACATTGAAGACCGTTGCGATACGGCCCGCCTCCGGTGTTCTTGGCCAAATCTTTCTCTCGGAGAGGCTGCTGGGCAAACAGAGGTGTTTTTGAAGAGAAAGAAAAACAATAAAAAGGCGAAAAGAAGAAAAGGATAAGAATAAACTATCGAGGAAGCAAAAAATAAAAGCAAGGTCACACGCACAGGATGCCGTGTTCTTTTGAGATAAATTGTTTGGAAATGAAACTGGGGCACAGAAAGGTAAATTCATCTAAACACATATTTCTAAGAAATTTGAAGAGTTTTTCTTTATAATTTTTGTAGTATACGGAGATTTATATAATGTTACAAAAATCAGTGCCGAGATTTGGACTAAATAAACGTTTTCTGGCATCTCAATTCTGTTACAAAACGTACCTGCTTACTCATCACTCCAACGACCCGATTTTAACAGTCAGCTTTGATGTGTGTTATAATCTGATTAATCTACGGTTGGCGTTTTGCGGGCGGGGAGATTGAACATGGAAGTGATCTGCGAACGAAATGGAACAGGAATAGAGATCTTTTGGGCCACCAGATCTTACAGAGATTTAGATTTTCATCCTGTGCTTTACGTTTTGATTTTGAGACATACGCAGAAAGGAAACCTTTCGATAAATTAGCTTTAATCTTTGATTTTTAGTTATTTGTATTATCAAAGCGCCATAGTAATCAACAATTACACAGAGATCTAAAATCCAAATTCTCCACGACTACATACTAAAAACATCCAAAAACTTCCAAGAACCACTATTCGACGCATCTACCACCAAAACACACCAACTAGATCAGACATACAAACACCCTTGAAAAATAATTCGATACCTTTTAAACCCAAAATTACAACATTACAATCATACAATACCTTGAATCAAATTTTAACGTAAGAATCTTGTGAATTGACCATCAATGAACGGTGTACCATTGACTGATGTTAAGGCAACAAAATTTTTAGGTCTCTCAATTCAGTGAAACCTTAAATGGAACGTCCATTTAAATGAATTCAACACAAAATTAAGTTCATTATGTTACGCGTTCAGAATTATTGTAAATTCTGTCAGCCTTCATACTGCTCGTTGTGTACATTTCGCGAATGTTCATTCCCGCCTGAGACTGGCATAATATTCTGGGTTATTACATCTTATAGCATCCAGACTTTTAGATTACAAAAACGAATTGTACGAATAATAACCAAATTCCACCCACGTGATTCTTGTAAGTTCTCTCTTCATTAATCTAGGAATTTTACTATTACCTTGTCTCCTGATTTACGAATCAGTGTTTTTTGTCAAAAAGGACTTGCTTAAGGGCGGGAATATATTTTTAGAAAATGCCGAAGTCTATTACTATAACACTCGACGTAGAAATCATATTCATCAGGTGACAGTATCAACAGCTTATTACAAAAAAATTCACATACAATATATGCACATTATTTTACAACACTTTTCCAGATGACATTAAACGATTAAATTCGATAGACAAGTTTAAATCCAAAGTGTTGCATAACTGTTTCTATTCAATTAGAGACTATACTGATAATCACAAGGAAAGTGATATTAATTTTAACAGTGATATTTAATGTATTGTTTACCATTGGACTGTATAATTCTAAACTACATGTAACAAGTATTGCAGTAAGCAGCTTCTGGGTCAATGACCCCCATCTCGATCAAGTTTTTCGTCCAGTTTCCCTGATCCATTGAGAAAATGCTGAGATGGCCCCTTGTTTCGCTTCTGGACATAAATGTAACTTCATTTATGTGTGCACTTCTTCTAGAATTCAGTGGGAAATACAGTTATTCAAATTATCGTTTCCATGTTGTCGCGGCAGAAAGTATTATTCCTTGACGAAGGACATCGTGGATAAGTACCCAAAATGTATTGCTTATTTATCCTTGAATATAGATTTTATTACATGGGAGCGGTTTTTTCATTCAAAATTGAAGTAGTATATGACTTAGTGTAGGGTTCACAGAATTTTGAAAAAGTGCACAGAATTCACTTCTCCGCATAGCACGTCATACGCAGCTTTAACTGTTTTTTGACGTAAAACAAATAAATAAAAAATAGGATAATTATCTCTAAAATGAAGTAAATATATAGAAACAACTTTGAAAGACCGCAATTCCTAGCAAGTAGCAATGAATTAAAACAAAGGTATTTGTCGATAACTACAAAATCATTTTCTCAATTGGGATTTTTGACAATACTAACGTACCCGTGCGAGAACTCTCGCATGTTAAACCCCACCCCACTTCCCTATTTTTCCATTTCAATATTAAGTCTGTAATATATCTTTTTCAATACATTCTTATCCTCCATCCTTTGTCCTATATGTCTCATTGTAATTTATAAAAATTAAATACACCCTTGTCGATAACTATTGTTATTTAATGTTATTACTGAGCAGAGAAGTTCACCCGTGTAATTGAATCGCGATATCAAGTAATTAGTCGAATTTCACATAGAGTTGCAGATTTGACAGATTCTGAACAGGTGGGGTAGAATAGACAAGTACTGAAACAGGAAAAATGAAATAGAATGTTCAAGATCTCATGAATATCAAGAACAAAATTTTAGTTTTTAAGGCCCTAAAACAATTAGTTTAGGAGTTATTTAATAAAATATGTTTAAATATGCGGCGAGTGTTAGCGGGTTGCATTTGACGTGAATATTTAAAAGCGTTTTTTAAACAAATACTTGTTATTCATAAAGTCAAAGTGCAATTAATCACGTCTCCGTGAAATTCTCTTTCTTTAAAGACCTCACTAACAAAGATTGGTGGCGTGTGAGAGCCGCAAAAGATATGTATACTACTGAAATAATATAAGAGACGACAGATGAAATACGTGTAAAAAAATAAAAGACAAAAAACAAAAGAGCAAAATATGGAATTAAATAAGTCTAGCTGACGCAAAATTAATTTACACGGCCAATACGGAAGATACAGGTTATAGTTTAGCAACCGGAAAATCTTCATCAAAGAGAGAGCAAACCGAATGCAGTTTGAAGAGATTGTGTCAGTTCGTTTTTTCACAATTAAGATTTATCTCACAATGTTCCTTTAGATAACATTTTAAAATAATATTTATTTTAACAAAGATAAGTAATACATTAAATTACTTTTGTATTGTATACTTAAAAACATATTTGATATACCTGTTACAAGTAGAATTTACCTTCTGTGTCAATGACCTCCATCTCGATCACGTTTTTGTCCAGTTTCCCTGATCCATTGAGCGAATAGTATGAAAGTCCCTTGCTTCGCGTCTGGCTACACATGTAGTTTCACTATATACAGGTTTACTTGAGCTCTCTATTTGCTAGTTGTGGTAGGCATAGAGCCGGAGATATAAGTTTCTATTTTCTTATAAATACTAACAACTTATTTTCGCATTTCTTTTACCAATGCAAACAATTTTCAAAATCTCGGGAGCGAAAATTTTCGAATGTTACTAACCTCGCTGTGTTGGTACTTTTATGCGTCATGCAAAGTTTACTAAGTATCAGTATCAACCAGTGGGCGCCTCCTCGCTAGTAGACATGAGGATGCGATCACGATATTACAGCACACGAGATCTATTCGCCGATGTTTTCTGGCAAGTACAGTGATCACGACCCCTTGAAATTGAGGGCTCGACCGAAGAGCGTGCTCAATGTTCATTAATGCTAACGCTGAGAGTCTTTCCTAGCCTTGTATGTTACAGAGATAGTTATTTACTCTCTTTAAACACGAAAATGACTTCTCTGCAGTTGTACTTGTGACAGATAGTTAGAAATAGTTGAAGGACGTTAGTTATCTCAGGAAAAAACTGTACAATTGCATCGAAAAAGTTATTTGTGCATATCAACCAAAGTAGTTTTCCTCATATCGGGATCTTAATGCACCACTATAAGTTCATTTATGGAAAGCAGAAAGTAGAAATACAATGTATAACTAATATCCAGAGAATAAAAATATTATTTTGGGAACGATTGTGCAAAATTGGGAAACTGAATTGGATCAACCTGGCACATGAATCGTAATGCAAAATTTTCCGAAAATCTTCCACTCAGAGGCGGGTTAAGAACTTTGTCGCCTGTAGATACGTGAAAAAATGCGTTTTTTAAAATCAAATAACCAAGGAAAAAGTTGTTTATAATAAGTATAATTTATATTTAAAAATTGGACATATTCATGACTAAAATTAAATATAATTTTATTAATAATTTTTATGAGTGTTCAATTTTTTCTACGGGAAATTAATTATTTTTTAAAATCATGTATGTTGACGTATAGAAATGACACTAATCCATAATAATGTAACAACAAAAACTAATCATTTTTTTCGGAATAGGAGAAAGAACTAAAAGGAATTTGAAGAATCCTGTCTGCAGCACAATAAATACTACTGTTCCCTGCCACAAATAACTCACCCACTGTCACAAATGAACTGGACGAGCTCGCCATGTCGCGTCCTTTCACACACACAAAAAAGTTTTATTCTTTCGCGTTACAATTTCGAATTCAAGATTCTCTTTGACGCATCACTAGTTAGACAAAGTAGTGTATTTAACGCATATTAAGCACTAAACAGCATTTACGCTACAACGCACGACACACATGAACGAAATAACATCGCACGTGCTGTTTCGACTTCATTGACTGTCCCTATCGTACTATATTTTCTCACATGAAGGGAGTGACCTTGTTTTGTCAGGCCTGCTAACCCACGTCGAGTTACCCAGCTGTACTGAATCAGGTTGAAATGTGCTTAGGCATAGTTGACAGACTTGCATGAGTTATGAAGAAAGACTGTCGTTCCGTCTTCCCCCCGCTTCGGAGTCCACAATCGTGTCACGTGACTTCTGGGATTACCAGACCTGCTGCCGACGTACGATTGCTTCAGAAGAGGGGGTATGGAAGGTTCTTGGGAGGGGATACACAAACGCCAATGAGAACTCAGAAGCCTGTGATGTGAGAGGCAATGTCACATCAGGGCAGCCGCAACCTCACAGCTTCCGCACAGCGCGTGGCTGGGAGTTCAATGCTCTCGCCAACGAAGAGAGGTCGTTCAAGAGGTGTTTCTTGGCCCGTCACCTCAAGCGAAGGGACAAACTCCTATTGGGCAGCGCAGGTAAATGGCGAGAGGGAATAGAGAAAAAGAGAAACATACTTACGGAAGAAAGTAAAATACTTTACTGAAAAGATTTTTAAGTGATGGAAAACTAGGGGATGTAACACATAACTCACATACATTGAGCCTACACCACTGGTATCAACAGCTCACTACAAGAAATTCACATACAACACATGTACTTGTACGTTACAACAAATTGCCAGATCACATTAAATAATTAACGTTGGTTCACAAATTTAAGTTAAAAGTAATGTCTTTTCTGCTGAATAATTGCTGAATACAATTAGAGAATATATTGATCATCAAAAAGAAAAATAATGTTTATTTTAACAAAAAATGATATATAATGAATTAGTTTATATTTGTAATGTATACTTTTTTTTAAAAAAGAGACTTAATATACCTGTAACAAGTAATGTACTTCAGCTTCCAGGTTCTACAATGACCCTCGTCTCGATCAGGTTTTTGTCCAGTTTCCTTGATCCATTGAGCAAATGCTGAGATGGCCTCTTGTTTTGCTTCTGGACATAAATGTAACTTCACTATCACCAGGTTTTGTTGAGTTTTTCTTTTGCTTGTAGTGTTAGGAGGAGAGCTGAGGATAAGTTAATATATTGTTAGCAATGCAGAAAAATCATATCCGGAGTTCGTTTATCGTTGCAAATAGTTTTTCTATAACTCGGGAACGAAAATGTCTAATTTTTCAAATGTTGATAATCTCTCGCTTTTCTAAATTTAATTATTATTATTTAAACTTTCAACTATTTATCATTAAAATATTGGGATGGGATTCTGGTACTCAAGAAAACGTGCGCAAATATTCTTCTCCCCATACGTTACATACAGTTTTTATTATTCACTGACGAAATAAATGAAATTAAATAAGTGGTTTACCAGTTCCGATTTTGTGAAGACAATGGCAAATTATTACAAAATAACAATTGTAGGCACCATTCGTAATCATAAAAGCACTCATGCACTGCTGCATTTATAAATGTCAGAAACAGAAAAATGTAGCAGTGTGTTCCCCAAGAAAAAAAATCGATGTATAGTGTTGATTTCTAGCATGCACCATGACAATAAAATAGACGAAACGCCTGACGAAGAAAGAAACCATAAATTGTCTTATTCTACAATGATAGAAGTGAGGAGCGCCGAATAAAAATAATCCTGTTGAACTAAGGAAATCAGCAGCCCGACTGTCTAGAATTACTAATTTCCAATGCGCACAGAAGTCGAAAGTAAAATATGCATCCTCCAAACGTGTGGGAAGTGTCTATGGTTTTGTCGGAAACCTACAAACTTTGGAAATATCCAAAAACAATTAAACAATTTCGATTTTGACTGAAAAATACAAATACGAAGATTGTGTTAGGTATTCGATGAGCTCCCTGAAAAAAAATTCTCACTCAGTGTAATCATGTGGCAAACAATGCATCCACAAGGAATACATTTGGAAATGGCCTTTAAAAATCCCTACGTAAACGGAGTTTTGACAAAAAAAAACAAGTATCTCTTTCGCTACTTTGATTGTGCAATTTACCCTTCGCTTACGACGTCTAACCACTTATCGCACTCCAATATACTTCTAATTTACCTTGACGGTGTTTATCTTTTATAGCATTTTCCATTCGTTGCACTCAAGCCCGCACCAATGCAGGGCAAATACGTCATCGTTCCGCAACAGTGTCGCTAAACACGCGTGAAGGGCAGCCACGAATGAAACACATTCCGGAACTGAGTTAGTTCGTGCAATGTAGTGAGATTAGGGAGTGATATGACAGAACACGAAAAATAAGAATTTTGAATTAGATCGCTGTTATGTTTTTAATAATCTTCTTCTTTCTTGGGTTTTTATCCAGCCGACAGCCGGTTACCCTTTGCGTCCCGATGGGACGCATATTCGACCATACACTAGACACCAACACACTTGCGGGCTCCTCTGATCTGGGGTCAGCAGAACGCGAGGCCCTCCGCGACAACACATACATACAAAGACAAGGGACAAACAACCATGCCTAAGGCGGGACTCGAACCCGCGACCCTTCGGACCAAAGCGCTGAGTCGGTACTCGCTCTTAGCCACCTCGGCCATCCAGGTCGGCGTTTTTAATAATAATAATAATAATAATAATAATAATAATAATAATAATAATAATAATAGTAATAACAGTAATAATAATAATTGTAACCAATTTCTCTACATGGTCCCAGGGGGAAACTCTTAATATTTTTCTCTCAGGGTTAAACATTTCTTATTCAAAACGCGATATTGTTTATTACATTTCCCCACCTCTTTGGTTCACAAGTCTCCAGCTTCGACAAAACTACTTCTTTTTGCTTCTTTTCTAACATATTAATGTTTATTTTGCGAAATTCGCATAATTGACAAAAATATTTTAAAATTATTTCTTGTAAAACTTGGTATACTTCATCATTCAGTGTTACTAGGTGACAGAAGATTCCTAATTGCCAACCCGACCCGGTGCAATGGACTGCACGGACAAGCTCCTCAGTGCCAGTTAGTGTGCCCAGAGAGCACCCTGGTTCCTTGTGATTGTGCGAATGGAACAGGCGCTTCTTTACACTGGTGCGACCTAGCGGTCAAATGGAACACGAAAGCTGGACTGAGTGCGCACCAGTGCCGCGAATGGAAAACGCTATTAGTGTATGCTGCCGGTGGCGGCGACGACGGGGGGGGGGGAGAGAAGGGGTGGGAAGTGACGGGGAGTGGAGTGGAGGGCGAGGTGGGGAGGGGAGGGGAGGGGGGGAGGGGAGGGGGAGGTGGGGGGGGAGGGGAAGAGATGGGATGCCATCGATGGGATTGGATGACAAACCACGATGCGATGCAGTGCAACAACACGCAAATGCACAGTAACACTATTCACGTATAGCGGACGCATCCTGGTACTACCATTAAACGACGCGATCGAACGTACTAGTTTGCACGCGAGAACGTAAGTCTTATGAAATTAGTGTATACTACTTTCTTACGACTTACTAAAACACTGCAGTGCCTGAAATACAGCATCTTCTACTTAGTTTTTTACTTTTTTGCACCAACACCATGCTAGTGTAATATTTTGTTGATTATCGTCATATGGCACATATGGAAATGGCAATTTATCTCGGTGAATCTCGGTCGCCGTGTAGGTTTTGGTGAACTATACACTTTCCTTCTGCAAAGATTTTCAAAAGCACTGGTGAACGAACAGATAAAATGATTGGCGGAAGCATTAGTTCCAACTCCGCTCCCATATATATTCAATAAACGCAAATTTTTATGTACGAACATTTTGCTCGCAAAATGTCTTTTCCTGTGTCGTGATATTAAAGTTAACTGAAGGGTATTATCATTTATGTGGCTATCTGAAGCGCATGACAATAGTTCATTCTGAAGAAATACGAAAAATAAATGACCGAGCATTCCAGGAGATTTGTAATTTTTCTACGTCTTGTTCAGCGTTCATTTTTACACCGCAGAATACCATTGTAATTATTTTGAATTAAACAGCATTTTAAATAGTACTACATTATTGAATAGGTTCACTGAATAGAACACATAAAACACATGATAATATTAAAATATTTTAATGCGTGCCACGCTATGCTGGCCTCTCCGACGCGACCATGCTCAACTCAAGTCAATTACTTGACAGTTTTTACTTGTAACAGATGGGAAACGATGTGACACCCGGCGCCACAGGAGACACCGCTCGCAGTGTAGCCTGTTTGAATTTCGCGCCTGGAAGTGACTTTCAAACCCAATTTTCTCGAAGCCTACTTTTTTTTAAATAAGCTATCATTCTTCATGAAATTCCATATAGAATCTGTTTTTTATAAAGGGATCTTGTGGACAGGTGTGTATGTATTCAACTCCCAGACCCATTACCACTTGTGGTCTGTCTTTGAACCACTCGCTTGGGTGAAGTAGTCAGAAAGCGATCCTCGCCCCCGTACGGTGAATTTCATGCGGAAGTAGAAGAATGGGGCGAATATACAGATAGATTTAAGCAACATTTAAAGTGCCACGAAGTGGAAGAACTAGAGACGAAGAAGGCGTTTTTTCTCAGTTATGTGGGCATTGGTATAACTAAGTTATTAAAGAAATTATTTCGAGAACACGATACTGAAAAGGCAAATTGAGCAACAAATTTGGGAAGTACTTAGCAAATACTTTAATTAAACCCCACACATTGTTGCATCAAGATTAAATTTTTCCCGAGCTGAATGAAATAGTGGTGACGCATGCAGAATGGATAACGAATTAACGGGGTTAGCGCAGCGTTGCAGTTTTAAAAGTCCACCGTCCGTGAAAGATAGTTTGATAAGAGATATGGTGGTGTTTCATACACCGGAAGAAAATATTCCGTTTGATGCAGTCCAAAGCAGCAATCCTGGTTTAGAAAAAAACATGCAAGAAAAAATATGCGCAGTGACGCAAAACCACACGTCAGATATCTGCCGGCACCCAAATGCTATTCAAGGAGAGCAACACAGTGGGGATTAGGCCGAAAGTGAGAAACAAAGACCTGGAGTGACTGAGCAAGTGATAATAAAAAAAATAAAATAGTTACAAAAGTACAGTTGATAGACCTAGGAGAAACAGTACTATGGATACTAGGCCAAAATCAGTGCAAGAATCCACAGTAATCATGTGAGTGGTACTGATATTGATAATAAGAGAATATAGAGAAATTCAATAGGTAAGCATAGGAAGTCGTGCAAAAATTATATTATATTTTATCCAGAGGATCCTGACTATTTTTCGTGCAGGAAATCACTTTCTACACAATTTACACTTATTTACTCAATTCGACTGCTTTTTATTTCTCGGTTAATTTTTCTTTTTGAAGAAATAAATTATTTCTTTTGTAAATAATAAACAATTTACATGTTTCTGGAGTGTTTCTGTGCTTCTGCAATGCAAATTTTGGCATAGAAAGCATTTTTAATGGGGAGACGGTATCCAAAGCTCTGAAAGAGCTTAACTTATCTGAGGGATATGGGATCTTTATGGGTGTGAGAAAGAGTAACATTCAGAACACACAGAAATAAAATAAATGTTCTGGTGTATTCAAGCAATGAACATAAAGAAAACAATTTACAGAAGTGCGTAATTTCATCTGTCCTCATCAACGGACGATTCCATCTTAAACTCAGATTCAATTCTGAATAATATCGTATCCTCTTTGAAACTAGAACTCTTCTTTAATTACACATCATGTACGGTTATTATTACCATGTCGCTTAACAATGACTTTCATTTGCAATAAACTCAGCTTTAACTTATAAATATAAAATGAATAAGAACATACATGAACATCTACGACAACTTTTTTTAAGCAAAATGTTATAAAGAAGAAGGCATTAGATAATACATTTGAATTCCAATGCTTCCGTCCAATCAACCGCCCTGTACTTAACATGTTAACAATTTTTTTTATAATTTCCCTCAAATTACATTGAAATTGTTTTGAATCACTTAACTGATCACGTATTTGTCTTGAACTCTGGCAATCTGCGGTCGTCGACCTCAGATGACCAGACCTAGGAGAAACAGTTCTATGAACAATACAGGCCAAAAGGACAGGTACAGGAAACAGTAATAGGCCAAAAGTCAGCGCAACAATTCACAGTAATAATGCGAGTGTGATAGTGATAATAAAAGACGATATAGTGTAACCGCCCATAAGTCGGTTACATTGATTTTTGAGAAGCACCCGAGAACGTCAAGACACGACAAGTTGCAATTATAGTGTTACCGAATTGCAAGAGATGCGCCAGCAGTAAACCCAATTTTTTTTAAAAAAAAAATCCTGAAAATATCAGCACTAGCGCAAAGCACCGTTAAGAAAGGCTCTCTCTTTCGCTGCCGACCGCCGATCTGGACACACCGGCATTGTTCGTGCTGGACGGAGAGGAGAATTCGCCGTATTTCATAAGAAGTTGAAAAGGTAATTCGTCTCATCATGTTAAAATAACGATACCATGTATGAGAGAATTGAGAATTTTAAATAATGAATATTCTGATAAATTCACGTGAACGCATTACGCAGAAATATACTATTTTTCTATCAACGAGGAAATAATATATTTCAACGTTCAAGAACGTATACTGAAGTGGAAAGCATGTGCTATAGGAAATGTTTCTTTCTATTTCCAGCTTTTTGACTTTCGTCTTGGCTTACCACATAAGAAATTCATTACGCGGAGATATTGCAGTCATATTGTATAAAATTCGAAGGACTGTGGTAGCGATTCACCAGAGCACGTGTTCGCCGAAGCAAAGGGGTTGCCACGACCTTGAAAGGATCTGGGTCGCCGTCGCCGCTCCAAGCTGTGGAAATATTTCTTCGTGAGTCAGAAAACTTCACTGGAAATTCTCAAAACCTGTTTAAAGAAGCGAGAATTATTATACAGAGATGGAATTTACCTCACTTCCAGACTAGATAGTCGAGTAATTATATTAAAATCATTTAAACGTAATCTTTTACAATATTGCAGTCGTAAAAGAAAGCCAGATAGCTAGTTCCTGTAAAGAATTGTAAAAACCTATTTATTTCATTTTTCTATTATCGATAATATTTGTTCTTTTAGTGTATCTTTTCAATTTATTGTTTAATCGTTTTCAAATTGTTCAAAACCAATAATTAGTAAAAGAGTTATTATTAATTGAACATTCATTGCATAACGAAATTTTTTTCTTTACTGGCTACAATGCATGAGGTAATAATCTATGGGAAAGTGAAACAACGTCTTGTATATATTTCATTCACTATTCAAGTGACAATTTCTTTGAAAGTGTATGTTAAGGCTATTTTTTTTTTTTTTTCCATGTATATTGTCTTGTGACAGGTATTTTATTGTTTTTTGTGAAATGAAGGGTAATATAATCTTATGCAATGTGTTTATGCGAGTGTTAAAACGCAACTGCAGTTGTTAGGTAATCACGTAATTGCTAAAGGTAGAGCAAGTGATAGAATTTTTCAATGCAATGTGTAAATGCTAGATTAGAGTTGTATTCAAATATTTAAGAGAATATATGTAGAACTCTGTTATTCGTTTAAAGATTAACTTGCCTATGTTTCTTTTATTACAAAAGCAGGTTAAAAGACGAACCGACTCCTGTAAGGCAGTTAGGACATATAAAACCATTCCTAATTTTTGGTGTGACATTGTCATAACAAATCAAGTAATACTAGGTTACTTGAGTGACCCGCTGTAGGCTTTGTAGTGAGAATAGTGAAAAGGTAGAGCGGTCACAATAGAAATTCAATAGGTAAGCATAAAAAGTCGTGCAATTATTAGATTTCATCCCGGGAGGGCAGTCGTCGCCAGGCTGCGAGACCTAGTGTGCGCTCCGCAGCCTCGTTAACAAATAGTCGCTCGTTACCTTCACTGGTGCTCGTTTTCTGCAGTCCGCCGGTCACCGTGGTACGGCCTTCGCCGTCCTCCTGGCGTCACCTCGCGGCGACGTGCGCGGCAGCACGCTCGGGCCACGCTTCTCTCCTCGGCAGCTGGCTTGCGCTGTCTTCGAAGCGCGCGGCGACTTCCAAACGCTCCAATTGCAGCACTTCCACCCGCGTGATGACCGCTTTCGTTCCGTCTTATTCTCGTTTCTCTACTGGGCCCGTTCCACATTGGCGTGCATGTACTGTCCCTTATACCTGGGCTCACGATTCTTGCGTTTACAGAGTTGTGTAGTCTACCTACACCAACTCGATCGATTTACAGTCACTCGCATTAATTCAGTTCTTTCGCATATTTTCTATAATGCGAACTATTTTACTTCAATACTCCAGCAACTCAATGCACTTCAACAAAGTTCCAACTTCTCGCTGTATTTTGTGATTTTTTTCCCATTTAGCGAACAGTTTCTTTACAATTTTGATGCCCTTTCACGGAATGCCAACCCGCGCAAACAGCGCAATCCATACCATTACGTATCGTTCTAGAAAAACTAGCTCTCATCACGACGTCTCGCTACAGAAAAACTCAAACCTCTGCGTCTCGTACAAGGAGGGAGCTCCACTCCGTTACCATCCTCCATCTCCTTATGCGACGGCCTTCACCATAATTAAGGGAAGCCCGACGTCATGCCCCTCACGGGACGGAGTCGCCAGGTGTTCCTGCTCTCCAAACTTGGTCGCAATGTTGTGCTCAGTTGATACCATATTGCGCTTTCACTGACGCTCTGTCACGCACATTGCGAACTCCGACTTATCGTGACGTTAATATATATATATATATATATATATATATATATATATATATATATATATATATATATATATATATATATATATATATATATATATATGTGTTGTGTGTGTGTGTGTGTGTGTGTGAAGAGAGAGAGAGAGGAGAGAGAGAGAGAGAGAGAGAGAGAGAGAGAGAGAGAGAGAGAGAGAGAGACGAACTCAGCTACACGAAGCGGGCCAATGAGATTTTATAAATAGCAGGTAAGGAATGCGAATTAGCCATTGGCCAAGACCTCAAAAAGGAGGGAAACAGCGAGCAAAACTCCGTTTCCATTAAAAAACTTCTTGCACTCGCAGCCGACGTGACCAGTAATGTTTTAATGAGTATTTGTAGTCGTGGAAGTTCACGAGAGTCATTTTAGGCCAAGGTTCTATCTAACCGTTACGCCACGTAAAACGAAAACGCACGTTTCTCTCCGCAAGTTATGATGTGAAGAACTGCAAAAGCATTCGTACAAAGCACCGAGGAGTAGTTTGCATAATTTAGGCTGCATTTACTATGGAATCTGAGGAGAACTTTGCCACGAGCGGAGGGGAACTGTGTTCGAGAGAGCGGCGAGTTCCTGCAAAAGTATGTGTGATGATACACACCGCCTGCTCCAAACGAGGCATTCTAACCATATATTCGTGGAGGCCGAGTACAACGGCCCGAATCACGGACGAACAACTCCTTGTGAGCGACCTCCACTAGACGAAAAAACTGTTGAGTATCATGGAGCCAGACCGCATCCGAGAAGCGATGGAGCCGAGCATCGAGGCCAGCCAGCGGCGCTAGCCGGCACTAGACCACAGCCGGCGGCGCTAGCCGAATTCGTTGACTACGCTCCGTGAAGTCACGAAGGTTAAGCGAATTCGAGACTCGCGGGTTCGTGGTTGGGTGACCGGCTAGGAACCCCGGGATCTAACGGCGCCGAGCCCCTGGCCGAAGGGATAAAAGGCACTGACTGATTGCGACGTGACGAGACTTGACAAATACAGTAATTATTACACAGTAACGGAGGATTACTCCAGAATAAAAAGCACATTAATGGAGGATTACTCCCGAGTGCAAAGCGCTCAACGCCCCTTAAGTGGGTTGGAGACGCGTTGCGTCAAGGTGTAGACGCAACAAAAAAAAGCCACTTCGGAGCGAGCCAGCCGGCCGACCCACCACTGCCCCGAGACCACAGACTGCGCCGCGGGAGCGCCGCTAGACGGCTAGGTCAAGCACAACCCTCGTCCCGCCCGCAGCCAGGCCCCGGTGAGGGCGAGTTTATCCGAGAAAACGTCGTGGGTTCCCTTCGGGTGTCCCGTCGGCACAGCGCACGGGAAGTAGCGTCTGCAAGATTCATTCTCCCGACCAGTACAGCGTAAGTTCCCGTGAAAACGAATCATTGGAACCTAATGTATGAGAGACCTCAGGAAAATTCATGAAATTGTAAATAGCTCACTGTAATTAACGTTGAAGGAGAATTTGGAGATTAATTTTAGTGTGTTAAATTTCGACTAGATTTCATGGGCTCGTTTTTCTTTTGACATTGATGAAATTCAACATGTACCAAGAGTGCCATTCATTAAGAGTAATTTTTGAAGTAAAAGTAAAAATTGGGATGTATGCCAACACTGTGGGCATTAATACGTGAAAAGGTGTCAGCTGGTAGTCCATCATGGTAATTGTTGTTAGGTGGTTGCAACCCAATATCATAAAGCACGTTAAGAAAGCATTGAATAGGCAGAGACATTTACAGTTCTTTAAGAAAAACGTGTTTATTTCTGATTGTAGTTGAAATTGATTAATTATTTAATCCAAGTAATTCCAAAACGCGTAATCCGCTCGAATTAGGGCGAATCTTCAACAATTATGTAAATATGTGCAAAAACCTATTATTAGAGAATATATTTTATTTTTGTCTATACTTAGTTCACTCTTTATCGTATTCTTGTGTTCCATTGGAACATTCGTAAGCAGGGCATCCTGTGGGAATAAAGATAAATCAAATCGACGGGCCTGAGGATGGACTAGCGTTGAGAACGTTGGACATCCAAGGTCCCGCTCGTCTTTGGCGCTTAGGGTGACGACGCTCGATCAGTAGAGTTTGAGGGTGCCGGCTGCGTCGCGGATTTGAAGACGTGCTCTGTTGCAATATATATTCTAACCGAACGTCTGTCGCTTGGGTTTTATTCGTGGGATCTATGAAGACTACAGAAAAGAAACACACAAAGTCGTGATTGATGAAAAGTAATATAATTGGAACTATGCATTAACAAAGTACATGCTGAAAATACATTGGGCCCTAATAAAAAACAACAAATATTTAACAACACTCCATGAGAAAACAAAAAGAAAATAATTCATTAACATATTCCCTCCATGGGCATGTAACTTCCTACTCTTTTCTTGACTTCCTTCAAACATGTTGGAATTTTCTTAAATTCAATATTGATCATAATGACAAATTTTAAATTTATACGATTTTCGTAACACGAGCCATTACTGGCCGGCTGCTCTGATCGGTAGTTTTCCGTAGTTTCTCCGATCAACACCAGGCGAATGCCGGAGCAGTACCGAACGAGCCACGCACCGCGCGCGATCTTTCCTTCCTCTTCCTTGTCCCAACCTCTCCCCTTACACACACACACACACTTACACCAACATGCACTACACTACGCCATATTTCGGAAAACCGGTCGAGAGCTTAGAGCTTGTCCCGGCTGGGGCGGTGCCCCGCTGGTGGGAGAGTCCTGGTTATGGGGAAACCCCACTAGCCGACGGTAGGTCGGCGCCGGATCTCGCCATCCAGCGGGGGAAGATCACCGCCATCTCTCGGAAAAAACATGCACTACACTAATGGGACTAATGACCAAACAGTTGACGCACCCGGAAACACGAAAAAATCAATCAATCAACGAGCCATTACTCGAAAACTAAAAACATGTTCAATTGAATCTCTTCTCTCAAAATACTACTAAGTTTTGCGTCCGCTGGGCTTTGAGTACTACTAGCCATCGTTTATTAGACCTGCCAAACATTATAAACGGAGCTTTGAGCACCGAGATAGTAAGACCAAGTTATGTCTTTTCTGAGCACCTACTACACATTTACATAAATTAGGGTTCGATACCCTCTCTATTTACTTTTTTTATCCTATAGAGAATCTAATGCCTAGAGAAACTAACTGCTGTTCCAGTGGAGAAGGTAACGACACACAGTCACGCCCGCACTAGTTGATAGTGTTGGCCTGGGCACTACGAAAACACAGTCGTGAGTCTTCCTCGTCTTTGCGAATTAGGCGAACTCGGGGCTTCTCGCAGTCCCGACAAGTTCGTGGCGAAAGTTAAGAAGAAGATATAGGGAAGGCGGTTGATACCGACTCAGTTCGGGGCTATGGCCCCCACCAACTGCACGAAGCATGCGGCGGCCGCGGGTGCGGATGACACGGAAATATGCGTCTCCGTGCAGCTCAAATTCTTCGCAGCGATGCTGTATCCCGACGCTTGTAGACCTAGGCGCGGCAGCTTCATTGACCGTTTTTCCCTCGTGCTGGCACTAGGCTCCCCAATGGCTCACTATCTCAACCTCAACCTACTGCCCCCAACCTCTTTCCTCTGCGTCCAAAAATATTCTCTACCCCATTGCCCTCTCGCCTCTCTGCCCCCTCCGCGCGTGTCGACCATTTCGTCACGTTGGGGCGACACACCCCATAGCTGCTGATAAGGTTGCGCGCTGGCGGCATCGGCGGCGGCGGCGGCGCGCGCGCTGCCACCCGTCAAATTCGAACACCTATCCAGAGGAGTGGCCCAGGCTCCGGACTAGGGGCCACATGTTTCAATATGTGTGTGTATATATATGTATGTGTGTGTGTGTGTGTGTGTTTGGCGTTTTGGGTCGGTAGTCCGACTTCGCCGGCCACCTATCGGTGTCCTCCATGCCTGGGCCTAGTTAAATTCCCATGCTTGGGGGTAAGAGCGACATAAAGTGAACATGACGTATTCTCTTCATCGTAGCTAGCAAGATCCGCCTGCTTGAGCTATTCTTCGTCACACAGCTACATAAACTGGAATGATTTGAAAGGAAAGCTACAACTCTATTTTTTGCTTCGACCGGGAATCGAACCCCTGGGCATCACAGCAGGGGAAGCTAGTACGCTGCCCATTAGCCATCCCAGAGGCCATTATTATATATATATATATATATATATATATATATATATATATATATATATATATATATATGTTTCTTGAGACGAACCGGTAAACCCGGCTTGTTCGCAGTAAATTTATTTGCAAGGGACAGGTGTTCTTTTTCGTGAATGGGCTCGGGGTTATTAATCAGACACCACTGTTCCATGAACAAAATAAACATGAATTATTTATTATTCTACACAAATCACTATTGATTACAAATAAATGTGGTGGTCTTTATCCTTTTCTTTACCTCACCCAGAATCACTGTTAATTCTTTCGATCTTACATCGATCGAGGAAATATTTACCGTTTAATACTCCCCCCTCGAGCGTCGGCGGCTTCGGGGACTCTCGGATTGTCTCGTAATCCTTCGCTGTGCTGCCTATGCCCGCTCCACTGGGGGCCAGCCGATGCGATGCATTGCGTTTCCGAAGCACTTTCTCCAGCGTAATCTTCCCACGGTGCCTCTGCGCCTCCCCGCTGAACTCCTTTCCAGTTCACCCAGATCTACTCGATGTCACCTTCCGCGAGCTGATAAACGCCACTAATTATTCAAGGTACAGTTGCTAGCACGTGTCTCACCATTTCACCAGGCTACTAGTCTCGTGGTGTACTCCTCTGCACACAAGTTCTCTCGATCTGTACTACTCCAAATAATAGCTGTCACTCTGGCACTACGTCCGAGCTACTAATGATGGTCATATCTAGCATAAATCGTTCGTCAATCACTTTTTTCCAGCGCTTATTCGTTCGCGACACTATTCTACCTTGTTCGAACGCGGAGCAGCCACAGGTACTTCCTTCCTTACAGGCGACCGGCCGTACACTGAAGCCTCGCGGCGTCTTTTCTCACGCCTTCGGCCAACCGACAACACTTCGCCGCCCGTAACTGTTTCTTGTGGCTAGCGGGCGCCCTCTGGCAACCGTTTTGCCGCGTGCTTACTTGTTGTATCACCGTTTCTTGAGGCAGAAACGCGGTGCGTTTCAATATATACACACACACATATGAACAGTCGCCGAACGTCGTTGTCAAAAGGACTGCTAGGTAGCTTTTCCGCATACGTACACCTGGGTCACTTCTCAGCGGCAAGAATTAGGAAAATGGTAAGGTTTAGGACGCTTCTCAGGGCTTGGAATAGCTGTGAATCAGACAAACTCGTTTTGCTGAAACAAATTTTATATGAGATTGTCCGGGAAGCAAACCCGGAAATGCAAGCTATTTCCCTCTGAGCCGCGAACACCACCTGCTCTGATCTGAAGTTCGAGAATCTGCGCGTGCGTACCTTCCCTAAAACTCCGAAGTCGTTTGTCAAAAGGAAGTATGTAAACTTGGTCTTAAGGAGTCAGGGACTATTATTATTTTTGCCCGCAATCTTGACACGCGTCATCTAGAACTTTATATTTGATACAGACATCTATGTTCTTCCTTGAATCACACAATACAACGGATATCATATCATTATTAGAATATTCAATACCAGTCTTCATTTCAAAGTGGCTGTTTTTTCTTTTTTCATAGCCATTATGATCTCTAGCCCAACAGAGAACGCAGCAGAACAGACTTTACATTTGAACTGGTGTATATGCTTCACGTGTTTGATATTATCTAATAAACCATAGCTATTCATAGAAAAGCGAACATTTTGGTTCAAACACGTACGTAAATATCCACCTGATAACGAAGGCTATAGAATGTTGCTCCCGGAAACAGTTGACAGAATCCAATGGATGTCAGAGAATTATATTCAATAAAATACGAAGTTGTAAGCTAATTGAAACGACTGATGTGACCTTCCAGTAAAATGTGATGAACATGGATCGTGTTCAGTATAATAAAGGAAATCTTTATTGAGGTAGTGCCATAGTTAATGCTATAAACTATGCTATTAAGTGGAGTTGCCCCATGGCACTAGCATTCTATCAAGAAAGAAATGCATTATTGGCAAGTGTTGGCCGCTGTCGTGCACCGAGCGCACTTGGGGCTTCGCGTCCTTAAATTAGGTTCCGTGCGAATGGCCGTGGGGCGCACGGGGGGCGTTGGAAGGCGTTGGAGTGGCGCGGCGCGGGGGGCGAGGCGGGACGGGGCGGCGCGGGGCAACGGCGCGCTGCCGTGCCTTGGGAAAAAAAGGCGGGGGCGCGGCGTAGGGAGGCGGCGGTGGGCGGCGGTTGAGGGTACAGTGAGATGTGGAGGCCGGAGGATGAGGGCGGTAGGTGGCGGTGATGGACGGCGGCGGCGGCGGATGGTGGTGGTGGTGGTGGTGGTTGGCGGTGATTGGCGGTGGTGTTGGACGGTGGAGGTGAGTTATAGGGTGATGTGCAGTAGAGATGAGCGCTGGTGGACGGTGGTAGTGCTGTGTTTGGTGATGAGTAGAGGTGGGTTGTGGTGCTGTGGTGGCGGGTGGTTGTGGCGGGCAGCAGCAGTGGTGAGCGGTGGTGGGCATGCGCATCCCCCATGGAACATGTGCGTAGCGGTGGCGGAGTAAGAAGAGGCAAGTGGTCGGGTGGAGGTGACGGAGGTGGCGTTGAAAGTGGGTCTGGGAGCGAGGGATAAAGCGGGTGGTATTGTGAGTGGGCGTTACCGCGGTAGCGAAGGTGCAGATAAAACTGTAGACGGACGAAGTGACGGTGTAGGTAGCGTTCGATGAGTCTGACGCGTGGGATACTAGGTAAGGGTGGGACTAAAGGGTGGGGGGGGGGTAGCATAGCGTGATTGTCCGGAAAAAGTAACAGGAATGCTGGAGCAGTACCCTAACAAACGGCCACGGACCTCGCGCGATTTTCCCTTTCTTATCCCGTCCTTACTTCTTACACAAATTTACACTCACATGCACAACATGTCGAGAGACGAGTCGAGAACCAGACCAGTAGAGCTAGTTCTGACAGGAGCCAGTGGTTATATGGTTGAGGAAAATCCCTCCACGCCGTCGTAGATCGGCACCGAATTTTGCTACCCAAAGGAAAAACTTCATCACAACCTCCCGCGATAAAATAATGCACTACACTTCGTTACTAATGACATTAGCCGTTGCCGCGCCGGAATTGCTAATCACGTTCCAAGAAGTGTAGATGCCGAGAGGGATTTCGTAGCGGAGGCCCAGAGAATGCGTATGGTTGCAGCAGGTACGACGGGAGTAGATGCGAGCGTGGAAGCCGTAGATGCGGTTCTGTGGGAGCGCGGAATGGCGGCGTCGGAGGACGTGAAGGAGGTGTTGAGAGTGGGAGTAATAACGGCCACGACGGCGGAGATGGCGTAGGAGGCGAGCGTGTTGGCGGGGGAAACAGCGTGGCGAGCGTGGAATCGGAAGCAGGGAAGCGAAGGTGCTGGGTTTGAGGGCTACGGGCCGCGTTGATGGAGGTGGACAAGCAAATCCGGCGGCGGAGGCAGCCCCAGCGCTGTAAAAAAACGTGGAGGCAGCGCTGGCGGAGGTGGTACTGGGGGTGGGCGTGGGAGCGATAGTTACAGTTGAGACGGTGAGCGGCGACTCGTGGTGCCGTGGATGGGGCAATTGTCTTCCTTTGTTTAGGCGGCGAAAGAGGCAAAAGAGGGCGGGGATGAAAGAGGAAGTGGTGCCTCTAGGAGTGAGTGTGACGACGGGGGTGAAGGTGGCTCAAGGAAGGGAAGGTAGCGCGTTGTTATGGCACCGACCTCCAGTTCGCATCGTGGAGAAGAAGCCGAGGCATTAGAAAGGAAGATAGTGGGAACGATTTGAAAGGTAAGAAAAGAAACCTGGAAGAAGAGCAAGTTGCTGGTTGTGGGGGACAAGATAATTCGGCGGGAAGATGCTTCGGAAAGGATGCTTCGGATGTGAGATAAAGCTAGGAGGATCCAGGGTGGGACGTAAGAAGAATGGAAGGGTAAAAAAGTGCAAGGACCTCCATGCAAGAATATCTGATGCATAAGACGAGTTCGGCAGAGGAAAGTACAGAGAGAGAGAGGTGTGAATCAGCGAATTCGTGATGAGATTGTGGGTGAACAGAGAGTGAGATAATCGGGGTGTGGAGTAGTATGATGTCGGGGAGGTGGAGCAGCGGAAAAATGCTTTGGAGGGGAAATGTGACAGCCAAGAGAAGTATAGGTGACGGTGGGGAGGCGTGACGGCAGAGAGATGGCCGGGAGACGTGACGGCGGAGAGACGTGACAGCAGAGAGACGTGTCGGCGGCGGAGACGTGACGCGAGAGACGTGTGGCGGAGAGACGTGACGGCGGAGAGACGTGCGGCGGAGAGACGTGACGGCGGAGAGACGTGACGGCGGAGAGACGTGACGGCGGAGAGACGTGACGGCGGAGAGACGTGACGGCGGAGAGACGTGACGGCGGAAAAGGGACGTGTCGGCGGAGAGACGTGACGGCGGAGAGACGTGACGGCCGTCAGGGTGTGGGGCTTACGAAGGAGCGGGGATTAGCAACCACACCGAAAGTAGTGTTTCGAGCCGAGTACGTACTGAATATACCAGTGATATGCGGGCAAGTTAGTCCCAGGGTGAGAGAAAGGGGCGTTATGTTTTAGAAAATTCTAGGCGGCGTCAAGAGCTGCGGTGATTACCGAGGTGACGGAAGACCATAGGGTTTTACCGGAATCGCCGGAGCTAAATGTCGCGTGTACAGTTTGAGTGGTTGAGCAGGGGTGGCCGGGCTGAGGGAGACAGAGATGGCAGGCAGTCTGGAAGGGAAGACGCCTATATGGCGACGGAGGGTGCATGGTTGGCGACGGAGAGCGCGTGGGTGGCGACTGAGCGCGCATGGGTGGAGACGAAGGGCGCATAGGTGACGGCGGAAGGCGCATGGTTGGAGATGGAGAACGCATGGGTGGCGACAGAGAGCGCATGGATGGCGACGGAGAGCGTATGAGTGGTGGCGTCGGTCAGCACATAGGTGGCGAACGTGCATCCCGACTATTCGCCTCTCCCGAATCGCGACCCTGTCGCCGACCCTGCTACCACCCCATCTTCCACTTCCTTCACCCCCGCCCACCAAGCCCCCGCCCTTCTCCTCTCCCTTCCACGCAGCGCAGTCGGTCATCACCACCGTCGTTCGTTCCGTCCTCACCCACGGCCCCGCCCCCAGTCTCGTCCCCGGCTCTGCCCCCGCTGCGGCTCCACTGCGCTTTTTATGCGCCCTTTGCACGAAGCGCTCGTGTAAACGCATTTGCCGCGCCATGTGCTTACTGGTCTATCTGTTCGTGCGCTATTTTCGCCGCCGTACCTTGCTGATTTTGTAGAATGTTTCTGTTTGAATTTATAGAGGAGTTTTATTGGTACTTACGCTTGGAATTAACAGTCCCGTAGAATTATCACGCGCCAATTCTCACGATTAACTAAAAGTCTTGAGAGGTCCGTTTATTTTCAGCATTCGTGAATTTTTAATTTTCAGGTAATTGGTTTGAAACTTGAATGATGTAGGGAAGTCGGTAGAAGCCTGGAATCCGCCGCTATTGTACACTTTGCAACTTACATTCACCATTGGTTCGAAGATGGGGTAGAGAAATGGCTGAACGTATCTGGATAACGACAAGGACGATTCGAAACGGTAATGGTAAACGGTAAACCCGTATTAAATACCAACAGTCGATTTTATTATAAATAATAACTTCATGAAGACATTATGATGTATAATCATTCACACTACGATTGTTCGGGAAAGTAAAACACGGTGATGGACCCATTCAAGAAATTTAAAAAACCTATCCGAAATCATTTTTTATCTACTCTCCATTTTCTCCCAAGCTATTAATACATATAATCTAAATATACTGCTAAGCATGAGAAAAAATACTCCAGATTTTCTTATCTTACAATTCGACGATACTTTTATTAAATATATGTTCAGTGACAAAGTAATTTCCTTCCACATTGTACTTATGCATTACTTATCTGTAACAATACCGAACGAAATACTTTATTTTCCAACCGTTGGATGAGTTTGTCTAAAATTTTACAAGGTTCTGCCTTTAAAAACAATGATGAAATGTCCTGCAATTCTATCTTGCAGTCCATAAAACCACGTCACATCTTCGTAGTTTTTACAAACATAGAACAAATATGTTCTATATATTTATTACTGTTTTATCTGTAGAAGCAAACGAAGCAATTTTGAACTAAAGGACATACGAATGGAGAATTTACAATACAATAAATATAATTCTCGAAATGATAGTAAATAAGTCTCGAAACAACGAAGCAAGAATGTATCGTAATAGGAAATACCAAAATGACAACACAAGAAGTGAAATGCCATATGTTGTAGTATTTGGTACAACAATTTATGTTTACAGGACATTACCCAATAATAAACTAAAATATATTTATGCAAGTACGTTCCCACCTCGGTCACAGTTCGAAGGGGAAGGAATATCTTTATTGATAATTGATATTATTAGATATAGGAACATAACCTCTTCATCACAGTCTTATAATTTTGAACCCTTCCAATAAGCGAACCGACAAGTATTGCGATCTGCGAGTTCATTAGAGTTCTTGTCGATGACAATTAGTACAATTAATTAGATTAATGATCTTTTGTCTAAACGAGGTGGAGTAGAATTTATGGGTAGGATTGGAATGCATTGTGACAGATTACGATCCAATTTACATTTTGATTGCAGAAACAGTATCGACAGAGATCTACATATTTGTGCTCATGAATGCGTAGCAAATGTATTGTGCTACACCGGAACTTATTTCTCATAGTGGTTCTTATGGTTACGTAACAAAATTAGCAACATGTACCCTATTAGTACTTCCTATCTCTTCACCAAAACGAGCGCGATATATTGGATAAATATTCTTACCTTTAATTTCTGAAAAAAAACAACGTTTTAATAAAAATGACATTTGTGTTGTAGTGGTGGTGGTGGTAGTGGTGATTTTCCTATTGTACGTCTTTGTAGCGTTCGGTGTCCTCGGACGTCCCCTTTGCCTGAGACATCTTTCCAGGTGCACCCACCAGGTGTTTTTTTTAAATTACAGAAATGTATTTTTTTAATATCTCTGTTAATTTCTATTTTTAATATCGCCTTTATTATCCACATTCCCAAACGATTTGCAAACACTACTGCATTTGCGGGTTAGATTATCTCAAATAACTGCAAATGAAGTTTATCGAAAACTCAAAAATTTTCTGTGAAAAGGAGATTCAAATTTCGCATATACACTAGAACGTGAACACCATTTCCTCAAAAACGAGTCTAAATGTTTCAATGAAAATGGCCATTTATGACAAGGTTTTACTATTCTTTAATATTCTTTAAGTCATATTTCGGTTCTATTATTAGGAAACCGAAAAATTGAGGACATGTCAAAAATATACGATAGATGGCAGCTGACAAGGGGATGGGCAACCCAGTCCACGCCAAGGAAATTGGAAAATTTTACTACGAGAAAGTCTGAACCATTCTGTAGCACCGCTAGTTTTCTTCGTCTCTTTCGAGGCACCACACAATTACTCGTTCTACCAGCAGAATTACTCCCGGAGGACGGCGCCTAAGCTTTCGCCTTTATACGCACACCCCGCCGGGGACAAGTACATCGACAGGCTGGTATCTGGAGCCCGCCTGAACGCAGTTACCTTTATCGGGAATCTCCCCTATCAAAGCGGGAGTTGGAACAAGCTACCAGGTTCCTTAATGCATTACTTACAAGTATTATGTATATTATAAGCACACCTTGTCATACCATAATGATAAGTCTGTATGTATTTGCTATTGAATGTAGCATTACGCCACTACTTCGAACGAACCTTGTGTTCAGTGCATGTATCTAACGGGATAAACGATTAATCATGGCCTAATCATGTCACGTGCTATGACCAGTTTTATATCTCTAAACGTGCTCTGCACATTAGGCGATCGCAATCATGCGGCTTGTCGCATTGCGTGCGCGTTCTTACTCGCACCGTGCGCCCACGTGCTCTGTGTCACTGCCCACCTGACTGTCGGTGAGCGCATAATGTCACCACTTGCCTCTCGACCACGACAGCTGAAGACGATGCATCTCCACACGATAATCATCTGATTAAGTGTATATGTAAAGGTTCCATGTCATTGTACCTGTATTTCAGCTTGATGAAACTGTTATGTTAAATGGTTCTATGTTGCGTTTCCTCTCATCACCCATCAATTTAAATGATCTTGTTTCAGTTATTTTAATTCTACAAACACTCATGGTGTTTATAAAATTCAATCAAACATTTTCACGAGAGAATGTATTTAAATCAAACTAATTTATGTGGTTTACTTAAATTCAATTATATGTCTTGTTGAAGACTACGTCTACTCATTCTCCCAAATGATAGCAACTCTCCTGTATGTGCAATTTATTGCAGGAAAATCGAGAGCGTGTGTACTCGCTTATAAAAATATACTGGTCCTTCGAAGCTATTGAAGGTAAGTGACCGAGTGGGTACTAATTGTGGAGCATCCGCCTGGGCCAGTCCACTGCTATCTGCACCAACTCCATCACCTGGATCGGGCCACTCTGCCAAATCAGAGCTACTAGCTTTCCAGGCTAGCACCAGAGTCAAATTAAGCGCAACTCAAAATTCTCCACGACAAGTTCATCCTCTTTGCCCAGAGTATCGGGCCACTACCACGACGAATACAAGCGGCCAACTCGGGGCGGCCCAGGTGGTTCGAGGCCCCAACCCGTTTCCTCACTGCCTCCCCTTGAAGCTAACTGCGTGAGTATCCCCGGAACCTAGGTAACCTGGGAGGTTCGTGCTCCCCGTCGGACTTCCATATGTGGGGTCGGAGGCAAGTCCCTCGCCCAGTCCTGACGAAAGCTCGGTGGTGAACCATTTTCTTTCTTCCTCCACCTTGATGCTGTCGACGTGACTACCGCCGAGAGATCGGACCATCTCCAACTCCCTCTAGAGCCTCAGGTCTTGCGACAGTCTTCTACCCTGCGGCGGGCTTCGAGACGCCACTGCTTAGGTGACAGCTTATACCTGATTAGGTGACAGCTTATAACATTGAAGTTCTAGGTTTCCGTGGCCGAGTGATGTAAATGATCTTGGCTGTCCGGGTGACGCCGCGTCGAAGGCTGGGTTGCCGACGTTTCGACCATCTGGGTGTGGTCTTCTTCAGGGCTGGTCTGCGACGGGGTGACCTGCGCTCAGGTTTATGGATGGATGGAGATCAAATACAATTGACTGAAACATTCGGCCAATCCCCCCGTCAACCGTGGGAGGGGGGTCGAGTCGGGTGGCGCGGCGCGGATCGATGGATGGAAGGTCTGAAATCTGGTGGGAAGGATCTGTCAGCGATCGAGCGACGTAGGCCGGTCCGGGGTCTGACGCATGGTGCGGTCCGAGGTGGGACGGCATGGGGCGGTCAGGCCCGTCGGGCGTTCGCGCCAGAGCCCGTAGCAATGGCTGCAAGGTATCGAGGAGGTGCAACTCCGCGTCGCCGTATATGTTCTGGGGGTGTCTGGCGATTTCCATTAAGACGTCTGAGCCACCATCGCCCTTCTCTGACGAGCACCCTCGGCTTCAAATAAGAAGTCATACCCCATTTCCCAAGCGTGCAGAGCAACAAAGGAGCGATGGACATTCCTGTATTTAAAGTGGCGAATGTGTTCGCATAGCCGTTCCTCCACCGTTCTGCCAGTCTCGCCGATGTAGTTGCGGGCACAGCTACACGATGCAGCGTATACTCCTGCTGTTTGGAGTGGCGGGAGCCTTAACCCGCACTAAGAGTTTGATGGAGCTCATCGTGGGCCTCGAAGATAGTTTTCGCCCTGAACCATCTCAGTAGTTTGTCAATCCGGTCAGAGGTGCCCCGGATGTAAGGACGTGCCTCTGTTGCCTTGTCTTCGGTTTCCTTGGAGCTGCTTTCTCATTGAGAAGTCGAGTGGTGGGTGAGTCGTAGGGCTCTCTGGATAGTGATTGACGGCGGCCTTTCGATTGGATGACTGTTTCAGCCAATAGTACTTGGCCCCCACCTATACATAAACCCGAACGCAGACCTCCCCGGCGACCCGCCTGATCCAAGATAGTGGAAAGGCGCAACGTATATATCAGCGTTCTCGCGACCCGAACGCAAAGGCAGCGTACCAGCATATACGGAGAAAAGCAACCAGGCTCCTGAGAGAACACAGAATGCGATGTGGGAAGAGTACGTCGAGAAATCTCAAATATACAACGCTGATGATCTTTGGAAACTGCACCGAGCTCTTAGAAACCTAGTCCCCGGCATAACAGTTCTTGAACGCCCGAACGGGCTGCCACCCATCTACGACTCGGCTGTTAAAGTTGAAGTGTTCGCTGACACATTACAAACTCACAACACGTCCCCTCCCATATCAAACTCGCTGCAGCTTCAAGCCACCGCCGCGGAAATTGAATTCGATCTCTCGCCTTCAATTGACATTTTGTCCAACTGGCACATCGAAGCATATGAGATACGCGACTTACTTAAAAACACAACACAAAGAAATGGGGTGGCCCGGAAAAACGTACAGGCGAAATGATCAAACATCTATCTCAAAAAACCTCGCATCTCTTAGCACAAAATTTACACAGCTTGTATTTGTGTGCAATACTTTCCATCAATCTGGAAAGCATCTACCGCCACACTACTTACGAAAACGAAAATGAACTCGCATCTCCCGGGAAACTACCGGCCGATCTCCCATCTGCCGATTCTCGGTAAACTACTCGACAAAATTATTCTCACGAGAATCCAACGGGATCTCGAGAAGAGAGGTATAATTAAGGAGGTGTAATTCGGCTTTCGCAAACAGCGCTCCTTTGCGATGCAGGCATTTTGCTTGACTTTCTTTACTTCTACTTTAAGTCGCCACTGCTCTCTTCCTGCTCTCTTCTTTGATTTCTCCTCTGCTTTCGGTACCGTTCATCATCGATTACTTCTTGATAAACTTCGCCCATACATCCCACTTCACATCATAACCTACTACACTAACTATCGCTTCCATCGCTCTTTATCTGACAAATATCAAATTTATTTTTTTTTATTTATTTTACGTCAAAAAAACAGTTAAAAACTGCGTATGACGTGCTATGGGGAAAAGTGAATTGTGTGCACATTTTCAAAATTCTGTGATCCCTACACTAAGTCATATACTACTTAAATTTTGAATTTTGAAAGGAGAAAAAACAAAACTCCCATGTAGTAAAATCTATTTTCAAAAATAAATAAGCAATAAATTTTGAATTTTGAAAGGGAGAAAAAAAAAAAACAAAAAAACTCCCAAGTAATAAAATCTATTTTCAAGGATAAATAAGCAATAAATTTTGGCTCTTATTACTTCCTGCCGCGACAACATGGAAACGATAATTTGAATAATTGTATTTACCACTGAATTCTAGAAGACGTGCACAGGAAATGAAGTTACATTTATGTCCAGAAGCAAAACAAGGGGCCATCTCAGCATTTGCTCAATGGATCAGGGAAACTGGACGAAAAACCTGATCGAGATGGGGGTCATGTCAAATGTGCATCTCTTCATCTCGCCCCTTTCAAGCCGGTGTCCCTCAGGGCGCTGCTCTGTCACCTTTTCTGTTCTCTCTCTTTATAAACGATGCGCCTTGAATCACAGGAGTACATGATTTCGTTTATGCTGACGACATAGCATACGCAGTGAAGGGTAGCCGAATCAACTTTGCCATTAAACGGCTTCAGCGTGCCGCAATTGCACTTTCGAATTGAAGTGCGGGAAACGGCTTTGCGTTGAATGCACAAAAATTTCAAGCCATTATTTTCACTCACAAACACAGTCAAAACACGCACACTGTCGCACCCATCAGCCTAGATGGTCACACTCTGGTGGCGAAACTCTGTCACCTATCTCGGTGTTACTTTTGACAGGAGTATCACCAGGAAAGCACATATCAAGGAGGCGGAAAAAATGACGTGGCGCATCACCTCTCTCCTGCCACTGTTTAAAAGCCGCTCCTTCAAGGAGAAAACTAAAATACGCATCTACTTCGCATGCGTAAGGAGTGCGGGGCTCTACGCGTGCGAGGTGTGGGCCACAGCGCCCGAAACGACCCGCGACCTCCTCGTTCGAGCCGAAAACTACTTCGTAAAAGTATCATTAAAACCCTCTCAAGGTGATGCTTACGCAAATATTCTTCTCTCCCACAAAACTGAGATTTCTGCAATACACACGCTCGCCACAGAAAGAAACAAATCTATTTTCACAAACATTGACATCCAACTCCTCTTGAGCCCATATACCTAATATTACTCCAAACACGCCACGAAACAAAGAATTTTCCTTCTGACATCCTCTTCCTCAAGTCTCTCTGACAAACACAAACACACTTTTGGAACTCCTCGCTTTTCATACACCAGCGGCAGCGCGAGCAAGGAACAGCTCGCAGTACTTTGACTCATATTTTTTTATATTGTTTGTGTTTGTACATATATTTGTTTTGTCACATATTTGTCCTGTACATATATATTTATTTGTCAAGTATTGTAATATTATTTGTTTGTAATGCATTGTATTGTTTGTTTTGTCACGTGTACTGTATTATTTGTTTTGCATTAGAAAAATTTAAAGCAGATAAGTTTAGGTAATTAGGCAATTAGGTTTTAGGTCTTTTTTCTGTAATACTATTTGTTTTGTTATGAAGTTTGTTTCTCATATAGGGCATTGCATTATTGTTTGTTAAAAAGATGAGTTAAAATGAGTTGCCATTAGGCAATTAAATTTGGTTTTAAAAAATTATTAAGTTATTAATATGTTTTACATTTATATATAGGCTCTCTAAGATCTACCGAAATTGTAATGAAGTAGAAACTAGTCTTAAATTGTAGTTAGATCAAAACAAAACTTTTACAAAATAATAAACAAAAATAAAAAATACAAAAAAAAACCGGAAATGAACACGAAACGGGAATGACAAAAACAAATAAAGGAGCAGCAACAAGAAAATCAGAAGGAAAAGCGAAGAAGTGTAAGAGGGGAAGAAGTGAGCAAGCGAACACGAGTGACTAAGTGAAAAATAAACGCGAGTGAACGATTACATCTAAAATCCCTGCGGGCGCCCAGTAATGAGACTATCATCAGGGCGCTCGCGAAAACCTCAAAACTACAAGAAACTTAACAAAATAAAACGGAAGAGCTCCCCCACGGAGCAGGTCGTAAGAAACTATTGACAGAAATTCGCAAGCTCCCCGGCGCTGACCAACCCTGAGAAAGACCACGACAAGATGGTCGAAACATCGGTAACAGCTGTAGATGCGGCGTCACCCGGACAGTCAAGAGCATTATACCTACATTGTTTTACAATTAGACCAGGTGTGGCAATCCAGCGCTCTCCGAAGGCAATTGCCGTCGGCAGTTTACGTGCCTGGAAAGGAGGGGCATAATTAAGGGGCAAGGAGGGGCCGCCTTCGAGGAAGATTCCACAAAGGCGCCGTCGGGGATACTTAGGAAAGGCTCGCCTCATGATACACTGAGCTCGCGTGATGATTCGTAAGCACTGAATTATCAATTACTGTCTATTAATGTAAATAATTATATATTTACCTAGCAAAACGTAGACTGTCTAGAAAGAAGATTATGTATAGTTATGTAAGTCGCTATAGAGATTCATATTTTTTAAACATAATTCATTATTAATTAAATACTTGGTCAAGGAAACCCTCTTCACGATATTCGAACTTCCTTTTGAGGCCATACAGTTCGAGCATAGCGTCTTCCAAGCCCGAATACTCCCTCCTAGATATTTGTCTTTTCGTTTGCGGAAGGGTTGTCGAGGGGTTAGTGTATTCGAGTACATTCACTAACCACATCTCTCTCGCGAACCGCAAGCCAGATTGGCTAGTACGAACCTTGGACAGGCTCGCCTGCCCAAGGAAGTGTCCTCCCCTCGGAGATAGGCAAACAGGAGTGTTGGCAATGGCACATATCATTGTTGCCCCACATTCTCCCTGCAGTGCCCTAATGGCCTTTTTCGGTGTATTCACACTATAATGCGTAGCCCGAGAGCCCCTACATGCTAGTCGTGGCCGGTGGAGGGAGCTGGAGAGCACCTAGATTGCGCTCAGAGCAGAAAGTAATCTTGTATCGCCAGCCGCACAACAGGATGTCTCAGAATAAATGTCACTAATTTGTAGGGAATGTAGAGGGGTCGAAAATTATCAGTTTTTTCAATGAAGATGTGGCGGAACATCACACAAGGAATTACAGAAGACAAATGGCCCTGATTGTTAGACAACTCCACATGCGGAAGTTCATGGAATCTTTGATTGCGTCATAACGTGACCCGCCAAACATTGAAACATGGGGATGTTTGAATAGATTTCTAAAAACTTCTCATTCTGTCCTTGGGTAGTGTTGTTTCGTGCAATTGCCAAGCTGATGAGACGAACTCAAGAGAAACAGTTCGTCTGTTTCGAGAACTGAAAAAGATAACATATGCGAAAAGTAAAAGTATAAGTTGGTTTTGCATATCTTAGCCTCGACCAAATGCTCTTGGCTGGTATCCGTTACCTTGAACGACTAATTTGTTGGGCATATTTCTAATCAAAATGCCAAAGGTGCAAAACGCTTTGATGCGTTGGTCGTGCATAGAAAATTGGATGGAATACATACCCAGATTGTCCGTGTTTTCCATTAAAATTTTCTAACTATTGGGTTCTCTTCAGTAACGCAAATAAGCTTTGGAACGATGGAGATGAACTTATAGGCCTAGAAATTGTAAAAAGCCGAAAAAAAAACAAAAGGCGCACGCCAAATAAACGGCCTGACTTCAAAGCATTTAATCGAGACTATCTTTTGCAAAAGAAAACTTATTCTATGGCTAGCAAGTGCAGTATAGCGATAGACGCCAAAGCTATACTAGAAGGGTTGCAGAGCGTCAGAATATTGCAACAACAAAAACGATGATAATGAAATAAAACAAAAAATCATTATTCAAGCGTTTACTACAATGTCAACCATACACATAGCATACTATTTCGGAAAACATCAGAGGAAAAGGTACGTTATAGACACTCCAGGCATCTCTCCATGGGGCACCATTCAAGCCGTGACAAACTTCAATTTTCCAAATGGTTGGTAGTGTAGTGCATGTAATCGTTTTGCACAACGGCATTGTGCAAAACGCAGCCTATTTATTATTATTATTATTATTATTATTATTATTATTATTATTATTATTATTATTTACTATATTTTTATTACATGGGGAATTGATGGAAGATTAATTTTCCGACCACCATCGCCATGTCCGTCGCCGATGCTCTCAACTTTGTCGTTAAGCTAACTGGTGTAAACGAGTTTTCTCCCAGAGCTCCACTCCAAGATCAGTCGGCTGCACGGCCCACTCGACGCGTAAACGCCAGGGGGATGAGGGAGTGGGCCGGGAGGAAGAGTGCAGCTGGAAGACGTCGCGAAGGGGTTGAGTGGTGGTGATGTGAGGGGTGAGGAGAGATGGGAAGATCAGCACACAGGAATGGAAATGGAGGATGAAGCATAAAGAAGGGAAGCAATAAGGATATTTAGACAGAAAGGACATTTAGAGGAGAGATAAGGATATATAGACAGAGAGTGGGCGAGAGCGAGTTGAGTTGTAAATGAGAGTGGAAGAGAAACAGACAGTACAACTTGGCAGAATGGTAAGAGTTGTAGAGAAGAAAAGAGTGTAAAGTGTGAGTGAAAGAGAGAGCTTTGGAATGAGCTAGAAAGAGAGAGTACAATAGAGGGAGAAGATCATTGAAATACAAGCAAGAGAGGATAGATGAGAAGCGAATGATGTATAAAGAGGGATTGAGAGATAAAGAGGTGGACGATTAGAGGTAGCTGATGAGCAAGCGAGGGTTGAAATGGGAAAGAATGGAAGAGATAGCGGATAAGAAAGACTCACAAGACCACGTTCGTTCATTGAGGATTTCTCTCTCATTCGCCCAGGACGAAAATTCGAAGGGTAAGTTGGCGAAGGCTACGGCGAGGAGCGTGCGCGTGGAGGGTGGAGAATAGAGATTGGGAGAAAATTCTAACGGCAGACGAGAAAGGCATTTCGACGCGGGTGGCGACGACTCAGCACTGCAAACGCTGCTGCCTTAGCCGACCACGCAAACAGCCAACGCCCAGAAGACTCCGCGGTTCAGCAAGACCTGTCACATCCACCTCAGCTCAATGTTATTATTTATTTATTCATATTTTTATTATTTATTTATTTATTTATTTATTTATTCATATTTTTATTATTTATTTATTCATATTTTTATTATTTATTTATTTATTTATTTATTCATATTTTTATTGCTTATTTATTCATATTTTTATTATTTATTTATTTATTTATTTATTCATATTTTTATTGCTTATTTATTCATATTTTTATTATTTATTTATTTATTTATTTATTTCTCGTAAAACAGATGAATTTGTTCCGTCGTTAGTGGCGATTATTGTAACGATATTGAAGGTAGGTTTTCTTGACTAGTAGTAACACTTCACGGAATCGCCAGTTTTATACGATCCTGTCGCAATGAGCTTGTAGCACGAATGATTCATTGTTAGGTTTGCGACAAATAATACGACCGGGTAAAAGTAACCCGTTGTAATGAATTATAAATTATTGTGTTAAATAACTTGTCAATTATATGACAAGTTTTCAGATGAACTGCTTTCTATCATTCGGTTCGCTGACATAAAATAATGTTTCCTCAATTTATCATGGTTTTTTAATATGTGCACCTTCAGCCGAAATAACAAGAGGGTATCTGTTCACACCCCGCAGTTCTTATAGTTATTGATTATGTTCTTAAAGTAATTATTTATTATGTTTTTATTATTTATTATATTGTTATTACTCTTATAGCAATTCTCATAGTTATTTGATTCCGAAAGTATTCATAATTTGTTAGTTTGAGTCATATTTTTACTTTCTCGCTACCGCTTATGCAGTAGCGCAGGCCTGTACAGCATTTTGCACTTTCACTGATCTCAGGAGCTGCGCTCCAACAACTTTGGTACAAATGCGAAATTCGGTGAAGGGGGAGATGAGATTCCACCAATTCGAATGCGCAATTTGAACCATAGCGCATGAATTGAAAGAGCAATCGGCGAGAACATGACGGCCACAGACAGTTCAAGTAATATTACCTTTCATATTCTTTTGTGAATAATAATAAACAATTTACATGTTTCTGGAGTGTTTCTATGCTACTGCAATGCAAATTTCTTGCCTAGAAAAAATATTTAAAAAAACATTTGAGTGCTGATTGCGGCTCAGCCATTCAGAATATCTAAGTAGTTTATTAGACAAAATTTGCTTAAAATTGTCTTAAGAGCTTATTTTCCAATTTTCAGCGTTTCTCCCCCGACACACCTGTATATAGAACGAGCCGTTTCGAGTGTAAAACACATCAGCGTGTTCCTACTAATATCACCAAACTCTTGACCGTGTTGACGTCAGTAGGCGTCTTCCTTAGCCGAATTGCTTACCTACGCTCCGTGAAGTCACTGAGCGTAATGTCATTGACTGACTACGACACTACGGGACAGCCAAAATTTAACTGAGGATTACTCCATATACGCTCGATGCTCAGTAGATGGCTAAAGACTCGTTGTTGCAATAAAGGGGCAACATAATTTTAAAAACAAGTAGCGTAGAAATCTGTTCGGCAAATTTGGATAATTTTAGAACTTCTTTGCGTTCTGTACGTAAGCGCAATATCACTTGCAAAACATATTGGAAACTGGAAAAGGACAATTGGGTTAAGATTGCACGACATACCGACAGATTTTTGTCACGCGGTTTCATTCAGGGCTGTCTGTAGTCGCGCCTTAATTCCAACATTTCACAAAGCGTATTTTTAGTTTGTTTTCGAAGAAAATTAATTTTCTTTACGATTATATTTAGCAGCATTCTTACTGATTAGACTTATCTTAAGCATAAGAATATGGACATTAGGGAACATTGACATTCGTTGATATACTGTTCTGCAGTAACGAATCATTTGATGCATATGCATGATGCATGATGCATTTGATGCATCAATCATATCACATTGTGTAGAACACGCTAATGGTATTTTAAACCCCCAATAAATCACTTTTATACAGAAGGCCCAAAGTTCACTAAGAATTTTAAGTACAAAGATAAATTTGGTTACAACAGATTTTAAATCACGCGCCTTTGATTAACATATGATAACTTCTTGAAGTGAGTGCAGTGTTAACAGCTGATGTTTGTTTGCCATTGTTGATTCACAATTGAGTCGCAGAAACGTCTGCTCAGAGAATTTTAAAAGTGGCTAAAGTCGAGTATTACATACATTGCCTTGTACAGGGGCTATTAGAAGATGACCTTGACCGTAGAATTACATTTTGCGAGAATTTGTTAAATGAAATGAGAGGATATGACGGAGTGTTGTTTTCTGAGATAATCTGGAGTGAAGCCACTTTCAAACTAACAGGCAACGTTAACAGAAACAACTGTACCAAAAAGTTTGCAGAGTACCATACTACTGTCTTTAAGATGTAGCTAAATCATTATGATGTGACTGGGTTGGAATCCGATACCATGGAGTTAATGGGAATTGGATTTTTGACGGCACAGTCACTGAAGAGAATTATTTGGAAAGATTAGCTATGTCATTCCAGAGGTACAAATAAATTATGAACATTTCAACTTATAGTAGATGTAATTAAAGCAGATGGAATTCCAGGGTCAATACAAACCCCACCTAACCTGACCTTGGCAGCCATTGCATTTTTCCCTTCTGGGACCACGTTGAAGAAATTCTATATTACAAAACAGCAAACAAAAGAGAACATGAAAAAAGCTTTTGGTATGTATTTGAGGAAATTGATGCATTGACACAACTGTGTAAACAAGTATGCCTAAGCGTCCCATATCGTGTGCAGCAATGTATTGATACTGCTGTACATCAATTTGAGAAAAAAATGTAATAAATAATCATGTAGCTTCAATAAAGTGCCAATTCAATATGTACTGTGTTTTTTACTAACCTTTCCTACTCATTTCAATAAACTCTCCTTTACAATGTGTAATTACTTTTGGGCCACCAGTAAAATATTATCAGTCAATATTGGTTGTAATGTCAGAAGTACCAGTCCTTAGATCTTTAAACAAAATATTATTTCACACTTACGTACTTCCTTTCCTTGACGATCCGACTCAATAGTAAGTAAATGAGGTTAAGTATGGTATTTATGTTCCTTTTTGGGTGTCTAGGGATTTATCGTCTCATTCCCTATATCCGATGCCTGTGGGAGATTTTCTAGATCAAATGATGTTGGACATATGAGGTTACGAGACCACCACTAAAAATTGTCATGGGTTGAAGATAAGGGATGAAAGACTGCTCGCGGTTCACGGCTCGAAGTTTAAGGCAACGATGTCCAAATGCAAGAATTGGCACCAGCCGCCAGACTGGTTCGCTGGAGTTGCCCGCGTGGCACTCGCATTTTAGTAGTCCAGAGCCGATCATGCCCGAACTTCGTGTGTTCCCGCCTGTTCCCCTTTCAAGGCGGAGTGAAGGCTACTCCCTTGATTCGCCATCTTATGTCTCGTCAGATTTTATTGCTTGCAACCCGTGATGCTTTCCAGCATATCCTTTATTCTTCTCTTTCGAAATGGATTCGTAAGAGTTGGGAACGAAGATCGTCAGAAGTAATCATTTTATTTAGTTCAAAATGCGAATTCTGTTATTGAGGCTGACTAAAAAAGCACCAGACCACACCCTTGATTCATTGACTGATTATTTCGTGTTTTTGGGCGTGTCAACCGATAAGGTCATTAGTTCTGGAAGTATAGTTCATGCTTTTTTTGGAGATGGTTGTGGTCTGCCTCATTGGATGCTGAGATCTGACACCGACCTACGCGTCAGCAATTGGTGTTTTCTTCAACCATGGAGGTGCCGTCGGTGCCTTCCATGGAGGCACCGACCCAGCCCCAGCTATGCTCCCAATTGGTCTCCCAACATGTGTGGTAGTGTAGTGCATATAAGTGTGTAAGTAAAGAGTGAGGATAGGACAAGAAAGAAAATTCATGCATGGCATTCGCCTCATGTTGATCGGAAAATCTTGGGAAAGTATCGAATAGAGCCGCTCGCTAGAATTCTCATCCAGACGGCGGCTGAATTTGACACAGCTATCTGTCTGTCAGTTCGAGCGGCGTCCCGGGCTTGCGGTCATGGGTTAATGGGTACGTGTGGTTAGCATATGGACATCCCCACGCCGTTTTCTGGTCTTCTCAACCTGAGAAGTGAGCTTTCTCATCGTCACACACCAACAGATACTGGGATATTGCAAGGAAAGAGCGCACTATAATCTGCCGCGACCGGGAATCGAACCCAGGATCGTGTCATGGAAAGCAAGCACGTTGACCAGTTAGCTACATGTGGGCCAACCCAGCTACCTAGCTATCGAAAAACCGTCGGACCCCGAACTTTAGGACATCTCGGTCAGAGGCACTGTAATTACATCAGTTGATGCCCTGAGCTGGTAACTCCACGTTGACCACGTTGACCCGGTAAGAATAGAAGGTGGGTCAGGTTAATTGAGCCGCTCACTTGTGCAGAGCTGGTATTGTTCTGCCACATTCACAGAAATTATCGAAGGTAAGCACTATGTTGACTTATCAATGCAGCCGCACTCTAGAATTCTCGTGCAGGGAGTTTTCAGTTATGACCAAGCTATGTAACTGGTGTCGGATTCACGCACTGTCGAGGCTCTCTGTCTACAAAGCTTCAGTTGCAGACAACTAACTGTATTGTGTGCTATCGCACCGGGGTGAAATGGTATCTAAAATATAATAAAGGTAGTGGCCTGCAGCAGCAAAAGCGTTGCTGAACAAACCCACACAGGTTTCTTTTCAAAAAGTGGCATGCACACTCATCGAGAATTACACTAAAAATACTCAGGTATTCTGACCGTTCAACATTCCAGTAAATATTGAATGTACAAGGTTACGCGAGACGCGACGTGTAAGCGGCCTGCCTGAGGTTGGATTACGCCGAATAAATAAGTAAAAGTTTTGTGTAGTGGCTTAGAACAGCATTTTTCGTAACAGCCAATCATAACTTTGGGTGCAAATATCAATTTTGGAGGAAGTCGGCTGAACGGTTAAGGCTCTAGCATGAACTACAAACAGGCGGCCAGAGAGACAGACAGACAGACAGACTGATGGACGGGCGGACGTCTGTTTTCGGTCAATCGATCTTTTGGTATCAAGGACCCACAAAACGTATATTCTAGCTACACCACGCGTTAGAGGATTTTAAAATATATTTAACAACTGGTTTTATCCACTTTTTCGTTACCAGTGCCCAGCAATGAGAGCGTTTCTGCAGAAAATTCGTCATTTTCCAGCGCACGATTACATAACCTTTTCTTCTAACGAAGTACCTTCGTAAAGTCGAGAAAGTGAAAATAAGTTCGTTTTTAAACGTGCAAAAACCACTTGAAGATATGAAAATGCACGGAAAGAATAATATTTTAGAACATACATTTATATTACAATACAATATTAGTATACAATACTTTAGAACATACATCTTTGATACAACAAAATTATTTAGCAATTTAAGTTGTTAACCTGTAGTTCTTAATTACTAGTTACAAACATTTTAGTATATTTACGGGTAAGCATGTTAAAGCTGTTTGTTTAGAAATAATCATTAAATAGAGATATTTTGATAATTCACAAGTTTTTATCGTTCTCCAATTATTCAGTTAATAACTCAACAGAATTTTGTAAACAATGAATGATCTTATGTTGTCCATGGAATGTTTGATTTTTTTAATTCATTCCGTTACCACGGTGATTACATAGCGTTATATTTGATTCCGGAATTTGCTGGGAATTTTTATTTAGTGTTGGAAATGCGAACTTTTATATTGCAAACGTTTCAGTGCTCTCCGTGTCACAATGCAATAGAAAGCCGCGTTCAATTTTCATCAGTCCGCATTTTCCTTTTCATTCTATTAATATAACGCAGAAACCACTATTTGTTGCTATATTACGCATTCAATTCTTTGACAATAGTATAAAATTATGTTAATGTAACGAAAAAAACAATAACAGTTGATATATTACACATAAAATTCTAGGTCACTACTTCTCCTCGTTATGAATTGCACAACATATTTTTATTTTATTTTGTGTGCTGTGGTCTCCTGCATTCGCATCTAGGCGCTTATTTGGAGAACCGCTACTTTCTTTGAGCATTTCCTCGAAAGGTTTTGAGGAATCTTGATAGGTAAGACTTTTATTTAACCCTGGATTCACAAGGCTCATCTCAACGAATAATCTTACACGAAATAAGTACAAGGTGGGATCACTGATGACCCCACCCTCTCTTAAATATTCTTTCTTTTCATATTTAATATTCAACAATGAACGATGCAATCTCTGTTTTAATGAAAAGAAAGTTTATTTATTTATCATTTGTTATACAATAAACTGTAGAACAAACTATATAAACTACTAAATCGATCAACTTGCAAACATGGCTACTATTTCGTACAGATAAATCTATGAGATATACTTGGTGCTGTTAGCATACAAAATAACTTCAGAAAGATAACTGTTGAATGCTTGATCCAAAACTACAGCTAATATTAGAAAATTATAAATGTAGCTTATCTTACTTTCAAACTGCCAAGAAACTTTGGCATAAAATTGTAAGGAGCAAAGAAAAAATAAAACTCAATCCTTAAAGCTATTCTTACAAATGGGTAACTTATGATGAATTCGTTGGCATTCTAACAAAAAATAAATGAAAACCATCAGCAAAAGCATACTTACATGTTAGAAAACTCTGTGACGTTAATTACAAAATGGGGTCAAATATAATTCAAATTACGTTTTATTTGATATTACCTGCTCTAGAATGACGACGAGAAACGATAAACAAGTCGACTGCCGGGGTGGAAGCAGAAAGACTGGAATGCAAGATACTATGACCGAATGATACCACTATTAAAAGCTGCTAATATTTAAACCTGATAATTTCACTCTGGGGTCACAGGTGACCCCATCCTTGTGATTCAGGGTTAATTAATTTATTTACAGTTTAACTAGTACTGCTACACGAAATACTTTCGCGAATTATTGATAACGATTATGTAATATTATTATATTGCAATTTCTCTCTACTAACAGTTCAATCTTAAATTATCTATATCTAAGAAACATTCTTAGATATAAATACTGACAGTTTCATAAAGATTATGTGAAATGATTTAAGGATCTAATATTGATAAATATATTATATTAAGAATGAAATCTGCAGCATCAATATTCAAGGTGAAGGATAGATTCGAAAGAATAACCATTTTAATTTTCAAATTTTTGAGAGGTTTAATGAAAATTAACTTACGACATATTAATACGCCAACTCTGTTCTATTAGAGAAAAACACTAAAAAAAGGATTGCTCTTAACTTGGCAGTTATCAAACGCAAATACATCTTACCAACACGAAAGATGTGATTGGAATATATGCAAGTTTTCTTTTGGATAAAATAAGTTTATTTCTTATTTGATGATGAGTGCTAACATGGGAACCACAAAGGTTCCAACAATGTAACAATGATAGCAATAAATTCCAAGGATTTGAATACATTCTTCTTAAATTGACAACTGTAATTTCCTGGTAAAATGATAATGATTGTCTATAATATAGTGTAAGGAAATGTAAATAGAATGTTAATAAATAAGACAATCAGATAACATAAAATATTATTGCTAAATAACAGGCTGGACGCGAGCACAGCTGGGTAAAGTGGATCACCAAACCAAAATCCTAAAGACAGATCATTGCGTTCTCCACCAGCAACGATGTCGACAGACTTACCTACCCAGCAGAAAA
Source organism: Teleogryllus oceanicus (assembly GCA_964035755.1). Classification (NCBI taxonomy): domain Eukaryota; kingdom Metazoa; phylum Arthropoda; class Insecta; order Orthoptera; family Gryllidae; genus Teleogryllus; species Teleogryllus oceanicus. The sequence continues at coordinate 231,246,739 of CAXIVR010000001.1, read as the reverse complement.
GAAGGCATTGTCGTCAGCAGAAAAGAAGGAAGTCTTCAGCAGATAAACGGGACTATTCAGAAAAGCAAATTAGAAGAATACATCCAAAATGAAAAACAGGCATTTAAGGGTGCAGGATCCATAAACCATCACACCTGTTTTTTTTAAGAGAAAGAAAGAAGGAGAGAGGGGGAGAGGGAGAGGGGGAAGGAGAGAGAGAGAGAGGGACGACGAAGACAGGAGCGCCTACAAGATGGCACAGAAACCTCTCCACGATATTTCCGGAACATCGAAGTGACGGTGGATGGGTGGTATTCTTGCCTAAAGGAAAGCTGCTGTGACACTCTGAAGAAAATGACTCAAGGGCTGCTTCCAGCTGCTCAAAGACAGGCCTTAAGAACTAAATCCATTGGAGCCAATATCAATAAGACAACCGAGGACGGCAAATGTAGACTATGCGAGCAACAATGGACAATCACCTAATGAGAGCCTGCAGCAAGATTGAACCGACAAATTACAAAACAACGCCGTGACGGATTGACCATCCTGCTACTCTGGAATATGTGCAGAAAGTATGGCTTGTAAGCAGCTGATCAAAGATGGAAACACAACTTGAAGATGGTGGTGGAAAACACAAACGCAACCATACCCTGTGATTTAAAAAAAAACAGCAGATCATTGATTAGAGCATAACATGTAAGATCTCATTGTCATCGTCTTCTCATCGCCGATAGTATATGCTTCAACAGAAGCGGTCATAACATGAGATTTTAGAGAGGATCAGAAATACAACAAAAATTAAAATTGTAATCGTGATCTTCATATAGAACAGGGAAGACTCTAGAAATGGAGGGTGACGGTTATCCTAAGAATATTTGGAATTGTGGAGGCTTTATCCCGAGACAGCGAAATATCTCGAGATCATAAGCCTCAATGTGGTTCTAGCATACCATCTGAAAAAGACATACACAATCACATACTTGGACAGTACTCCTGGAATTCCAAGACCCTTAGGTAGAACCAGAATCTAGCAAAGTATCAACCAGATAAAGGTCTGCAAATATTGTTAATAATATCAACAATGATGGTATTTGAATAATAACTACGCTCACAGCCTAAGAACAGTAAATAAAATCCTCTGTTATAGCAATGCAATATTTTAACAAACATTTTTCACGAATGCTGTAATAACATAGGCAAGTTTAATCGACCAATCAGAATTTTGTTCGAACCGTCACAAGAATTTCTCTAGCGTTCGAAGGAAACTCTGCCATTTTTGCCGAAGCGTTAGAAGGGACGATATCGTTCGTCACACCGAATTGCATAGCAAGAGAAATTGGTCAAGACGCAAGTACATAAAAAGCTTATAAAAGATGATCTATTTTACGATAATATGGAAAACAAGTGTTAATTGGAATATAAGAAATTGAAATAGTGAATGATATCGAAAAATAAAAGAAATTATCGTTAGTAATTTTTACTTTGGACGATTTAAGAAATTAAATCGAATTTTCTGGCAATGCAACCTCGAATGGTGTGAGAAACTGCTATAATAATAATAATAATAATAATAAAATAATAATAACAACGCTATAGGAATTGCACTGTGAGGAAGCAACATAATACTCGTTTTAACAGGAACTAGAAAGGATTCTACAGCAATCTTTCAAAGGGTAAAGAGTTTGTAAGTGATATGAAAAAGACAGAGCTTCTATCAAAGGCACAGATAGAGGACTTTTGGAAGTCTATCTGGTCATCGTGTCTTATAATCCGGATATGATGTGAATTGAATTGGAATATGACTAACGGCAGATACCCCTCTAATGCATGAACCAATCATCACCGTGGAAGTTGTCAAAGCATCCTTGAACAAAGCATATAACTAGAAGGCACCGGCCAGTGATGTCTTGCACAATTATTGGCTCAAAAAATTTACCAGCACTCACTATCATATAGCTACTATAATTCAATCTTTTCTTCACAATCCGGAATATATACCTTATTTCCTCACTGCAGGTAGAACGTACTTGTTATCAATACGCAGACACCGAAAACTAATTAGCGTGACGGAGAAATTCACAGACAACATGAAGATGAAATTCGGTTTGGATAAGGGCAGGAGAGTGAATATCATTCGGGGTTATATGCAAGTAACAAATTTGAAAAACGATAATAAACCAAGATTACCTTCATAGAACCCCGTAAAGCCTACAAATACTTGGGGTTTCAACAGTCACACCAAATCAAACACACTGCCACTGGCTAGTAGTTAGAATATACCAACAACTGAAGTGTGTAAACGATTGCATGGACTCTTAAAAACTCAACTCTCTGCTAGGAATCTTCAATGCATATATTATTCCAGTGCAAACATACTCCTTTGGCATTATTAAATGGAGCAATACAAACCTCGACAACCTCCAGAGAACAATTCGAACTGTTATGACTCAACACCAAAAACATCATCCCCATTGAAGTATTGAGTGTTTTACTCTTCCAAGATCCCAAAAAGGGCGAGGTATTGTAGCTCTCATGAATCTACACAGCTCTCAAATTGCATCACTCAAAAGATGCTTCCTGGAACATTGTGGGAGACTTCAGCAAGCTGTGAGCGTAGTTGATAAGAACTATAGTCCTCTGAACTTGAAAAAGTCTGATCCATCTGTTCAGCAATCACTGAAACCGGAGAGAAGATAACCTCATGGAAAGCGAAGGCACTGCACGGAGGTACCGTAGTGAGCTGAGCAAACTAGAAGTCGACATTTCTGCGTCGCACGTATGGCTACAGCTTGCGAATCTATTTCCGGAGACAGAATTTTCATGATTGTTATCCAGGACCAAGTGCTACCAACTTTGAACTGCAAAGAGAGATTCGACCATCCATTCCGACGCATGTAAAGGATGTGAGGCAGCAAGCGAAACTATCCAACGTGACAAGAGGATGTAGGGGGCACGCACAGTTGAAATATAGAAAGAGGCATGATGAATTGGCAAAGCAGGCCTACCAATTATTGGCAATGAAAAAAGGATTACTCGCCACTTCCTTGCCGTATTATAAAAGACGTTCCTCAGAACGTGCTTGAAAGTAGTGAGCACACTCTCTTCTTGGTTCGCTCCATTATCTCTGACAGACAAGACGGTGGCAATAAACCTGATATAACATACATCGGAACCATCAGTAGGCTTATCTTAATGATATATCAATACCCAACACCCACATCATGTTGGAAAACATCAGAAGAAGATCCAAAAATATATCGATCTTGCCCATAAAGTCGCAGCTCAGTGGAACTTCAGCAAAGTGACAATTGTGCCAATAGTAATAGTGGATCTTGAAAATGACATGTCGAGCCCTAGAGTGTCTTCACTTGGATGCCAGGTGTATATACAATATGCAGAAGGCAGCTATCTTGAATACATGCCGTATTGTAAGAAGCCACCTGAATCTTCAATAAAGCAACCGCACACCTGGTCATCATATCTGTGAATGGTTGACATACCGACCAGTAAAGAATAAACAACAACTATACCAATAATAATAATAATAATAATAATAATAATAATAATATGAATGACGGTACATGGAAAGAAAAATGGTTTTTTAAAAGTGAAAAGAGAACGCTGTATCGTTGCCATTCCTAATCAGCCCCAGAACCGCCTCACTGAATCGCACATCTCGTGAACGGGCGTCTTGTTCGCTGAGGGTGCGCGGGTGGGAGAGACTCGTCGCGAGGACGCAATCCAGCGGCTTACTATTAACGATCGGGAAGAGGCGCGGCGTAATCCAGCAGGCGAACGACGAGCTCGCAGTTGCATAATCAACGCGCCCGTTGCCGCCCGCGGGCGCCCCGCCGGCAGGGTACCTAGAAAGGAGGAATTAACTAGCGGTACTACAGCAGCACATATTTGCTCGCATGTTTGCTACATATTATAACGTGTCTTTAAACAACATATTTCATTAAGGAAAATCTCTATCGTCGATATTGTAGTTGGAGGAAGATGCCGAAAAAATATTGAACGTTTGCAATTTTCGAAATATCAGGGATTTAAACGAAAATGAGGCGCAGTGCCATTTTTTAAAAAGATCTTTATGGTATCTAAGGACAAAATTAGATAAAAAAATTGAAGCCGTATTTGAGAAAATGTTGAATATATTGATGAGGCTACATGCAAAGTACTCTTAGAAATTAAAATATCTGTTTCAAACTCTCAGGGCCTCCAGTTCGTTCAGATCGATCAAAAAATAACAATTTTGGAGAAAAGCGTCAGAATGGTTTAGGCGCTGGCGTTGACCAGAGACGTTTTAGCATCAATTGATTTTTCGATATTAAGGACCCATAAAACATGGATTCTCACTACACAACGCGTTAGAGAAAGTAATTTACTGTATATAGGAACATGATTTAACCAGTTTTTCGGTACCAAGGTCCTGGTATTACACGTTTTTCTGCAGAAAATTCTCCGATTTCCGGCACACAATTACAATAACTTTTTATCTTACGATGTAGGACGAGAAAGTAAAAATGTATTAAATTACATTGTAGCAACGTTATACTTGTAAGATGGACATCTATCTTTTCATTATGTATCGCATGAACATTATTACAAACTATATATTTTTAATTATTTAATATATCTGTTATAAACCCATACTCGGATGATGTTACATTTAAACTAGTGGCGCTACAAGAGCACACTTGTCTGTATTATTTGTAACGGATAGGTGAACCAGTGGGAAAAGTTCGCCAATTTGGACGCAATAGCATAGTATGTTTTCTGAGTCAAGGACGGGATACTTCACGAGGGGATCTTTTAATTGATCCAACACATGCCTCTGCGAGTGATTTAAAAAACTCCAGCTGAAAGTTGAACTCTAGCATGTAGATTTATCCGTGCAATGTGGTAATTATAATAAAATTTATTGTGTGCCAACCACCTGTTAGAAACTTTAAAATTTATGTTCTGACCTGATAGTTCATTGGGATGTCTACCATGGGATGTCTTTTCGACACCACTGTTGCTTCAATCTTTCATTGCTTGTGTACTCTGATTGAAACTGAGCATTTGCAAGATTTAAGGGAGTGAGACTGAAACCAGCCTCTACTATAGTCTTGTGCAGTGTCGATGTTTCTGCCCTCTCAAGAAAGTACTTTCTCATTACAGATATTTGTTTGGCATTACTGTTGGTTATATTTGTAATGCCACGACCTTCTTTTTCACGTGCTAGATTGATCCTCTCAAAAGCAATTTAGAATGGTGTTTTCGCTGGTAAAAATGCTCAACATCCTCAGAGTTGTTTTGGGGACAGGTTCAGTCCCAGAGAAAGAAGTTCATCTTATATCTGGAGTAAACAAAAAAAAATCTCGTACGATGTGGGCTGTTTGTAACAGAAATGCGCGCTGTCTCATGTTCAGAACGTTTTTGAGTAGTTTAAGTTAAGATTTTTAGGGATTTATTTGGGTAGTTTAAGTTAAAATTTTTACTGTCGAGGCCTTCCACCGATATGGGTGGGTATTTATTGACAACAACAATAATAATAATTATTATTATTATATTATTGTTGTTGTGTGATCGCATGGATCTCACGCCAAGGTTGGCAGCCCGAGTTGGTTGGCTGCACTGAGCGGCAGGTGCGACTGGCGGTTGTGGAGAGGTCTGCGGTCGGGCCGCCATGTGTCGTTGACCAAATCATCTCAGTTAACCCGGTTTGCGAGCTGATTGCTTACGGCTTGTTGATCTGCTTTCCGTTTTACGAGTGCGAAATAGTGTTTTGGGTAATTTGTTTTTGTTGTAGTAAATAAATGTTTTATATTAACATTCAATGTTTCCTTTTAAAACAATCAGAATTTTCAAAATTTTAAGCATTTTGTAAACGGTATATTATTAATGTGCCTTTTTTCTCTGTCTTTGTAGGGCTTAATTTATGTATAAATCTGATTCTGTTCCATTCGATGGAATAGGACGCGGAAATATAAAGTAATGGAATTTTCATATTTTTCATTCATTTCTTGGAGCAGCCTCAATGTCATATTTATTCATAACTGACATAGTATATTTTGACGGAATTAATCACTTGTAACACTGACGTTCTAAGAATTTTGTTTACAATTGTATTGCATACAAGGATATCAAAAGTAACATTTTCATAAAATTATTTTGCTTTATAACAAATAAAAGTAATACATTTAAAAATTTGAAGTGAATAAAATATTTTTTAATTTTGTTTATTTGACTAATACAAAATGTGAGCACGTGACCATTTAAACGACGCGCCGAAAGGCGACAGGCGGGGAAATTTTCTTCCTCAGGCGGCAGAGGGAGAGCGCCAGGGGTCGTCCATAAATTACGTACTCTAAAGAGGGGGATGGGGGTTTCACGCAGCGTTGGGTTGCTTCACGTAAGGGTAGGGCGTAATAGTTTATTCTTATGTAACATTGATATTTATTTCTTTAGATTTTTCAATATTTTCTTAAGTAATTCATTATTTTATGCGACAGTAAAACATTAAAATTTCAACTTATTATTTTGTTTTAAAAACTAAAAATGAAAGTTAGTAGGTGAAAATAGTTCAAATAAACGGTTATATTTTTTATCCATTTTTTATTGAATCTGTAATCTCTGGAAGAAAATATTCAGAACTGATATACATTTACGAGGGGAGGAGGTGTTCTCTCAAACGTTCCGTAATTATTTCGGGGGGTTCAAGGGAGCGTTACGGGTGCGTTATAGGGGGCAGAAGGGGTATTCAAAATACTCCCCATTTGTGTTACTAAATTTATGGACGGTCCACAAGAAGCAGCCCTGAGGAGGTCGTCACGGATGAGCAAGCGCCCAAGTCTTAGGCATCGCCCTTACGATTCTCCACCGCCGACACTGCGCTGGCCGGCGAGCCCCCGCTCTAGGGAGCATGATAGTGCTGAGCTGCGCGAGAAGTACATAGTTTTGAGGAACTGTGCGACGAAATTGGTATCTCTGGTGGACTAAGGAACTGCGCTACTATTGGACATCTACTGGGCGTACGGCAACTCGACTAGTCTTTGGTACATCTCCCAGATTCATAGTAAATTGGAAAAGTTGGTTGGAACTATTATGTATTGTGACTGGTATTAATAAAACTGTTTTTATACCGAGGCGTGTAAGTTCTAATTTGATCACAACATAAAACATTCCAAATGACGAGAAAAAAAATTCAAACGTGTTTCACATTTAATTGCATGTTTTTAGACCTGTAAACCATGTTTGCATTAGTTATACACTTCACTGTTTTTTAAGTATATTGAATTTGTATTATAAGAATATCATTAATTTTAGAAATATTTTCAAATCAAAATGTCTATAGGGGAAAAGTGAATTAGCTGTTTTTTCCCTATGGCAAGCTAGTGTAAGAGTTTCACGATATTCCAAAAATATGTACGAGTTTTTTTTAAATGTAGAATTTGCTATGAAAACCAATATTCAGATAAATTCTTTTAAATTATATCACTGATCTCACTTGCTCTGTAAGCGAATATGTTCATCTTCACCAACCTTTCCAGGCTCGTCCTGCCTGAATTTGATCAGCTTGAACTTTCGTTAATTTTTCCCACCTACATAATTGCCTTCATCCGGCACCGATCATGCATGGCACTAAAGGTTTCTGGAGCTGTTCTTTATGGCCTATACTTCATAGAATTTTGCATTTAATGAAATATTAGAATAGTACATGTTGAAGTCGTATATTGCTCGAACGCTTTTTATTACAGATTTCCTTTGAGCATCTTTCCCAAATAACACTTCAATGATTAATTTGAAGTGGATTTTTTACCTCCTACATCCTTATAAAATGTTGTTGGCGACAGAATCACTATAACCGTAGACAGTACAATTTTCATTTTATTCTTGCCTGGGAATTTCTTCTTATTAGCTTCATTGTAAAAGAATCATGAATACTCCTATTTAAGGCACTTAATTGGAATTAAATCTTATAATTGGATTCACTCAGGCAATTGACTTCACTTTTTCTACAGAATTTTTCCAGGGCAAGACGCTCTTTCATATTGGACAAGAAACTGTTGACTACTTTCATATTCACGTAAAACAGATTAGCAACAATATTATTGACTTTGTGTTAGTTTCACCTCCTTCCTAGCAGGTAACATTATTCAGAATGTGTAGCCAAATGCCAGTTGACTAACGTACTCACTGTTTTACTTAATTCCATTACATTCATTAAAATATTGTTTATTTTGATCTTTTCTTATTACATTAAAGCTATTTTAGTTTAACACTGATATTAAATGAGACGTAAAATTATATTTCAATAATACTTGGTTTCATACTCATGAGAATATTTTTGTTCAGTTTCAGAAAAGAAAGCAATTTAAAAAAATATTTGCTTTGACACTTTAAACATAACGCACCTCAGAAAGCTGTACTTCTCCCTGACATTTTCTTGCAGAGTTGCAATCAACAATCTTTGCCGTTTTGAAAACATGAAAAATTTTCGAATACATTGACCAAAGAGAATAGAAGAGGGCCATGAAAGGTTCCAAAAGCGCTAGTATCACTCAGAAAGCAGATACATTTTCTCAAAACAATAAGACTTCGAAAATGGGAGGGCGAGATGATGAGATTTCTCGTCCTTCCTATTCGGGCGGGATTGTGTTAATGAATTATTGTGAGGGCTAATATTCTTCTGAGGTCTGTCTTACTTTATATGTTCATGTTTCTGTTTTTTAATGCAAATATAATTTTATTTATAGCATATTTCTTAGCGAAATGTCACTATATAAATGAATATAATATATGATTGGAAAGATGGATTTGAAGTCAAATTGTACTGCGGGTAGCCTAACCGATGTGGCATGCGGTGCTCTGCATTTTCTGCAAAGGGGAAAGTCGGACAAGACATCTCCACGTATTCTAACGTCTCTGGTCAGTCCGCCCGTTCACCTATGGTCAACTCTTAGCGTTTATAAGGTTCAGACGATTTCCCCCAAAATTCATATCCCCGACTATCTGGCCGAACTGGAGGTACGGCGAAGTTTGAAAATTTTAAAAAATTATTTGCGATTTTCTACAACTACAAGACGTTTTTCCTTAAAAACATCTGATTTCAAAGACAGATTATTAACTATGGTCATGTACAAATGTCAGAAAATATGAAAAGTTTCCGCGTTTAATTTTGTGTTAAATTTAGGCAATAAAAATAGTTTCTCAAAAACGACTCCAAATTTTTCCACAATTTTTCCACAAATAGAGCAAATTACACTTATAAAACTGGCGCAGGTCCGAGTTTTGGTGAACACTTTCCATTGGCGAGAATTGTAAAACCGTTGCAAAACTACAATACTGATGACAGATTTTTCACGTACTTTTTAATACGAGTAGTTTTCGTACAATTCTTGCCTGATTCAAAGAGAATTTAAAAAAAGTTTTTCAAAAACGGATTTAACTTTTTATTTGAATATTTTCTTGGAATAGAAAAAACTACGCTTATAAAAACTGCGCAAATGTGATTACAGTTGAACTTTCTGAATTTTAGAAAATAGAAAAGTTTTCAAATTATGGGAGAAAGAAGGTGCTATTGTGGTAAAACTGATAAATATTTTCCTCTAGAGAAGTGTCAGGTTCTCTAGAAGACGTTCGTCGGCGCCGACGTTCTGAATTTTCAAAAATAGCAAAAGTTTCAAATTATGCACGAAAGTATGTGCTATTGTAGCATCCCTGGTTTGCCTAGAGAAGTGGCACGTCCTCTAGAAGACGTTGGCCGGCGTGGCGTGCGGGGGGGCGGGGCGGGGGGCGGAGCGGGGGGCGGCGCGGCGTGGGGTGTGAGTGATTAGGCGTGTGTCGGGGACAGGAGAGCCACCGGACACTGATCTCGGAGGAGGGGGCGCGTGGGCGGCTCGAGGATGCCGCGTGGGAGGGGACAGCTTCAGCCCGTGTGGGTGTAGCCGGTTGGTGCGGTGCATGAGGAGAGTTTGGTGAGCTGCATCGTTAATGTAGTTTTGAGTCAATTTGTTTTGAAAACGTTCAAACATTTTACTTTGCCTTCATATATCATGTAGATTTTTAGCTGTTTTTTTGCTGATAAATATGTAAGTAAATATATGTACTTGTATGGAAGGGACGGTAGAGGGTTGTTTTGCATTCTGAACTTCATGTTCTTTGTACTCACATATCCAAACGAGTCAATGTATTTTTATAATTTAAAAATCCTGGTAATATTAAACGTGAGAAATATTAGTAATTTACACTGATTGCTAGAGTTCTACTGGGTACGTGAGGTGATATACGTCGTCCGGCATCACGCTCAGTGCCATCTTTTCAGAAATAAAATCTACTCATGGTTTAAATAGTAGTTGGACTGTTTGAGAGATTTTCGAGGCATTGCAGAAGTCTCTTTGCAGCGAGAAATACTACACAGAGATTACTCAGTGCAAAAGCTTGTGCCGTTGCAGCGTTTGTTAACCGGAAGATTCCAGGGTTCGAGTCCCGACAATGATGGCTTTTCAACACTAGCTATATAGCTAAGTCAAATTGATGGGATGTCTGGAGAGAATTCTAGTGACCGGCTCGTCTGGCCGGTAGTTTTCCCCGGTTTCTCTGATCACTACCACTGCAGTTACCTAATAAACGGGACACGGGCCGCGTGTGAAATTTCCTTCCTCATTTTTCTCTCTTCCCTACCCACACTCACACACATAAACTTTCAGGCATGCATATCGGGAACTACAGCTTGCCCCGGCTGCGTGGGAAAATCAACTCGACATCCGACAATATAACATGCACTACCCTCCCGGCGAATGAACATAGCAGTGCACCCGCCCGATAACAATGAATCAACGAGTAACACAGGACATTAAATGTCAATACAAATCTAATATTACAATTCAGTACTGACTTGCCCATGATGCATTGTTTGTTTTTAAAACGTTGCTTCAATTTGACATCGTTTTTACCTGCATATTTTTTTGAAGGGTGAGTATTTTTTTGTAAGACTTTCAAATGGTTGAATTTAGCATCGTTTTCACTGGCAGTTTTATTTTGATTTGAATGATGAACTAACGATGTTTTTTTTAGCAATTATCGTCAGATCTGTCCACTGTCAGAGAGACGCAGGCGGATTGTCGTCTCACTCCCGCCGTGATCTGGTGGTGGTGGCCTAGCCTAGAGTGATGGCCTATTGAAAGTAGCTAATCACTCCATTTTTAAGAATTTGTTCTGACCTGGTATCTGAAGATTTATGTCAGTTGCTGGGTGCTGGTGTATTTCATTAGGTAATATTGAGTTAAGAAATTTTTTGCATCGCACCTGCAGCAAGTTCCTCAAATCATTTTTTCCTACAACTACACATGATTTCAGTTCAGTTCCAGTTCGACAATAATTACATCTCATCTTTTACATTATTAAGTTTTAATGTTTCTTTCTATGGTTTTCAAAAACTGTTATTGTTTTTTGTATATGTATAAATGGCAATATTCGAGATACAAGAATCCTTCAAAAATCAGATTGGCATTCGACGTAATTTACCGTTCTTCCTACATCAAGTAAAATTCTATTAAAACAATGTTGGCTTTCACGGCCGGAGTTGTAGTCAAAGATTTCTTCCGGGCTGAAGGGCCATTTCCATGGAAATATGTTTTCCACTGGACCACGGCCCTTCAGCCCGGAAGAAATCTTTGACTAAAATTCTATTGTACAAAAATGTACATAAAAATGTAGCACATACGCAAAAAAAGCGCGCGACCCACGCGCATCGCTGCCATGCCGCCCCCGCGGGCACGCGCGTCTCCGGCGACCCCGGGCCCTGCGCCGCACAGCAACAACGCGCGGCGCCGCTGGGAATATTGCAGCGCGGCGAAGCCCGAGGACGCGGTTCGAACCCGGCCGCCCGCCCCGCCCCGCCCCCGCCCCGCCCCGCCCCGCCCGCGCGCCCCATCGGCCCCGGCCCGGCCGCCGATCGCCGCCCTATCGACGTGGCCCGCCTCACTAAGTGTATTAGGCCGCGCGGGAAGTTGGGCGAAGGGCCCGGCCCCGGCCCCTGGCGCAAGCGGCCCACCCGCTGCGCGCCCCACGCCAGCCGCGCACAAGAGACGCGCTCTATGCAAAAGCAGGTGACGCCGGGTGTGGCAAGGAAGAAAAGGTGTGTGGTTGATTATTCATTGATTGGTGTTGCCGGCGGCGTCAACTGCTATGGACGTTAGCTCTATACGTCATTCGCATGTTATATCTCCGGAGGCGGTGGTGTTCTTCTCTCGTTGGAACAAGGGATCCGGGGTCCACCTACGGTAGGCTTGAATGATTTCCCTTCTCGAGGTATCTCCCACAAGCAGGGTCCCTCTCCATCCCGGATATGCTCTATGCGCTCGACTGGTCTCCCCATGCAGTAGTGTAGTGCATGTAAGTGAAAGTATGAGTGTGTAAGGGGAGACATGTGGACAAGGATCAGGGGAAGAAGATACGCGTGTTCCGTGCCCCGTTTGTTGGCTCCGGCATTTGACTGGCAATGATCGGAGGAAACAAAAAAGAACCGATCAGAGCAGCCAGACCCTGGAATTCTCTTCTATTCTACATATAAATTCGACTTAGCTATCTAGCTATTGTCGAAAATTCGCAACCGGGACTTAAATCCTAGAACTTTCCGGCCAAAATCGCTAAAAGAGAGCCAGAGAAAACGAGGGATCCCCAGGAAAACAAACGACAAATACCTTTTTCACCACAAATTGCATATACACTGGGATTCGAACCCCGGTAACGAAAAGATTTGACACTTCACTACGGACCGCATTGCTCTAAAGGTCTAAGCAGTAGTTTCCTGACCCAGACAAAATCTAATTTTGTTTATCAACAGAAGTTTGTAAATAGAAGAGCCTCGAGAAAACCAGCTGCAAGTCCGTTTTGTCCACTAGAAATTGCAAATGAATCGGCCAGCTATCGAAGAGCCGCGCTCGTGGCCCATAGTGAAGTCGCTAGCCTTTCGCCACTGAGGTCCGGGTTCGATTCCCGTCGAATCTCATGTGAAATTTGTTCCAACAAAACGAGTTTGGCTGCTTCACAAGGACTAGACCAACCCCTGTGAAGTGTCCTAAACCCTACCCATCCCTTATTCCCTCCCAATTCTGGCCGCTGGGTAGTGACGCAGGAGCGCGTAATATGAGGCGCGTACGCGGAGATGCTACCTGACGGTCCTCTTGACAACCGACTGCAACGTGACGTGACATGACTTAAAGGTAATTGAGGATTACTCCCGCGCTAGTTAATGGAGGATTACTCCCCAGCGCAAAGCGCTCAACGCCCCTTAAGGGATTTGGAGACGCGTTGCGTCAAGTTGTAAGACGCAACAAATTTTAAAAAAATAAAAAAAAAGTTCGGCCACAAAGATGGATAATGCTCAGATACATGACATGATACAAAGCTCAGGTGCAGAGAATCAAAGTAAACATTTTGAAACATAAATTTCATTATTAATTTGTGAAGTCCCAAGTACGCAACTTATCACGTTAAAAATTACAACATGTTTTCTGAATTAAAGGGAACGTAGGAAAACCCATCTCACGTGCTGCCAAGCTTTGAATGAAAGAAGAGAATCCTCCTTAATGATTCTTCAAAGCCATGTCTTGGAAGTGGTCCAGGCAGGTGAGTTCGGGGAAACAGCAAAAAATCCAATCAGAACAGCTCTGCGACGCAATTGAGCGACGAGTAGCGATTCTGAGAATTCGGCATCGACTTCGCTCGATTCGGTCAATCAGCAGCATCGGAAAATCCCCTCCGGGGACTCAAAGCCCAGATCCTCCGGCTCCGAAGACTCGTTTGTAGAGCTCGGAGCGGAATCAACTTCAGAAGTTAGTGTTGTAAATCTATCAATTTTGATTTTTCAGATTTACGGCCGTTTTGTTCGCCTGTATTATTACGAACGTCTTGTTACTCTCGTGCTTTTGCATGGCTTCCTTTATTGCCAAGTTTCCTGTTGAAACAATTGCAACTGTAGGAATAGTAGACAGGAGAAATAGTTTCTTGATATCAAGTAGGTTGTATGAAGCTATTGTTAATCAAGCCAAGAAATATCCGCATTTGAACTAAAAGATGGTTGCCAACATTTCTCTCTTATTTATTTTGTGTATAAAAAATATAATGTGGACAGAGGGAGCAAACTTACCGGCTCCGTAAATAAACGGATTAAATTTTCAGGGATAGCTGTAAGTCAATGATCCACGTGTATATGGGAAACTAGTTACGGTTTACAGAAGAATTTAAACGTCCTACATAGGTAGAGTCTGTCAAGGGGACTAAAGGTAAATAGCCAATTTTCACAAAATTTATATTTTCAAGACTGAGTTTCTTTGGGTTACAAAAGAGAAACGGACTTCTGGGTAGAATGATCATGGCCTTATTAGCATCTTTGTATAGTTTGGTGCAAAATGTTCAATAAATAGCGGATTAAAAAACGAAGTAGGAGTGACTCAATATCGAGGAAGATGTGCGTTCAAAGAAATTCTTAGCTCAATGATAATGTATTTTCCTTCAATAAGTAATATTTTCTTTTCGATTGTTTATTTTGGCAGTTATAACAATTGTCACTAATTATAGTAGTCATTACTCCCAATCACAAGTTACATTACTGCTTCTCCATCTTCTTCCAAAAAGACATTCAGGATTGGGAAATGTGGAAACAAAACTCCTGGTGAGTGCAGGCCTTCATGTCAAGTTCACGTGTACGTTTACGTGTTCGAGGCATTAGCCGAGCGATGAAAAGTTCTCGTCACCGTGAATGATAAGTCTGAATTAATTTAACAAACAATAAATTACGCTGTTTGGTTGTAAAAGTACATCAAAGTGACTTTGTACCACATTTGTAATTTTGTTCTTCCTGGAACAAAGTCACCCCCATTTCAAAATTATGATCTCGAACAATAAATGGTACGAATAAATTGAAGTTTACATGTTAAGTAGTATAAGTAAATTGTAAATAATTATTACATAATCAACACTTCAATAAAATATATTAAGTTCATAAAATAATAGTGAGAGTTACTCTCCTATAAAATCTCTTCCAACACTGAACAATTTTTATTGACAGCTCAAGCCGTAATAATCAAGAGCACGAACAGACCGGGGTTGCCGTTTGGTGTGTTCAACTTCTTAGAATGGACTAATGGTTAAATCAATTAGAAATACACTCGCCAACGTTTAATTTAACAGACATTCTTTGAAGTGGTGCGTGGTGCAAAGCCACCCTCCGTGATCTAAATTCATCCCAAATGACTGTAAGCTCAATTGAAACGTCACTCTTTTAATTTTCATCCTGTAAACAAATCAACCAATAAAACGACTACTTTCGCAACTCGCCAAAACTGACAGGAACTATCTCACTCTTCTGTTTTCCTTAGAAGCAATCATTGCCATTATGCATTCTATATTCATCGTTATTGTAGCGTCAGAGGAATGTGGTCGTGGCAGTGTGATATTCTGTAGTGAAGGTTAGTAATCACGCACCATGCCACAGAGGAAAATTCGAGAGTGGCTTGGAAGTCTCACTGAGACGGTTGTATCCGGCAGTTCTTTCCACTCTTTCCAATTGTTTGACTGGCAGTTCTATTGACACTGCACGAGTGTCAGTCAGCTGCCTTCGCAATGTTAAGATTCATTGGCTTTCAAGGTCACACGTTAAATATGTTTGGGGCCAGATGAGATGGCAATTGTCAGCATTAAAACGGCAACTGGAGCATCAATCGGAGCACATGTGGCAAGGTCCTTATATTACACGTCACTATTACATGCTCACTCGTATCACCGCATCTATTGAAGGGGTGATGCCTCATTATTTATGTAATTGCCATGTATGTTTTCCTGCAATAAATTAATAGTGTTGTCTGATTTTGTAATCAGTTGTTAATCGTAGCAAGCTATGTTCTTCTTTTCAACCCATTGCGATGGTTCTTCCTAACCTGCCATTTTCTGCAGATCATTATAAGTGCATACAATCAAGTATTATGTATTTAATTTAGTGGTTTGGCGTGTATCAATAAGTTTTTGAACTGTAGTAAAAAGAGGTTAGTTTCTTTGGAGAATAGCGACATGCCAATGCAAAATGGAGAATAGTAGAAGGGGAAAGCGCATCAGCATTCTATCGTTGCCCCTGCCACACTACTCCATCATCGCCATGCACCCAATCATCATAACCCATAAAATCTTCATATCATTCGCCATTGCTGGTATACCAGAAGCTCGGGAACATGAAATCGTAGTGGACATGCAAATACGTAAGAGACGAAACTTCACTGTTGTCGAAATTTATTTTCAGTTTACTTTACCACGGTCTTGCGTTCTATGTTTCCTATTGACGAGCAACTTCATTCACGAGGAGTACTGCCAGAAACATTTACAGTTTGTGAAGGGGAAGGGCTCTATGGCTATAGTTCAGCGCGGCTCGTTCGGATGAAAGAGATCGAAGTGAAATTGGGAGAAAGGGCTAGGAAATCTCTTCCGCGGCTTCATTGTCAGGGTGTCGCCGCAACGTTTGTACAATTTAATCATTTAAATCCAATTGAAAATCATCTATAGGTGAGATTCTAACACGAAACTTCCCAAGTGTAACTAGTGGCGCTAAAAGAGCACGTACTTTCTCGACCGTACTTTCACGCAAAGTTACGCGAAAGGAATTCGAATTTTCGAAATATTGTACTAGATCTTATTTAAAAACTTATCGTTAAGGAACAGTTTTTATTAAGGGATAAAAAGGCTCTCTTCATAATTGCAGTTGTATGAATACAACGAACAAATTTTGAATTTTTGTAATCAGAGCATTGTTGTAGCACTAAGTAATATTTTGATTTTGTAATTTAGTTACAAATTATAATTTTTTAAAAACCTTTCAAATCCTTTGCATAAGTGTATCATACTCTAAGGAAATACGAACGTTTTTGGTAGTTTATGAGAAAATAATTCGGTCACAAGTGAAGGATAAGTGGGGGACATGTGGAGAAAAGAAGAATTGTTGAATTGAAGACACGTTGAATCTGAAGGTATTCCTATTCTCTCTCCAATACCTTATCTCCGCAGAAACCACCATCCAACGAAACGAACGATCCGTCAACAGTAATGCCTTAAAACCCTTGGGGACATATTCATAGTCGTGACTTATAATAAGGAAAACCTTAAGGAGTTCCTTATAACGATTTCCAATTCATAGTAGCAACTTATCCATCCACATAAGAAAATCCTTATAACTATAACGAAGGTCCAAGTTATATCCATAAGTGAAGCCTCTCTTGATGCGTTGAAAATTGTCGTAATTTGACAGAAACGGAATGGACGACTATTTCAAAGATTATAAGGATTTTTACAGTGGCATCTTTCTTTGTAGCAACAAGCGATATTTACGTGACATGCAAAACCCGTTGAAAATGCACAACGATCAAGAAAAATATCGTTTTACTAAGACCTTTTGGTAACGTTGGTGGCTAAAACCACCTCTAACTAACTAGATATTTACTGATTTCACCACGTTTAAGTCTTTGTTTAAGGCACTGGCACTATGTAAGAAACTGTGTAGGTTCAGTTACTTCACGGGCGCACGCATATGGCAGTTCACGGCCAGTTTGATGGAGCGCTTCTGGCAAGATTCAAGAGGCTGTGAAGCAGCCAATACACTGTTGCCACACGAGACACTGCTAGCATCGTACTTATTATAAGGATCGTGTATGAATACCAAATGTGTATAAGCATTTCCTTAAATTTTTTAAGTATTTTCTTATCCTACAAGTGACGACTATGAATGTGGCCCTTGATCTCATTACAAACAAGACTACACGTTAAATCTATTTTGAAAACTTTCGAAAACAGTGTTCGTGTGGTGAGACGAAATGGCAGTCGAAATATTAGTCATTTGATCAATAAATGGGAAAATATTTCACACACACGAATTTGGTATTCTTTCTTCTTATTAACAATTCGATTCCTCACCCCGTTCTCAGATCGTGGCTCGCAAGTTTCGCGCATCTCTCCCAAACTTCTCGTACAGTCAAGTTTCTGCAATGTGTAGATTGCTTATGTCCTGCCGTTCATCTTTCGATAGTCAGTTCAAATCTTATTCTACATATTGGAAGGTATCTACATATTGGAAGGTAAGATTCTGTTCGATTCAGGCAAAGCGTGAATTACATCATTTTATTCATTGTGCCAATTACAATTCATAATATACTGAAATTCACACCTTAGCATTCAAAATCGATACGGGCGTAATAGAATACAGTATTGAACTAGCTTTTAAAAAATAAAAATAGTACATACATTTTCTACAAAATCAAAGGAAAAGTCAGATTGTAAACAAGTTGCCATGCGATATTCTGAGAAGAATCCATTAATTGATTATTTCGTTTTATCGGGTGCGTCAATTGATGGTCATTAGTCACGTAAATGTAGTATATGTTTGTTATGACGGGAGGTGGAGCTGTTCTTCCCCTGCACGTCGAGACATGGCGCCGACCTGTACGTCGGCTTCTGAGGTTTTCATCATTCAGGTATCCCCCAGCAGCGTGGTACCACCTCGGACGGAACAAGCTCTAAGTTCCCGACATGTGTGGTAGTGTGATGCATGTACGTGTGTGAGTGTGTAAGTAAGGGGTGAATATAGGACAAAGAAGTGAAAGACCGCATGCGGTCCGTGACATATTATTAACATACTGCTCCAACATCCGTCCGTTGCTAATCGGAGAAACCACAGACAACTATAGTTAAGAGCAACTAGCCACTAAAATTCTCTTCCAGGATGTGGCTAAATTTGACCCATCTAGCTAGTGTAAAACATTCTGTCATCTTCGGGAGTCAAAGCCTAGGACCTCCGGGTCAGAGGCACTGCAGTGTGATCAGTGCCTTGAGCAATCTCAGCCGGTGAGAAAAATCGAATTGTTAATTTATGATAATTGTATTTACTCATCGTGCGATAAAAAGAACTTTCTCGTCACTGAAAACTCTTTAAGGGGATTTGAATCGATCGTATGCAATTATGAGAAACCGCGCAATATGAGTGGGTAGGCAGATGTACTCCAAGTGTAAAATGTCTACCATGTCCAGAGCAAAGAGATGTGGATTTACATGAAATCTATGAATGGGAAACAATTCATAAAGTGAGCCACCTCAAAATAAATAAGGCTACAACAATACATATTTTTTCTTAATATTTGTAACGATTTCGTAATATTATAATGCTTCAACTTCAACCCTACCAGCACTTCAGCCATCAATTGAAAAACTCCCAAGCCAAACGAAACCCCAGAGTTAAAAAAAATACTCACCTTTAATTTATTGAAAATTAGAAAGTTTTAATGAAACGTTTGGTTCTACAACAGCACATACTTTCTTGAATTAATTATAAATTTGCAATTTTTGAAAATTCAGAGAGTTCATCGAAAATGGGACCCGCGCCATTCTTTTAAGTGTCCCTTCTGCCGTGTGAAAAAAATTAAAAAATTGGACTGGCGCACAATCATAGCGAAGTACCAACTGCGCTATAAAAGTATTAGGTTATGTAAGACGCTATTCCGCTAGTGTTTTTCGGATAGTTTGCCGTTAGCGCTGGCATCAGATCCGGGGTGGAACTAGCGTCTTTCGGGAGTGAGGGTCGAACTAACATCTACTTCGCCCGTTGAAGCGGGACTCGTCAGTGAAGATAACCCCCTGTCAGTGGGCGTGACCCTTTGTCCGTCGTCCCCGTCACGAGACTCAGTTCCTCTTCTGACCGTACATCTTTAATCACCTCTTGTATGTCAGGAATCTTCTTTTTATACGATGTGGTAAGGGAATTAGGGGTAGGGAATTACTATCAGACCTGCATCAGATTCAAGTCCAAGATACACAAGTTCGCAGATTATGATGTAGGGGAAAATGCAAACACATAAGCAAGCCGCCACACATCCTATCATTGGGAGTATTTGAAAATGATGCGTCCTAGTGCTTCAAAACCAAGTTTTCGTGTCCCTAAGACAGGAAGTACATTGCGACATAATCTTACTAACAATATCTTTCAGTAGTTTTGTAGTACAAAAACGTTCGAAGTTGACATCAAGTAAGACGGTATTTACTTTTAAAACAATTTACAAAGTGCGGAATGTTCGCATACCTTCTTCTACTTGTTGTTGTTGTCGTTGTCATTATTATTATTATTATTATTATTATTATTATTATTATTATTATTATTATTCCTGTACTTCACGACTAAAATGGTTGAAAATTAAATTTACTCCCGGTTGGAACCTGCTCTCTAGGGAGCAGTTCTAAGGACTGCCGATGCCTCTACAACACTTTGTGCAAAGTGTGAGCTGTTACAAACAAAGCAATTTCTTGCACTTCCCAGTCTTTTGATTGAACTGGGAGTTTATCCAAGTTCTTACACAAATTTTGCGGAAATCCCAGAGCTCCGATAACTATCGAGACGACCTGTACTTTTACGCCCCACATTCGGCTGATTTCGATTTCCAAACGCTTGTATTTAAGACTGGACGGAGCGGGTTGCTTTCCACGGGTCACTAGTTCGATATCCGAAGCTCGAAGGACCATGGACGTGGCGGGTTACCTTTGCTTGTAGTGGACTGTATTATTGGTTGTTGAAAGTAGGTAGGCAATCCACTCAGTCCCTTTCGACGCTCGTTAGGAATTTTGTAATAATGTGGATTATCATAGAAACACACTTCTCACCTTGCAGAATGATGTTTAATTACCTTGGAGTTGTCACAATTGTTCTTTACAATGAAAATACACGTAAGTTATTGTTCTCAATGTGAGAATACAGGAATCTTCCATCTTGAATCACAACACATTAATTAGTTCAATACATACACAATACTGAACTATAACAAATTGAAACAATGTGGCTTTCACTTGGCCACAGCATAAGCACAGAATATTATTTTCTGCATAAGAATTTACGTGATGTTTTTAACACGGAGCCCGAGATATACTTCTCGCACTGGCTGCTTCTCAGCGAGTGATTTATACACAATGCTGAACTACAACAAATTAAAACAATGTGGCTTTTCACTTGGCCACAACATAAGCACAGAATATTACTTTCTGTATAAGAATTTACGTGATCTTTAACACGCAGCCCGAGACATGCTTCTAGCAAGGGTGCTACTCAGCGACTGATTTCTGTTCGGTTTGCGAGTTCTATCGGGCACGCGAAGAGGGGATTTGAACTGATTTGAACTGGCCAATTAGCGACTGCTTTTCCAGCGGTTGCAGTATGGCGAGGTGGGGTGAATTTGAACAGTCCAATAGGCAACTGCTAGAATTCGAATATGTTCTAGAAGGTTTTAGAAGGTTTGGGTCACGCGGCGCGGTGGTGCCGGTCGGCTCATGGAACTTCCCATGCCGCGCTTCCGGTGTTGCCGCTTAGGGCGTAGGAAGCGTTTTATATTTATACGTCCCCTTCTGTTTTTGCGTGTGGGCCCGAACAAAACGTTTCCCTGTCTCCTTGACAACGACGTTTTGATCGCACGGCACAACCACATCTACAAGTAGACATTCTTTCCTTCAAATCCCGAATAACAATATTTGGTTTGTTTGCCTTAATCAATTTGAATTTGTTGGGCGTACAGTATGGTACACAGTTCAACAGACGTCACCGGTTTTGGTGAGTGTGCGTACCACTTGGAGCATGTATTTGGAACATCGAGGGCGGTACATTTCTGCCAGTGTATGTAACTACACACACTGACGTGTCTTTTCAAGTATTCGATCTCTGCTCGAATTGGACAAGCTGCGACGATATGATCAATGGTTTCTACTTGTTCGTAGGAAATGCGGCATTTATCATCTTGGGAACTTTTGAAAACCGCTTTATCATAATGTCGTGTTCAGTAAAAATGCCTATGTTTCACATTCTTTGGTCAGATTGAATGACTTGACTCATTAGTGGGTCACCTTGATGACTGACTACAAGCTTTCACATTCCGACTATTGCGGTGTGCCAAAGGGCTTCAATTTGTTTGCGGTCTCCTCCTCTTTCCTTACGTCACACATAAAGTCTATGTACATCAGCTGGAGGGTGGGCGACATGATGCATTGTAAGCAGTTTTCCTCTAGTCCGAAACTATCCTCGATTACAGGCAACACCAAACTACCTATACCAGATATTTTATTCTTAGAGTCACGATCTGACTGCAGGACAAATCGCACTCTTCTGTAACACTCCCTGCGAATTCTCTCTTTCATTGTGTCGTTCGAGATGTTGTCACATTCTTCATTGGCCAGATATTTGTAAGTTTCACTTGTAGATCTTGATCACAGTGTAAATATCAATTTCAATGCTCTCTGACGTTGTGATTTTGCCTTTCTTTAAATTGATTGTTGCTACTTGTCAAAATCGTACTACATACAGATGTCATTTATAACCTCATTGATCACAGACAGTATTTGGGGGAGAGAAGAGCTTCATTCTAAGATTATGTAAAACAAATGTCATACTGGTCATTCGTCACCATGGAGCTTGTAACCAAAGTCTGTATGCGACAGCTGTCTGGAAAGTGGGATCAAACTAATGCAAAGCAGTAGAGGGGATAACGCATCACATAGGAAAAATAATTAAGTTAATATGAATACTTGTTTCTACTGCTTCCTTTCCGATGTTTATTACTAACCTGGTACTACACGAATTCACAATAGCCTTGCAAAACTCAATAAGTTTAGGATGAAATCTCTAGGGTCTCTAGGGTCCTCAAAATACATATTTTCTTCCTCTCTTAGCGTCAAAAATAATAATAATAATAATAATAATAATAATAATAATAATAATAATAAATATAGTATTGCGATTGCTCGTTTTTGTATTGCTAAAGATAGATTCCTAACTTGAACATTTGTCCAGAACTAGGCGCCAGTTGTATGCAAATTATTAAACTTGCATCCGAAAGCCAAGTTCTCGGGCTCAAATCTGTGGATGAATTAACGAAGGGCGAAAATATTCATAGTGCAATGTGAAGTTTGGGATATGAAAATCTTTTAAGAATGTCCATATTGGCTGATTCGTAGGTTCCATATTCGCTCATCCAGAGAACACTGCAATCAACAGTAAATACGACCCTCACTGTTGTGACGATCCCTAGCGGCTAACAAGCGAGACAAAGGACAGTTGGTGGCGATGGAGACTCTTGTGAAGTGAAGATTAAAGTTACCTAGTATTTCAGCTCAGGCTGCGGGTGGACGACAAACAATGATGGATTGATTATTTCATGTTTTCGGACGCGGCAAATGCTGTAGAAATTAATTCCGTAAGTGTCGTACATCACGGGAGGTGGCGGTAGTTCTCAGCAGCTGGATAGTGAGATCAGGCGCCGAACTACACGTCGGCTTACGGATTTCCATCTTCATCAGCGTGACATCGCGACAGCTGTAAGGTTCCGACTGGACTTCCGACATGTGTGGTAGTGTCGTGCATGTGTGTGTGTGTGTGTGTGTGTGTGTGTGTGTGTGTGTAAGGGGCGAGGATAAGATAAGGAAGTGATCTGTGGCCGGTTTGTTAGAGTATTGCTCCGGCATTCGCCTATGGTTGATCGGAGAAACAACAGGAAACTACCGATCAGAGCAGCCGAACGCTAAAATTCTCCTCTAGACAAGGCGGATGAAATCGATCGAGCTAGGGTAGAATTTTCCTCCACAGTCGGGACTCGACCAATAGGATGTCCTGGTCAGAGGCAATGCCTGTTTAGTCGCAATTCACATTGACGTGCTTCAAGAGACGGGTAATCAGTAAATAAGAAAACAACTAGGAAAATGTGTCCCCGCGTGTAGACATATATAGGACAATGCGATATATTTGGGAATGTTATGACAGATGCATGAGCCCAGGGTGCGCATAGGAGTGAGCGTTGTACGCTGTGAGTGCTGCTGATGCCAGCAACGCCCATTCTTTTGTGGGTACTTTCTCTGTGAGCACAGTTGACGGTGCGTCGCTATAACACAATGCCTTCAGATATAATTATACACTAGTGTCTTGCAGTAGCAAAACTGCGGCTGAAGACTTCACACAAAATTTGTTCTCAAAGAGTATGAAGCAAACTGATCAATAACAACAAATATGATACGGTTGTATAAAAGTGTATTAAATTAAATATTTTAACAAAAAGGTCTCTACGGATACTGCAGTAACAAAATAATATATATGGATACACAGTATAATACTCTCATTTCTATACATGCCATAGATATCAAAAAATGCCTGTTCCGTAACGCAACACGTGAATATGAAATATTTAATGGTGGGGTGGACTCTTTTTGAAGCCTTGCTGTTGTCTGATGTCTACAGAGTTGTACACAGTGACGCAGTATGATAATTTAGACGGTACGCACAGTGAATATAGTGTGCAATAACAAAATCATTTTTTTCTCGGGCAAAATCGTAACTATTCCATCATTTTTCCCGAATTCCTGTACATGTAACGGAACCATAGTGACCTTTTACATCCCCTAAGGCTGCATAGTTTTTTTTATATTTCTGCGCATTTAGAATTAGGGATATAGAAAATGAAAGAAGCATTTTTGTTATAAGTGGTTGTGGCTGTGGTCGTGGCTGTGGCATAAACCTTTGAAAGATATTTGCCTACATATCTACCGACTAAGTTGCCTCAGGACATCAACTGATGTCACTGCAATGCTTCTTCTGACCGGGAGGGTCTAGGGTCTGCGTCACGACGATGGTAGAATTTTCGACACTAGCTGTATAGCATGGTTCAACCGCTCTCTGGAGGAGAATTCTAGCGATCGGCTGCTCTGATTGGTAGTTTGCCGTGGTTTCTCCAATCAACAAACTAATTGGCGTCGCTAGCCGAATTGCTTAACTACACTCCGTGAAGTCACGGAGGTTAAGCAACTCAAGAGACTGCGGGTTCCAGGGATCTAACAGCACCGAGATCCTTACCGAAAGGGAATTACTGACTATGACTGACTACGACTGACGTTGACTAAGTTAACGGAGGATTACTCCACGTTTGACGTCCACACGTAGTCATAGAACGTTGTTACGAAAAACTTAATGGCGCCGAATATAATTAATAAATAACCCACGAATTCCGAAGCAGTATCGCAGAAAACGGGCCACGAACCGCACGCGATCTTTCCATCGCTTTCCTTGTCCTATCTTCACCCCTCAATTACACGCTGTTACATGCACTTCACTATTACACCTGTCGAGAGTTCACTCGGGAGCTTAGAGATTGTCCTGGCTGGGGAGGTTACTCACTTGTGGGAGACCGACATGTAGGTCAGTGCCGGATCTCGCCATCCAACTGGGAAAGAACACAATCATCGCTCGTGATACAACATGCACTTCACTGACGGGACTAATGTACACAGCGGTTGACTCGATCGGAAACCCGAAATAATAAATCAATTCTAGGTACATCCTATGTAGGTAAGTTCCCTGAGCAGACCCTGCAGAATTTACATTGTACAAAGAGAGTTCTTGGTGGCGTTTCTTCGGGGTCAACCTTCCCACTTCTTCTCAATCCATTACTCTAATTTGAGCATCATCATCATCATCTCTGTTGGTCTAATCTACACACTAGTTGATCACTCATAGGCTTCAATAACTAGCACGATTATTCTTTAAATAATATTTGTGATACATCTTGTGCAGTTTCTTTCTTGATTTACTTAGTTTATGGATATACGTCTGCGCGTTCGGCGTACGCCGGAGAGACGCGAATGGTCACGGAATGGCACGAAGGGGTGCGAGAGAGTTGGTGCGAGGGGACGGGGCAGGTCCGCCGGCAGTGGTGGTGGCGCATCAGGCAGCGATACTACCTACGCGACGCTGCCTCATCACGACAACCGCGTCTTCAACAACCCCACAAAGTCTTACACGTTAGAGTAAATATCTGCTACTGAGAATTAATAAATGCCCTTCCATGGCCTTCTTTTTCTTATTAAGGCTCTACAACATTATTAGCTGCTTCTTTTCTTCTGTTACCCAACAGACTACCATTCGTTTATGTACTGGATTTAGCCATCAGTTTTTTAATTTCATAATCTTCAGATCATTTACTTTATTACCATTGAATTGTTTATTGCATTCCGTTTGCCCTGGTTGCTATAGTGTTCTATTTTAGGACGTTCATGTCGTAGATAAGTTTAAATTGTTCTTCATAAAATGTAGAGAAATTGGCTTGCACGTCCGGTTCACACTATTGCAAAATATATATTCTCCACTCGCGCAATTTGTGAAACTTTATCCCGCGTGTTCGCCCTCGGCAGATGCGGTTCGCCGACGAGGAGTCATGGAATGGCGTGGAGAGGCGCCCGCGCGAGGAAGCGGTGTGTACGGGGGTGAATGTGACGGTGTGTGCGCCGGGAGATCCACCCAACGCTGCCGCCACCATAGACGCCAGCGGCGCTACAGACGCTACCCACGTAACCGACGCCTCCACCGATGCAACTACCGACACCGCCGCCCCCCGCCGCCACCGCCCTCGACGCTGCCCCGCCATTGACGCCTGGACCGATGCCACCCCGCCGCCCCCGCCGCCCTCGCCGCCCCGACGCCCCCGACGCCCTCGCCGCCCCCGACGCCCTCGCCTCCACCTTCGTTCCCGCCGCGATCCGCGACGCTACCAACACCCCTCCTCCACCGCCGCTGCCACCCTAACGCCACCTCCGCCACCAACGCCTCCACCGATGCAACTACCGACGGGACCGCCACCCTCGCCTTCGTCCTCGTTCCACCGCGGCCCGCGACGTGACAAACACCCCTCCTCCCCCACCGCCGCTGCCCTCCACGCCGCCTCCACCGATGCAACTACCGACGGCACGATCGTCCCCGCCACCCTCGCCTCCACCCTCTTTGCCGCCGCGGCCTCCGCCCCTTCCACCACCGCCGCCGCCCTCGACGCCGCCCCGATGCCGCCAGCACGCTCGATGACGCGAGGCGACGCGGCGCGAATCGAGGGCGGCGGCGCGTCGCGGCGTCAGCCCAACGCGCACCGCTCGCCCCGTCTCCGCAAGACATGCGTGAGGAGCGGCCGCCGACGGGGCGTCCGATCGCGACCGCAGCCCGGAACCGCACCGCCCGAAAAACACGCGCGAAAGCCCTCCAACAACTCGGAGTGGCCGCGATAGGACCGGATGCACAGGAGTTCAACGCGAACCCCATACGGAGGGCCTCCGCTTGTCCCTCTAAACCTCCCCGCCCTCCCCGACACAACACATCCGCCTCTCCTGCCTACGTCCCCGCCCCCGCGTGTCCTTCCCAGCCCGCGCTCCGCCCACCCACCCACCCGCACACACCCACACGCACGCGCTCCCGCCCGCCAAGCGACAGACGCACGCACGGACGGACGGACGGACACGCAACTGGACCCATACATCATAATTACGGCCGGCCGCTGTCTGGGGAGATCTGAGTACGCCCCCCCCCAGCTCCGCACCCCGCGCCCCGCCCGCCGCGCCCCGCCCGCCACGTCCCCCTCCGTCTCCGCCCCGCGGCCCGCCCCCACCGCGCAGCCACCGGTTGCCGGGGCAACCGCCCCTCCTCGGTCACCCTTCCCCTCGTCGCCAGCATTGATCCGCATTCCACAGCACTCGGCGGCGGCGGTGGCGGCGGCCCGCGGGCGGCGCGGGAGGCGTGGGCGGGGGCGGGCGGCGCGGACGGGGTGGCCGGCGAAGCGGCCGGCAGGGCGCCGAACTCCGGACCGGCGGCGCGGCGGCGGCGCTGGGCGCGGCCCGAGCGGGGAGGAGCGGGGTGGGTGGGGCGGGCGGGTCCGAGGCGCCGGCGGCGGCGCTGCCGGGCGTCGCGCGTGGCGTGCGTCGCGGCGGCGCTCCGGCGTCGGGGCGTGTGCGGCGAGGAGGCGGCGGCGGAGGCCCGCCCCGCTGCGTTGCGTCCGTCCTGTGCGTGCCGCGCGCGGTCGCGCCGCCGAGGTGCCCCGCTGCCGCGCCTGCCGCCCCGCGCCCCGCGTCGCCCCGTCGCCCGGCCGGCCGATGGGCGCTCGGTGCCGAGCGGGCCGCGAGCGCGCCCCTGGGAGCGTCCGCCCTCCAGGACCGCCCGACTAGTTGTGGATTACATGGTCCTCATTAGCGGCGAAAACGCCGGGAATCAACAAGCGGACGTGTTCGCCAGATGAATTTGCCGCGTTCATCTACACGCGCGTGATTTCTTATAGAACTTCCGCGGTGCGCCCAAGTGCATCCCTGGGTTCTGCATTATTCTCACCACTCTTTCCTTCAGTATCACTTTTCCTTTCTTTTCAGCAATGAAGCACTCTATGTCCTCATTCGAGCACTAGGTTCCATAGCCGTTTATTACGCACGTAGTTTTGTTATGTTACGTTGTTAAAACTGTGTACGTGTTTTCCATTTAATGCTTTCCCAGGAGTATTATAATACAGATTTCGTATCTCCTAGTACAATACATGTAGAATTTAACTTTGTTCACGAAAGCTGAATGTCGTTTCATTTTGTGTTGTATTGGCAATATTCTTGTAATTTTTCATAGTTTTCATCCTCTCGAAATCAACTCTGCAGAAATACTTCGCCAATGTTGCCGAGTAGTTCCCTCGTTAAATATGTGAAAATACACACACATATGTATATATAGATATGAAGACGTGACGGATAACCAGAAATTAGGTTGAAACTTATTTTCTGTCAAGAAAGTGACAACTGTATGGACGTGTGGAGTGAACTTGTTATCAAGAAGTATCTACTGAATTGTACTTTTCCTGATACTGTTAGAAGTCGTGATTATGTTCCAGTCGGACCCGAATTACAGTATCTTATTTAAAATAAACGTTTCAAAATTAAAAAAGTCGTAGCCAGACCATTTGAGTAGATAGTATTAGTGCGGTTTTTGACATCTACAGTAAACTATGCTGATGCATTTGTCAACTTTGTCTCTAATCGTTTTTATGATACAACATTACGTGATGATACGATTGATTTATGATTCCAAGCACGTGTTCTGCAGTGGTCATTAGCCCCGTTAGTAAAGTGAATGTTTTATCTGCGGAGGTGGCGATGTTTCTCCCCTACTAGATTGTAGGATACGACGTACACGCCGACGCCTTATCTCCCCATCACTATTCTGCCTAACTATATACCAAAGGCTGAAAATCCGCCACCGTCGGGAGTCGAACTGTACGTTCTCCCAATCAGAGTCGCTGAAAAGACAGCAGAATGCTGGCTCTAAGCTAATTCGGCCAGTTGATGCAACGAGATGTCTTGCTGTTTACAAGCGTTTTTCCACGCATCATCAAACTTTGTATAAAAATTCGAAAACCTCTTCCATAAAATGTATTCGTTAGAAAAAAATAAGGATTTATGATATTTTTCTTACTACTCTAAGTTTCAAATAGCTTTTTTATAATTAAAAATTCCATCGGGAAGTTGGACATATTTTTAGAGTAATAATTTCAATCAAAATACTCAAGAATAACATAATTACTATTATGTTGGAAGACGTTCACGAATTTCCGTGCTCATTAAAAATTTTTTTGGGAAAATAGTAAACAAAACTATTCAAGTAGACATCTGTAAACCGGTTGCTTGGATTCTGCCAGCCGCAGCCCTTACTCAGTTTGATTGCATCCACCCTCCTCCGCGCGCTGCAACTTACGTCTTTCTTCCACTAGATGGCTCGCGTGGTCACGTCAGCCTTCCTGCTCGCTCAGATGCTCGCTGGGATCCGGGCTCTTTTTGGACGGAACTCCCCAGGCGCCGGATGTGAATCAATGTCCCAACATTGCCCAGTTCTTGCTTGTCTATAAACATAAGAACTATTACTTATCGTTAGACCTGATGTGGAGCTGTCGATAATGGTTCTAATTGTTACGTGTTCCCCTGGTGTAAAATACTCGTACATACGACGCGCATACGCGATTGTGCAGTAACCAGCAATTATTTAAACCAAATGTGAAACTGGCGCTATTTAACGGAAGGTCGGTTGGCCAAATACTTGGTTGGCAGCATGTTGTTTATCCTGATTTAAAGTAATGATGTAAATGGATTTAAAATTAAAATTTAAAATAAAGGAATACTCAACTGTTCAGAACGACGAAACTTAAAAAAAATTCTGGTCGTTCAGATTAAAAAAGCTTCCGTAAACGCATGGTCGATTCTTTCTCCATGTGATATATCAGCGTGATTGATTTTGTCAAGTGTGAGAAGAAAATAATTACTACTTTGCGAGCGCCGTGAGGAGAATCTCGTGCATCAAACTGTGCGCCACGTTAACTCACTCAAAATCAAACTGCGCGCGCCTTTTAAAAATTGTCGAAACAGGGCATCATCTGTTTGCATCACCTTTCTTAATTCCAACTTGGATTTATGGGACGTGCAATTCACATTAATATGTCGCAAGCTAGCAGCAGCGATAAATACACTGATATAAAAGTGAAAGTACAGCGCCTTTCATACAGTGTACGATCAAAATGGCGTCATACTTTGAGGACTTTCCATGAAATTATGCGTTTAATCTGTTACTTGGGTAAGTACTAATTTTAAATAATTATTTTATTGTTCACTGTTTACATATGATTTTGTTGACGTTAATACATGTGTAATTTGTTTCTGTACTCAATTGTAAATTGTAGAACCACTGAAGGTGGGAAGAGTGTTCCCGCAACACGTGTCTGGCTATATGTAATCATAATAAAATTACATTTAATACTATTGTGGTAGATACCTCATTGACCCCAGGTAGTTTATCATGGAGTACTACAAAATCTCCGCTCCCACTACAGAAAAAAATCTGTTCCCTAAAGACGGATCTTTAAATACGTTCATGTTCAATTTTCGAAAAGATAAGTGGTTTTCGCGCAATTTTGTGACAAGAATAGGCAAGTTTAATTTTTTTAAAAACATCTCCAATTTTTCTTATACATTTCTGTACATGAAATTAATGAAAATTATAAAAAAATCATTTTTTCAAAAACCGCTCCAAAGTTTTTCTGTAATTTTTTTCCACTGATAGAACAGGAGTCTCTTAAAAGAATGGTCTCGTTTTCGTAAAACTCTGAATGTTCAAAAATGGATAATTTAGAAATAATGTTAGAAAGTGTGTGCTGTTGTTGCACCATCTGTTTTTCTTCTGGGCAGAAATGTAGATTTCCTATCTGTTCACTTTTTTTTGAGCTCAGCGAGGAATACAGTTATTCAAATAATCGTTTTCCATATTTATGCAGCAGTAAGTCGATTCCTTCACGATGAGAACGATAACGAATAAGATCCAAAATCTGTAGCTCATTTGCGTTTGAAAATGGTTTATATTACTTGAGGGAGAATATTTTCTGATGAATTCTTTACAAAAACGCTCTTTGCTACTTGTAATTGTAGTGAGGAATATTATATTACAATATACAATTTTCGATTTGTAGTTACATAATTGATTGGGTCTTAAGTCTCGTAAATTTGGTCCATGTTTAATCGCGGGAGGCGGCGGTGATATGCCCCCGCTGGATGGTCAGATCCGGCGTTGACGATCTACAGGTCGGCTAGTGGGCTTTTCCCCAACAAGGAATCTTCCACCAGCGGAGCCCAACGCCCCAGCTGGGACAGGCTCTATGCTGATGACTGTCTCCCAGCATGAGTGCTGGTGTAGTGCATTCACGTGTATGAAAGTGTGTCCACGTAAGGGGCGAGGAAAGGATAAGGAACAGGAAGGAAAGATCGCGTGCAGTTCGTGGCCCGTTTTTGTTGGGATACTGCTCCGGCATTCGCCTGGTGTAATCGAAAAAACCGGATCGGATAGACAAACGGCAACAAGATTATGCAACATTTAGGGTGTGGGGTAGTTTTTTCATCCAGTAAATGTTTTGGTGTGTAGTGATTACGGAAATACTTAATTTGCACTATTTTTGCTTTCCTATACATTCGTAATTGACGAGACATACAGCCAGGCGTTGCATCAGACTCTATGCTGCCAGAGTACACGTGAAACGTGAACACATGCGAAACTTTCTCATACAACCGCGCCATTCTCTTGGTTGTAGCCTTTCCATGAACGAACTTTTAGAGGATTTTGTGTGAAGTGATGATACGGAGACACTGACATACGTGGCATTTTCTCATGGAGACGAGACGTATGAGGACTGTGAAAAATCTGAAGATGAACATTCAGATAACCTGAATAAGCTCGGTAGGAATATGCCATGTAGTATAGGTCAATAGCAAAAAAGAATTTCTGATGACTATGTGGTTGAGCGAGAAGAGATGTTGGTGGAGAAAGATTATGATAAAATTGAGTGTGATCAGGAACCAGTGCCGAGATCGTCACAGGAAATATTCTGCGAAGAGCAGCCAAGTGGTGATTAGATTTCCAGGAATTACCGGAACGATTGTCTCTCACAAAATCTAATGTGAATAATGGACTCGAATGTAGGAGTAGTAATGTGGCAAGTGTTAAGGGTTTACGTTTCACAAAGCACTAGGGATAAAATAAAAAAAAACAGCATTTGTGAATCAAGCAGCCTCAGTGTGTAGATAACATTCTAATGAAATTCCTCCATCGGATGCAGTCAACAAATGTTTCACTCCATTAAATTTATTTCCTCTTTTTACTTTCTCGCCTTACTAGGTATTTGGTAAAACGAAAGTATTTGTAATGTGTCAAAAATTCGCTATTTTCGGAAATCTCGAATTTTGGGCCCCTGGTTTCGAATAAGTGGAAAAAACTTGTTCCCTAATAAAGTACAATATTTCCAGTAACATATGTGTAGTCAGAATCTACGTTTCGAGAGTCCTTGATGAGCGAAAAATCGATTGATAGGGTCTGTCTGTCCGTCTATCCGTCAGTCTGAGGTCAACGCTAGCGCCAATTTTCTCCAAAATTGATATCCCTGAATAGATCTACCGTACACATATTTGTTGTCCTGTGGCTGTGATACAGCATTTCTTAATTTTGGACAGGACTTTACAGGAAACTTCAACATTTTCAAAATTTTCTCAAAAACGGCTCCAAATTTTTTGAATAATTTTTCTTCGGATAGCGCAAAGTACGCTTCAAAATTGCGCAGGTAATATTTTCGGCAAACTCTCTGCTTTTTCGAAAATTGCAAAAAACTAACGTTGCAAAAGTACAATACTGGTGATAGAATTTTAATTCTTAACTAAATCTATTATTAAAACATTGATCTTTAAATAAGTTCATATGAAATTTTTTAAAATAAAAACTAATTTTCTCGCAATTTGTGCTTGAATTTAATGCTATATGTCCCAAATCCTTTCCTAATTGTTTCTTTGATTTTTTTCTTGAATAGTGCAAAGGATACTTGACAGTTCCCAATACCAGCATACTTTGTGTTGCCGAAAATTGCAAAAATTTTAAAAAGAAAAACGGCAAAATTGATAGAATGTTTTTACTTAATAAAATAGATTCTTCAAAATTAGACATTGAGTTAATGTAAATTAAAATCTCTGAGGTTTTGAAAATTGCAAACGCAAATGTTCAACGTTTGTTGAAAGCTTCCGGATGGTTGAATTTAGCTGTGAGGCCGGTGGTGCATAGGTAACGTAAATTGCGTGCTATCTCTATAAATCTGTGTCCGAAAAACATTGCGGAAAAAACATTTTTTGTTGAATGGAAACACTTTTGGAGATTCATATGGTATTATAGGACGGCGTAGACCTTTCAAATAAAATAATTAAAAATTAAGGAATAAACTGTTGTGGTACCTGTAGTTTCTACAAATGAGATTTGATTTGTTTAGTCGAAGATGAGTAAAACCTCTATGTAACGCATGGCGGACAAGTACCATCTGCGCATGTTTTCTTGAGCTCCAGAATCGCTTCCCATGATTTTCACTATAAATACTTGAATATGGAAAAAAGTTTTAAAAAAGCGAGATCAGCAACATTTGAAAAGTAGATATTTTCCCTCGTGAGTTACAGAAAACTAATTCGCATCTCTACTGTGCAGCATTGATTTTTTTGTATCTCTACGAAAAATAGAAGCCCATACCCCCTCCTATCATTACCATGGAAAGGAGGGCTCAACAAAACGTTCGCATAATGAAGCTACATTCATGTACGAATGCAAAACAAGGGGCTATCCGCTCATGGTGCATTTGCTCAGTGAATCAAGGAAACTAGAGAAAAATCTGATCAAGATGGGGGTCACTGACCCGAATGTTGAAGTACATTACTTGTTCCAGGCATATTAAGACCATACAATGGAAATGTAACAGGCTTTATTTAAAACCATACAATGGAAATATAAACTAATTTTAATATAAGGCTTGCGCTCTCAAACTCCCACGCTGGCAGCAGTGACAAAAGCGCGGTTAGGCGGTGGTTACTGCACTTCCTGGCAGCAGGCAACCAATGCAAGGCGGTTCTGAGGCGGACCTCTGCGACGCGGCCAATCAGGTGCCGCGGAAACGGCGCACCCACCCAGGGGCAAATATAAGGCTCCCACAGACCGGCGCGCTACCTACGCGGAACGTCCGCAGCGGCAATTTCGCATCACATGTTGGCTTATGAGCACGCTGAGACCTGCGCGGCAGGCGAGCGGCGCGGCAGCGGATTGGCAGCATATTATTCGCTGTGGATTTCCATTCGCGGTCGGACGCACTTTTTCCGCTGCCGCTCCAGTTTCTCTGTGTAAACCAAGACAAAAACTCGTCAGATTTCGAATATTTTCAGCCCGCCAGTGAATTTGACACGACAGAACGGTCAGAAAAAATACTTCTAATTATGTTTAGCAATTTAATTAATATGAAATAACATTAAAAACAGGCACTAGTCATTCTAGTAAATTAAAAGCGTTTCTCATCCTTTGTGGTATAATTTTTGTAGCGAGTAACTAAGCATTTCTATCTCCTGCATGACTAAAAGCGAGCGCCTTTTCTTTATAAGATGTAAACTGTCACCAAACGCTGACTCATATTTAACCTTCTGGTGTGACCAGACCTGCGAATTCCGCCGCCGCGTCTAGCGCGGAAATTTCCGCGCCGGGCTGTGGGAGCCTATAAGCTCTCTGGCGGAAAGCCGGAGATTCGGTTCAGTTCGGTTCGGTTCGGTTCGGTTCGGTTCGGTTCGGTTCGGTTCGGTTCGGTTCAGTTCGGTTCAGTTCGGTTCAGTTCAGTTCAATTCAGTTCAGTTCCTGGTGCGTTAATGACAGTGAATGCGTTGAAGTGCGAGAACGGTGAAGTTGGACTACGCGGGCTTTTTGAACTCTGGTAACTTTTCTGGCATCTTGGTGATTTTGGCAGTGGTAATTCGACGGTGTCTTCGAATTCTTCTGGCATCTCTTCTGGCAGCAACAACTCGGCGCGACTTTGGTTATCTCATAGAGTTGTTCGGCTACTCGATTTGTAGTTTCCTTTGTTTTTGTGGCAGAGATGGTCTTTGTAAATAAACTTAATTTTTAATTTGAACTCTCTCAAGGTTTTTCATTAATGCACTATACATCATTGTTAAAAATAAATATTAATTTTCTTTTTAATGGTCAGTGTAGTCTCTAATTCAATAGAAATGGTTGTGTAGAAACGGATTTCGTATTACAATTTTAAGCACACAGATTTTTATGCTTGCGACCAGAATAAAAAAATGTTCTCGACGCAAGAAAGTCACGCTGCTATCCGAAAGTTTTAGGTGCAACCGCTTTGAATATATCGTTTGTAAACCACCTAAATGACAATTCTATGTACGATGTTGCTGACAGATTCTTCGAAATGAAAGCAGCTTTAAAAATGCAGGTAGGTTCCTTCAAAGAACACGCAGGTCTTGATAGCTTGTATTGATAAAAGTATGCTACCACGAAGCAATTCGATAGAGCAAGTCATTAAATAATGAAATAAATAAAGGATATAACCCGTACTACACATACGAAACCAATAATTTCAGTAGTTAACGCGCCCGAAATCTATACTTCATCTTTTCACGCTCTCATGATGATATGCCATTAGTTTAGGTTGGAAATTCTATTTCTTGTACTCTGAAAAAACAATTGTCAACCACGCTTGCTGGTACAATTATTCATAACTGAATTTTGTAAAGTAAAATAGTGAGGTGGGAATTGTAGAACACAAGAAAAAGTGGGCTCATTATAATTTGCATCACTCGCCAAAAAAATTCCTTTTTTGTAGATATATTTTTTATGAAATACATCCATAATTTTCAACACACTGCTGTACCTCGACAAACTCTTTGAAAACAACAGGTATACTGTGTACGAAAAATATCTGGTTCATATGAAGTTGTAAGTTTTTTTAGCTTTCACTAAATGGGTGGCCCTTCGAGGTTATCTTTAGTTTCTTACCGAGTAGAAACCATCTATGAGAACTGACTATAAATCAATTTTGGCGATATGATTTCTTCATCCTGTGATATTCACATAATATATAGATAAAATATTATATAACATCCATTTAATCAATAGATCACTTGAAAATGTTACGCATGCAGAGATCCCGCGTCATCTGCAACATATAAAGCACTTCATAACAACCGAAAATATCTATGAACGCCGATTGGTTTTACATTGGCAATGCTTACAACGTGTTAGCAAACGCTATGCAATAGCATGCTATGAAAGACATCTTTCAAGAGCAAAATACATTTCTCCCACCGACTGAGAATAGCTGCGTATGTTTATTTGTACAATGCCAGTTTGTAAGGTGCTTTTAAAAGCAGTTTAGGGGTATGTTTAATGGAGGTCGAGCATGTATTATTACCAGTTGCAAGCATCTACTGATTTTCAACGAACAGTATGCGTCCGAAACTCGCGTGCTGATTCTTCGCAACGAGAGCCATTTATTTGAGCAGCGCAGCCAAAGCACATAGCATATATGGCAACGACCTCCCGCATGTGGGAGGTGGTCGAAATAATGGCTCCAGCTGAGTCACGAGCGGCGCTTTTGTCATATTGTGCAAACAACTCACAATACACAACTACAATGTACAGAATAAACAAAAAATGCACATATTATAGGAACGAAATCAGAAAGCAGATATTATATAAGAAAATAAATCGTTACACTGTTCTTTGTAAAAATTGTAGGATTGCAAATGAAGGAAAAACAATGCAAAATTCGAGGAGACGTGAAAAAACATACAATATACTGAAAACTTTTCATTTGCTTATTGAATCAAAATTGCAATGAGATACCAGGAGTTTTAATAACGACGTTTTTTATGAAAGTGCTCATATAAGACAGTTCAAACATGTATAAAAAGTAGAAATAAAAAAGCTTTGGAACAATTGTAACAGACACATTTTATTTTATATTTGATGCGTATAAATCTTGAATGAAACCTTTCTCAATGTAATATAATTTATTATTATTATATTAATTTTATTACCTTCTAATTTCACGACGAAATATACTAAATGCAAGTTAAATAAAGATCAACTATAGGTTTTCACCAACTCCCTAAGGAGGAGATCCAGTGTCAGTTGGTTCCTCTACAATACTTTGTGCAAAATACAAGATGTTGCAAATAATGCGATGTCTTGCACCTCAGTCTCTTGAATGACTTGGTAGTTTGGACTATTTTTTGTATAAGTTTGCGGAACAAATCTCAGAGCTCCGATAACGATTGGAACTACCTATGTTTTTGCATCATACATCCGGCTTAATCTCGATTTCCTAACTTGTATTTTAGACGCTTTTCTTCCTCCATGGTGAGTCGCGATGGCTCAAGTGGTAGGGCGTTGGCTTTCTGGCCTGAAAGACCCAGGTTCGAGTCCCGTTATAGGTTAGTAATTTCCATTTATGTCCATTCTGTGAGGTCGACCAAACCTCCTTTCTTAGTGAGTACGAGGTGGTGAGCGGGGGCGGATCCAGCCGATCTTGGGGAAGGGACATCGTAGATTTTTGTTAAATAATCAACATATTTGTTATGATATTAAATATTATTTATGTATTGTAGAAATGATACTATACAATATTATTGTTTAAATAATTACACCATTCGAACATAAATATTCAAATGAATTTTGCCAAATAAAGGAAGATAAAGAAAAACTCTAGGTCTCTTTGGGGGGGGGCATGACCCCATGTTCGCCCCCTCTGGATCCGCCAGTGGTGGTGGGTGTCAAGATGTTTCTTTCCCTTGTGCTTGCGACACAATCTCCTCCTTGTGCCGGCGGCGACGAATAGGTATAGCCCTAGCTTCTCATCCGTTTGGTCCACATCGGCCTGTGTGCAATTTCACGCTTTATCAGTTTTATCTTCCTCCATGGTATCACGAAAAGACTGAAGAAGAAGTTGAAGATGAATTTGAGGAGTCGTCAAATTCATCTTCATCTTCTTCTTCAGTCTTTTCGTGATACATAAAGTGTATGTACGCCGGATCGAGAGTGGACATGATGCCGTGTAAGCAGTGGTCAGGTTATTCGGTCCATATTACAAATTTCTTTACCATGTCCACACCACTAGTCCGAAGCTATACTCGACTACAAGCACTGACAAAGTATGAATTGCGAAAATTTTATTCCTGGACGTCAATGCAGAGTGCAGGGCGACGCATCTGTAATACTTCTTTGGACTGCGCCTTTGTAGGGGGGTCGCCTCCGGACGTGGACAATTTTCGCGGCCTTGCAGCAGATAGAGGCTTATCGCTTCACTGACGAATGTCAGATCGCGACCTCTGGTACAGGCGGCAGCAAAAGAAAGTCAAACTTTCTCGCCGAGTTGCAGGTGACGAGAAAGCTTTTAATTTCCGAACGCTTACGTTTTCAAAGCCAGTAAAGTGTAATGATCTACGAATATCTGTCTTTTGCAAAGTGTACTAATGCAGGTTTGCGCCGAAGGCTTGTCGAATGGCAATTGGAAGAATTGGTAACTGCTAAAATAGCTTGTCGAATGAAAAATAAATTGACGTCGTTGTTTGTAATAATCATAACTCGTGGTTTCAATTTGGTACGGGTAAGTCTGCGCACCTGTCATTTTCGCCGCCCCTGACACGGAGAAAGACGTTGTTTGAAGCCGCCCGCTCGGGTTACAGTAGTATTTCGTGTGCTTTCTCACCATCGGCAGAGCAGCCTTGTCTGTAGCTACAATCTCGTTGACATCGCTCCCAGGATAACGGAGGCACTCAAGTTCCACCACCAACTACAACGTCGTATATTTTATAGTTTATGTTGCTGCTATTATATTTAATATTATTATCATTCTTCTTCTTCTTCTTCTTGCGAATAAGCCCAATTGGGACTACGCAAAGTACTCACATGTGTTTCTTAGCCTAGGGATGATAGTGTGTATTTAAACTAAAAAAAAAATTAAAACAGAGTATAGAATTTTGAAAATTTTTATTATAAGCTCGGCAACTTTCCTTATATCCTGCATTGTTTTAACTGTGCATATTTTCTACTAACTCTTTGAAATACGTGCATTCTCGGTTCATTCAACATGCAAAGCATCAATGGCCTTTTTTAGTATTCGATGTGCGAATATAACGAATCCAGTGAATGTGAATGGAACTGGATATCGGAAACGAATCTTGAATTCCGAGTTATGAGTTAGTTTCATTACGTTCTCATTAAGAGAATGGTCCACTGGACTGATAGTTCAGAATGTAATTTCCTGTGAAATACGTGGAGGTTATACACTACACTGAAAATTGTATTTCATTCTAACGATAATGAAGCTGAATGGACTGGATGTACACTATGTTGAAAGTAGCACCAACAATTGAAACAAATGAGTGTGATATGTGTTTATTTGTTTATAAGAAAAGAATGCGACGCTTCCTTACTTATCCTCATGCTTTGATAACAAAAATATGTATATAAATTATTTATTGAATATATTTCTATTTTTAAAGTGATTTTTTTTAACATTCTCATTTTGATAGAATTTCGATGAGTATCAATTTCGTAATTGTTTTGTACCAAATAGTATAGACGTGTGCCTGTTTTGAGAGAGAAGGTACGGGAAGTAATACTCCTCTACAGGGTTCCGGTCTATATTGGGGAAGATGACGGGATGAAAATAAGAATAGAAGATCCGGCACGATCCGGAACCCGTTGTGTAGGGTGCTGCTCCGGTATTTGCCTGCAAGTGATGAAGCAAACCACGGAAACCACCGATTAAAGCGGGTTAATCTACGATCTTGATCCCGGCAGGTGCCGCGTCCTCGCTGGTATACAATCCATCAAGAAAATTTCTGCCACGAACATCGGATAATCCAACGTCGTTGGGTAATGTAAAGTGTTTCCTTCGCGCTCGCCTCTTTGGCTGCTGGTCAAAGACATGGATACTGATATCACAAAACCTAAGGAAAGCATCACTTACGAAAGCAAGAGATCGTACGCTTTTTACAGAATGCGGAGGACCATTTTATCCAAAGTATTATAAAATTTAATCGAAATTATGGTCAAACTTCATTTAAAATATTTGCTTCAGAAAATAAACTTTTCATTATAAAAACTGCTGAGTTCTAAAATGATTTAAATGTAAACATTTAGAGAAATGTGTGGCGGAACACGATTTCTACAATAATTTAAACGCGTTAAAGACAATTTTTGCATTACGCAATTTGCAAGCACTTATGTTTATACACTTAGCATACAACCAATGTGACAGGAATAGGTTATTCGATAGTGCCCGCAATACAGGGAGCCGTCGCTATATCAGTCCACAATCTTCTGCCTATCCTCGCATCGTAAATGAATTTACGGCGTTACCTGTCATTATTCGGCAAAGATACAGGGAGCGGAGTCAACCGCCGACACGCAT
This sequence comes from Teleogryllus oceanicus, assembly GCA_964035755.1. Classification (NCBI taxonomy): domain Eukaryota; kingdom Metazoa; phylum Arthropoda; class Insecta; order Orthoptera; family Gryllidae; genus Teleogryllus; species Teleogryllus oceanicus. Next base: position 231,206,117 of record CAXIVR010000001.1, on the reverse strand, counting down.
CCCCGCGCCAATTAAGTCCCCCATATGAAATGGAAATCGCTCTACCCATGTCTGCTCTACTTCGCCGACGCGAATTCCAGCCGCGGCGCACACGTGCCGCCACTCCTTCCCACGCGCCGCGGCGGCCCGCCGGGGGAGGGCAACGGGTAGGAAGAGCAGGATGCGGTGGATGGAGGAGATGAAGAGGGAGGACGAAGAGAAAAAGGCGTATGAGAAGTTATAGGTAGGAGGAGGGTGGGGATGCGTGGAGCGATGAGGAAAGAGATGGAGAGAGAGAGAGAGAAGAGAGAGACGAGAGAGAGAGAGATTTGTTGAAGAGGAAAGAGGATATAGGGAGTGTGACTCACAATAAGAGAGGTGCAGAAGACGAAGACGAAGAGGAGTGGGGAGGTCGTCATAAGATTCCCACTTGAAACTGAAGTTACAGTAAAAAACACAACATATGGCAAGATACAATTTCAAAATTGTATAAAACCAATTATCAATAACGTGACAATGTTTTACCCTGTATATTTCCCGTTATTTCAATTTTTAAAAGCACTAGTCGCCGAAATAGTGGATATTAATATAAGTTTTAAAATGATCAATTGCTAACACACTCATCAAATCATGCCAAAACGAGACGAATGTGAAACGAGACTACGTGTTATTATGCGTTCATTTCTCTTACTGACAAGTGTTTGGAAATAAGCCGTAGTATACTGCAAATCTTTTTATACTGCGTAGGAGGAAGTATTTGATTATTAATATTCAACGTTTTTGCACATGATTACTGGAATAATACATAATTACTCCAAATAGTGCCAGCGTTCTTACATTTTTAAATTTTATTATAATAGCTTATAAATAAATAAAAATAAATAAATAAATAGCTTTACATCGGTTATGCACATTCTTCTTTATATTGTAAATTAAAATACTAGTCTACCCAAAACTTCCCGAAAATGCACTTCCTTTTTTTCTTATTTTGAAAAACAATTTCTTTTAAACTTACTGATGAACTTACCCGTTTCAATATGACTTCATAGATTTTTTAAATATTTGCATTCTTCCTGATTAAAATTATTCACCTTTTATAGTAAAAGAACTTATGGTGCAAGAAAAGTATACGTCCTCGCATTACTTGTCACGGCTCCCCTATATTATACTAGATGAACATGAAAAAGTGTTTTCAATAAGGAAATATCTTTTTCGGTCCGAGACCCCAATTCAACTCTATCGAGCTGAATCATCATTGGTTTTATGGCTACATCACACAGTTCCTCTGACGTACTCACTTGCGTCACTGCTTAAAAATCTTTGTGTCTCTCCCCTTATTTCCAAGACGCAATTACCGAAAATTCAGAGAATACAATGAAAATGAGACGTGCGCCATTCTTTTTAGCATCCCTTGTTTTATCCGTGGAAAATCGTAAAGTAAACCTTTGAAGCGGTTTTTGAGAAAATGTGTTTTTTATAAATTGCAGTCATTTCAAGTAGAAATTACAATACAACGATGTGTTTTCTCAAAAAATGTACAGGACTTTTTTCAGAAGATGATTTTTAGAATATATTTTAAGAAAAACATTTCTATCTGCAATTCTATAGCTCTGAAATGCTAAGTTTTTGCAATTTTCGAAAATACAAGGAGTTAACCGACAATGAGAATAGCACTTTTTTATCGCCATCTGATGCATACGAGGAGAAAATTTAAAGAGAGATTTGAAACAGTTTTTGAAAAAGAAGTTTAAAAAATAAAAATTGCATCATTTTCATCCAAAATGGGGCGAAAACTACAAATATTTTGAAAATTTGTACATGACCTTACTTCAAGATCTGTCTCTCAATAATACATTTCATTCAGAAAAATATACCTTTCTTAATATTGTAGTTCTAAGAATAAAAAAGTTTGCAATTTTCGAAAAATCAGGGATTTTTAACGTAAACGATACCTGCGACATTCTCTTCAGTATGTTTTACGCTATTTGAGTATAAAGTTTAATAAAAAAATTACACGCATTTTTGATAAAGTGTTGAAAATGTTGAGGCTTCGTGTATTTCTCACGCAAGTTTTCTTGATACACGAGCTCCCATATTCCTCAGCCAGCGCTTAATAGCAGAGCCCATTGAGATACTTAGGTTCGACTCGGAACGGCACGTACCAATTTACAATGCTGACAGCAACCACCAGCACTTTCAAAACAGTCGTAGCGTTTCTCATGGCACGCTGAGGCGCGTTAAGTTCATACCCACAGTTGGTGCGCCTTTTTAAGCCATGACGTAGCCACAGACCTCGTCTCCCCGCATCCCCCGCTGTGGAATATCAAGAAAACTTGCGAGTATAGTAAAGTACTCTCTAAATCAAAATATCCGTTTCAAGCTCAGAGGGCCGTATCAAACTCAGAGTTCATTTAAATCGATCGGGAAATATCAAGTGTGAAGAAAATCACTTGAACGGTTTACGTGATAGCGTTCACAACACACGATTTTCCGTCAACCGATTTTTCTGTGTAAAAAAACCCACAGAATCTGGACTCTGACTACATAACTGTTTGAGAAAATAATTTATGACGTATAGGAAGAAGATTTATCCATTTGTATTGTGAAGTCTTGATATCGAACAAGTTTTTCTCAGGAAAAATCGCCACTTGCCGTTGCAACTTACAACACTCTATCGATACTACGTAAATTGTACTCGAGAAAAGAAATGACATTTTCAATTAATTTGAAAAATAAAAAAATGAAACGCGCAATATAGCAAACTAATTAATGTTGCTGCTATTTCTGCGCAAAATATTGTTTTACTCAAAAAGTCAAATCAATGAAGAAATTTAAGCTTATTAACACAGAAACAATTGCACATTTTTGAAGAATTTGTCTTTCAAATTTAACTTTCAGTCCCAGCATTTGCAAAGTTATCGAAAATGAATTGTACTTTTAAGTAGTACATTTTCTCATATTAGTATTTTCGTGCATTACACTGAAGCAAAAATTCCATCCTGAACAAAAAATGTTAGTTACATTTTTTTATTACTTTATTTATAGTCGCATCAACTACACGGGTTATTAGCGACTACTTAACATCATTTACATGTATAACTATTGTATTATTACATATTTAGTTACATATTTTGTTTTAATGCTCAATATACTTTCCATTATTCAAATCTTGCAGAATAAAAATAATATACTAAACTGTTTATGGAAATCAAAATATCTATTTAAACGATACGCTAGTCAAGAAACTTAGAAAGAATTGAAAATATAGTGCAATATGAAGAAAGAAATATATTATAAAATGAATTTTTTTACGTCGACATAAGAAACAAAATTAAGATGTGTTATGCACAACAGGTAATTGAAATTTCCCTTTTTGTACAAGAGATTGAATAGAAAAATATAAACCAAATTGTTTATGAGACTTTTATGTCAAAACTACATGCGCTTGTCAGGAATGAAGAAATACAATAATTAAGGATTCACCTTAATGTTTAGTCAAGTATCTTAATAAATAATGTAAATCAATTAATATAAATAAGCTATTGTAATCAAAATACGTCTTGCTAGATGAAACCCATGAAACATTTCCATCAATGACACAGTTTGAAACGCTTTCACATTTTACCCTTGAAAGAAATCGTTTAATTCTACTTGTAGATTTTCTATCTCTTGTTACAACTGATCGCCATTGTTCTTTTCACTTCACACTGTAGACCTGTGAAGAACAGCTGCGCAAGATTTACAGACCATCGCGCCGAAATAAAACGCGAGTATATTCATCTCGTTAGATATTATTAAGCCTTAACAGGACGCTCTCCGGCCACGCGGCAACCAAGCACCCCTCTGTGTGGCAGTTCCAAGATACATCAACCCGTCTGGACGGCGCCGGAGGGGAGCTACTAAATACCTGGTGGGTCAATGCAGCGGGCCCTTTCGGGCGATCTGGAGATCAAACGTCCACACCGGCCTCGCTATGGAGCGCACCGGGTCTGTCCTCCCCTCCCTCCGGCCCCGCCCCACCCCCGCCCCGCCCCGCCCCCGCCACCCCCTTTGCCGTTATCTGGTGGGACCGTGGCCAGCACGATAGGGCTGTGGCGTTTACGGCTGGTGAGCTTTTACTGTCACCGCCTGCCCCTCCGCCGCGCCGGCGAGGTCCGCTGGCCCCGCTGGCTCCCCGATGTCCTCGCCCCACCCTGCCCCCGGCCACGCCGCCCCCGCTGCGCCCTGCCACTCACCCCCCCTGCCGTGCCGTGCTCGCGGCCGGGCACGAGTCGGAACGGGGCGGAGCACTTGCTGTTCTAAGGCTGTCTGCGTGCACCGAATCTCGCTAAATGGAAGGCAAAGAGGTTGGTACAATAAGTAGTTTTCAAGCAATACCTAATAATATTATATTTGTTACTAAAGGCGAAGTGAACACTTCATTTAATACTAATTAGTGTCATGTAGCAGCAAAGTTGCTGCTGAAAAGGACCACGCAAAATGGTTTTCCAATAAGTAGCACACTGCTCAAGAACAACAAAATATTTTCGTACGACAAAACGTTCGTCAACAAAAAGATATATATATATATATATATATATATATATATATATATATATATATATATATACACACACACACACACAACACTTCTTTACCTAACAAAAATATCAAAGAAGTTGCTGTTTCGTAATGCAACATGTAAGCAGCAAAAAGCGAGCGGCCCCTTCCTTGGAGTCTTGATGTCGCATGACATAAGCAGTGTTGTAAGTGTCAGAATTCACTCGGTACGATAAGTTTGAGAATATATTAAATAAGAATCAAATATTTGCAGAATTCATTCCGAATAGAAACTGTTTAGTTGTTTTTTGGATTTTTCTCGAGTTTTTAGGTACTTAGCGACATAAACATACAACATTAACACGACGTCGCACATGGCCCGAGGCTGCTATTCTTTTCTTTCATTTCTGCGCGCTTTCGAAATTTAGTGAGTTAGATATTCCTATAAAAATAAATATAATCATTTTGACAAATGACACCTCATGTCCTCCTACTCTCGCCACCAGCTGTCATGAGTGATCATTAACTGTTAAACGTCGGCTAATGCTATTAGAAAAATATTGTGAAGATCAATAAATTTCCTTAAAATGTTTAATTTTAGATAGTATTATAGCTGAATTCGGAATTCATATTACTTTCTTCAATAATAATTAATATATATTATTGAAAACGCATTTGAAAATTTCAAACGGAGCTTTTTCGTTTCATTTACACACATGAAACTGCCTACTCCATTATTTCATCAACATATATTCCGAAACAAGAAATGAATACCAATTTTGTCCAAATTGCGATATAATATGTAAGTATTTTTCGGTCTCTTCCTCGTGTGGCATACAGACTTGGAAACACGCATGTTTTGTAATACCCACAGCGCGAGACTAAGGGATCCGGCAGGGATCCAACATTTCAGACCTGAACGACTTTGAAAATGTTGAAGAGTGTATACACAAGCGACGTAAATTGTTTTGTAGCATAATTCTTACTTTGGTGTTGATTAGTGCCGGTTTGATAACTAATATTTATTATTTGGGAATAGTTAATGCATTCTGCAATTTTATATTTCAAATATAAAATAAAGACAAGGGACATCTGAATTTCATGTCAACGTAACTGCGACTCTGAGCCCCAACGTGCTCGGGAACACAATGTGCCATCCAAGAAACAAATTCAATCCAAATATGTTCTCCGATACAAATAAGGTATTCAATAGAAATTAGTTATTAAATACGATAAGAAGAAATTATTCTATACAAATAAAACTTGGTCTTCTGGAGGAAGAAACTAGCCCGAAATTACACTAACAGAAACTCTCTATATTAATTTTGAATAGTCACATATATATTTTGATTCTGCACTCTCATAGGTCACAAAAACGTGTCGTTACGTCGTAGTATTTACTTGTCATAAGATGTGTTACATATTTCATATTTCCAGATACTTTTTCTAAAGTTACACGATTTGGAGTCATCAAAAAGAAATCTCGTGATGAGCGTCACTGCTGGAGGGTACGCTCAGCGCAACTACCTCTAGTCAAAGTCTATTTGAATAATTTATTTTTCGTCAAAAATGGTTTCAACCTGTGTATGAAGTACGGGGAAGAAGTGCAATCTTTGAAAGATTTCTTGAGTTCTGGAATCCTTTCCCTCGCTGTTCTACTGTACTCAGAATAGTTATGAAGGTAGGCAGCATCAAGAGTGTTTGGGGAAATTTGATAATTATAAATATTCGCTCAAAGCAATAAGATCTATGTGTATTGGAAATTGTGGTACGGGTTTTGACTCTTATTTTGCATCGCGTCCCACGTGAAAAAAGCGACTCATCGCATGTACATGGAAAACGGCTATTGTGGTACAGTTCCCAAAACCGGGTAGTAGAAGTTGTAGAAAAAACAATTGTGTAGCAGATTAAATGAGTAATAGATTAATGTACTGACATAAATGAATAATAGTAATTTATGTAGTTGTAGGGATAATACATTACAAAAAATAACTGTGATTATTAATTTTACAGCTAAGAATTACTTTTCTTACGCCATCGGTTCAATAAAAACATATCTAGATTATTAAGAATATACTTTCGGCCAATACCGAATTTGTTAAGAAAAGTATTTCCAATATAAAACATAAACACTACAGTAAAAATAACGATCTACATATTTCTACTACTTTCCAAGTTATTACTATTGTTTTCATCTAACAGTTCGTCTCTAGTAACTTACGAAATAATGATTTTATCAAGTTTATATTCAATCCTAAACATAGGTTAAGACTTATTGACAAGAAATATACTCCCATTCAATTTCATTTTCTACCAGATGTAATTTACAGGATTTAAAAATAGTGATAACTATTGTGTATGTAACTATATTGGAATGACTGAAAGTAATTTGAAGATCAGTATTAGACAACATAAAGACAACATTAGTGATAGATATACGGTTATCACTAGCCATATTAATAACTCTATGCATGACATAGATTAGGAAAACTAGGAAATTTTGGATAAAGAAATCAATTATCATGAAAGATGAATTTCAGAGATGATCTTCATTTAGGGTTGAGATCACACTTAATTTGCATTTATACACTGATAAGCAGAGTGCATTTAACTGTTTAATTTTGTGATTAGCCAAGTGGTTTACTAATTTTATATGTTTATCGATGTGCCACGCTAGTCCTAAAAATTGAACCAATTCCGTAGATTTCTGTTTGTATTTGGTTATATATAACCAATTGGTTACATATAGCCAACTATATACAATTTATAAATAATGTATATTAATCATTGTCTTGTATTTGAACTGCAATTGGGTCATACCGAATTCGAGTTCAAATCAATGTATATATGTATCTACGCGCGCACGTTACGTTTCCGACCATTCACATGCGCTCCCCCAAATAAGAGTCACCACCTCTGACTGCGGCATAACAGTATTGCTGGTATGACATGACTGCAGCATAACAGTATTTATTTCACATTTCTGTGATTTTCGAATTAGTTTTGTGATTTTATTTCATAAGAAGATTCCGCATGAGGGCTCCAAACACCGAGCCAAAGCGTCGACATTTTAATTACTAAACGATTCGATGTGAATTTTTAAATATGTAAAAATGTAAATACTTTTAATTTATCTTTCTAATGTTTTTCAAGCATGTCCGTTCAGCTCAAGGGTTTTAACCTATGTTCAAGTTAAGGGTAATATTGTCCATCACTTATGTATTTTACGTGATACCGGTCTGTATATACGAACACATCTTTAACTTAAAATTAACTCGTTAATTTCTCAAGATAAGCGTAACTCGAAATTTTACATTTACTATGATCTATGTTGAAATTTTAAAAAAATATAAGTTTTGATGTAGTACTTAGATTGAACAAAAATAAACATATTTCAGAATCTGACAATTTTTTATCAGATGTATGTAGGAGTGAAGATGTAATTTCGCATTTAAAATGTAGGATATAAATAAGGAGAAGTTATAAGTTGTTAAGCCAGAAAATAGTTTGCAATATATTTAATTTTTAAAGGGAAAGATTCGAATAGAAATGCACGGAGAATATCAAAAGCAAATCACTAAAAGGGTTGTATTACATTTAAGTATTATTGCGACCCTGGAATAAAATAAATTGCATAAAACACAAAAAGAAATAACTTGGAGATAATTAATCATCAAACATTGGTCTTAAAAGTATAATACAGTTTTTATTTTTGATATGTTGCTCATATCATGGACTGCTCTAATGATGTTGTCAAACGTTTCCCAAAAGCATTCTCTTCTTGAATCATTGTTTACACAGGTTGCTCGTGTCCTATTTGAATTCCGAAATATCCCATCACAGTGATTTAACGGCTTCCATAAAACGTACAATGATTTACGATTCAGCATGCGATGCATCATTTAGCAATCATTTAGCCTCGAAGTACGAAAAGGAACCTTTCAAAAACCATCGGTCACAAGTCACTTTCCTTCCTGGGGAGAAATATACTTTCGTTTTCATCTTACATGGCTATCAAATATGATCGTCTTCCGTCAATCTGCGTGAATACGCGGCCAAAGAAGCTGACAACGTCCTCGCCAAGTGTCGCGCTATTTCCACCACCCCCAGCATGTTCGTATTTTACAATGTGACAGATAGCCTGCGATGTGTATCGGCCATGTTTACGACTCATCATGCTATATCTGCGTTGCAGTATAGCCGCTGTCGATAATGGTCGCGTCGATTGGAACGTATGCCTCGTACCCGGCGCGCCGCTATTGTGCAATGGACCCTCGCGCCTGGACTGCGAGGCGGGAACGTTGGCGCTATTTCCTACGGGCCGCCACCCGAGAACCTCCCGGCACAAAAATTGGGGGTCCCCTAAACTGGGAAGGGGAGAGTAAGATAAGGCGGCACGTGCTGCGTGGGGACGAAGTGACACGTGTTTCAAACACGAGAATGTGCACACTGTAATAGTATTCACGTATAATGCGTTTCTTTTGGACAAGTCGAATACGGCGATACCATGGACAACATGGATAAGAGCCACAATTTATTGCCTTTTTATCCTTGAAAATATATTTTATTACATGAGCTTTTTTCCCAAAATTTAAGTAGTATATAACTTAGTGTAGGGGTCACAGAATTTTGAAAATGTGCACACAATTCACTTTTCCCCATAGCACGTCATACGCAGTTTTGAAATGTTTTTTGACGTAAAATAAATGAAATAAAAAGATACCACACGAAGTTGTGAACTATTTGCACTGTAAGCATATATTATACATGATGAGTCGCGTAACTTTAGTACCGTCTGTAATTTTTGAACGGTTGAAGTTATTGCAATGCAGTTTTCACGAAAATGCATGATGGAATGAGGCAAATTAATACATGAATCATGAATTCATTCCTATTTTATTATTTGCATTTTTCGAGTACTTGCTAGCAGGGAGAGCGCTGCGCGAACTTGGTTGGTGGATTGTTACATTTAAACTATACGTTAAACACGAGTCGCAAAGAAATCAAAATTACTCAAAAATATGCTTATATAACATATGACAATATGTATATCACCGAATTAGTCTTTTTTCGCTCATCATGATACACTAAAATATGTATAGTTCCATTTGGAAATAAAGTTACCTCGATCTCTCCTAAAATATGTGATAAAATCGAAATAAAAGTTTGCATCAATTAGCGCCATTTCCTCGCGCACTTTCGTGAAAACTGCTTTGGAATAACTTTAACCGTTCCAAAATTACTGGGGGTGCTGAAGTTACATGACTCATCCTGTATACTAACACGACCTAGAAAATTGCGGTGGCAGCAAGGCTTGATAGATGTAATGCAAGGGGCGACCCGAAGCGTAGAGGAGAGGACATTAACTTTCCACCTCTGAGTGCAGCAGGATTCAAATCCCGGTCGATCCAGGGGGTTTATGATGGATAAAGCGGGTTCGCTTCAGATTTTCACGATGTTCTCCCGGTTCTCCTCATTTCACTATAATTCCACCATAATTATCCAACCATTAAATCTCTCGTCCATCAAGGTACGACATAGGTAATGAAACATGAGGCGTAAATACTGGAATTATAATTTATATGCCAAAGAAGTATTTAATGTTATAGGTTTCCGAAGTCAGTGTATAATGTGGATGGAATGGCAGATCAGTTCAGTCTTACGAGTTACTTGATGGCTTGCCTTCTTAGGTAGTAATTGTATCATATGGCATAATTTCATATGCAATGTTGGTATATGCAACTTCAATGATTGTCATATTATGCACTTGCAGTGAATTTCCAATCAGTAATGCCTGAATCCCAAAACTCGGGTCGAAATTTAACAAGAAAATTAAGTTTTAATAATAATAATAATAATAATAATAATAAGTATATACAATATGCAGAAGGCAGTTATCTTGAATACATGCCGTATTGTAAGAGGCCACCTGAATCTTCAATAAAGCAACCGCACACCTGGTCATCATACATGTGAGTGGTTGACATACCGATCAGTAAAAGCTGTGAAGAATAAATAAAATAATAATATTAATAATATTAATGATATTATTAATAACAATAATGATAATAATAACTACAGACTTATTCAGGTGGTCGAGGAAATAGTGATAACCTTCTATTTCGTATTTTTTAAACCAGAGGAAAAGCAATATTTGTGTGAATTCAGCGATTTCTTAGTTTGCGTACGTGATACGGCTAATGTCCGAATCTATAATTAGCGAATTAGCCGAATTATGTTCATGTAATCCGAACAAAGTGAATAATGTTCGGAGCCCGAACATTAAAAAAGCGTAAACATTTTCAAAGCGTACTTCCGCATGAAGTACATATTAGTTAACACGAGGTGAGGGTAAGAGAAGCGCGTTACCGTGGTGAGGAAAAACGGATAATAATTGATAAACAGACATCAAACTGCTGGTGGGGCGTTTCTAAGACTAGTACGGGACGTATGTACCTTCGACGCCCCCTGTCAGTCGTAAATTTTCATTTGCACGATATCACTTAACCTTACAAAACGTCACTGTATACCTCATCGCTTTTCTAGGCATTTCTGGGTTGGAGTGACGAGGTTCCGACCTTCAGCCTTCGCAATTTACACAAAACAACCTTGTTTCTGTAGAATGCATACTTTCCAACGCATTTTTTATGTTAAAGTACTTCTTGCGAAAACACAGGACGTCTCATACTCGTACAATTACCTCACTTAAGCCCACTCTGTTTGGCTAATTCTAACATTAGCCGGTTGAAATCCGTAGATCGTCCTGTATACTAATGTAGGAAAAAGGACGCTATGAAACTCGATGCAATGGGTATTAATAAACTCATATAAAGTTTACGACAAATCTCTTTTTTTAATAATTAAAAACCGTTGAAGACAATATTTGAATTTTAGTAAGTAATTTTATTAAGAGAAATGTTATTTATAAAGAAACGACAGAAAGCATTTATTAGATTCACAAAATAAAAGGGCTTGCTAGAGAAAAACACAGAATTGCTGCGTCATAAAGCAGGAGTGATGAAATTTCAGTCAGAGGTTCATCAATCATTATTAAATTCCCAAGATTCTGTCTTGTTGCTGAGGACTTACGAATCTATTCTTAGCAAGGTTTTTTTGTTCATAGAACCTACAATCCATTAACTGAACTGGTTCTTTAAATGTGACTGCCGTAGTTTCGCTTTTTCCCGTTTGTCTTCAAATCTTCTCTTTCAAAGATCTCGTGTATTTTGAAGCTGTCGTAAAGAAACAATGATTTATATTTGAAGAAAATAAACGGTAGGGTTTTAAGGGGCAAAACGGTTCAATTATCGAAACATTATCCAATTATTATTATTATTAAAGAGACCCGAATACGAATCTATCTTCAGGAGGTGTAAACACAGACGGAGGTAAATTAAAACATCCATTATTAAGTCGAGCACCACAACACCACACAAACTCCAACCCGACTCAATTACATTACTACGCCGGGTTGAGCTAATATCATTTATTACTTCGAGTAGGCACTAATATCGCGGGAATCCGCCTTCAAAATTCAGGCAGCGGGGCGCCCGCTCTCTCATCCGACAGTTCAATGGTGCGTTGCCCTCCCGGCCTGCGTTTCATTACATGTAAGCATTCGGCGCAGGCAGTCAGCCAGGCAGGCGGGCAGGCAGGCGGGCGGGCAGGCGGGCAGGCAGGCAGGCAGGCGGGCAAGCGGGAGGCAGGCAGGCAGGCAAGCAAGCAGGGAGGCAGGCAGACAGCGGGGTCTCGCGAGCTCGCGCGAGGGATTCAGCGCGCTGGGGGTAGCAATTCCGAGTGCTTGAGCGGCAACCCGAGATATGCATGGGAAATGGAGGCTCCCGCTCGCCCGTCCGCCCGCCCGCCAGCCCGCTCACGGCCCGCCGCCAACGCCGCCGCCGCCGTCAGGCCGCCCGCAGGGAAAGGCGTCGCTTGTTGTGTTGCACCTGCTACCATAGTTCATTTGCATACCGCTAGGAAGCGGCGGCGCCGGCGGAGGCGGAGGCCGCGGTGACGGGTGGGGTGGCAATGGAGGTGGTGGCAGCGGGGGGAAGGGGGGGGGGGGGGGCGGGGTTGGGGTGGTGGAGGGCGTTACCGCCGCCTGTCACATGGGTTTGCAAAATATTTCGGGACGCCCTCCTCGTACCCTCGTCAGGTTGACTGTCGCCGTCCCGGAGGCCGAATATCCGGTGCCTCGACTAACTTTGCGGTGTTAAAAAGTGAACCACGCGGATTATATTCGTGTTGAGTTCGCCGAGTGTTTACCAAGGTAAGGGATGACCATAGAGATTTTGTGGCCGAGTAACTTTGCACCAATGCCGGACGTGAGAACAGCATGCGATATTTCTTTTCTGAAGCAGTATCAGACACAAAATAGGTAAATGTTTATATGCATTTTTCAAATGATTTATTCTACAATTTTTACAGAGCTACATAAACGGTATCTGAAATTCTCTCTTTAGTTTGTGAGTCAGAACATCCTCTGGATTCACTTTTATGCCGAATGTGAAAATTGCGAAAGACATGTTTGTGACTAGACTTTATAGCATTTAATAATAGGTAGGACAGTGAAATAAAAGTATAAAACTATGGATCTGCGTCTAGTGGTACCACACTATAAACATATTTGGTAAATATTTCTGGTACATATTAAATATACCCATGGTAAATACTTGTGAATATTTATGACAAAATTTTTAAAAAACGTCATATTGGGACTTTTCGAAAGTCAACGTTTGTTAAAAAAATCGATCTTTCAGTTTTTCACAATTTATGAGACTAGTCATTTAAGTTACGTTTTTGAGTATTGTAACTGAAATAAGAAAATTCTGTACGTGCACAGACGTGATATATATGTTTGTGTTCAAATTAGCAAGAAGGATTTTAAAGTATTATTATCTTATTGAAGGTTACATATATAATTTTATGTATGATTTACGACAAAACTTTTATTGAAGATGTGATATTGTTTCATCGCAGCTTTGTGAGAAAGATATTTATAAATCGGCATGTCATAGAGCAGGGTGGAATTACATTTGGCGTTAAGATTCTGGGACTTCCGGTGATTCAGAATTAGGTGTGTTTTTTATCAAGTTCTGAGCGTCTCCGTGATGTATATGCCAACTAAATATTGATGTGTAACAGCATATTTGGTAATCCTACAAAATACAATTCTGATGTGGAGTATGTGTATTTACATAAGATAAAAATAAATACCATTGTCTTATTTACAACTCAGTATCACTATTTTGCATTGAAGGATCATTGATCTTGCTATTGAATGATTCGCATTTAGCGTCGATAAACTTACTAGATAAACATCGACGTTGCCCACAACTACAATTGTTCTTGGGAGTTTAACATTCGTATGTAGTATTGATTGATTGATTTTTTCGTGTTTCCGGGCGCGTCAACTGCTTCGGTCATTAGTCCCGTTAGTGAAGTGCATGTGTTTTCTCGGGAGATGGCGGTGATGGCGGTGATGGCCCCCGCTGGATGGCGAGATCCGGCGCCGACCTACCGTCGGCTAGTAGGGTTTCCTCCTAACCAGGACTCTCCCAACAGCGGGGCACCGCCCCAGCCGGGACAAGCTCTAAGCTCCCGACCGGTCTCCCGGAATATGTGATAGTGTAGTGCATGTTAGTGTAAGTGTGTGTGTGTAAGGGGAGAGGTTATGACAAGGAAGAGGAAGGACAGATCGCGCGCGGTCCTTGGCCCGTTTGCTAGGGTACTGCTCCGGCATTCGCCTGTTGTTGATCGGAGAAACCAAGGAAAACTACCGATCAGAGCAGCCGGTCGCCAGAATTCTCCTCCAGACAGCGACTTAATTCAACCTAGCTGAAAAGCTAGTGTGGAAAATCCTGCCGCCGTCAGGACTCGAACCTAGGATCTCCCGGTCAGAAGCGCTGCGGTGACATCAGTTGATGCACTGGGCTACCGCTACTGGTGTATATAGTATCAGTACAGTATTGACTCGGGCATGGAATTTCCACTTCAATAAGTTTCTGATGTGTCAAGCAGCAGTTGAGAGAATAACATGTAAATAGAATTTTGTGTATGTTATTTTGTCTCCAATGAAAAATGTAGTAAAATCTAAAACATGGAGAATATTGAAAAATTTGGTTATAAAATAAACGTAGTTGAGATATATTAATCTGATTGACGACTATGAAACAAGATTTTTATTCGGAGACACTAAAAAGTTTCGATGTAGAATGGGAAAGTTGAATTTTGATCGACGCCTAAATTGGACCGCAACACGTATTTCTCTGCAAAGAGTATTTGTTTCACACAAGTCGGCTTTAATGCTTGTGCATTCTCTAATGGGATTATGTAAAAATTTCAGTGAATTGCAGTCCTTTTAATGAGCAGGATTAATTACTGGATTAAATACTGTGTTTTCCTAGAATGTCTGACAATTTTTGTATTTTATCTCGTAAGCCATTGCGTATGCAAGTAATTGCCACATTTATGCTACTCGTTACAAATATACTTCATTAACTTCCTAATACGCATAACTAGTTGAATGTGGCGTCGCCGACGCTGTAAACTGTTTTAAACGTATTTTCGTGTTGAAAATTTCTTTCATACTTCACTTCTTTAATAAGTACCTTTGTTAAAATATGTTCTTATCGTATCTGGCCTTGGACTTACCAATGAATCGTAGTAGCTGACAATGTTACTCACTGCTTCAAAAATTCTAACAGTGACCTTGTACGAATTGACCGGCATACGGGATATGAACTGGTAATATTCCAATTTCAAAATTATAATCACCGTAAAAAATACTTGAAGGTATGGATGATGAGAAAGAGTTTAGTACATCTACATTTTCTACGATTTTTGTGAATATGCATAATATTGCACAAAGATCACCCGCAAACTGCTGTTCTGGGTTATTCTCTAATCCTAATATAAGATCATGCTCACTTAGTTCCGAAAATTCTGTTGCGAAATCTTCTACAGCTACACTTGATTCTACCCCGGATTTGCTTAATACTTCCATATTTTTCTCCCCTATTTTTTGAAGTGATTAAAACTGCACATACTCAGTTTAATTTGTGATCACTTCCACTTTTGAAATTGCTCTATTAATCGTTTTGTAAGCGAATCTGTATACATATTAAAAGGCGACTATTTTGTTGATTCATGTGAATAAGGTGTTAGTTAAGTTTTTTTTCTCCCTTTCAAAATTCAAAATTTAAGTAGTATATGACTTAGTGTAGGGATCACAGAATTTTGAAAATGTGCACACAATTCACTTTTCCCCATAGCACGTCATACGCAGTTTTTAACTGTTTTTTGACGTATAAATAAATAAATAAATAAAAAGTTTAATAAGAATACGTTCTGTGTCATTCTTTTGAAAATAGGTTATTTTTAAACAATGTAATTAATATATTATATTTTATAATGATAGATCAAAGATTTTCGTTTTTTGCTACATTTTTTTGTTTTAATTCAATATTAATTGAGAATATGAAAATAAAAAATATGTCCAAAATAGACAAATCACCCGTATGATTTACTGTTATCAAATGACTTAAGTCACAATAGAAAAGAGAGAAATGGCGATTTATTATCTTTCTTGAAGACACAGCGGCATCACAATACGTGTTTATTTAAGCTCCTGTAAGTCGAATATTATATTTATGAAGATTTCAAAAGGAATTATGTCAATATTTTATAGCTTACCATTTAATTTTGACCCTCAACAAAGTGTTGCAAAGGAAACTCTGGGAGATAATGCACAAGAAAGGATTCCCAGCCCACCTAATAAGAGCAATACAAACTTCTACTTACACACTAAAATATGCATTGATAAAGGATCTCAAGAAAGTAATAAATTTGTAGAAATAAATCAATGAGTCAAAGAAAGGTGCCCAATTTCGCCAGCACTATTTAGTATTTACTGTTTACGACATTGTCCGGCAGTGGCAAGAGCAATTGAAAAAAACATTTTAAGATAAAAGACAAATCTCTAAATACCATATTGTTTTCAGACGACCAAGTTATTTTTAGTATAGATAGATAGATAGAAATTTATTCTACAATTGGGCAGATGATGCCCGGTGGCAGAATGCAAAATTACAATTACAAATAAAATAATAATATATAAAAAATAAATATAAGCAAACAAATTGACTTTGTCATTTCCTATATATGCAGATGGCATTTACATTCGTATACTAACATTAAAATGCATATACACTAACATGTAAATGAATAAACTTACATATTATTATATTAAACATTAAAATGCATATACACTAACATCTAACTGAATAAACTTACATATTACACAAATATACATACAAACATATACGCGTGCGTGTATACATAGAGAGACGAAGGAACCCTCACATCACTTCAAATGAAATCACTTCACTTCACTGCACTGCATATTTTAAATTAATTTTAATTTTTACTGAAAACTACGCATAATCGCACCTTTCACTTCACTTCACTTCACTTCACTTCACTTCACTATACGTTTTCACCTTAATTTCCTAAATTTTTTAAAACCTCCGTTATAATAACCAAAAACTGCCGCAGGCAAATCGTTCCAATCTACTATAGTTCTGTTTACAAAGGAGAATTTCCCTACGTCCGTTCTTTGTATTCTTGTTCTAATTTTATATTTGTGATCAAATCTATTTAAATAATTTGGTTTATCTAGCCTTCCCCGAATTTCCTCCCACGCGGAGCAACCAACGTAAGATTTATACAGCGCGCAAAGTCGTGCCCTCTTCCTCCGGCGTTCTAATGATTCCCAATGATTCCATGTATCTCAGAAGATGAATTACAATTTGCAGCACACAAACTAAACGACCAGGCAACAAATATAATATGCAAATCTTCACTAGGAAAACGCAATCAATGGGCTTTGAAGGAACAAACCACATTAGATGTAACATTGTGATTAATAATCAACCAATAGAACAGACAAACAATTTTACGTATTTAGGCTTCAATGTGTCTAAGCGCAGAAACAGACTTTAAGGCCTAAATCCATGACGCAGAAGAAGAATAACATTTAATTTAATTCTTCTATTATGTATAATTTTCTTCTAGGACAATTCTCTGTGCGAAGGATAAACTTATGAATAGATTTTCCTTTATTCACTTTCAATCTATTTCCTTTGTCAGCGTTCGATTTACTGGAAAGTAAAAAGTGGAAAGGAAAATTACGTGTCGCAAATTGAGGATCTTCGTCTAATGAAATATTCGCTATCATCTGCGAAGGTGGTGAACATCGTGTTTTCCATTTTTGGGATATCAGCGGCGTAGACAAGGCAAATGATTTGACATAGGACATATAGAAAAAAAACATTGCATATCTTTTGTCAATGAAGGAAACTATGCGTCTATATTTTTAATTTACTGCGCTTGCAAATCAAGCTTAATAGATTACATACGAAATGTCAAGAACAGAGCAAGATGTCGAAAAAATGTTGGACACTAACATGAAAACATATGAGAGTAATATATAATAACATTCAGGTCTTACTACTCTCGACGAATTGCATTACACCACCTCTAACCATGTTCCTGTACTCCCTAATTTACTGCCTATCTATTAACAGAAAATCAAATTATCGTCATTATATTATCTGTCATAATATTTTCATAATTAAATCAATAACGTTCATCTTATTCATATGATTAGGCATAGATGCGAACTCCAATGGTTAATGGTACAGCACTACAAGGAAAATATTAACTTTCATTCATCTTCTGATTTACTATTTCACTCTTGTGATGAATACTCCACCAAACTACGATCAGATTTAATGTTTTAGTATACAGACATATTATTATTATTATTATTATTATTATTATTATTATTATTATTATTATTATTAATCAAATGTAAAAAAAGAAACTGAGGTTCGCATTCGTCCCCAAAATGAAACATATATTATTAATTTCTAATGTGCGCAGACCGGGAGCGGTAGCTCAGTGCTACAACTGATGCCACTGCAGCGCCTCTGACCGGGAGGTCGTAGGTTCGAGTCCTGACGACGGCAGGACTTTCGACACTAGCTTTTCAGCTAGGTCGAATTCAGTCGCTGCCTGGAGGAGAATTCTAGCGGCCGGCTGCTCTGATCGGTAGTTTTCCGTGGTTTCTCCGATCAACACCAGGCGAATGCCGGATCAGTACCCTACCAAACGGGCCACGATCTTTCGATCTTTCCTTCCTCTTCCTTCTTCTATTCTCTCCCCTTACACACACACAATAACATGCACTACACTACCACATATTCCGGGAGACCGGTCGGGAGCTTAGAACTCGTCCCGGCTGGGGCGGTGCCCCGTTGGTGGGAGAGTCCTGGTTAGAGGGAAACCCCACTAGTCGACGGTAGGTCGGTGCCGGAACTCGCCATTCAGCGGGGGCAGATCACCGCCATCTCCCGAGAAAAAACATGCACTACACTAACGGGACTAATGACCAAAGCAGTTGACGCGCCTGGAAACACGAAAAACCAAACCAAACCAATCTAATGTGCGCAGACTCTGAAAGATTGGCAAGCAGCGTGCGGCGATGTCAGAACGTTCTACGGTTTGGTTAGATACCTAAAAAATCTGAAAAAATACAAAGAACATCAATTTTTACTAATTTCCAGTGTGTACATAAATCGAAAGAAAACTATCAAATTCCGGATCTTTCAAATATGCTTACAGTTTTGTTAGTTACTTAGGAACACAAGAAAAATTCAAAAACAATAAAACAGTTCAGGTTTTGCAAGTGGTTTTACTGTCCGGGTGACACCACGTCGAAGGCTATGATGCCGAGGTTTCGATAACCTTATCGCGGTCTTCAACTGGGCTGTTGATTCCCAGACCAGCCCTGATGAAGACTACAAGATGTCGAGCGTTCCACTCGGTGCCATTCGAATAGCCAAGAGCACTTGGAAAACTAAGGCCACGTAAGCCTACAAAGTCACTTTAGATTTTGAGTGAAAAATGCCAATTTTAGATTGCGTTATTCCGCCTATACTCATAATACGTGTAATGAGAGAATTCTAATACACATCTTGTCAGTGCTTGAGACACAGCTGTAGTTATGAGACAGAAAGTCTCTAAAGAAGAAACCGCTCGATATTAAATATTTGCCATTCACATGTTGTTTTATGAAATAGCTACTACTTTGATCTTCTTGGTATGTATAGATGATTTGAATTGTACATTTATTGTACTATCTTGTTGCAATATTCGTGAAGAATGTTTATATATTGTCGTGAATAACGTTTATATTAAAATATTTAATGTGTTTCGGTATTCTACGAGAGTATTTTATTTGTTGAAAGCTTAAGATTCTGCGGCCGGAGTCCTAGGCAGAAATGTACTCGTATGTTACGGATTTCGGTCTGAGGAAGGTCGAAGTTTGACGAATGAACGTGAGTAACTGTGCCTAGGACGCAGCATTTCCCTGAGAGCCATATAGATATTTGTTGTTGTTGTTGTTGTTTGGTAGAGTACTTTTAGGAAAACTATTTTGGGTGATTCTGTTCAGCATAAAGTTTCCTATTGTAGTTCACTATTTTTATACTATTTTCTTAACAGAATAATTGGCAAGAGAACACCTGTCCATTTATAAATTTGATTTACTTTCCAAGGATAAATTCTAAATTTACGTTAAATCTGAGTTTATTCACATAACTCGGAAGTACTTTTGACAGATAGTCTGCGAACTTATTATATCTTCAATATAGTGTATTAATGTCGAAGAACTTTGTTCATTCTATTTCCAAAATTCTCAGTCATACGAACAGTCCAAAATCGCCACCTTCACCTTCGCTAACTCCCATGCTTCCACATTCACCTCAACAGCATTCCCACTTCCTCTTTACCTCTCCATTTACTTCCAGCGTGTTCAGTGTCAAAACCTGGCAGTCACAATGAGCGCCGCGCACAAAAGGCACACTGGCGAGGCGGAGCGGGGCAAGGTGGGCGGGGCGGAGCGGGGGCCGGAGGAAGGCGTCACGGCGCCGGGCGTCGGGGCGCTGTGCCGTGTGCACCGTTGCTCCCACAACGCTCTCTATTAGGCCCTTCTCGAGCGCCCGTGCTCCGCGCGCTCCTCCGCGCTCCCCGCTCCCCCGCGCGTCCCCGCCGCCGCACCGTGGCCGGGGCAGGGGCGTTTTCCGCCTGCCCGCATTCCGGCGCTTTCCGCCACCCACCTGCCCCCGCCACTGTCCCCGGCGCCCGGGAGCCGCCGCGGGGGCGGCGTCGTGCGGGGCGGAGCGGAGCGGCGGGGCGGGGCGAGGACGGGCGGCCGGAATCTCCGATATTCATTAGCACGGCTATCGGATATCGCCCCGAGCGTTCGCGGGCCTCCATCGCCGCGCTCCCGGGTTCAGCCCCCGACCGCACCCCCGCAGTGGTCCACCCGTCGCCGCACCCCCGCCGGCCGTCGCGTCCGGCCTCGCCCCGCCCGCCCCGCCCCGCCGGTCCCTCCCCACCCGGCCCCGTCGCGCTACTCTGCGCCCCGCAGCATTTCCTCACCGCCCTCTGCGATCTCCGCGCCTCCCCCTTCCTCCCACCCGCCGTCCGCGTCGGCCGCCGGGCCCCCGAGGCCCTGCCGCGGGCCACCGCCCAAGCTGCGCCCCTTAACCCCCCCCCGCCCCCCTCTACACCCCAACCCCACGTCTACTCGACACTCCTATTCTCGCCTCTTGTCGCCTTTATTTGCCGCTCCTCTGGTCTCTTTTCCACTCTCCTCCTTTACCTCTCATCACGTCTCTTCGTTTCGTCTTACCTCTTCAAGATTTTCCACGTGTCTCCTGTCGTTTTCACGTCTCCCCCCGTTTGCGATGTTTCTAACCTTTCTCTATAACTGCCCGAACACCTCTTTTACCTAAACCCCTCGTCTTTTTTTCTCTTCTCTCTTTCCATCATCTCTTTTGTGTTGCACATTTTCTCATTTCTCGCCAACCGATAACATTGTCCCAATCGCCATCATCATCCCAATCGACTTCATAAAAGAAAATATCTGTATCTTCCTTATCTTGAAAGAAATTGAACTTTCAAATGCAATTTTCAAAATTTAAGATAATTTAAGAGAATGAGACCTGCACCACTTTTTAAGCTTCCTTTGTGCTATCCGAAGAAAGAAGTTTAATAACATTTCGTGCCGTTTTCGAAAAAATAATGACAATATTGTAATGGCCTCCTGTAAAGTACCCCCAAAAATTAAAAAAAAAATCCGTTTCAACCTCGAGAGGCTTTTCGTTCGGCCAGATGGATGGAGTATATCAGTTTTGATAGCGTTGACCACAGACTGACAGACACGTTTTGGCGTGAAACAAATTTGCGATATCAAGGACCCGTGGATTCTGACTACATAATTTTCTATTTGCTACATTAAATAGCATACACTTTCCACTTAAAGTCGTGGTAACAAAGTATATTCTAGGCATTGTCGGATCCCCTATGTTCCCTAGACTTCCTCACGGGACTAAGAAGTTCATTTTCTGCATTTACTGCCAGCAATGCTAAATTGCTCCATCGTAATTTACAAATTGTTTGTAAATCTTAATAGAGCATCTGAGAGCAATTAACGAGATAGTAAATTTCACCGAGACATGATCCTCAACGTCTTGAGGGCACTGACTGTTGATCGTGGCATAGCCCCAGAGGTTCCAACCACCACAGGCAGGATTCTGGCGTTGGGCACTCCATGAAGTTGGGCTGCCAGGGGAATGACTGGTTGGTACTTTACCACTTTTTCCTCCCCTGCTTTTAGAAGGTTAGACCCATCCTCGTGGCATCCTAATGGCATCGTGTTAGAGAAAGTAATTTACTACATATAGTAACAAGATTTATCAATTTTTATGATATCAGATCTCTACAATACGAATTTTTCTGCCGAAAAAATAGCTGATTTTTGCCGCAGCATAAAAATATTTGCTCTTTATTATGTAAGCGTGGTATGGCGAGACATTAAAAGTTATATCTTTAAAGAAAGTCATGAACATTTTTTTTGAAAATACAAGACGTATGCCAGGCACCACTAGAAATCAAAATCTGCATAGGGTAGGTCAAATGATGGTACGCCAAAAAAGTTCAATTATATCCATGGACCGAAGAAATTCATCATGATAAAGCACTTTTCGAGGAGACGCAGAACGAATTTAATTTAGACACTTCATACCTACATTTATGCAATTGCTTGAATCTGTTGTGACATAGGATCATTGCGTATTTTGGACTTTGTGAATATTTTGTTTCAATATCTTTCCGTTTAACATTGCTAAGTGTAAGTTTGAAAATGTCACATGAAACTATGAAAAAATCAAAATTATGCACTAATACAATAGAATGTAAATTAAAGACTTACGTAGATCTAGTGCACTCTACAAAAATTCCAATACTGCAATAACCATTACGTAGTTGCTGAACTAATCAGAATTGTACGTTAAAACAATCGGTAGTTTTCTAGTTGAATGATCAGCGAACAATTATGGATATCCTGCCACATTTCGTAATTTAAATGGGTAGATGTTTCCTAAAACTGCGGGAGTTTTGCTGACGAGAGTCTTTCACTCTATCTTCGTTCTTGTTAAGAATAAATATTTTAGCGGCTTTTCATTGCAGTGCATTAGGTCAAAGACAGTTAGGAAAATTACTTTTCGACTAGAATCCAGATTTCCTTTCATTCCTCGTAGCTGTCTTATAAGAGAACTTCCCGGAACAATCTAGATTACATAAAATATTTCTCAACGAACGAAATAAAGTTTTGCTGAAGAACCTTTGGATCTCAGAACTCAGTATCACAAAGGGAAGATGTTCTTTTACTAATTGACAGCTGCTTCTCCGTTGATACAAAATATTTACATTTCTCGGATTTTCTCTTCTGAAAATATCAACAAACTCAACCCATGACAAGAAAAGTCGCCCAGTGGGTATAAAAGTTAAACGACTTCGATAAAGATGAAGGTGAGGGATGGTGTAGATTAATCCATGGAGTTTGTAGCTAGAATGTCCATTTTTCACCACCTAATCTTGTAATAGGACCCGTGGTGTTTCGGACAAGCTTCACAGCTTCTCAATCCGGGTACCAAACGGAGTCGATCCATGTGGATTTATGATGGACAAAAGAGTTCGTGGCAGGCTTTCTCTGGGTACTCCCGTTGCCTCTGCCCGTCAATACACCATTCCTTAATTATCACTCTAATATCACCATCGCCCATGTATCATATCATTCATCTCAGGTATCTCGAAAAGGGTTAGGTGCAGACAGAGGGTCGTAGGTTTACAGGGGGTTCTAGGTTTCGTGTCTGGACGGTGGCAGATTTTCGACCCTAGCTATATCGCTAGGTCGAATTCAGAGGCTGTGAACAGGAGAATTCTTTTGGCCGACTGCTCTGATCGGTAGTTTTCCGTGGCTTCTCCGACCAACACCAGGCGAATGTTCGAAAACTATCGTATCAAATGGGCCAATGATCGTGATCTCCCCATCTTCTTCCTTGTCCGATACCTCTCTTGTGACACACACATGGACTACACAAGCACACGTGTCGGGAGACCAGTTGGGAGCTTAGACGTAGTTCTGAGTGGAGCGGTGGTGGTGGAGCGCCGAGTGGGAGATAACTGGATAGGGAATATACTTGCACGACGACGTAGGGCGGCGCCGGATCTCACCATCTAGCAGGGGTAGAAAATCGCCACCACATTGATAAAACATGGGTAGATTGCGTTACATTGCACAATTTCTCACAGCTTGCGGTAATTCTCGGAGTCCGCCTCTCGCCAAATCTCGAAATTGAAGGGGAAATCATTCTCCCCGCTATACGGCCAAACTGATGTATCAGCATTCGCCTGCGCTTCTTGGTGGGCACATGTTCTGCTGTTATCTATTCTATCTCTGTCTGTCTCCCTCTCTCTTTCTCTCTCTCTCTCTCTCTCTCTCTCTCTCTCTCTATATATATATATATATATATATATATATATATATATATATTGTGACTGTACTTACCTCAATTTTCCCATTTGGAAATCCACCATCAACTGAGGCATTGATCACACATTAAATTTTGATGGCAATAACTGCCGTTTCTGAAATTGATGAAGGGACAAGGGATTCCTTTAGGGGGGAGCGCCTTTATGAGGAGGATGTTGGCTATGGTTTTCCATACATTCTCTTTCATCATATCCTTCATTAATCACTAGTTTGCCATTTTCTATAATTGAATATTTATTCATCAAGAAAGCATAATCTAAAGAGACCCTGTTACAATCACCTGCGTGATCTGCAGTCTTACATGATATTGCATCACTAGAACTTAATATCTAATTTTGATCCTATTACTGGATTACTCCGACCAATGACTACATGAATCTGTTGCTAATCAGCTTTGTAATCATGATTGCAACCGTTATAAATATTGTATGTGTATCGCATTTGCTTATTCCCCTACCTACATACCGATTCATTACTACGCCCTACCCCATTAATACATTTCCTGGCCAATGTGGCTGTGCTGACTTCACTGAAGTTACATGATTATTAAATGTTCGTCTACTCAGCCTGGATTTCCCGCCCTCTTGGTGCAGGAACGCAGCTGCGGTTGTTCAAGGCCTTCACGCCACGACGTGGCGTGGGGCCCCCCTCTCGCGTCGCCACTAGCTGGTTTTCGGGGTCGTCACTCCGATTCCGGTGTTTCGTTGTCCGATCACACGCCTTCGACGTTCTCGTGCGAGTTCAGTCTTCTTACGATAACGCGTTTTATTAACATCGTCCGTTTATCGCTCTGTCCATGGCTGATGGCCCACACGCACTCACTCGCCACGTGTTTTCGTTTGCACTCGATTGTTTATCACTCATCAGCGTTTATGTTACAGTTCCTTCGGCTAATCTTACTATTCACTGTCTCTAATTATCGTTCACTTCATAATCAACACTTCTCCCCATTTAGATTTTCCGATGTTAGCCGATTACACGTCCATTATTCATCCACATCACATTTCCCGTGCGCGCCATTCATTCCCTCCCCTCTCTTTTGTTCCGCCTCGCGTCTCCTCTCGCCCCGCGCGACTCGTTCCCCGGACTCGTTCGTGACTCTCCTGTCCTTCTGCGCGCCCGATTCAAATAGGCATCGTTTTTACTACTGACTGGTGATATGACCATTAGGTCATAAAATATATATATATATATATATATATATATATATATATATATATATATGTGTGTGTGTGTGTGTGTGTGTGTGGTGTGTGTATGTGTGTGTGTGTGAGTGTGGATATAGATGTTGATATATATGAGTGGTTAACTCCAACACCATGTGAACGCTCTCCATGAAAGTTGGCACATCTACCTGTTTTTCACCTATAAGGTTTATGCAAAGTTAATTTTCTTGCAATTCCAGTAAAAGGCGCTGTAGATCAAAACTAAATATGTATGTCAAATGCAACCCGCAATACTCGTCAGCATTTTAAAATCTATATTGTTAAATAACGTCTAAACGAAGCGTTGTAGGACATTAAAAAACTGAAATTTTGAGACCAAAGGCTTGAAAGAAACGTTTTCACACAGTAATCTACAGGATGAGATCTTCATGAATATTCTATTACATTTTTGCTGGTCCGACGCTTCTCGATATTTCCCCACCTGCTCAGAAACGTGCAGAATCTGCAACTAAATGTGACAGAGGGACAGAGTGAGGGGGACCGAGTGAGGCTGAGGCAGAGACAGAGACACCCAGAGAGAGACACAGATAATCAGACAGGCTGAGGCAGGGGCAAGGAGAGAGAGAAACAGAAACGGAAAAGGGGGGGAAAGGGAACGAAAAGAGAGAGAGGAACGAGAGAGGTGGGAGATGAAGGGCAGAACAACGCTTGCCGGAAGTCGCAAGTCGTCTATAATTTTATGTGTACTTGTATCTGTGCAAGTCTTGAAGTCTCGACAAGTGCTCCTTGACGTCCACACGCGTTGCGTAGCGCCTCGTGCTATTATTTACGTGTATTTACGTACAGTTCTAAAACCTCATTACAAGCTCCTCGGTCAGATACGTACTGCTTCGCGACGATTCACGACGTCGTTCGTCTTGTCTTGCTTTGTGTGTGCATTCGTGTAATGTTCGTGTAACACGACAGCACAAATACTCATGTCTAAGGAGGAGACATTTAGATATCCACTTTTTCAACAGGTCGTAGATATCTGTCACCAACAATTTGAGATCTTCCATTTGTCGGAATACAAACGACGGTTGCATGAACTTCTCAGAACGAAATAGTGGTACTATAATCCAAAATATCAATATCCTGTGAGTACCAGTGATTATGTACACCGCTAGGAATAATAGAGGAAACAAGAGGAACGCCGAAGTATGACAAGAAACTCCACATACAATCCCCGTTCGAATCGCGAAGTGCTCGTAATAGTGGTTACTCTAACAATCAGTTAGTTCCAATAACAATAGTGCTTTCTGTTAATCTACTGATAAATGCATGTGACTGAATACTCAGAAGAAAGTAATCAGATGTACTCCAATAGCTGTCTCGATACGGGATAGCACATATTTGCTGCGTTATCAACACAAAATAGTGAGAGAACAATGGAAAGTGAAAACATTGTGAACAACCCAATGAACCAACCATTACCATCACCCTCACAGCAGATTACAATGATGCAATTGTACATTGCTCAATTGCAACAAGTGATACGCGCAAACATGTTCGTCGCAGTCGCAACCCTTAAATAAAAGTAACCTGCGAGAGGAGAGGGCCAAGGAACTTGGTGAGTCAACAACCAACGATATGCAGAAAACAAGCGATAATTCTTTACCACAATACAACATTCCAACCCATTCTAAATTTCAAAATGTAGAAGATATGTGAGACTCTGAATCGCAAGAAAAACAGGAAGATGTACCTAATCCCCCACCTCTATTCACACCAGATGTGAAATATCTAAAAAAATTAACCCAACCGCAACAAAAAGAAAAACAGAAACAGAAACTGAAACCCGAATCCGACAAATTACCTCAAATGACTACAAACCTAAATTCAAAAGATCTCTGAAATAAAGATTAACCCTGAGTCTCCAGTATTATACCGCGCTTTTGTCCATGAACTAAGAAAAAGATAGTTTTCCATTTGTACGAACTAAAGCAAGAAAGAGCCTTTAAAGCAGTCTAAGATGAATGCATGTAACAGCAGAAACAGAAGACATTAAAAAGGGCATGCGCGGATCAAGGACGATAAATATACAATATCATACGCAGGGTCACCAAATATCTCTCAACCGTTGTTCTTTATAGACATGGAACCCATGAAGAACAAAGAAATTTACAGCATTCAAGAAATACTGAATCCGAAAATCAGATTTGAACCCCAATATAAAAAGGAGAAATACCCCAGTGCAGAAGATGTCAGCAATTTCATCACACCTTGGAATACTGTGAGAAACCATACAGAAGCGTGAAAGGTGCCGGGAAACACATTTATTGCTTTCTCACGTTTCGCTGTAACAAAGTTCCAATATCCAAATGTGCCAATTGTAAAGGCAATCATTCAGCAAGTTACAGAGGGTGCGAAGTTTATCATCATTCATCTATTTATTTTTTAGTTTACCGATTATTTTGAGAATTTCATAGGAAGAAGTTTCGGAAACGAACATTGTGTCTAAACTTTTGGGTGAACTGTCTGTTTTTGAATTTTGTGCCTGAAGACCCTTACTGAGATCGGCAGCAATTCTCGAAAAGTATTGGTTAAAGAGACTAGCCACTGTTGCCGGATCGTTCACATTTATATCGTTATATTTTAAAACAACATTCTCTACGGGTTTTCTAGTTGATTTGGTAGTATTTTTTATTATATTCCATTCAATTCCATTCTTCCAATAGGAGGGTACAGGGTTTTTAGGAGAAGAAAAAACCTTATTTTCAAGGACAAATGTTTATTTTATTGCACTTAATTATTAAGAAACATATTTAAGCTTTAAATTAGAAAATTTTTAATGATGATAAACATGTTAACAATTTTTTGAGCATTGCATGTTTGGGAAGTGTTCGGTAGACCCTGATAGAAACGAAGTAACTTATGTTCTGGTCTACATGTTTTTATGAATGAAATTTCTCAAAGCAATTTGCATGGCAGCCGACATTACATTTTTTATATTTAATGGTGTTTTTATGGCATTCGCCACATCTGACATGTGTTTCACTTTTGGCAATTATATGATCACGACCATCCAGTCTCACTTTTTCTGGTATCCTCGTTTTTACCACCTTTGGCGATCTACTTATTTTTCGCTCTAAGCTTTGTCCTAAGTATGTCTGAACTATTATCCTGATAAACTGTAAATATTCTAAATGATTAACGCTTTTTCCAGAAGGTGTGAGATGGTATAATTGAAATGCATTATTCATGGATGCATTCAAGGGAAACATCAAATGTTGCCAATACCACATTTTCATTCTGATTGCTGTTCTGTAACATGAGACATTTTGGTCAAGCCTAATGCCCCGGATCAATCACCAGAAGAAAATGAATAAATCATCCCATATACAAATTGTAGGCAGAAATGCAAGCAGGTTGCAGAATTTCATTTTTCTTCTTGTCAGATAAACACCATCGTTTACTTTTTCCTAGAGGAGATACTCCTACTTTGTTGGAGGCAACATTTACGATATTGTTAGCGTTGTTGCGGACAACACTGATTTGTTCCTTGGTCTGTCACTTGATCATACGCACCTCTCTGCATCTTCTTCATTTTAGGAGGCTCCATGAGAGGCGCTTTTTCGACTCGTTTGTTCCTGATAGTACCAGTTGCATCATGTCCCATGTTACCTAGTTTTTCTACAAGACGAAT
Organism: Teleogryllus oceanicus; assembly: GCA_964035755.1. Classification (NCBI taxonomy): domain Eukaryota; kingdom Metazoa; phylum Arthropoda; class Insecta; order Orthoptera; family Gryllidae; genus Teleogryllus; species Teleogryllus oceanicus. Next base: position 231,176,785 of record CAXIVR010000001.1, on the reverse strand, counting down.
GAAAGTAAAATAATTGTCCGTATATAAGCTGTACTTTTCTTCTCGGGTAGTGAACAGTGACCATACCTTAAAACCAAACGTATTGGTTTTCCATGTACGAGTTGCTTTGTGGAATGATGATCGTAGTACGGAACCATGGTTTCATCCACGCACAAGTTCGCATCTTGGGGAAAGAAAGTGAGCCATCTTTCATTTATCATTGTCCACAAAGGTCGAACTTTTGAGAATTTGTCACTTTTCACTAAATTATTATTGTCAGAGACATGAAAATATCTCAGAAGTTCTTCAAACCTATTTCTAGGTATTGCTCTTTCTACTGCTGGGTGGTGTGTCAATTCCCGTGTCCCAGTAGAGACGGTACCTTGCATTACCACAGTACCCACTGAGCAATAAAATTGCAATGAAAGTTTTAATTTCACAATGCGACACATCAAATTTAGTGTTCCCTTTGAAAACAGCGTACTTCTTACTCATTTCAACAAGCAAATCAAATACTTCACTATCATAAAATAATTCAAACAGATCAATAGGAGACCATTCACGTTGCAGCCAATCCGGTTGTTCCCAAGTACGTTCTGGGAGAGGTACAATGTCCGTTTTTACCCAGTTTCGAACTTTAGCCTTCTTTGCATCTGTGGTCAATATAGACACGGTCCTCTGGTTCATAACATCGAGTGTTACTTTTCTTGCAATGGTAAAATAATTTCTTCTACTCCAGAGGAAGTAATATTTGTTGCCTGCAGTTCTCCCAGGCCTCGTAGCTGGTTTCCAGTTAGATGGTTTACATCAGCATCTTCTATTTCATCTTCACCACTGTCTTCATCACTTAGAAAATGGTTCTCAGGAGCAGAGATATAAACCGAAGCTTCTGTGAAATCATCACGTTCTATATACTTATTATTTCGTTTACGGATAATCTGAAATGAATAATATGACAATAAAAATAATATAATGTATTAAATCTAAAATGAATATAAAATAACAAATGGAGCGTCACTATTTTGTTGTACTTTGCCGCTAATATATAAGCTAGAATCTTTTGTATGTAGAATGTATTTCAAATATAAGTTTCACCAAATTGTGTTATATCAAAATAAACGATTATAATAATCATAAATTTAAGTAATGTACTTACGATTCACGAAGCGACATGATGCTCAAATGCGGGCACTGTACGAAGGTCTCCCACAACAATGGAAAACGCTGTAGAGTAATCCACTGAACTTTATCTTATTCATTGTTGCCAGCACAACAGTATAGGGTATATAACATTTCTTCATTCCTTTCTAGAAATGAACTATTAACACGAAAGTACTCTGCCCCATTTTTGGGGCAATGGGAATATATGGGTTAAATAGGGATGCTGCAGTTGAGTAACATTTCCACTCGTAAATATTACTATTAAACCATTTGCCTAATATTTCTTTAGAAATAAATTTCAAATAAAAATTATAAAAAACGTACAATTTGGATATAACATCGAAGGAAAAGTGGACGGTTATCTTATCTCGGGCTGTCTCTCTTAAGAAAGATACCAAACACTTGATCCTAGCAGTCCAAGAACAATCTGTAAGGATCAAGTTATTCAGGTCAAAATAGATCGAAGACAACAGAAAGAAATAAAATTGTAAACAACAGAAAGAAACAATCTCTTAATCAGGTTCTGAATATCATTTAAGATTACTCAGATGGATTTGAAACAACGCAATGAAAAAGTGGCCACCGTGCTGCACATGGCTCAATGGTGAAAACACCAGCCTTTATTTCGAGAAAAAGGTTTTCCGGTCGCATCGGAGCCGTCTTCAATGTATCTGTATGACGGCTAAAGTGCAATTCAAGATTTAATTACTTTTCCAGACTTAAAATAAAATAAATTACTCTAATCAAAAAATGAAAACCACAAAACCAACTTTCAATATATCTCATTCGTGTTGAATCACTTGAGCAACGAGTCTTCCATTTCTATAGTTCGTGTAGGTGAACCTTATCTCTGGTTCTATTAAAACAATGCAGCAGAAAATGTCTTTCTTTTTTATATGCGTGGAGTAATGGTATATTAAATTTCAAATACTTCCAGCAAAGTGTGGTACATAAATAGAACTTTCTACAAACAGAAATCTCATTTGCGTAATTTTATGGAGAGAAAAAGCTTTGCCCGTTCGTGACCTCTCTGTGCACGATAATTTCACTGCTTTCTTTTGCGAGAATTTTCACTGCTAGCGATGAATCACATTCAGATTTTAATTTAAGAGCCTTCGTGGAATCTTATTGTCTCTGTGATATACAGGGAAAAGATAGGGGACTTATCTTGTAAAACCTTTTCCTGGAATATTATGGTTATTTGAGCGAGGTAATTCCTCGAATGTACAGGTAGATGAAACTGCGGTTCTGAATTATAAGAATTCATAAATCGATAGCCCTTTCATTAGCTAATTAAATGAATGAAGAGATTGTTACTGGATGGCTACAAATACCTAAATGTTCAAGAAGCTCTCTTTATAGGCTAAGAAACATTGAAAGGAAGAAATCCCTGAAAGTCATGCAAGTGTATTACGAACAATTTAAAGTAGAATTTGTAATGTGAATAAAATATATCATTAACAATTTTGTTATCATTTGAACTCCTATTTAGTACAGTTACTTACCCACAGTATCTAAGAGACATGTACCCGTCTGTTTTTACTATTAGCACTAAATTATCAGTTGTATAATATCTCTGATTGAAACGTACTGTAGTTGTAATACTCATTTTGTAACACGTCTAGGGCTTCATCATTTTAGAACAACTATGCTGATATTCATTATTTACAGAATTACCTAAGACTTTACAAATTATATTCCCAATTACAAATATTCCATTGACATTCCTTGCCAAGTTCATTTGAGATAGTATAGAGAATATATAATAAAGGAAGTCGACTTTGCAAAAAGAAGGAATGAACGCACAATTTATTCTAACGTTTCTCCTTTGAAACGGTAAGTTTTATCGAATTAATTTCGCAGCAGTTTGAAATTAACGTATCGGACCACCATAAACATGGCTTAACTGCACAGAATTGTTAACTTTGTTTCCCTATGGGCTCTCTGAGAAGCCAATTTTTGGCAATATGCTTCTCATGCCACAACAGACTTTTTTTCTCTTCTGGTATCATTCGCTCGCTGAGCGAATATTGGATCTGATTAGGTCGGAAATTGTCCGAGGGTTTAATTTTGATGAGTTTTGTTTAGTTTTTTTGCATACCACAAGCATGACTTGAATTTTCTTCCTTAAAAAAACGTGTCGTATCTGGCTGGGATCGAACTCATGCTCCCTCTGCTGAATGAACTTTCTGACAGCCATCTTTTTAGCACTTAGAACGTCAGGAAGGGAATCAACAGTCAAAATGATGTTAAAGAATGTAGTGAATCCATCTCTTGGAGGGGGCTTAAATGGTGGAGTGTACACGTTTCAAGCTGTAAAGAGCTGGATAGTACATTACAAGATTAAGAGGAGCAAGTTTTCCATACTGCATACGTCGTCCAGCTCTCTATCCATTGATTGATTATTTCGTGTTTCCGGGCGTGTCAGTTGCTTTAGTTCTTAGTCCCGCAAATGTTGTACATGTTTTATCGCAACAGGTGGCGGTGATCTTGCCCCGTTGGTTCGCGAGATCTGCCGACCTACTCGTCAGATTGAGGGGGTTCCCCATCCATAGATCTCTCACCAGCGGGGCAACGTCCCAGCCGGACAAGCTCTAAGCTCCCGACTGCTGTCCCAACATGTGTGGTAGTGCATGTGAGCGTAATGATAAGGGTAGATTAAGGACGAGAAATAAAGATAGCACGCGGTTCGCGGCCCATTTGTAAGGGTACTGCTCCGGCATTCGTCTGGTGTTGATAGGAGAAACAATGGAAAACTACCGATCAGAGTAGCCGACCACAAGAGTTCTCTTTCAGGCAGCAGCTGAATTTGACCTAGCTCTCTAGCAACTGACGAAAATCCTGTTACCGCCGGGAGTCCAACCCTAGGACCTACCAAACAGAGGCACACATCAATTGGGTAACATCAATTGATGACCGGAGCCATCTAAGTTGGTCACTATATCGAAGTATATGGAAGAGAGAACATTCTAGACATCGGCTGCTCTACTATATTATACGGGATGTCCAAACCTTCTTTATCTTCTCCTTCTTCTCCTCCTCCTCCTCCTTCTTCTTCTTCTTCTTCTTCTTCTTCTTCTTCTTCTAAGGCGCTACAACATTATCTTAAATGTCTTGGCCTGTTCCACAACTGCCTTTCATTTTCCTCTATCTTGAACCACCTCATGCCAATTCATAATCCCTAAACTCTTAATGTCCTTCATAACATTATCTTTCCATCTGATTTTCGATCTCTCTTTTTTCTTTCTTTCTTTCTTTCTTGCTGCAGTCGGGTGCCAATTATAAATCTTCTTGACCGTTAACTTTTCTTGCATTCGACACGTGTTCAAACCCGCCAAGCCGAAGTGAGATAATATAATTTACAATGTTTTTAGATTTTATGATGGCTTCAATTTCATGATTATACCTTATCGTCCAAAGGTCGCCCGCAACCTTTATTATGTCCAAACTTACCCACACTAAATTGAAACCACGGGTTGTGATGATCGCAAACAAGAACGTCAACAACTTTTAAAGCTCGACACATGATTAAAAGTAACACAATTTTTGCAATTGCTCATGTAGACGTCTTCCACGCGAACGCAAGGAAATACTATGTCGTAAGATGCAGACATCCGCCGCATAACATGTTTTACTGTCCTTGAAAACTTCAAATCGTTCGGAAATTAGAAGCTTCTTTTGTCGCCGGCTACGCGTCGAGAAAATGTCACATTCTTTTGCGCGCCGTCTGTACCATCGGTCGTGGACGCTGACAATCGTCGTGTACCGATAAGCATATGCCTTCTGTAAGGTCGCGAAATCGGAGCCCAGGCGGGGGCGGGCCCTCCTAGAAAAGCCCAAAAAACAGGCATGAAAAGATCGGTGGCTGGCACTGGCGTGACACTCCGCCCAGTACAATTCAGTAATATCTGTCTAAACCAGAACCTGTGTAAGCCGGAAACCTGCTTTAAACGGTAAAGATCTCCGGCCTGTGAAGTTAAACGGCATTTTTCACAGCATAAAACCGACCCTCTCCAATGCAGAAACGGAACGGTTGTTCACGCCCTGCAGAACAAAAGTCTTTATAAAACGGAATTCGTGTGGTTTTCATGCAATTGGCAGAGACACGCGAGATAGTAATGAAATGAATGCATCTGCAATCCTGTTTTTAATTCTCTGTCCCTGTGACACGCGATTTAGCCGTGACACTCGGGCATTGAAGGAGAGGTACTTCAGCTGTCAGCATAGAATTCGACCTTGGGGTCGCTTGTCTTTCAAGGCGTAGGCAGTAGGGGATTTCCCTCTCTCCCGACTCTCTTTAAAAGTGAGAAGGTGTACGGACATGGCTTCTATTCACGGGTCTCCCTACCCCGCGATGAAAATCATAACCCCTCGAACAGATACGCATTGCTCAAGCCCATGCGAAGGAAAGAAGTCATACTGGGTAGTGGCGCACTGTGCGTCGAAAGAGTCAGCAAGCTGTCCGAATACAGCCACTAGGCAGTAAGGTGTGTATTTTTCAACTCAGAAGAGAGTTTAATATTTATTTATTGGTGATTTCTTCCATAATACGTATTTTGTAAATTATAACAGTCTTGTACTTTACTATTATTTTGGAGGTAGAAACCTCAATATCATTAGTGTCATAAAATGGACTAACTTGCGTAAAATGGAAACCTCCCTAAACTGGAATTTTTTTGTGCCGATCTATTCCGGCTTACAATTAGACAGATTTTATTGTACTAAGTTCTATGCGTGCATGTTTTCTTGATCCTCCAGCTCCCTAGTTTTCGCTCTGCCTGGCACAACTCGACCCGGTAGAATATATGAGTTCATGCCCACCTTCTTTTACAATGCTTTCAGTTTCACCTCTCTTCTAACGACCTCGCATAGCATGCTCCTTCTTGTTAATCAATAATTTCTACAATTATTAATTATTTCTTCAGAATTAAAAAAAACTTGCGTTGTTTCTCATTGCTATCTAGTCCAAGACGAACTATTACGCTGAGTTTTCTGTCGATGACGTTGACAGCACTGCAATGCCGTGACGTAGGCAACTCCCCTCACTCCCCGCTGTACAGTATCAGGAAAAAGTACGGGATTAATAGTCGCGTCCGAGCACGGTACACTGCTGAGTAAAATATGTGTACACTATTTTTTGGATGATTTGACTGATTGATTAGTGATTCCGGGCGCGTCATCTGCTAAGGTCATTAGGTCCGGTTTGTGCAGTACATACTTCATCGCCGAAGATAGCGGTGATCTTCCACCGCTGGATGGCGAGTTCCGGCATGCTATGTGTAAGTGGCTGTAAGTGAGGGGGAGGTTTGGACAAGGAAGGGGTTGGAAATATCGCGCGCGTTCCGTGGCCCGTTTGTTACGATACTGCTCCGGCATTCGCCTGTTGCTGATCAAAAAACGCGGAAAACTACCGATCAGCACAGTCTGCCACGGGAATTCTCTTCCAGACAGCGGTTAAATTCGACCAAGCTATCTATCCAGTGTCGAATATTCTACTACCGCCGGGACTTGATTATATACAATGCTCCCGGTTAGCGCATTGTAGTTGAAGACCTGAACCACCTAAGCCGCTTATATTGGATGAAAATAGTGGTTACGATTAAGCTATTTCACAAACATTTTATACATCATAAGACGATGCATAACTTAGAGCAGCGTTTCTCAACAGTGGGTCGCGATCCATATGGGAATCGCGGCCAGTGGAATGAGGAGATGGGTTTTTTTAAATATATTTATTTTCTGGAAAGTATATAAACTTAATAATTTAATAAACCATATAAATAATACACATTAAATATATGAGGAACATAAGTTTGTTTGGTAATAATCATTAAGGTACACTGAAATTTGACCCTGTTTTATTCGAAGTATGTGGTTTTGTAATGTCTGGTTCAAATCTGTTAGAACACATAATAAATGCATATGAAATTTGTAAGAAACTTTGTAGCTGTTATTTTACCAGCCACTTTGTGAGACATTTGACAATGTTTTGTTTGAGCGGTTTTAGTAACGTCTAGTTCAAATATTGTACAAGGGACAAGACAGATTGGAATTTTATGTCTGATTTTCAACATTTTTAACAATATGATAATGTGCACTCTTTTACATCCGTTCTGCGCTCTCCCCAAAAGTAACTAGAATAATCCTACTCATCTCTTTAGTGAGAGGTAGGAGTAAGTGACACTTTACTAAAGCACAAGTAAAGATAATTTGCTATAAATTCACACAACTTTTCGTGTAGTTGGCAGTGATGTTAAAAACCTTATAATGAACTTATATTTCATATTAATCGATTATCCAAATGTAACCAAGTTATGAAAAAATCATACTTGAACTTTTTTATTTCCTCGAAAAAGTTTCAAAACTAGAAATTAACTACCTTTGTTGATATGACTTGAATTCGGATATCAAAAAAGAAAACGATACCAGAAAAAAGGGAACAAACGAAATGTTTGAAAATTATTTTCATCTTATTACCGAAGGAAATAATTTTTCTCACATAGTCCCATTTTCTCTTTTGTGCTAAAACTCACAAGTATACGTACACTTCACATTCATTAATTTCTTGACTACAATGATGCATCTTTTGCATTTGTTGTTGTCTATGCGCATTTGAGAACTATCTACATGCTCTTATGCCTTTTGTGCATTTGAGAACTTTGCGAGTACACAAATTATTTTCTTTTGATAGCAACTCTTGTAATTCTTGACAAATATCAGCACATCAGTAGGAATTTTGTTTTTACAGTATAATATTAGAAAAGGTAATCAATGTGATTACAACTGAAAGAGGGAAATTTTCCTGGAACGAAGTATTCCCGAAAGAAAGAAAAAAAGAAATATCGGAGAATGTATAAAACAGTAAAAATCACGTAATTCTGAAGGAAGGTAAGCTGGAACACAGCTGTCATTAAGGTTAATTATTCCACATCTCACGTTGAAAGAAAAAAAACAAGTTCCATAATGTCAACTGTTTCATTCACACACGGGCGAGCGACGAACGATTGTTTGCAAAGCGCCACGGCCCACACGCCGCGTCGTGCTGGGCCTCTATGGATCTCCCAGCCCCCGCAACCTTTCGATCCATTTGCAGAATCGGGCGCGCCCGCGAAACCTGAGCTGGCGGACTGTTTTCTCGGTCACAACTGCACGCTACTACGCGCGTGGCCGTGGGCGGTCGCCCCTCCCCCTCGCCCCCCACCGCCCGATGAATGGGGCGTCCCGTGAAAGACGGCGGGCGTGGGCAGCGCGTACGGACGCGTTCCCGGAAAGCGTTGCGACCCTCCCACGGCACCTGGCGCGATAGATGGAGCAGCGATCGTCGTTGACCTTTATTGTGAGCAGGGCGACACGTCGAGACGTGCAAGAGAAATGATATAACTATCATTTATTAAAGCGGGCAAATTAATTCGGCGCTGTACAGTTGAAAGAGATATTGTTCCTTTCGGAATCGTTGTATCAGTGTTTAAAGATTATGTTTAACTCGAAATTCAAAAACTTAATTCGAAAACTCGAATATTTCGAACTTTAAATTAAATAGGTTTTCGATAATTAATAATCCATTAAAAGGTGACATCAGCTACAAATATGAAGGTGACAAGAAGGCACCGGATTTGAATAAATACGATTAATTTTAATTTTTTTCGTGTTTCCGGACGCGTCAACAGCTTTGTTCATTAGTCCCGTTAGTGCAGGGCATATTTTTTTCAGGAGATGGCGGTGATCTTCCCCCGCTGGATGGCGAGATCCGGCGCCGACCTACCGTCGGCTAGTGGGGTTTCCCCCTAACCAGGACTCTCCCACCAGAGGGGCACCGCCAAACCAACGGGGCAAACTCTCCAGCCACCAGCGGGGTGTCTCCCACCAGCGGGGCAAACTAAGCTCCCGACCGGTCTCCCGGAATATGTGGTAGAGTAGTGCATGCGAGTGTGTGTGTAAGGGGAGAGGATAGGACAAGGAAGAGGAAGGAAAGATCCGTGGCCAGTTTAGTAGGGTACTGCTCCGGCATTCGCCTGGTGTTGATCGGAGAAACCACGGAAAACTACCGATCAGAGCAGCCAGCCGCTAGAATTCTCCTCCAGACAGCGACTGAAATCGACCTAGCTGAAAAGCTAGTGTCGAAAATCCTGCCACCGACTCGAACCTAGGACCTCCCGGTCTGAGGCGCTGCAGTGATTTCAGTTGATGCACTGAGCTCCCGCTCCCGGTGAATAAATACGAAGTCAATGTAGTTGCTGAATATGTAAAATCTGTATCTTTTCGAATTTGAATAGAAGGTTATCTAAATCTTAATAATGTTGAATCTCAGTTAACAATCGATCTAGCCTAGAAGTTGGGACACAGGCAGTCAAAAAATTGATAAAACATATGAACAATTAACTTAATAGTGAAAATGTAAAAAATATTTACTTATTGTTTTGTTTACATATGAATACCTTCACTGAAAACTAGTTCAATTCCACTTCGAATTCATTATGAGAAATGAGAAGATAAATCTTTCAATCCTACGTTCTTCTTCACAGTGCCAAGTAGTGCATGATTTATTACACTAGCCCCATAACAGTCCCTCAAATTATAGTAATCGATATGACGAGTATGTTAGAAGTATATCAGTATTTAGGGAGATGTGATATAGGACTAAGTTGAGCCGAGTCCGTAATATGTACTACTTTTTTAACTGTCGTTGCTGCACGATCGCGGTAGCATATTGCGACATAACTGACTATTGCAGAATCATAATTTATCAGTGTTACATTCCATCGGAACACAAAGATGCTTCTTGTTATTTCCTGCGTAGCTCAACAATATATCCACAGAAGCACATTGTGAACGATCTTAATTTCTTCTGTCCAATAAGGATGTCTTGTCTTAATATTGCAGGTGTCAGTGCAAAATAATCAATAAATAACTATCGTTTTTGTAGTTTTTGTATGCCAGAAGGAAAGCAACGTTTGTGTAAATGAATATATTTTTGTTTGTGAGTACATAACCTGCTGTTTTTAAATATATTGAACTTTCCTATGAACAGGTTTGTTCATCATAATGTTTCTATTTCTAAGACCTGCATTTTATATTTGTGAAAAGGATAGTGATAATGTTAGCCCGATCGCTTCAATTGAAAAACGTGAATATGCAGGTTTGACAAGGAAGGATCAAGAGCGGTTCATGACTTGATGGTTAAAGCACTGGCTTATCATTCGTCTGGAACAGGATGGAAGAAATCACAGAAATGGCAGACCAGTGCAGTCGCCTTCAGATATTCTCACCCAGCCAGTGACGTCATCCAAAATAGATATCTATTTAATCGACGGGACTCGAACCTAGCATTTCCGAAACAGCAGCTCAAGATTTACAACATGCTAACGCACCCAGTTTTTTGATCATATCTCTCTTTATCACTCTCACTCTCTTATTTTCGATTTCCCTACCCTTTCTCTGCATCTCCCTCTTCTTTCCATCTCCTACACGCTCTACCATCTCAAACCCCTCTCACAAATTCCTTCCCTCTTCCCCCCCCTCCTTCCCAATATCTTCTTTCTCTCTCCATCTCCTCCTCTGCCAAATCCCGCCCACTCACTCTCCATATCTTTCCCAGCCTGTCTCCATTCCCTCCTCCCACTGCCTCTTATTCTTCATATCCTTTCCAATTTCTCTACATGTCCTCTCTTTCACTCTCTCTCTCACTCACTCATTGTCCCTCTCCCTCTCTCTCTCGCTCCCCATCTCGTACAACATATGTCTCAACGTCGTTTAACTCCTGACTTAACATCCTGTCCATTGGTCGTATTAAAATTAAATTCGTTTCCAAGAATTATTCCTCATTAGGACGATTGAATGCTAGAAGTCGTTTGCAGGATTTCCTCTTCACTGTTTCCGATGGGATTTTCTGAAACAAGAGGCGTTAGCGCGTCGTCCCGGGCCAACCGACGAATGAAGCTCCGTTGAAGACGTGTGTCTGTGTGTTCGTGTGTGTGTGTGTTTGTGTGTGTGTGTGTGTGTGTGCGCGCGACGCTGCGAGCGTGGGAGGATCCTACGGCGTCGTTCCGAGAAACGGCACCGAATCGGTCGCAGAGAAATTTAATCGGGTGAACGGCGTTATAGAGGTCCTTCTCCATCGCAAAGCTTAGAGCTTTCCCTTGTTTCAATTTCGATATTTCCTCGTTGGTGTCGATTGGTTTCCGATGTTGGGTAGGCTTACGGCGCTGCCTTCCCGTCAGTGCTCTGCTGGAGACTTTGTTTTTAGCGTCTAAGAAATTTGTAAGAACTGATAGGATGATTTGTTTTGACATCCGCATGTATAAACAAAGTGGTATTTGCTGTAAATTAAATACTTTATTTCTGGAATAAATTAATTATTGGTAGGGTCGTGTCTAATCTAAATATCGAACATTACTTTTTAAAATGTTTGTGGCGATTCATTTTCATATCTTAAGGTGTCCAATGCGATCAAACACAACTATTATGTTGTATTTTAGCACAAAAGCTCTTTACGAGCTAAGGCCTACGAGCAGCAACTGTTTTGAAATAGAAGAAGAAAATTAAATAAAGAAGCAACACTCTAGAATTTTTATATCAATTTTTCCACTTCATAATCGTTTCTTTTTTACACAGTGCTTGAAGGGCTCAGAACAAGGGGCTATCTACATTGGCATGGTTCTGAGATAATGAGGGTTTTACCTAAACTTCCCTCAAATAACTCAGTACATTTTTAAACTTATAAACACAGCACACTTGCATATTAGCCCATATTGGATTTAGGTAACATACACTACAATATTAATATTTCAAGTTTTGTATAATGCTAATAACTCAATTTCACAAAAAATCTGGGATGGAGCTTGTTCTTCGGAGCCATTCTTTCTTTCTTTCTCTTTTCTTTCTTTCTTTCTTTCTCTTTTCTTTCTTTCTTTCTTTGTCTTCTTTTCTTTCTTTCTCTTTCTCTTTCTTTCTTTCTCTTCTTCTTTCTTTCTTTCTTCTTTCTATTTTCTTTCTTTCTTTCTATTTCTTTCTTTCTTTCTATTCTTTCTTTCTTTCTTTTTCTTCTTTCTTTTTTCTTTCTGTCTTTCTGTCTTTCTGTCTTTCTTCTTTCTTTTTTCTTTCTTTCTTTCTTCTTTCTTTCTTTCTGTCTTTCTGTCTGTCTGTCTTTCTTTCTGTCTTTCTGTCTGTCTGTCTTTCTTTGTCTTTCTGTCTTTCTGTCTTTGTCTTTGTGTCTTTGTGTCTTTGTGTCTTTGTGTCTTTGTGTCTTTGTGTCTTTGTGTCTGTAAAAATCCGGAAAAATCAAAACCCAAAGAAACAGTTTCGAAATTTACTCAACAAAAGGAAATATTTTATCGTTATTCTGCCTATACAGTAAACAAACTGCGCCAACAGACTGAATTCTTATACTTAATAAATCATGCTTATATGACAGCTGTCGTCATGAGACAACAAGGCTACAAGTAAGAGACGGCCCGCCATTAAATATTTTCTATTCCCATGTTACGCTATGGAACTCCACCTTTTTTATATTATTTGTGTATAGAGAACTGTCAGGAATCATGTTATTGGAAACCAGAGAAACATGCCAGACAGGAGATGAATTAAATCATTATAACCACAGAAAATATGTAATGGGGAACCTGAAATGCACAAGTAAATGGCGATTTCAGCCCGATAAATGTCCATGAAAACTGTACAATTTTGTACACTAATACGTACCTAAGACCTTGTTTCAGCAACAGTCTCAGGAACAGTTAATCCATTTGTAAATGGAACACATGCTTTAACTTTGCTGACTTTACAAATAACACTTCATCTCACCTCGAACACGAAAATGCACGAAAAAACGTTCAATCTATCGCGCCGAATAAAAAAGAAAATCTTTACATTTCAAAGCGCCATTTTGTTTTCAACTTGCTCGAGTACGCGGAATGGCGGAAGAAGGGACTCTACAAGCGTGAGGACATCTGAGAGAAGGCGGCGCAGGCAGCCGGTTGATTCTTTTGTTTAGCATCGGAGATACGAACAGAGCCAGGTTGCCATTTTGTTGTGAAGTAGGAAATGAATGAGGGCGTTTTCAATGCCCCCGTTGAAGTCACTCGTGTGTGTACTGCTATACAAATGGAAAGAGTTAAAGGGACGAGATCCTTACGAGGCGAAAAGACGCGTTGGCGCGATAATAAAAGTTGCATCACGCCGACACTTACGTTTTTTCTTGTGTACGCGATTCCACGTTGTCTCCATTAAGTATATTTGATATTTTCTCTTTTCTTTTTGGAGATTGGTTGTAATGAATCACATCGTAAAAAAAGGTGCAGTATACTTAAATGCGCGAAACGACACGATATTGAAATGTATTTTTCTCATTCCTGGAATGGTCGAAGATACAAGTAAATGGTGATAAACAGTATTTTACTTGTGCTACACGTGTATAGTGATTATTGTATCAAGAGTGACAAGACTCATGATTTTGAAAATATTTCATTTCCAAAACAAACTTACATGTATAATCTTTTTTTATAATATTATTAAAAAATATAATTGAAATAATAGTAAAAATATTACCGTTGTAAATATGGTAAATTAAGAGGTTCTGAAATATTTTATACTATAAAACTATTCTTGTAGATTTACATTTTAATTTTTTGAAATTCCCATACTCTTATTCATAGGATAGTACATTATTTATAAAAGCCGTAAAATGTTTCAACACCTTAGTTATCTCGAAAATTTAATTACTGAAATATGTAACTTTAATTATCAAACCGGTGCAGTTCTCAACATCAAGAGAAATATTTCAGAGTCAAATTGGGGTATCTATAAGCATTTTCAACTAAGAAAACTAAGTGATAATGATGTTCTTCGCTAATTAAATTTCTATAGTTCTGAACGTCTTTTACAAAACAACCAACCAAAGAAACAAACAAACAGAAATGACCTTATATGTAGGACATAGTTTTTAGTTTCCTCAGAAAGAGGAAAAACAGTTCAGGCAATAAATTAAGTACTAAATCTAATTAGACATAAAACGATAACATGGCAATAAAGAACCTAAAGTACTTAAATATAATTAAAACACTTTTAAATTATAAATTTGTGAACGTATTTATTCTTTTTACATCAAAATAGGCTATGGAAATGATTACTAGCTCAATAAAATAATGATTTTAAAACTCGTCTTTTGATAAAGAATTCCCTTAAACGTAAGATTCAAGATTGTGTTCTAATTTGCATTATTTCATAAGAGTAAAACGCTTTCAAAATCATTATGAGATGTATCATAGAAGCCAATGAATCTTATTTCCGTAAAGGAGAGAACGAGCTGGAGGTTTCCCGTTTTACGAACTGATCATGTGTAGAGGCAATTTCCATTAGCATTCATGAAAAGACAAACATTAATCTGCATGGACAGCTAAAAGAGAAAGGGAGGGTATGTTGAAGAAACATGATCTCTGAATTAGAGTATAACTTTGAATATAATAATGTATAATTTTACAAGGCGGTTAAAACAACCTGTCACATCAAATGGGGTGAATAACTGGAACAAACGTTGTACTATCTCGGTCTTTCTGTCTGCATGAACACAAAGAATCAATTCCCAAGGGCACATACAGGTATATCCCAATTATTTTGAATATATGGTCCCACGCGAAACCAACTGTCCCATTCAAATTGGATGCGTATTAAGAAATAGCGAAATCAGATTGTACTCTTGAGGGTATAATTTCATAGTACCAAATATACACTCAGAAATATGAAAGTACATGTAAATTTAGACATAACATATCGGATTTTGAAAGCAAATGTAAAAGAACCTCTCACTCAGGAAGAGATAAATAACGGAAGGCAAAGATCCCTCTTGGCGTCATTCGAATGTGCGCGGGCGCGCGGCGGGGCAGGGGGCGGCGCCGGGCGGTGTCGTGTTTTAAGCGCTGAACGTGTGTAGAAGCAATTCCAGTGATTGCGGGGAGCGCGGAAATCGGGCGAAGCGAGTAGCGATGGGGGCGCGGCGGGCGCGGGGGCGTCGGGGCGTCGGGGGACGGCTGGGGGCGGGCGCGTGCAGGTGCGTCGCTCTAATGGAATGGTTCGCTTCGCGTCTGACGCGTCGCAGGGGAGGGGGAAGGGGAGGGGAAGGGGGGCAAGAGGAGCGGCGCGAGAGCGACACCAAAGCCGAGGACGCTCTTTGCAAAACTTTCGACAAATACATCCACGGAAGTCTCGCAGGTGGAGGTGGAAGAAAAAAGGGGGAAGCGATGTGAAGTAGTCGCGATGTAGTCATGTTCCCCTCAACACATCCAGAGAAGCGCGCGGGCTTGGAGAATGAACCGAACACTTGGAATATTCAATTCGGGTACAAAACGTGAATTCTTTTGATCGCGCGGTTCCTTCGAAAAAATCCGGTTATTGAATAATAACCAGGTAAACATTTCTGAACGAAGGCATTTGTTTTGCCTGTAGAGACTTGGCGGAGGGTCAGGACGCCAAACAGTCGGCATGATTGAAAGGGTGTTGATGCCGCCAAAACGAAGTAAGGCATAATAGATTTCATCTGAACACGATGTTCTACGTGATAGTAGATTCCCTCAGAGAGTACTCATTTACTGAAATCACCATATTGTGAATTAATTTATTGGCAGGGGACGTGAAATTCATCGACTTATTGTTAATGAATATCGATCTTGATTGATTGATTGATTGAGTTTAAGGGCGCTTCAACGGCTAAGGTCATTTGCGCCCGTGTCAAATTATTTTAAGACCAGAACATAATATTGCAGTTCCAAGTTAACAAAGAAAATTAAAATCTTTAATAGAAAGCAAAGTAAAACTGAGAAGGGACGCATCCTAATAAAAGGGTTTGGCAGAAAATTGCCAGATAGTTTTTCGTTTAAAATCTCGGGCTAAAAGCCAATAATTGGCAATATCATCTTCTCTCAGACAAGGCTGTACAAGCCAGTCTCTTGCAAAAAGCCAAAAAGCTTGCAGAGAGAAGATTCGTCATTACTAAGAATCTCCGCAAGGCAGCTAGTAAGGTCATGCCTTCGACGGCTCTCTCTTATCTTAACAGTGTGTAACACAGTGTCGATCTTAAAATATACGCTTGAATATCTATTTAATCTTTCATTAAAATATTTTTTACAAAAATAAAGAAAACGAAAACTAACTGTGCTACAACAGTAAATAGTTTGTTGTATTGTTGATAGCGATTACGTACTATCATCAAATATATAATAATCAATCTTTGATTGTTCGTATTTTACACACCGCCGTACCGTTCATCCGAATGCAATAAAATTTTGTTTGTACTTGCGCGAAGAATATAGGCATTATACAATCGGAATGCCCATATGTCTGTTACACATAGATGCGCGTTGATGATATTATGCGTTTATGCTGACTCAACCGCTCCTTGATAGAAGCTCTATGCAACCCGCCGCATCCCCAAGTATTAAGCGCGTCTTCGCTGCATATTCTGCCCCTGCGATTGTGAAATATCGGCCGACATTATTACTTGAACGTTATCTCGGACAAGGAAATCACATTTCTCCAAGACAATGACATAGCGAATGCATGCCCGAACTTGAGGGAGAATATTTTAACTATGGGATATGCTACAACCATGTCCAAATCAGGATATAGAACAAACCCATACTCGGGAGAAAGTCATTCATCTATTAAACTTTTTTGCAGACCATAGCGTAAAACGTGATTAACAATCACGTGACCAGTAGCGTGTGAAGATTTGCAATAGCGAAGCACTGCCGGGACCACAAGTAACCTATAATACTAACGCATCACTATCACTCGAAAAACTAATGAGATTGACGCCAGTGATTCAAAAACAATATATTATTTATTGAAGAGTTTAAATAAAGATAATGAATTTTAATGAATAGCTTTCTGACATTTAATTCAGTGTATTGTGCTCAATTCTTAGAATACGTTTTTAAAATGTGGAAACATACTATGTTTTGGGAGAGTAATATTCATTCTTAGTGGTGGCTCGTAAGGTCATTTCTTCTAAAGATAATTCATAAATTGAATATTCTAATGTTTAACATTCTTTTTTGTCTTCCCTGAATTATTTTACTATCTTTATATATTTAATCTTTTCTCAATCTTTTTCATCACCACATAAATGGCGTACTTCTTTTTGAAATTATTTTGTACGATGGTCGAAAACTTTTATACGAAAACTTTTATACGATGGTCTTTTCTCTTTTGGTTGTGAGTATTGTTATTGGAGATAGATTGCCATATCGTTAGAAAGTTTTATTCTTAATTTTTATTATTTTTGATACATTATTACATAGAATTCAAACGAATTAGATTCAGGTATAGCATTTACATTCGATTAAAAAATAGCATAATTTTCTTGCCAATTATTTAATGATATTTTGAAACTATTCGTTAAATTTGTAAAAAATAGTTATAATATATGTTAAGCCGTAAATGCAGTTAAATACTCGTAATACTCGTATATTAACAAAATAAAGTTTTCCTAATTCGATATTAGTCGATTTTGATGTTTAGGTTTTAGAAATATTCATTAAGAAATCTCGTGTGGAATGACAATAGTAAAATCTGAAGATTAATACATTATGTAAATGTGTTTTTTTTTCCCATTTTCAGTATAAAGAATTTTATACATAAATTACATAGCAAGTTTCGTAATTAAAAATAATCGTCATTAAAATGACGTCATTAAATAATTAAAAATTTTACAAATGTTGAAAGTTGAATGGCTCCGCATACCCATACATTTCTCTACGCGTGTCATGCCTTCCATCCTCACCGGTTGTTGATTCTAGAGTTGCATTCCTAATGAGTGAATGATACTGAGGACAACAGAAAACCATGAAATTAATCATGAGATCAGTTTACGCATCAAAGACCATATTTTACGTTAATACCCAAATTGTGACGTAAACATTCGGTTCCTTCATATCAGATAAACCAGCACAAAACACAGTGTTGGGGCTCTTGCAGCTTGTAGCGACTCACCGCATCTCCGATTCTTGTCGGATATTTTCATAGATGAAGGGAAGTAGCGACTTATGAAAATGGTGTCATCACTTGACTTTAAATATTGGAGTGAGATCGTGATGGGAAAGGAACGACTGAATGCTATCAGTAACTCATTGAATAGAGTACTGCTACATTCACCTAAATTTAATAGGAGGAAACCAAAAACGACGATTAAAGCAGTCGGCATCTAGAATTCTCAGTCATGTTTCTTAACATTTCTTTTATTTTCTCCGATCAAAAAAATAATATATCAATTTTCATAACACTTTAGTCTTTCAGAACACATTGTTGAAGACACTTATCGGAATAAAATTAATATTAACGTCACTTTCACAACCATTATAAACACAATCATTCAATCTTGCAGTTTGAATGTGAGCCGCATTTTTGTTATTGGATACCTAACAATTAGAGACCGAGGAGTAAAATTAAATTTCATTATTTTTTTGCGATTTTGAGATTCGGTTGCTCACTGTTAAGATAACAGTGAGCTATAGAATACCTTGTATCGAAAAGATACATGTCGCTCGGTTTTAAAGTGACTTAAAGACTCTGTTCATGCTCTCTTGTCCGAAGCTTTTTACGTTGTGACATAATTATCTTGTGACTTCCCTGTCGCATGTAATAACCGATAATCTTTGCGCTTTCGGCGCTTTTCTATAATAACCGAATAATCTTCGCGCTGTCAAGGACCACAAGAGTCTCGGATTTCATTTACTTTTCTCTTGAGAACCATCATATTTA
Source organism: Teleogryllus oceanicus (assembly GCA_964035755.1). Lineage (NCBI taxonomy): Eukaryota > Metazoa > Arthropoda > Insecta > Orthoptera > Gryllidae > Teleogryllus > Teleogryllus oceanicus. The sequence continues at coordinate 231,157,897 of CAXIVR010000001.1, read as the reverse complement.
CAGTGATAATTACATTCTGCCAGTTCGAATACAACGGCCATCTTTTATATTTTTACAGCTAATGCCTACCAAAACTCCGCATGGTAAAACTAAAGTGGATCATCATTGTTTGTAGCATTGATATATCCTTGTAATTTTCCCCTTGAGAGATCAGTGAGCAGAGCATTCGCTTGTTCCTCGTCACAAAGATACTCATGGACTCCGTAGACATGCCCCCTCGTCCGAAACCTCTTTTCAGCACGTTGTGACATAAATATCTATTGTCTTCCCCCTCGCATACGTAGCAACCCGTCCTTACACTTTCATGGTCCGCGTTTCACCCTCTGACCGCCCGCAGCGGGACGGTCGCGAGAGTGCGTCGCGGGGCAGCGCGGGCGAAAGGAAGCGAGTGTTCTCTCGGGATGGGGCGGGGCGGGAGAGGGTGAGGAACCTCGAGCGCGGTGACGGGGTATGGTGGGGGCCGGGGGAGGGGGGCGGGGCGGCAGCGTGTGCTGCGGCGTGTGCGGTCGCGTGCGCGGACGTGTCGGCTGGTGATCCATCGCGCCGCACGTATAACTGCCAGCGGCAGAGGCCGCGCCCGCCACCGCCAGACGGTACCGCCGGGCCCGCCGGCCGCCGCTTCGCCGCCCCGCCGCCCGTCCGCCCCCTCCGCCCCGCGCCGCCGCCAGGGGTGCCCGCGCACGCGGCAGCGCCGCGGAAGCTCGCCCACATTGGGAGCTTCTCTCGCTATCGAGCCGGCTCATTTGCTCTTCTCACTACCTCAAACGCATCGGATGCGTTAGAGAAAGTAGATGCGCGTCGGTGACTCAATCAGATCTTCGGTTGCAGTTCAGGTTGTGGAATTGGTGACGCTAGCTAATTAGATGGTTTAGGTGATGTCAGTGCTTTTGCGTTTGTACTTGCTGGTCGGCGAGTGAAGGTAGGGGGTTCCACGTTCGAGTGAAAGGTGGTGAAATATAGGTATTATGTAACAAGCTTTCACTAGTGTGAAATTAAAAAGGATAATAATAATAATAATAATAATAATAATAAATAAAAGATACGCACCATTACATTCTTCTGGACCATACGTCACGTTGTTTGAACTGCTCTTTAGCGTTAAATCAATAAACAGAGCCATTAATGTGTGTTAACTTGTTCCGAGAGTAACTTATATTTCACTGAACAAATGCAGGTACATTTTCATTGTAACAGAAGGATTGTAATAAATAAGGAACGGATTTCCATGTAATTACATGTTTTTACACAAACTAGCTACCAGCATACAATTATATTTTTTTCAAATTTACAAGACATTCTCAATGAATTAGACTATTTTTATTTTACATATAATTACATATTTTGGTATAATTACATATTTTTACATATTTTACAATTTAAGTTTTTTTCCATTAATTTAATTTTCATTTAATGGCTTCATCACATTTCAATGCGCGTTTGCAATATTTGTTGCGAAATAATCTTTCTTAAAAATCAAATATAATGCTGCTGCGCTTCTTTGACCACCATATCTTCGCTATGAATTGTCAAACTTACCTCCCCATCCTCTTACTGCTTACTCGGAGTAAAGGATGGTGCATTTTCGTGAATAAAAGGAATTTCAATACGTTCTTGCTTATGTTTCAAAGAACACATTCGTTACTCCATCGAAAACTAACAAATATTTTTTTACAGTAAATTGTCTTACCGCGTTGTTCTATTTGTAGGGATGGGTGTATACCCTTGAACCCCCTCCCCTGGGATTCATCACCCGCTACACGGTTCTACTATTCACTTGTACACCGGCTCCTCGTAAATATTGTAATATATACTATGAACGCATTTTATTTTTGGAATAAAATTCTTATGTGTGGTGAAGTTTAGAGTACAATTACTTCGTAGGGATAGAACCTACTTTCAGTAACTCCGAATCCTTGTTAAAGACTGATCAGCGACGTTTTGTGGTCGGAAAATACTTGTAGAGAACAATTTTTAAACACAATAATGAATTTTTATTTTACATATTTTCGACGTTTGTTTACATGTTTTGGAAAAAATAAGCACATATATATGTACATATTTTCTATTTTTTATTACAATATAATCCGTTCCTTAGTAATAAACATTGGAGGAAACGATACCCTTCTGTAACATCATATCCTTAACAGTGGAAAATTAATGAAGATTATGCAGCGTTCCAACATTTATTTTTCTACATCTACTACTGGTTTGCATGATAATATGAATAGTTCCACCTTCAATGATAGAGTGCATTTGAACAAACAAAAATGTTTCATTTGCGGTCTGCACAAGGTACCACTTTAGAAGTGATATTGAGAAATAAAATAAATGTTCCCTCTGTAAGTGTCGTTCCACTCCTTTCTGCCCGAGAATGTAGATATAAACGAAAACAATTGGAGCGACTGTTCTAGGTCGAATCAAGAGCCAATAATCAAATTGCCACCATTCTATCTCCTTTTTACTCCACCCTCTCCGGGCACAGAGGTGATCATCACGATTCGTCCATCTGTAGGTCTGCCGAGACCAGCAATTTGACTTTGAAGTTAGTAACGCAGCCCCCTCCCGCTGGTACAAGAAGAAATATTTTCAAGAGTTTGAACGATAAAGAAAGCAATACTAGTACATCGCATTTTGAATGCAACTGATGACACTACATATCACTATATTTTATTGAAATATAAATCTCGTTTGAGATGTAGAGCGTAGTTATTCACCCGTTAAGTGACTTAATAAGTAACAATATGAGAGTTAGATAATGATTATAATATTTCCTGGAATTTACAGATAAACACACTAATATTAGGATGTATATACAATTTGGCAATGAAGGATATTCGGCAAACTGCGAACTAAATATTAATTTCCATGCATGAGTGCTGGAAAAGTATTTATACAGTCAACGTTTCATTGCGCACAATGTGAAACCTCTTCTGCGTTTTCATCGCGCCTTACAGTAAATTATCTATACTGTCTGGAGACATTTCGGGCGAGATTTCATTTCATTTATTTCATTTATTTTGCGTCAAAAAACAGTTGAAACTGCGTATGACGTGCTATGTGGAGAAGTGAATTCTGTGCACATTTTCAAAATTCTGTGATCCCTACACTAAGTCATATACTACATGAATTTGAAAAAAAACCTCACATGTAATAAAATCTATTTTCAAGGATAAATAAGCAATACATTTTGGGCTCTTATCCATGATGTCCTTCGTCACGGAATAATACTTCCTGCAGCAACAACATGGAAACAATAACTTGATTAACTATATTTCCCAATGAATTCTAGAAGACGTGCACAAATAATGAAGTTACATTTATGTCCAGAAGCAAAACAAGGGGCCATCTCAGCATTTGCTCAATGGATCAGGGAAACTGGACGAAAAACCTGATCGAGATGGGGGTCATTCGTGTTTGTGTAAGGCATTTTGTTGTAGTGCATTGGTGTTTGTGTCATTTGGTGTTTGTGTAAGGCACAAGATTAGTGTTCTTGGTATTCTTAGTATTATGTGTAAGGCATTGACACACAAGAAAAGTAACATTTCTAAAACAAATATATGTGTTTATTTAAATGAAGAAATATGATTAGAGAATATTTTACATTTTTTGATAAACATTTCATAAAGATCGTTCACACGAGATCGCTGCAAAGTGTGTATCCATATAGCAAGCCGTGCAGAAAAGAACCGCTGTGGTCCCTCGTCGAGTATGGTCTCCGATTAAGATCAGAAGTTGGAATTGGAATCTATTATTTCACATCCCAGCAACATGACACACGGGGAATTTTTGCTAGAAAATCCTCAGATTTCGGTCAGAACTGGACATTTCACGTTGAAGCAACTATTCACTAATCGAGGTCCGTTCGTAAAGGTGTCAGTAAAAAAGAAAACCCAGGACGAAGTGACTCTGAATACCTCAAAGTTCATTCTTTAACTAATGATCTCTGAAGTGATTACTGACATATAGCGGCGCGTTCATTCATAGTGCATTCATTCAGTGTGCATTCTTCGTCGTTCCTTTCCTGAATATGGCCTCTGATCAGGACGACAATTAGGATTTAGCCAGAAGTAATTGACATCCCGGTAACGGGATAAGTCGATGGATTTTGAAAATTCTCGGACCGCAGCTGAAATCATACTACTGTTTAGAATGTAGACCATGGAATGCACTAGTTATTCTCTCACATAGGTCCTTGCGCAAGATAAGGCCAAATCAGAGGCTGAACTGAAGAAGATCAAGGTAGGATACGGTCATTCTTCACTCACCGCTCTGTGACGAATAATGTTTTCACAATACCTTAAAATGGCACCTACGGCGGGTATCGTCATGTTAAAAAGTTTTATTTCTACTATGCGAGTTAGTAATGAAAATAATTTTAAACATTTTACAGTTGCTTGGCTCATCTACAAGTATTTTCTGACGTAAAAATTAAGTTCATGAAATTGTATCATTAAAATATTTGTTTAATTTTTTAATTGCAAATCTATCGTCAATCTAACGAATCTCTTTGTAAAGTACAGTCGACTCGGGTTACAGTGAACTTCTGGGAACTAACATTTTTGGTTCAATATGTCAGAGGTTCACTATACCGGTGATTCACTATATCAGAGGTTAACTATATCCGATCAAAATTAAACAGAATTTCTTCAAAACGATTGATTTTATTAATATAGAGATACAACAAAATGCATTAACAGGACGAATTTGTAAATTGCAATATCTTTATTTGATCTTAAAAGTCAATTATTTTCAATTGTCTGCATCGTACAATTTTATTAGTTATTTCTCAAGATCCTTCTCCAGATTTTCGGCTCTCTCCACACTTGGTTCTGAATTGTCCTCTGTGTCTAAGTATCGTAATGAAGTCTTGACCCACTTCTATGCCTCTTGCACTGCTGGAACACCGCCCCACTCTCCGAAGACCTTTTTACTCGCCTTACTCGGTAGCGGGATAACGCAAGCGGCTAATGAAACTGATCGCTTTTCCGCGCGGCGCGGAGGATACCGTCAGGCTGTGGCAGTCGCGTGTTTTCTGACGCCTACGCTTTTTGTCCCGCGGAATATCAAGTAACACTACGCTTGAAACTGAACCAAGCAGGAAACGGCCTTTGTTCTTTCCGCTGTGAAACTGAGTGGCATAAGGTCATTAGTAAGATCCCCATTCCGGGTCTGTTACCTTCACTTCAGGGGAGACTTCTTTGAAAATGACCTTTCGCCGACGATATTTTTTTGCTGCCAAGTGTTGGAATTTGAGGCGCTGAGGCGATATATTCTTTTTGCAGGATGGAATTTTTTTCCAGGACGTTGAAGGACGTTACCAGGACGTTGATTCGTAAGGGTACCGGCTATGAACTGTACCAATGGATTCGTTTTGTCGACAGGAATTGAATGAGCTATAGATTACTTTTTTCCGCGCCGTAAGTCTTCCAAAACGCCTAAAAGCTGCTTAAAAAAGAAAACAAAATCGAGAAACGTCTTAGAATTTTCTGGATGGATTCGCAAAAACAGATCAGTTTTCCATCAGGAGATAGAGACACACTGATCTGACCTCATTTGTCTGAATTAATGGACTGGAAATGGTCTACCAGTGAGTGGCGGACAGACGGACGGACGGACGGAAGGAGTTACGATCACAGTTTACAATATACTAGGTTATAAAGGCGTATTGTGCATTCATAGCTACTGTCTTGAGATTCAATTAAGAATTTGGTCTTAATCAGCTTTTTACGTTATCGTGTACTACTATCGTGTAGTACAGAGAAAGTACTATAATGATGCAACAAAAAGTGACTGCTTTTGCCAGAAAAAATCGTTTTGTGTGTCCCTGATAACGAAAAAATTGTTTCTGGCAAAACGTCTGAGAGTCCGTTCATCCATCTGTGTTCAAGGCCAACGCCTAAACTGTAGATGCGATTTTCATCAAATTTGGCACTATCTGGCTGATGACCCTGTCCGCCGAATTTGAATCAGATATTTTAAGTTTTGAGTTTCTTTACATGTCCCTGTTCGAAATACGTGGCCCGAGCTCATATAATCTCCATGGTTCCCTAGGAACAGTCTTCTTTGGGCTCCCGATTTCTTGTCGACACGATTTCTGTGACTGAGGACGCCGTGACAGATAAGCGCTATGCTGGCATGATATGCTCGCTGGCATGAGGGTGGTGAACAATCACCATACGGTATAACCTTTTTCCTCTAAGACATCCATCGCAGCCGAGTATCATTCTCTTAGACTTTCCGCGTATTTTATTCTGAGTGGCCTGCGGCATGCTGTGTCTCACATACGGCCGCGCGCGTAGCAACCACTCTGCATTATTTGTGAGTACCATGACGAACGCTGGGTCGATTTAGAATGCGAATTAGGACTTAACAAATATTTTTTTCCTATTCCTATTTTACTCCCCTCTACACCAAAGTTTGTTTATAGGGCGTCCCCAGCTGAGGTGTGACCACTTGATATCTTACCGTCTCCTCAACCATTGCGGCGATGTGGTCATAAGTCTGCGTCGTAGTAACTACATTTCCGGACCGTGTGACCCATCATTCCGTCAATATCGGGACCGGAGTAGAGATAGGAAGCCAGGTTGCACCCAAATTGCGTTGAACGCATCTACTGTCCGTCGCATCGTGCACAACTCACCACAAACTCACAGTAATTAACGAGGAGGGGGAAGGAATACGGAAAGATATTGGGTAAATGGATGATACACGGTGTATTCAGATTGCACACCATACAACAGCACAATTGACATTCATACCTTACACAGGATTCGAACCCACAGCCTTGGCGTGTGTCAGCTTAAGCGCAGTGCCCGAAGCCCTTGTGCCATCAAGCTCCACGGGAAAAGTTCCATTCTTCCTCGGCACATATCAGATAATACTGTGTTCGGAAGTGTCGAAAGCAAATCAGTGAGCTGAACGTCTACTGAACCGATCGTTCACTCAGTGAATCTCCCGCGTAAGATACGACCGGCGAGAAAGAAACGCAACAAGACAGAGTGGCCGTGAAATACGATACGGTCAGCCTTCAGCCACCGGCCGCGGCCGAGTACCCTTCTGGCAGGCTTTTCCGCAGGTTCGCCGCGTATTTCACCTCTCGGGTGGCCCCGCCATGCCGTAACTGTCTCACGTATGGCGGCGCGCATAGCATCTACTGTGCATCGCACTAACGTGTGGCGAATATACGTGCGGGGCGTCCCCAAACCGCTGGGCGCGGCGCGGCGCGGCGGGGTGGGCCACGGCGGCAGGGAGGGGGCGGGGCGGGGAGGGGAAGCCTCCGTGGAGTGACGTTGTATAGCCGCACGCGCGGCGCACGCGTCACATCGCCAAATCCACTCGAATTAGGGCTCTCGGGCCGCGCGCTCTGACAGACAGCCCGCGCGCCCCCGCCGGCCCCGCCTCCGGCCCCGCCTCCGGCCCGGCCGCACCTGCATCGAAGGCCCGCGCCTCCCCGGTGACAACTCCCGTGGATGGGCTTCCGATTGGCTGCCGCGCCGCGCGCCGAATAGCTATCCAGGACTACCAGCCCGGTTATGACACGCGAAAACGACACCTGTGTGTTCCGCTAAGAGTACATCTAGCATATACGCCTTGCTTTTCATTCAACGTATTATTATTGTTATTACTATTATTATTATTATTATTATTATTATTATTATTATTATTATTATTATTATTGGTAATCAGTCGTCTGGAATATGTTTGGACTGAGACATCTCCCCTTATTGCGAATACTGGTATTTACCTCATATACGCCGTTATTCTGTTTCGCGATAATGGTGATACAGTTCACTCTCATGATATTATTTTGTAGTTTGACCGTTCGTCAGTCTGTGATGAACGCTAGCACAAAAACCGTTCAGCCGATTTTCTCCGAAATTTACAGTCTTCCATCGATTGAAAGAAACTCGAGGTCCTCAGAGTTTGAAACGGATATTTTGATTTCTGGGGGTGCTTTACATGAACCTCAAAACATTGTCAAAATTTTCTAAAAAATGGGTTCAGATTTTTGGATTGAACGTTGTCCTCCGGTTGGGGAAAGTACGCTTAAAATAATGATGCAGATTTAATTTTTGTTGAAATCCTCAGAAATTTCAAAATTTCAATTGTGTTTTTCGCCGTCTACCTACAAATACAATATTTAAAACTCTATTTTTATCCTTAACGAAATCTTCTCTAAAAGAGAGATCTTAATATAAGATCAAAGAGAATCTTTCGAAAATGAATATTTTTCTGTCATTTTGTGTGAAATATATGCACTTTTTAAACAATTATTTTCTCAAAAACGGCTTCACATTTTTTGTATACGTTTTTTCCTCGTATGACCGTCGTTAGATCGTAAAAAACTGGCCTTGATCTCATGTTCGGCGATCTCTCTGTATTTTCGAAAAAAGTTAACATTGTAAAGGTATGCGTTTTACGTATCTTAAAAGCATATTTTATGAAAAACAAATTACCCAATAAAATAGGGAATTTAACTACACATAGTAACATAATAGAAATTTTGAGAATTGTTTAAGATTGTGTTAGGAGAGAAAGATTTAATTTTTTCTGCTCCTCTCTGAAAATAGTAATAAATTGATTGTCCTATATTTTAAAACTGCTTCCGAATTCTATCCCATCTGAAAATAACGTGTTACTTGGTTCTTTTCGTTTGGGATCAGGATAGAATAACAATTTAGAATTGATCTCGTAGTGTACTTACCTTACATTTTAATGTATTTTTGGGCATAATATACTAACTCTTGCACTTACAACGTACTTATGAAATCGGAAATATATGATTCGTGACATAACGTGATATATTATGATTTGTTGCGTATCTTTGAATTGTTCTCAGAGCCGGAGATAAACAATTTTGGGCCCCGGGTAATGCTGGAAGGTAGTCCTTCCCCCAGAAAAAATTAAAAATGTGAAAGTTGTAAATTACATTTAAGCTAGAAAAGGTTTTTGGAAATATATTTTAAATAGTAGTTTTAAGTAAAAGTACTTGGTGATCAAATAATATTATTTCCGCAGTAAATTTAAAACGCTAAAATTAACTGTGTTTAGTTAGTGTTTAATAAAATTACTTATTAAATACTTGAAATAATAAATATGAACTTCTGTAAAACATTTTAATTTTAGCTTCATTTGATTCATTTAATAGAGTCCTACCTTGAAGTAATGACTATAATGAAATTCTTAAGGTAAAAAATTCATTGAAAATTTTATGAATTATCAGACCGCAATTTATAAAATTACGATAATCTCGAGATCTAATTTCTTTTTAATTTTTCCCCTATCAGTCCCACGAACGGGTCCTTTAACTTCCGGAACCCCGGGCGATTGCCCGCTCTGCCCATGCCTAGCACTAACTAAAACTAAAAATGATTGTTCTTGTGAAAAAAAATCGCTCGTGAAAAGGCTCGTGAAAAAAAAATACACCGGTTTCGAAGGAACATGTACAGATAAAGCGAGAAGTCTCTTCTGCAAATCGCTAATTGAAACGCACGACATTTGTATCATTGTATCACACTGCCCTTGATACAAAATATGTATGCACTGAATGAAGAACAAAAGATACACAAAGTTATCACGCGGTAGTGATGAAAACCATTGTATTGAAGGGCATGATGATACATTGTTTGTAGGTTTATACAGTTTTTTGAACGATAAAAGTCAAACTCATAAAATTTATGACTTTTACAGAAATTTGAGTTGGTAACGAAACGAACGAGATATTTTGCAGCCTCGTCGGTGTTATAATTCTCGGAAAATTTTATACAATTACGGGAATAATTATTTCATCCTTTTGTTTCCTAATATTTAATTTGCAATTATGCTGATGAGATCACACATATGGATGCTTGTAAGTTTTCCTGAAGAATACATTTATGGGTCTATAAGACCTCACAGAAATGTATAAATTAATAAAATTATCGCAGATGAAAGGAAAACGTTCCATTCAACTACGAAACACGTTATATGTTCTCTAATGTAGGGTTGCGCAGAAAGAATAACCTGATTGGAGTCACTTAGTACAGACGCACTGTTCGCGCATGCGCGACATAAGTATGTCGAATAAAGTGAGGATTGATGGCCATTTTCAATTATGGCAACAAATGCTCCAGAACACCGTTCGTTCGTGGTGGAAACTTAATTTAAAAAGAGCGAGACTCCCATTACCGTGCAATGAATCTTTCGTAGCCATTAGAGTATGTAACCAAATAGAGTGTGTAAACCTATTTCATATTAATATATCTAGCCTTTTATTGAAAAATTCAGGACGTCCTAGGTCACAACGGACCCCTGCATGGAGGCAACCCGTCAAGCACTAACTCGAAGACCTTGGCGTTCCGCTGACAGACATGCCTTACATGTACGGACCCTCGTACCTTGCAGGGTATCATCCATGATGATCTACAGTTCCAATAAACTATGCAGGTTGCGTAGCGGTTGAAAAAAATGATAAAGTTGCCCGAAGGACGTTTGTTATGAATTTCCTTAGTCATTTAGCAACTGAATCATAGATCTTCAACAACTGGCCAGCGTGGTCGGAAGATTTGACTACCCTTTTTCTTTTTATGGGATATATAAAAAGTCAAGTATACACTACACGCTTTCACACATTGGCATACCTTAAGCGCCGGATTCGATAAGCTTGTCCCTGTCAAATCCCCTTGGACATGGTCCATCGTGTGATGCAGGCTTTCGTTCGCTGCTGCGAGGAATGTGTACAATGCAATGGTCGTCAGTTTCCGGGTGCAATATTCAAGAAACAGTGACTGTTGTCAATAGTGACTAAATGGCATACTTTTACCTGTGTTATCAATGTATTTTCAAATAAATTATTGATCTACATAAAATATGCTGGTCTCTTTAAATCGTACTATTCTCTCCTTCTGCACTTTTCAAACATTTGTATTTTAATAATAAAATGAGTGCCCGGTAATTCAGGCATTCATTTCACCTCGAATAGGCAGGCAAGAAGGCATTTAGCTGAAGTACGGGTGCAAAAAGATTTCTGAACAATAAAAAATCACAATTAAAAGGAAAAATGTAAAAAAAAAAAATTAAAATGATTCACAGTTTTATTCTAAATCTAATATTTACATTAGCATTTTACGTGCATGGGACCGGGAGCGGTAGCTCAGTGCATCAACTAATGTCACTGCAGCGCCTCCGACCGGGAGGTCCTAGGTTCGAGTCCTGACGGCGGCAGGATTTTCGACACTAGCTTTTCAGTTAGGTCGAATTCAGTCGCTGTCTGGAGAAGAATTCTAGCGGACGGCTGCTCTGATCGGTAGTTTTCCGTGGTTTCTCCGATCAACACCAGGCGAATGCCGGAATAGTACCTTACCAAACGGGCCACGGAGCGCGCGCGATCTATCCTTCCTCTTCCTTCTCCTATCCTCGCCCCTTACACACACACACTTACACTCACATGCACTACACTACCACATATTCCGGGAGACCGGTCGGGAGCTTAGAGCTTGTCCCGGCAGGGGCGGTGCCCCGCTAGTGGGAAAGTCTTGGTTAAGGGGAAACCCCACTAGCCAACGGTAGGTCGGCGCCGGATCTCGCCATCCAGCGGGGGAAGATCACCGCCATCCCCCGATAAAAAACATGCACTACACTAACGGGACTAATGACCACAGTAGTTGACGCGGCCGGAAACACGAAAAAAATCAACGTGAATGGAAAAGATCTTTTCTTTTAAATCTTGACTCCCCATGACCATCCGGTATGATGGCTACGAATTTATTTTACTGGAGTCGCTGCCTCTTCGAAATGCTATTGTGGACTCCTTTTTGAGTCCTATAATGTATCGGTGAGAACGGAATTTCGCATTTTTGAAATCGCCACCATTGAGAAAGGTATATCATAATCATTTAACTGCTTAGTCTCTGTCCGTATCCTATATGGACCAATGCTTCACAAACAAATATATGAATAAAATTCAGCAAAACAAATTCCTCAGAATAGTAACATGCAATAATAGTAACACTTGGTTCATATCAAGCGGACACCTCCATAAAGAATTAAAACCTACTACGTATCTCCCATCACATAGCTCACCTCTTCAATAGCTTCTATTTAAATATTAACTCAAAAGCCCAAGCTGCCCACTATACTCTATCATCAATCAACTATTTACCAACCCGCATTATAAACAGATTCCCATTTGGAGCATTCTTAAATATTTTCACACAATATCAAACTTAGTTGGTGCTCTATGGGTTTCGTATATCAGTTTGTTGTTAGTGTGGGTAAAAGTTAAATTAGAGAAATTAGAAATGTTATAGATGAACAAAATATATACGAAGTTAATAAACTGATTTATGTAAACATCAAGAATAAAAACTAAAAAAAGAAATATAATATACACAGAGATGTTCCCAAAAGGGATCGGAGGCCATACTCAAAAGTAGGGTGGGATTCCTTGTGAGCGAACAAAGTCCGTTGGCATTAATGAAAAAATAAAATATCTTGACTGGTATCATTTCCTATTTCATTTAGATATTTTCCATAACCTCTTCTTCAACAGAAAGAGAAAACACGACCGTGCCATTGGGTTGTCCAGGCTTGCAGGTATATAACAAGCTTGGCCGAAATCAATGACAGGAGAACAAACACAAAACAATGACGGAAATGACAGTAAAGGTCAAAAATAGGTATCAGAAACGAAAAAAGGACAAAGGAAAAATGAATATGTACTAAAACGATTACAGAAATACATTAAGTAGCTTTCTAGTGTTAAAAATCATAAAATAGTAATGATAACAAAAAGGCATTTGGTCAGACTTCCGGGCTCTAATTATATTATACATTGTTTCAAATAAGAAAGAGCTGTATGATCGTGGTAAATAATTGAACATATATTCCCTTAAATATAATGCAACTAGTACTGCCATTGCAACACGACGTGCACATCTAAAAGCGAATACTTATTTTGTCATAATATTTTGAAATGGAGTTAATTTTAACACTATTACATGTTTGACATTTGAAATAAATGGCCTGCCAAATACAAAACAATTGTAAGCCATCCATTAAAATTGTTAAGTACATGATATGACACTTGTGTTTTGGCAAAGACATTTAAGCCACTACAAAGCCTCCACTATACAACTGAGTGGCACGAGGGAATGAAGTTTATCATAAAATAGAGGTTTTGAAATACTGGAGAAATAAATCATAAATAAATAAATAAATTCAATTTTAAAAAATAAATAAATATTTTTTTAAATTATTTAAAAATGAATAAGTTGAAAAATAATTAATTAAAAAAATGAATTTAAAAAATATTGCCGAGAAAATATTTACCAATATTTTGTTTGGTGCTGCACAAAACCAACCTATCGATTCTTGGCATTTCCCCAGATATTCTCTCATGGTATCAGTATACCTAATTTAGATCGTTTTTAATAGCTCTCATCCTGTTTCACGCAACGCACCTGACAGTTACGTGTTACACATTCCGTGTTTCGGTGACCCGTGAACTCGTGATGCAACATTATTAGAGAGAAACCGAGGAGAAAATAAGAGGAAGAAGTAGGAAAACAAGAAATAGAAGAAAAAAAGAAATAGACACAGAAAAATTGACTAGGATAAGAAACAAAAGGAACACAAAGAGAAGAAAAGAAAGAGATGAAGGAAGAGAAGACTAGAAAAGAGAAGAAGGTTAATCAACAGAAAACAAAGAAGAAATATAAGAAAAAGATGTAACGATTGATTTATCTCACTAATGAGTGCTCTGCATCCACATAAAAGAACATAGGTCTGCACACATTTATTTCTCGCCAAAGAGCTTCTGTACAGCAAGGCCTCGACTGTTATTCAGGACCAAGAACAGTTAGCGTATGGAGGGCTTGGTGGGCGCGCAAGGCCGCGATATCGTCATGGACAACCCTGACGGGCGCGAGCTGCGGCCGACGCGGGCGACGGGGGCGATGAGGGCGTGACGGCGTGTTAGCAGCGGACGCCGCAGCAGATTCACGGCTTCGAACTGCGGACCCGTCTCCCCTCGCCGGCGTCGCCTCCGACGCCCCGCCCCCTGCCGCCGTCCCTGTCCCCCTGTGCCGCCGGGCGCCGCCCCCGGCAGCCGAGGGCGTCGCGGGGGCGCTGACGAGCAGACGTCACGCGTTGCTCTTCTCGCCCCTCCCCCTCTTGGACGGACGCGTGGCTGCGCCGGGCCACTGCTGGCTGGACACTTACTTCCGGAAAGGGAGACGCGTAAGAAATAGCTTCGAGTGAAACATAGTGGATTAATTGATAGATTGATTATGTCGTGTTTCCAGCCGAGTCAACTGCTATGGTCATTCGTCCCGTTAGCGTAGTGAATGCTTTTACCACGGAAGATGGCGGTATTGGATGCCAACCTCCGCGTCGGCTTGCGGGGAATTCACTTATCTCCCCTCAGCGGAGCACCACCCCCGCCTCGTCAAACTCTAAACTCCAATCTGGTCTCCCGATGTGCGTGATAGTGTAACGCATTTAACTGTGAGTAGGTGAGGGGTGAGGACAGGATACGAAAGAGGAAGGAAAGATCGCGTACGTTCGTGGCCCGATTGTTAGGGTACTGCTTCGACATTTACCTGGCATTGATCGCAGAAAACATTGAAAACTGTCGATCACAGCCGATTGAATTGTCCTAGAGACAGCGGGTGAATTCTGCCGAGGTATGTAGCTCATGTAAAAAATACTGTGACGGTCGACCTCCGAACCCGGCCAGAGGCACTGCAGTGACATCAGTTGATGCTCTGAGTCACCTAAGCCCGTGAAAGAAAACTGCTCTGGACATTTACATCTGCCAATGATGTGTATGTCTTATGTGTATTGCGACCCACCCCTCCGCCGGCTAGCTCAGAATGGGTTTTCAAGGTGGGCGCAAAATAAAAAAATACAATTAAAATAGCGGGGATCAGGGTCGTGTGGGCCGTTGTGGATTGAATGCATTTACACAGAAACTCAAGTCGAATCACTTTCCACTTACTTAAGTATATTCTAATTAAATTGCTGTTACAGTCAATGAACATAAAACACTTTACATATACAAGAATTTTGTCTTGCTGAAAAAAAAGAAACAACTTACACTTCATAATTAACTACACTTTTCCTTTCTCTCATTTAAAAATTTAAAAAAAGTTAAAATTTTATAAATTTAAAAAGAAAAGATTGATTCTATTTTTCACAGAATATCAGTATAAAGAACCTGTACTAATACTTCCTTTCCGAAACAAATTATTCCTTCTAATATCTACAAATTGTTCAAGTTGGCACGACCTTACTGTGTCTTTTCACGGCGTAGAGAAATCTACGGCGTCGACTCTTCCAGTCGCTCGGTGTCCTTGTCCTTGCAGCTCGGTCGGGAGCAAAGCCGCCCCTCTGCAGAACCGTTGTTCAACTCACGATGTGGCCTCCGTCTCGTTTTCCGTTGATACTCTTTCGTATTCTTTTATAGAATGTAACTAGCTTTTAATTCCATATTTAAAAGAATCTACAATACGACAACTGAGTCTATCGTATAAGAAGAGTAAATATAAAAATAAGAAAAACTGCAAAGAAAAGAAATGAATGGCCTCGTTAGTTTCATGCTATTCACACTCCTCTCTCTTACAAAGATTTTAAATGCGTCACTTATACTTTCATCCTTTTCCTGATGAATTGTTTTAATGCCTTGTAATATGATAATTACCTCCTCGAATGTCTTGAAGAGTTTTTATCGTAGATGCAGTCCTGAAGTCCGTAGTAGCACGAGGTGCCGCCTTCTCGTGATCGGTAGGTCCTCACTCTCCAGCTGTTACTTCAGAAAAGAAAGCTTTCTTTCTCCCGACTCTCGGTGTCGCATACTCTACCGAGACGCTCCCTTACGGATATAGTTCGTAGTTTTCATTTTCGGATTGTATTCATGCGCGTTGGCGCGTGTTCAAACAGCTCATCTTATTCTTGAATATTGATGTGCTCCGTTTTCCGAGACCTCGGCAAACGGATGGTCACAGTATAGTGGAACACTGACTCCTAGTGAGTTATAATCTCCGTGGGTGAGTTATAATAGTGGTATAGTATAGTATATATAATAGTATAATAGTTAGTATAGTGGAACACTGACTCCTAGTGAGTTATAATCTCCGCGGGTGAGTTATAATCTCCGTGGTAGATTGAATGATTCAAGCTATGAATTAATTCGTTGCCTTTAAATGAAAATAAGGTAGTAATGATAAAAGATTAGAAAGGAAGGAAACCATTTGGTCACTCCTATCTTGCACTTCCATGAATCTTTCACATTCACAATGGGAATAAGCTATTTTCCGAAAAAATCCAATTTCGGAATCTCTTCATCGGCGGGCGGCGAGTAATCAACGGTCTCATAGGCCAGTTGCGAGCAGTAATGCTCATGTGGATGGCCTATTTGCAAGCTACCGGTAAGACCACCAGGAGAGGAGGCTCAGTGCATCAACTGATGTCACTGTAGTGCCTATGACCAGGAGGTCCTATATTCGAGTCCCGACAGTCGCAACATTTTCGACACTAGTTTGTCAGCTAGGTTGAATTCGGTCGCTGTCTGGCAGAGAATTGAAGAGGCCGGCTGCTCTGATTGGTAGTTTTCCGTGCTTTCTTCGATCAACACCAGGCGAATGCCGGAACAGTACTCTACCAAACGAGCCACGGACCGCGCGCGATCTTTCCATCCTCTTCCTTGTCCTATCCCGGCTGGGGTGGTGCCCCGCTGGTGGGATGTAAATTTCCTTCTTTTAACAATTTCGTCAGTGTTTGTGATAGTTCAGAGAGAGAGAGAGAGAGAGAGAGAGAGAGAGAGAGAGAGAGAGAGACAAAATTATCACTCATAGATTCAATGTCACTATTAGATAAATATGATACAGAAGTTTGCAATGAGCTGCTATCAGAAAGAAGTCTTTCCATTCTGATTACGGGTCCTTTGGTATAGCTTACTTCATTGTGCTTGGAAGAAACGGTAGCCTTTGAGGATGAAGGACGAACGTCCGTGGCAGGGTGGAAAGCTGAAAGGTCAATACCCGTATAGTTTTCATTTGAGTTGTCTGTAGTGGAGGCCGACTGGAGTACAAGAAAATAGACTCAAGGGGAGTGGCTGGTTGGTGCAAGATTGAAACTAAAATTTACGTTGATCTTATCATTTTGGAGATTTCGAGGTTAAATGGCTACGAGATCATTATCATTATCACCATTATCAATAATATATTTAGTTGACGGTGTGCTTTATATCTTCGTAGATGAAGCTGGTCATTAGTTAAATAGGAAACTCCGGAATTTCGACAGCTTTCAGCGGTATGGCCCTTACATAAAATGTTTCTTACATAAAAGCAAGTAGACTCATCCAGAGTTACATAAATCCAATTGGGAAATTTTCTATTAATACTTGAAAATAGTCTAGTTAATTATGTTCATCATCAAACATCAAGCAAACGTTTGGCGGCAAAATCTTAGGACCTGACTAATATTTGGACTACTACCATCCCCCACGAAGACAAATTAATGAGACTACCGTTCTAACACACATGTTAATAACTTTTCTTCGATCACTTGATTTGGACGACTTACGCAAATATTTGTGTAGGACAATTCTTTGTTCTTTAAAATTAATGGCTTGATTGGGAAAACTTGATTAGAAATTATAACATTGTTGTGATTGGAGACTAGATTATCTGCGATTTCCTTACTGGAGAGGTATACGTAAGTCTATTGTCGGAGATTTTTTAAGCAAATTTCATACGGGAGGGTTGAATTTTAGTAGGTAATTGTTCGATCAATACTACAATTGGCGAACTATTTGCCAAGTCAATTATAATAGCGTTTTCTTTCTTGGGGAAAGGAAGGTTCGCATAAACGTCAGCGTAATGTTCTTACGGTTTCCAGAAAGCTTCAGGTTTAGCGCAATTTCTTGAACTTGAATATACTCCACACTGACTTTTGAGGTTATGTGGCCGATATCTAAAGATACAGAAATCTTAGCAAGTAGAGAACAAAAGATTTAATAACACTTCGCAATAAACAACGTTAAAACACAAATAATCCACACGAGCTACCACGTTTTACATGCCACCGAACTAACGGCAGGTAACCACAGAGACAGTGAACGCACGCACTACATCAGTGATGTCAATGTTACCTACTGATGGCAGTAGGATGCTTCGTATCAGCGTGGTATGCCACGAGCATCTCAGTGCAACTCGCGTCGGGAGTTGCACTGAGTAACAATGAGTAGTAACCCTACCGTTTTGCAATTTGGGGTGCCGCTTTCCAACTTACATGCGGTTCGCATGTAAAAATATAAATAGTAAATCAGATTGATTGATTGATTTGATTTATTTATAGTCGCATCAACTACATATGGTTATTAGCGACTACTTTTATAATTACACAGTCAGTACAAAATAACACAGTAACTCAGAATTATACATATATGGTTAAATACTATTATAAACTTCAATTTCTCTTATAAAGCTAATGAATTTAATGCACTGTTCTTTGTTATTGAGGTCTTTAGGAGAACTTAAATTGTACTTTTTTCTTGAACTTTCATATTTAGGGCATGCAAACAAATGTTCTACTGAAAGAGAAATCTTGCATGAATTGCAGTTATCAGCATCAGTCCTGTTCAGTAAGTGGCTGTGAGAAAATTTTGTGTGTCCTATTCTGCATCTTGTCAAGACAACCAGATCGTTTCTGCAGAAGCTGACCGTTGGATTATCATCTTCAAACCTTCAAACTGATCTTAATTTGCACCCCTGTAAGTTGTTCCATTCATTAGTGTCAAGATCAGCTAATTTTTTCTTGACTCTCTGGAGATATTCTTGATCACTTCAAGATCACTTGTTATTTGCACTTCACAACTCACTATCGATTCACGAACATAAATTGCCACACCTCCACTAGCATTCACACATGACGATCTGTTTTTGTAGTAACACTTAAAACCTTTGATATGTTTACAATAGTTTTGAAATTAGATTCTTGTATACAGAAAATATCAAAGTTTTTCTCATTTTGAAGTTTCTGGAAGAACTCGTATCGTGTCAGGAAGCCATTCACGTTCCATTGCAGAATTTTGATTTTCATTCTGCTTCTTCACTTGATGAACATTCGTTCTCAGAGGATGCTCTTGAGGAATCAGAAACTACTGGATCCTTCAACCTTTCATGATTCTCGTGAAACGAGACTTCATACCTCTGTCCTCTAGCAATGGATACATAGCTCTAAGCAATGCAATCAACTTATCAGTTTCCTTAGTATAGTTAAGGGATACTTGTAGAGCATTACTAGTTCCGTACGTATCTTCCAAAAAATCTTCGAGTTGTTCATAATTAAGAACATTGGAGGTTACTTCTAATATTTCTTTAACTGGAGCTAACTGTTCACTAATGTTCTTTTCTCACTTTTGTTTTCAGAGTTGTTTTCACGGTTGATCTTCTTTTCTTCTTTTTGCAGGTTTAGCAAACTCATGTGTTCTTTCTTCCGAACTATTCAGGTTAGTTCAGATGTTTTATTGCTAGATGTACTTGTAATCTGCGACAGTGTTCTTTTAGTTGTCTTTCCAGTCTCAATTGGGGGAAATTCTTCTTCAAAAGTAGAATTATCGTTGTGTTTGTTCTCAATGTTCACGTTTGTTGCTTGTACTAAATCTACATTGCTATTGGTTGCTATTGGTGAATTAATATTGTCTACATTTTTACAGTTTCTTGCTACATGGCCTTCTTCCTTGCATTGATAACATTTAATATTGCCATAAGATATATAAATCCAATTTCTCTCTCCTTTATACTGAACTGCTATAGAATCAGGTAATTTGTTTAGTGAGTCTTCCGGTACATACATTTGCCTACGAAAGCTTAAAATATGTGTGAATTCTTCTTTTCCGAAACCCGCTCGAAGGAATGACACTTGTGAACTTCGCACTATGTTCAATTTATCAAGTTCTTCTTCAATTATAGCATTAGGGATCATTGGATATACATTTGAAAGAACTACTCGCCACTGCTTACTAACAAATGGTCGCATATTTTGATCACTGCCATCAATATTAATGGTTTTATATTTATCTGTTATTTCATTAACTAGTTCTTTACTGCTAAGAAAGATGCACACTCTGCTGTTCGAGATCTTCGACGCGTATATTATGTTTCGTGGTGAAACAATAGTAGCTAAGGCTTCTACATACCTTTCTATTGATGTGCTATAGTCCTTCCCATCAATTAACAAACCTTGTTCTTTGGCCGGATACATAGAATTCTGTACGATTTTGTTCCAGTTAGTGCGACCTGAGGCGGGTTGGCTCCTGTAGTCAGAGGCCTTCCCTTCAGCAGGTGCGTCATGCCGAAGCGAGGTCATTTCACGACTTGTCCCCTCGTAGGGGAGGAAAATGAAACAGTTTTATACTACTCTTGCAGTATTTGCTGTTCGCTAAAATGTCCACTAGTAACACTCAAACTAAAGAAATTCACACGCTCTCCACTTACAACGGATACTGTCACTGCGTACAGCACGATGTTGACTCGACCGCTGCCTGTGGCGAACTGAGTAAATCAGAGTAAAAATATAAATAAAAATAACAATAAACGTTAAATTTGTCTGTCTAAATCCCGCCTAATCGTATTTTATGTGTAAAGCGTAAAAGAGTTTGCGGTTTCCCTCTCTTGTGGAGAGGTGATCAACTGCGTGAAGAGATGATTTCGTCGTGCTACCAGTGCCACAGACCCCTGCTGGTGGCATCGACCTTGTCATCACTGTACTATATGATGTCGGAACGGAATTGCAACGGACGGAGCGTCTTGTCAGGTCGGTGGTCAGAGCGCGACTGTATTAAGGAATTATAGAAGAGATATATTATATGTCCATAATTAGAATACAAGAGAGGGTTGGTTGAGTTGATTGATTTTTTCGTGTTTCCGGGAGCGTCAACGATTTTGGTCATTATTCCCGTAAGTGTAGTGCGTGTTTTTTCTCGGGAGATGGCGGTGATATTCCCCCGCTGGATGGCGAGATCCGGCGCCGACCTACCGTCGGCTAGTGGGGTTTCCCCCTAACCAGGACTCTCCCACCAGCAGGACACCGCCCCAGCCGGGACAAGCTCTAAGCTCCGACCGGTCTCCCGTAATATGTGGTAGTGTGGTGATTGTTAGTGTTTAGTATGTATGTCTAAGGGGATAGGATAGGACAGGACAAGGAAGAGGAAGGAAATATCGCGCACGGTCCGTGGCCCGTTTGTTAGGGTACTGCTCCAGCATTCGCCTGGTGTTGATCGGAGAAACCACGGAAAACTACCGATCAGAGCAGCCGGCCTCTAGAACTCTCCTCCGGTCAGCGACTGAATTCGACCTAGCTCAAAAGCTATTGTCGAAAACCCTGCAGCCGTCAGGAGTCGAACCTAGAACCTCCCGGCCAGAGGCGCTGCAGTGACATCAGTTGATGCACTGAGCTACCGCTCCCGGTGGTTGGTTGAAATTGAACGCAATTGAAAGGGTATTTAAAACTGACTGAGGGTACCGTGGATGGCAGAGATCCTAATATCTGAGAAGTATAATAAACTGTCCAAATATTTAGTTGTTGTCTCATGTGCTATCTAGAACTACCCCAAATAGCGACAATGATGCGAATGTTTTGTAGGAAAGACTTTATAAATCTCTGGGAATCTTCTTTGCTTCATAACCATGTAATTATATTAAAATAGTTGCTTTGATTTAGATCTGAATGTTAATAGTTTTATTTATTATATATTTAGCATATTTTTACGAGTAGAGGGTTTGGGCATTTTATTTACAATATTTTAATACTTTTTGCAATATGCAATATAATTTGCAATATATTTATTTTCATGTTAACAGTGGCATAGCTTCGGTTCGTGTCACCCGTGGCACAAAATTAGTGGTACAGCCCCCATGAATTAAATATAAATATAAAAATATCTATTACTGAATAATTAGAATATTAAATAAATTTTTAAATAAAAAAAAATTATTTTTTTAATAAATTTTATAAATACAAGTATATTTTTAGTATTTACAATTAGAACGAATGACTATTAAATTAATACATATAATTATAAATAATTAATATGTATTTTTTAAATAAATTCTTAAAAATTATATGATATAAAATTTTCTAATTGATGTCACCGCTAAATTGGTGTCATCAGGGACGAACGCCCCCCCTGTCTCCCTAAACTATGCCACTGCATGTTAGTACGTCATTTTTATAACTTCAATCTTCCAATAGTTAACTTGTATTCGTTCAATAATCGCTCGGAATGTAGAAGCGGAAGGCGAGCTTACTGACGGCGGTGATCCTCCGTCGACCTCGGTAATGAAGCAGCGTCTGTGAGGTGCGTGGCGGGGCCGGACGGGGCCGGGGCGGGGCCGGGCGGGGCCGGGCGGGGCCGGGCGGGGCCGGGCGGGGGCCACTTCGGGGCCGCTGGGCGACCGCGAAAGTCACGAGCGACGCGCACAGGCGGCCGCACAGCCACCCCTCGGAGACCAGGCGCGGCGGGCGCGGCCGCACCGGCAAACTTTATACAGCGCTTCATATCGGCGCGGGCTGCGAGCGGCGGCAGAAAAAAATGTCCGAGGACACATAGCGACCACGCGCACACACACACCAGTGTTCGCAGGTAATAAAATACAGCAAACGGCTGCAACGCTCGCTGGACTACACAGACAGTTGCAGATACAGCGGAGCGAGAAAGGGGGGATGAGTAGAGATGTGAGGGGAGCGGGCAACGGCGGCGGGGCGGGGAGGGGAGGGGAGGAAAACGAGTGGAGGTATGCCGCATTCCGGGAGAGACCGCGTTGCCGAATCAAAAAGTCTGCGACGATCGTCAGACCGCTGGCCTACGTCGGTGGCGGCGCCAGCTCACTGCCTCGATTGATTGATTGATGATTCCGGGCGCGTCAACTCCTATGGCCATTGGTCCCATAAGTGTAGTGCGTGTTTTTTCTCGGGAGGTAGAGGTGGTCTTCCCCCGCGGGATCTATCGTCCGGCGCTGATCTACCGTCCGCAGACAGGGTTTCCCCAACCAGGTATTTCCCACCAGCGGGGCATCGTCCATATCAGGACACGTTCTAAGTCCCCAACCGGTTTCCCGGCAGGTATGGTAGTGTAATGCATGTTAGTGTAAGTGTGTGTGTAAGGGGAGAGGATAGGACAGGGAAGAGAGACAGATCGCGTGCGGTCCGTGGCCCGTTTGTTAGGGTACTGCTCCGGCATTCGCCTGGTGTTGATCGGAGAAACCACGGAAAACTACCGATCAGAGCAGCCGGCCGTTAGAATTCTCCTCCAGACAGCGACTGAATTCGACCTAGCTCTAAAGCTAGTGTCGAAAATCCTGCCGCCGTCGGGAGTCGAATCTAGGACCTCCCGGTCACAAGTGCTGTAGTGACATCAGTTGATGCACTGAGCCACCGCTCCCGGTCACTGGTGCGAATCCGACGGATTTGATTGATTATTTTGATTCTGGGCGCAACAACGGTTTTGGTCATTATTCCCCTTGGTGTTGTGCAAGTTCTGCCGAGAGGTGGAGATATTCCTGTCTCCCACTATGCGAGATCCGGCGACGACCTACACATCGACTGGGGGATTCCCTGCCACCGGGTAGTCCACCAGTGGAACAGCATCCCAGCCGGGAGAAGCTCTGATCTCTCCACATGTGTAATCATACATGTGATTACACATGTGCGATTAAAGCATGTAAATGTGTGAGTGTGTGTGTAAGGGATGAGAAGGGAACGTGAAGGAAGAAGAAAAGATCGTGTGTGGTCCGTGGCCGGTTTATTAAGGTTCTGGGCCGTCATTGGCGTCATATTGGTCGGAGAAACGACGATCGTTGGTAGCAATCGGACGCGAAAGTTCTCCTCCAGATAGCGGCAGTATTTGGTCTAGCTCTCTAACTAGTATAAAAATGCGTCACCGTTCGGGCTCGAACCCGAGGTCCTCCCGGTTAAAAACTCTGCAGTGATAACAGTTGTTACCCTCTACCCCATCTGCCAGTAGAATCTGTGTGGGTACTTTAGGAAGAACGGTAGGTTGCTGGTTCGAAGCAACTGGGACACTTCTCTGGTAGAATGGCAAGTTGAAGCTTGCTGCGCGTAAATCCAAAGTTGCTGATTCAAATGCATTATAAAGTCTAGATTTAAATTGCATGTAGCAGGAAATATGGTAGCTTTATGTGCAACATAAGCTGTGTTCCAAGTCTGAATTTGTTGTTGGTACAAATTTCAAATACATTTATATACCGAGAGATTTAATGTATCAATCGAACTGAATATTAAATTTTTTGCTGATTTAGAGGTTATCGCCTCGTCGCAACACGATAAATCGAGTGAAATCTTCCATGTAAAGAATATTAGTTATGAACGAAGCATTCTAACATGTGACAAAATTTCACATCTTGATAGGCTTATTATATGAAGCCGCAACATATGTCATCCGGCTAAAAATTGTTAATTTCCAAATAATACCCAAACATTTTGTAACATGTTTTCGAAAGCGAAAAACAGTGATTATCAGAATGGAAACAAGTTGATAATCGTAAAGAAATAAATATGATACAACTTCAATATATACTAATTACCTCAAATATCAAAAAGGTTCAATTTTCTCCGGGCCAGTAAAAGACCATTGATTCGTTATATTGTTTATGTGATGTGAGTCTTCACAAAAAAGAAGATAAACCATTAATTGTTTTCTGTAAACCATTAGCAGAGAGGAGGATGTGACGGCGCGAAAAGAGTATCCACAAAGAATCTGGAGAAAGAGGACGTGAAACGAAGAGGCGCTAATCAAGCCGTGTGGCCATCACGGCCGAATGGTCAACGTCGAATGGAAACAGAGTATTCTCGAGGAAGTCGAGACGAGCTTGCTTGTCATGGACGTGCGAGGGGCGAAGCACAATCAATCGACTTCGAGTGGTCGACAGCCAGCCAGGAGGGGAAGTGTGCACTTCCGGCGCTCTCCCTCCAGTCAGAGCGCCGGATGGAAGATACGTGGAAAATGAAGACATTGAAGGAAAATAATGACAGAAAGGTAAGTGAACTTAAACAGAGCAAACGGAAAACATAACGCAGAGAACGAAGAAAAGAATGGTGCTGTACAGCAGAACTATGAATAAATGACATAATGGAAGAGAAAAGAGGCTATTGGAGAAATAATCGAAGCAAGGAACTCTGAGGAATGGAGAATAAAAAATACTCCTATGTAGATTAATGATGTGGATATGACTCGAAGATATCTGAGTAGACATGGAAAGGGAAATTCAATTACAGCGTTAAAAGGAAACCACGATATCAGAATTAGGGAATAAGAGAGAAACGACAGGAATAACATTCTAACTGAAAATGAGGCCAAATATACACGAGGGAAATCTGTAAAAGTGAGAGAAAATATTCATTATGACATTTCAGTGTATTTTTCTCGTTTCATATTTACAAAACACGTCAAACAATTACTAGACTTGGTATTTGAATATTCCATAACACCAGCATCTAGGTACCTGGTACTAATATTATAAATCACACTTGTCATTAGAATAAATGCGATCTTTTCATCCGGCAGGGAAACAATAGCTACAGGAGAAGCTGTTGAAGAAATATAGTAATCACACTAACACAAACTAACCTACGTACATGAAGTAACAAGCCAAAACACTTCTAAGAAGGCCAAGGCAATGTGTGAAATTACAAAGAAAAGATCAACAAGTAACGAAGACATTGGCAATTAGGAGAAATAAAGAGGAAAAGCGGAAGAGGACGCGAACGGGAAATTAACGACAAAACCCGGAATCAAGCCAGACAGGCACGCGGGCGGCGTGTAGGGGCCGGTGGGGTGGGGCAGGGGCGGGGGAGGGGGAGGCGTATCCGAACGAGGTCGAGCGGCCGGGGCACGGGGCGTGGCGGGACGCGGAGAGGACTGGCGGGAAGGGTGGGTGGGTTGAGGGGGCGGCCGGGCGTGCTCGCCCGGGGCAAACGGCCCTTCAGAGCAACGCCAATTAACACTGGATCACTGAACATTCACACTTGAGTTGGAATCCGACGGCGAGCGGCGGACGGCGCGAATCCAACGGGGGTGACTAGGGGGGAAGTGGGGGGGAGCCGCTTCGTCGTGGTCAAACAAACCCTGGATTAGGGAATGGCGCCCGGAAGCCCGGCTCGCGAACCCGGAAGCTCAGTCCGCAGGTCTTCACACCGTAGTTTAACACTAATTGTTTGTTACGACAGGAAAAATGTTTGGGCTTAAGTGTTGTTCGATGATGTCTTTCTACATGAAACCATCTCGAGGGATGTTGCGAAAGGACATAATTGGCTCTAGAGATGATATGCCATATTTCGAATGGGGCATCCTGCGAACCCGCATGCAGCGAAAAAAGAATAAAGGCAAATAATTCAAATATTCCTAGATGTGAAAGGAAGCTATATAGAAAATGCTCTGGACGGTTAAACATATTTTAATGAAAAAGTAATAGCTCTGGAAGACCAAATTTGACACTCATTTGCTTGGAGAAATGTTTCGAAGTTCGTATAACATTTTCGTTAATTTTTTAAACGAATCTTACGAAATTAATAAAAACATTACCATTACATTTTTCATCTTTAATTTACTTTACTCGCGTATCCATTCTTTTCCTTATATTCATATTCTGAGCAAAATACATAACGCCAATAGTCGCGCCAGACTGAAAGTCTGCAAACGCTGATACCTCCGTTATCAGTGCACACATCAAACAAAAAGGAAGTTTTGTTTAAAACGGTTGTTTGTAGGAAGTAACTGAAATTATGATTCCTAAGGGGTCAATCCATGCGCCACAACTGCAGGGTTAAACATACAAAAACTTTCCAATACAAAACCAATTAAGAAATGTACCTGTTCACTTTTATGAAAAAATCTTATAAGAGAAGTTCTGGCTAATTCAGCGAGTTTGATGCATTGGTACCGTCTTGTGTGAATCAGTACCATTTTGTGTTCAAAGTGGTTGTGACGTTTATGCCCTCGTTAATTTTTAGCGAGGTTTATAGTATTGCTATCTTCTTGTGTGAATCCATTCCAATCAAATAAGTGATAAAAGGAGAGTTTCACTGTCCTGAATAGTGTATGTTATGTTGCATTCGAATTTTTGTTAGTGAAGTTTTCGGGGTGGCTTGCTTACGTAGCAGACCTATTGTGGTTGTGCATCATTATTTTAGTAATTTTCATTACTTTTCTGCATTTTCATGTTATTTATTTACCTGTTACAGATAAATCGGAAAATATTTTGCAATGTTCGAAGTGGCAGAAAATGAGAAATACAAATATGTCAAAACACGGAATCATAGATATATGTATTTTAACGAGTGCAAAAATAATGTAATTAAAGAGTACCAAAACGTTCTATGTACTCTATGAATTTGTTTGTGAAAGGTTGTAAACTGTTGGTGAAACCGTAGTGATTATTGGAAAAACATCAAGACGCAAACAGTTTCGTCTCGAACGGTATAGTGGTGCAATTTCAGCTATGTACTTGATATTGTAGCTGTACAATAGTGGTGAATTTTGAGGACTTGCAGTAGGTAACGAATAGTATTTTAATTATTTTTATTAGTTGGAAGCTAATATATTACATAAAACACACTAAACACTTTTCGCAGTCTGTCAATTATATTTAAATACTAATTATAATCTCGTAGCTTCTACTAAAATACAAACAAAACAAAATAAACTACATGTAATACACTTATTTTAAGACATGGGTTTAGGTATATAATTTATTCTTTTCTGTGTTCTAATGATTTATTTACGTATTTACTACGCACACTTTGATACACATTCGTGAGAGCTAGAATTCGCTCTACACGTTCTACCCTCTACACTCTTAAAGTTGGCGTTCTAAAATTCTTCACACACGTGAACAATATACCAGGACAATATCCCTAGGCTCGAAGAGGTCGTTCAAAACACAGATGGCTGGTCAACAACAGGGAACAACGTGGAACATTCCAATTGTCCTCCCGCGAAAGCAATCACAACCACCAATCACGACTGAAAACACATTTTATGCATTAGATATTGACAATGAGTTTCCTTCCCTTTCCAGGCCTCATTGTCTCCTCCAATCCACAAGATCATTCACGCACTAACGAATCCAGGCTAACAAGCGCAAACATACAAATAAACGATGAGTTTCACTACTTAGCTCACCAATGAACAACGATATTCCCAATGAGATCACCAAATGATACTAATTTTAGCACATGTCCATGAACGACAGATCTCATTCCTGCTCATTGGGAAACTCCCATCCAACTACTCTTTCATGGGACCGGGAGCGGTAGCTCAGTGCATCAACTGATGTCACTGCAGCATCTCTGACCGGAAGGTCATATGTTCGAGTCCTGACGGCGGCAGAATTTTCGACACTAGCTCTTCAGCTAGGTCGAATTCAGTCGCTGTCTGGATGATAATTCTAGCGGCCGGCTGCTCTGATCGGTAGTTTTCCGTGGTTTCGCCGATCAACACCAGGCAAATGCTAGACTAACAAACGGGCCACGGACCGCGCGCGATCTTTCCTTCCTCTTTCTTGTCATATCTTCTCCCCTTACACACACACTTACACTAACATGCATACACTATCTCATATTCCGGGAGACCGGTCGGGAGCTTAATGCTTGTCCCGGCTGGGGCGGTGCCCCGCTGGTGGGAAAGTCCTGGTTAGGGGAAACCCCACTAGCTTACGGTAGGTCGGCGCCGGATCTCGCCATCCAGCGGGGGAAGATCACCGCCATCTCCCGCGAAACACATGCACTACACTAACGGGACTAATGACCAAAGCAGTTGACGCGCCCGAAAACACGAAAAAATCAATCAATCTTTCATGGGTGTTTAAATCTAATAGGATATTTGCCGACGTGACGTGAGTGACCTGAGATGGCACTAAAACTCTCACCATCGTAACACATCCATTATTATAGGAGGACAGAGTTACATTTACGTGTCGCTTTGCACCTGACCAAAAATGTTGGAAAAAAAGTGCCGCCCAAAACACTAACATCGTACTCTCGATTTCGCCTTCTAGTGTGCTAAACCAACAACGTGCAAAGAAAGTAGTCACGGAAATAAGCAATCGAAACTGCATCTGATATTCAGTTATTTGCGTTAAAAATCATATTAATTCTGTTTTCGTGTCAGAATTTAATCTATATTCAGTTGAAAATATTTTTGAAAAATACTAGTCGAATATCTTACAACGATAAACAATATCTTACTTTGCATCTACGGACCTCGGTTGTATTAAATATATGCAGCTTTTGTGGGTCGCAATTCACATGAACAGGCAAATTTTGTAAGTAGTACCTGCTTTCAGTCGATTGCGTGTCTTCGCAAACATATCAAATCATCATTATTTTATTTTTTATTTATTTATTTACTTATTTATTAATTTATTTCATAAAAATTAATCTAACACTTTCAAAACAATAAGTTAGCCAATGTCTTAGTTATATTCTATCTAATATTTTCTTAGTTGTATTATATTTATTTCAAATCACGTATATTAAAATGCTTTTGTGATATGGATACTGCTCGTTTTTTTCAATTTATTGGTTTTGACGGTAGGTACATAGATTAGTTGTTAACAACTTTACATATGTATTGATTTCTTATTAACTAACTTAAAATTAACTTATTATTAACTTACAATTAGCTTATAACTATTACAATGGGCGAGGAATCCCTAGTGGGTCCCCTAATCAGGTTCCAATTCGGCGAATTTGATGCGAAATAAATGGTAGGGGTATTTATTTGTAATTCTGGTTTGATGGATAGGATTTTTACCGAGTCTGAAAGGCACCAGGGAGAGGATTTGATTTAAGCTCGAGTAAAAGTTAGTGGAGAGATAAGCTATATGCTGTGATAACGGTTCGAGGTTAAATTCCTTATGAAGTTGGAGATAGGATACGAACCATGGGGCGTCGGCAATTGTTCTAAGAAACTGATTCTGTATTACTTGAATTATGTTAATGTTGGTTTTGGAGGCGTTGATCCATATGGGACATGCGTAGAGTATTAGAGGCCTTATGACTGTTTTGAATATTAATATGGAGGAATTGAATGGTACCGAGCTATTTCTGTGAATTAATGGTTTTAGCTGCAGTAATTTTATTTTGGATTGAATTAGTTTATCTATGTGTTGCTTCCAGTTTAGTTTGGTACCTAGTTGAAGTCCGAGATATTTAACCGGTTTGTTGGGGGGTAACTACTCTATTTTGTTATTGTTCAGTGTCATAGGAGTGGGTGGAGTGTAAGGTCTTAGTGTGAATATTTTGGCGAAAGTTTTACTTGGATTTAACTGCATCTTGAGTTTGGAAGCCCAGCTATCCAAGATGTGAAGGTATATTTGCATTCTGTTTCTAATTAGGTTCATGGATGTGTCTGAAGAGAATATGGCCGTATCATCCGCAAATTGAGCTGTTTGAATATTATGTAGTTTAGGAAGATCAGCGACATACAAGTTGAATAAGGTCGGAGAAAGTGGGGAACCTTGAGGGAGTCCAGCGTTTATTAATCTCGGATTTGAAAGGTGGTTGTTAACATTTACCGAAAATGTTCTATTGTCAAGATAACTATTTATTATTGAGAGTGTGTAGTGGGGACTGCCAATTTTGATTAGTTTGTAGTTCCGGGCTTGATGCCATGTTCGGTAAAATGTTTTTGTAATGTCTATGAAAATCGCTATGGTGTGGTATTTTCTTTGAAAGGCTGTGTATATATGTTCTGTAATGTAACTGTAACTGATGTTGTAACTGATGTTGTGTGGATATTTTTTCTGTGAATCCAAATTGTTCTATTGGTATAGCTTTTGTTAGGTGGAGATGTTTGTTTAGTCTTTTTAGGATAATTTTTTCGAAAATTTTTGAAAGGATTGGTAACAAGCTTATAGGGCGGTAACTGTTGGTGAAGGCAGCGTTCTTGTTTGGCTTGGGGATGGGAATGATAATTGCATGCTTCCAAGTCAGTGGAAAATAGCCGATTCTGAAGCATGATTTGAAAATGTTATTTAAAAATGCTATTGCTGGGGGTGGCAAACACTTTAGAGTTGTGTTATTATGCAATCGTGATCTGGGGATTTTTTAGTTGGGAGGTTTTTTATGATTTTATTGATTTCAGTCGGAGATGTGTATGAATGAATGTGATGATGTGTATGTGATGATGTGTATGTGATGTGTATGTCCATGAATACTTTCTCTGTCCGTTTTTATTATGGTGTTGTGTTCGGGATGAAATTGTGAA
Organism: Teleogryllus oceanicus; assembly: GCA_964035755.1. Taxonomy (NCBI): domain Eukaryota; kingdom Metazoa; phylum Arthropoda; class Insecta; order Orthoptera; family Gryllidae; genus Teleogryllus; species Teleogryllus oceanicus. Next base: position 231,126,630 of record CAXIVR010000001.1, on the reverse strand, counting down.
TTATTTAAGGTGAATGTCGATCAAGTTCTTCAGCTTCATAATATGATGAATAAGCTTTACCTGTCGTGGTTTTTAAGGGAGGGATTGTGTTTTTTGGTTTAAATTTAATTATGTTGTATTTTTGTGATTTTTTATGAGTTTTTTGACAATGGTAGTGATTAGATTTAGTTCCTTCTTAAGTTCTCTAGTTTTAAGTTGGATCCACAATCTTCTGGTTTTATTTTTTGTGATTATTGCTTTTGAATAATTGAGGTAATTTGCTGTATGTGTTTTTGTTAGCGTTTGGTGATTGTTTAATTTTTATTTATTTAATATCATTTCTGATTAAAGTTTGATAGTTTGCCCAGTTTATTTTTAAAGTATTTATTTTAGAGGTAGGGGCGTGTCGAGGGGTTAATTGTTGGGTAGTCATTAAAACCGGAATGTGATCTGAGCCTAGTTCAAAAATTGTTATGTGAAATTTTATTTTTGTGTTGGTTATGGCTAAATCAAGGATATTCGGTTTGCGCAGACGGTCGAATGGGTAATATGTTGGTTCGTGAGGAGATAAAACTTTTAAGTTAAATTGATTAATTATATTTGCTAAGATTTTGCCATCGTTTGGCATTGAGGTCACCTAACAATAAGACATTTTCCGTGGGCTGGAAGAAATTTTGTAGGTTTGCGTTTTGGATTTTAGTACTTGCAGGCTTGTGTACTGATATTATTTTCCATAATTCATTGTTTATATTTATGTTAATTGCGATAGCTTGCGATAGCCGGGGAAATGGGAAGATTAGATTGGTAGTGATTATAGCATGATTTTACTGCTATTAGTACGCCTCCACCTTTGGTTTCAGATCTATCAGATCTGTAAAGAGTGTAATTTGGGATGAATTTTTTTATTGAGGTGCGTTTCAACTATGCATGCAATGTCAACGTCGTAATGGTGCAGAAGGTGAATTAATTCCAACTTTTTGTTATTGATTCCATTGGAGTTCCAATTTAAGCGGGTTAAATTATTGTTGCGTTTATCTGCCAGTGCTATTGGTTAAGTACGCGGTTACGGAGTTTTGAATGGTGCTGAGATTATAGATGGTATCAAAGAATTGATGAAATTAATAATGCATGAGGTGATGGTATTTATTATTGTGTTGATTATCAGGTTGCTGGCGTGAGGGTCTGGTGATTGAGAATTTGATGGGAAGGTATTACGGGAGTTTTGGGCTGTTTTGGGTTGATTTTGGGAGTTCGAAATATGGTTGAAGTTGGGGATTGTGTTGGTTTGAGGTAATGGTGGAAATTGTTGATTAAGGTTGATTTGTGAGGATTGACCAGTTAAGGACTGGTTTACATAACTATTATCATTGGACTTTTTTTCACTTATCTCTAATACTGCTCATACTTGCTATATGCTGCCCTACGTTGGGCGCCATTTTGTAACGTTTCTTTTTTCTATAGGCAGCCCCACGCTGGACACGCCACTTTGAAAAGTTTTCTACATGTTTGAAACGTATCCAGACTCCTAACCTTCTAAATACAATTAAATTTTGTAATAAATCGAGTAGATGTGGACTCCTTAATTACTTGTTGAACAATAATTGTGTGTCGATACATCTAGTAACGACTAGGTACTACATTAACTCCATTTTTTGTAAGTTTCTATTGTAATGGTTGCTTGGAGCAATTGTGAGTAGTGTATGCAAGTATTTTCTGGATACACTAAAACTTCTAAACATTGCATATACATCATCACGTGAACATCTCTGAATGATGAAGCAACTTTCTATGAGCAGATGCCGTTGCTGAAAAGATCGTTTGAGACTCATTGGTTGAAATCCTAATTATTTTCGAATGGATTTGCCTCATGCCTTGAGTGATGTAAGGAACCAAATTACAGATTTTGGTCAGTATGAAATGTTTATTTACTTTATTATAATTTGTTGTTAGTATAACGTGTCTCCAAAGCCCTTGGGAGCGTTGAGCGTTTTGTGCTTTGGGAGTAATCCTCCATTAATTACACCGCTTTTAATTTTGGAGTAATCCTCCGTTAATATTATGTACATCACGTCTCGTCGCACTCAGTTGTCAAAAGGACCGACAGGTAGCATCTCCGCGTACGCGCCTCCCACGTCAGTACCCAGCGGCCAGCATTGGGACGGTATAAGGATAGAGGTACGGTTTAGGACAACATGGGTTGGACTAGCCCTTGTGAAGCAGCCAAACTCGTTTTGTTGGAACAAATTTCACCACAGATTCGACAGGAATCGAACCCGTACCTCCTGGGTGCAAAGTGAGCGCCTCCGCTCTGCGTCACGAGATGGCGCGTGGATATATGATTTATAATTATATTATGGAGTCCTTAATAGTACATAAAAATCGTCAAAATCATCAAAATATCAATGCTCATAAGCTAACATTTCAAGCTGCAAGAATTGTGTGACAGATGTATTTCTTTGTTTTAAAATTATTATTTTTCTCTCTATATATTTCTTCAATATACTGGAATATTTTTGGTCTTTGATTTTAAGGACAACATTTTTCATTGTCATTTTGCTTCGTATTAATATTTATTACATAAAACATGCAGCGCAACAATTCGGGAATTAGTTGTTTCCATCGTCAGTCTTAATTGAAATAAATAAATAATATATATTAACAATGGTCCGATATAAACAAGAGTATATTATTAATGTACACAAGTCACACCAAACCGAATCTTGATAAATACTCTTGAATATTACTGTACGAAAGGAAGTAGATAGAGAGAGGTTGAGAGGGACATTAAAAAATTACAATAACTTAGAAAGAAGTTAATAGTAAGAGAAATATCTTAATTTTGAGGAAAATTTCTTAATAATCCATCATATAAACTTGTAAATTTATTAGAATCCACCTATGTATGCAAACAAGAAGATTCTTTGGTATACAACGTTTCTAATGTTAATCTAGGATATAAGAATTTTTTTCGCGGGCTTTACTTATGCTCTCAATCACACGTACTAAAGAAGTGGAACATAAACCAACTGAAGTAGGTAATTTGAAGAGATATAACAGAAAAAAAGTGTTGAATGTTATGAAATTTTAAAGAACGCTAAGTACAAAAACATTTGCTGAATGTAGGGGGAAAACGTCGGTACCAAACGTGCAGCATGTGGCGTACTTTATTGAACAAGATATTCTGCAGATTTATTTGGACAAATCTCAAATTCATTTAGTTAATATGACGTTTATAATATCAACTTAATTGCTACGTAATTTATTTTATCAACATAATTGCCTTAATTACTTACAAACTAAACTTAGGCAATATTGTTTTAAAATTGTCAGAACAATGTGTAAGATTTAAAAAAAAGTTATTCGAAATACTTACTTTTTTGAGTTACTTATGTTCTTTTATCTCTCTCCCTGAATTATATTTAAGTTGAAAGTATTTTCAGTACAATTTAGAAAAATTGTGTGGTTCACAAGTGGCTCTCGAATAAAAATGTACATTTTGGGACGTGTGGATCACAGGTTTTCCACACGTTATCTACTCATATAGCACCTTATTCAGTATTTGAAGGGTTCCTAGATATTCCTAAATAGGTACCAACATATTAAAATCAAAACGTTTTGTAGCCCAGGAGGTCAATTTCAAGTCAAGTGATTGCAAATGGAAGTATCTTTATACCATTGGTAGTAAATGGGATATTACCTTTATTTTTCCATCGTTTGTTCCTCTGAGAGTTTATTAACTAAAACTAGGTGATTGTGACCGGTTGCTTGAAAGAGGAACTGACTAAAAGTAGTCCATTTTTTGGAATTCCTTAAAAGACCATTGAAAGACTAAAACAAGGTTTTGGTATACCTTAAAAGGAAACTGACACGATCAGGATATCATGATTGGGAATACCGATCAGGAAACGACAACGGTAATACTGGTGTCGAAGCGCCATCAGAAAAACTTGGATCTTGCCTTTAGAGATCTAGTAAGGAAACGGTTTCCTAACCATAAAACTATGATTTCACGATCAAAATGTGTACTTGGGAATGACATCCAAAACGTGAACTACCACTAAATTACGTACCCGAGAAGGTAATTTACTACTTATAGGAATAAGAAATTCCTCTTTTTGGTTATCACGTACTCACAAAAGGACCTCGTTTTTTCTCCCGAAAAATCGACATTTTTTATTGCAGAATTTCAGACATTCTTTTACTACGTAGTAGATATAAGAAAGTAAAAAGAATATTTTTTTCCTTGACGTCACGTGGAGAATTGTTTGACGACGTTCATAATCTATATGAAGACTTGCGGGTAAGGTGGGGATAAACCTCGCCGCGCAATATCCGTCTTCCAGGAAGCAAGAACTGTGAATTCTGCTAATTAAATCTACTGAAGGAGCCTCAAATATTAGTTCCCGCACAAAAGGCTTATGTTGCGGGCTCAGGGTCGACCAAATATCTTCATATTCGCAAGAACAGTATACAGAATATATTTATGGTTCATGTGAAATTCAGTTATAGAGTATGTTTGCAGCAAAAAATCGCAACAAATCCATTAGGAACTGTGATTTTCTACAGTGAATTCATTTTATATTGGGGAAAGAATTGCATAAAAATTATAAATACCACTATAAATCCATTTTGGCAACATGACGATATTAAAAGGTTTAATTTCTGAGTAGTTCGGTGAAGTCCCAAGATATATCGGAATTAAAAAGAATTTCAAGCCTTCGTCATAACAACACCGCTTTTAAGATAGTTTTCAGTTTATTACATCAGTTTCATTGATTCAATGATTTAATCAACTATTACCTCCATTTTATTTTTACTGTATTATCTTGATGATTCGCATATCTTTGCAACATCCCGGATCTCTCATGATCGTGCGAGATTTTATCTATCAGGGATGCGCGAATGGGGGATCGCCACATTGAAAATGGAGATATCGCGTGATGAGATCCCGTTATTTGGAGTACGTTTAAGCGACATTGGGAAAATTATTGAGTTAAAGTCATAAGACTAAGAATTCTTTAAATTGGATTTATTTAATTTCGTTTAAATTAAGTTTAAATTTCGGCGTTTACTAAGACTTCATCAGAACACTTTTGTCTCGTAATCTCAGGCCTAAAGGGTATAGCCAAATAAGGCGGTGAAAAGTGCCCCCAAACCAAATAGATAATCGCGATGCTCATATGAAAATGAATACAAAATGATGTAGATTCACAAAAAATCAGCCTCGTAGGGCTATCTGCTATACGAGTAACGTGTTTTGCTTATATTATTTTGCTCACCCATCTCTTTTCACCATGGGAATATCGGGAGGGAAACGATATTGTCAACGTCTGAACGGAAGTGGAACTCTCGGATGCTGCTCCCACAGAGCTGCGATCATTTAAACACACTTTTGGTACACGCTAGTTACTGGACGAAAATTGTTAAACAGGTATTTTAAAATAGAAATGTTGAAAAAACAGAAATTTTGAGTATATTGTTGATAACAAATGCGTGATCCCAGTTATTGAAGAGACAATAATTAATTGGTTATGCCTGTCTAATTGTCAATGATTAATAACTTTACAACTAAGTAATTTGATATATACGAGTATTATAAACATAAATGATTAATATAACTAAAACCGAGTAATTTGATTTATATTAGAAACAATAGATAAATCTAAAATGAATAGGAGTTTGATAATTTTATGTCAATAATAAAAATACTTTCCACATAAAACAAACATTTGTCAGCAAACAAATTCAGATCATCCTGATAAGGAAGACCTTCCAGTAATTTAAATTTAAACTGTTTAAATATTGGTGAAACAAGTTTTTCGAATCACATTTTGGCGCGAATTTCAATGTGTAAACCGAAACAATTGGTATTCTTTTTTTTTTTCACTTCCGTCTTTATTGTTGAAAAATCTGAAAAAGTATATGTTATTGAATGTTATAAGACCCATTTTAAGGGGGAAATTGAGACAGTAATCCAACGATATCACGTCGAAGATGAATTTCAAATATTTATTATTTTCTTCTAAATGACTGGCCACAAAATTCGTTGACAAAAGACCTTCAAGTTGAACTATGTCTCCCTGTCTGCAGTTTTGTCAGCCTGATACACTCAATATATGCCGAGGAAAAATAATACAAGCAAAACACGTTACTCGTACCTCTGCAGGAGATAGCCCTAGGAGGCTGATTTTTTGTGAATCTACGTCATTTTGTATTCATTTTCATATGAACATCGCGATTATTGATTTGGTTTGGGGGAACCTTAACCGCCTTAATAGGCTCTATCCTTTTATCAACCTGTTCACCATGAAAGCAGAATGGAATTGATATTACTAATTGAATGATGTATGATAATTATTTCCATTTTCATCACGTAGAATAAAACAAAAACGTGGCATTGATACTCTACCGCCCATAGTTTCTACATGCTATACATTCAAGTTGGACCGTTTGAAAACATTCACAGATGTAAATTATACACAATATATCTTAAGGCTGGAAGCAGTCGTTCCCTTCTCTGGAGGTTGAACAACAGTAGACTACACTGCGATATTTTCCGACTGTGAACCCGTGATTGCTCGCAGTATAAAGACCCTATATCTAGATACAATGCAAAACAAGTTTGTTGTTTTAGATAATGAAACACATTTTACCCGCCTAGATCTTCACAACTCTTTCCTGCCATTGGCACATACAAGCACAAACCAACTAAAAGAAGCTGGGAAGTGAATCAATAGAAAAATGCTCGTCTTTGTCCAGCATGGACAAAGCCCTAGCATAGCCCACCTGAAAACCATGACATTCCTACTGAACCAGGAAAAAATACTACAAATTGTAGCACACAGACATGGATCCCATATTTCCAATTTACTTAGGACACATCATTTCAGCTTTTTTGTTTCAGCTTTCTCTCAATATTAGTGATAGTATGATTATTGTATTGTTGGTTGTTGTACTAATTTATTATTATTATTGTTATTATATTATTATTGTTATTCATATTAATATTGTTATTATTATTTATATTATTTTATTCTTAATATTGTTATTATTACTGTAATTATTGTTATTTAACTGCCACAGGGTCATACCCAATTGCAGTTCAAATAAATGTATGTATGTCTGTATGTATTGTTTTGTTTTTTGGTAGTTTTCGCGAACTATTGCGAGCAATATGTGCAATATTAAAAAATAACAAAAACAAGGTTTTCTGGAAAACGGGTCTACATTATTCTTTAAACTTTTGGTAAGGATAGTGCTAAATGTAGTCTATAGCATGCCATAAACGTAATTTTGCTCTATTTTTCAAAAATCACAAAAATTTAATTTTTTTAACTTGACTCACACGTCGTTAATATTTACAATAGCGGCGATTCCTTTGGATTACTGCACTTATGACTGCATGTGTTTTAAATAATGTCACATAAAGTTTCTGGAAAACGCAACGCTTTCCTGTGAAAATGAGCTCAAAATTCCGCATTTTTAGAAACGCTCAAACGCCATTTTCTCAAAAAAAAGTTCCAAATATTTTCTTAAAATTTTTCCAACGAAAAGTAATAATTGCACTGTTTAATATGACGTAAAGTTCGGTTTGGTGCCCTTTTTGTTTTTTCAAAAATTACACAAAGGTACTTTTTAACATAACTTTAACATACTTTAACTCACGCCGTTAATGTGCAGATTTTCAGCATTTTGTCGACATTATTGCATTTGCGAGTGGAAGTGCTTCACTGGTACACTTCACAGTACTTCACAGTGACTGGTAATGAATTTTGTTTCAAGAACTTAAAAGATTCCTGTGAAAAAGAGCTTCAAATTTTGCATTTACACTAGCCCTTAAACGATTTTTTCTTAAAAATGGTTTAGATTTTTCACCGAAAATTTCCATTTAGGACGAATTTTTAGTCTTCTTTAATATTCTAAAGGTAATTTGTCGACTGTATCATTAGGACACCGAAAAATTGAGAAAATTTCAAAACATATAGTTTGGACGGCGATAGATGGCAGGTGGCAAGAATATGTGGCAAGGCCGAAAAGCTACAGCAAACAAAAGAAATTAGAAAACTACGAGAAATCTGTGCCATTCAGTTCCACCACTAGTTTTCTTTTATCTAACAAACTATCATTTTTGTGAAGTGCACCATCAACTGAGCCGCTTTTTCGACATTTCAAGGGGAATACACGTTATGGGATCCCCTGACACCGAAAAAGTCTTTCCTTTCTTCAAAACGTTCGTCTGTCCATCTGTCCGTCCGTCCGTCTGTCCGTCTGTGAACACTACTAGCGCCTAAACCAATCGTATTATCTTTTCCAAATTGAAGCAACCCCTGTCCATTTGGCTCTAGTTGCAGCTTTCAAGTTTTGATAAACATTCTACAAAATTTGGGGGTACATTACATGAAGCCTTCCGGATGTTTTCAAAATTTTCTCAAAAACGGTTCCAATTTTTTTCTTTAAATTTCTTGTAAGAATAGAGTAAAGTATACTAAAAAAGGTGTTACTGGTCTGATTTTCATTGTTAACTCTGAATTTTCGAAAATTGCAAAATTTTGATTTTTTCGGCATCTTCCGGCAACTTTAATTAGTTCTCTCATTAAGATCATGTTTCTTTTTCAAACTTTTAGTAGTTTTCATGCAATAGTGCGTGAAATATTTGCAATTTGAAAAAAATGGCAAAAACCAGTTTTTCTCAAAAGCGGCTCCAAATCTTTCGTGCTAAATGCAGTCTATAAGATGTTATAATAGCCGTATTGCTCTATTCATTTTTTTTCAAAAATTACAAAAATATATTTTGTTTGACTTGTCTCACACGTCGCTTGTATTTGCATTACTGGTAATTTGTTCACATTTTTTTTATTTTTGAGTACATGTCCTTTAAATAATATCGTATAATGTTTCTCGAAAACCCAAGAGTTTTCTATTAAAATTAGCTCATATTTTCGCATTTTCAGAAACTGGAACGCCGTTTTCTCAAGAATGGCTCCAAATCGTTTCTTCAAACTTTTCCAACAGTTAGTGCTAATTGCATTGTTTAATACGACTTAAGTTTCACATGTGTGTATTTTTTTGGTTTTTTAAAAAGTACACATATATATTTTTTATGCATATTTCCATCGATTTTTTTACTGTATTGCATTTGTGAATGGAAGTGCTTTAAATGACTTCAAATGAAGATTTTTGAAAACTTAAAATTTCCTGAGAAAAAGAGCCTGAAATTTCGCATTTACAGTAAAACATTAACGCCTTCTTTAACACAGCTCCAAATTTTTCAATGGAAATTGTCATTTAGGACGAGTTTTTACTCTTCTTTAATATTCTCAAAGTAATATTTCGGTTCTACTATTAGCAATTAGGAAAATTAAGAAAATGTCAAAAAAAATATATTTTGGGCGGCGATAGATTGTAGGGCATGGGGCATGGCATGGGGATGGCGCAAACCGTAAAAACCAGTCCGCCCCAAGGAAATTAGAAAACTTGACTAAGAGAAAGTCTGTGCCATCTGTCGCGGCTGTGAAACACGTTTAAAGAGCGCGCCTAAAAAGCAGCGCTCAGCGGCGGTCAGGGAAGGCAGCGGAGGCGGCGGAGCGACAAGACGCCGCCCAATCCCGAAAAGCGAGCTGGTCGGAGAGCCAGCTTCGCAGCAGCGAGTCTCCAGCGCCGCCCGCTTTAAGAGCGAGCGCCGCCAGCCGAGAAGCACGGAGTAATTGGCTATTGAGTTGAGTGGAGAGCGTTAGTGACCGTGCGCCCAGTTGAATTCGACGAGGAGATTGTACAGTGTGATTTCTGATTACGACATTGCTTGTTATTGGTACATCTCCCGGACTTTTGGTTTCTAGATTTTGGTTTGTGACTCGGTACGCTCTTTGGACTTTGGAATTGTAACATTTGTACTTTCGGCAGTTAATTACAATAAATGTTTGTGTATGTAAAGCGTGCAATTATTCCGAACATAACACCATCAATGTCTTTGAATCTGGAAAGTAGACTAAAAATCTGCTTGAGCCATTTCATGTACTGTTCTTTCGAACTGAATGTATTCATATTATACCAGTCAGAGGGACACAATGAATTTTATTTTTGCTAGCTTTGTTTTCAAAATCGAGTCACTTTTCATAAATGACTGCCCCGATTCTACACATTTAATGGCAATAATGTTTAAATAATTGGCTTTGTCTCTCTCGATTTTCATCAAAGTGAGATCAATTTTGAATCTGCGATTTTGATCTGTGCACTTATTACTAAAAGCGATTAATATTTTTTCCTAGCTGCTTCTTCTGTGATGGATACAGATGAACAAGAACCAATTTCTTTGAAGCCCCTAAAAACAGTTGTTTCGCCTTACCCGTGACTTACACCGCAATTGCATGCAGCAGTATGAGCAACTTGTGAGCTACTTACGAATTGTGCTGGCCTCTAGCGAAAAAAATTGAAGTTTCACCTCAGTAGTCCTTTCACTTTTAGCAGGTGGTGGAACAACGGTAAAATTGCACTCCAATGACATCAGTTAATGGCGAGAGTCATCTCTGCTGGTGGACGTACTTGTGGGTGATTGATAACGATTGTCGTCTAGTGTTTAGACGCGCGTCAACTACTACTGCTATTAATCCCGTAAGCGAAGTACATGTATGCCGCGCGGCTGAATTCAACGCACATATACTTGCGACGCATGTATGCTTACATTAATGAACTTTGGGAGTTCGGAAGATATAAGAATTAATGAGAGGTTACAAAGTTTAAACTGCAGAGGTAATTTCATGTAAACTTTTGTCATGGAAATATTTCAATTAATGTTATTTTTCGGAATGCAGGACGTTTAGACAACGCCGATAAAAAATGTCGAAATGGAAAGGTTCAACCGAGATATCTGTGGATTCATTCCAATGAAAGTAATTTGTGTTATTCTATATATTAGTAGATTTAAGAAGTTAAATGTTTCGATAATTTCATTCTATCATTAAGATGTGTGTAAAGAGGAGAACGCGTAATTAATAATTGCAGTGGAGGAGCGATAATTTTAAATTTCAAGAGCATGAGACAAGAACCGAAGGTCCCTAGAGAACACTCTACGTAGCGGAATTTCTTCTCGGCGTCGTCATAAGGTTCAACTCAACGAATTGGAAGCGCTGCGAAAAACGTCGTGCAATCACAATTACAAAATCTTTGCAACGAAATATTATCTAGATGTTTGAAAGATCTTTAGAAATTAAATAAATTATTATTTTTATTAAAATGGCATGATACAAATTATTGAATGAGCTCTAAATTACATGAATTCAGTACTAAAATTGAAAGTGATGGAATATTTGTTGTTTTTTTTTTCAATAAACGATGTAAAGTTTTTTATTGAAAAAAGGCTGATTAAGTTAGATTGCTCAGACCAATCATTGTTTAGACAAAATAAACTTTCAGAGTGAACTACAAATTATTTCAGTTAGTCTGGGAAACAGTTTCTTTAGGTGTGTCAAGTATGTTGCTAGATCAAAAATTAGCGTGAGAAGAAAAACGTCATTCTCATGAATAATTCAAGACGGAATTAATTTGAAATGGATAAAAATTTTATCGTCTCCCCCAAATTAACGACTCAGTGCTCTAGGTACCTAATAACAAAAAACTGATAAAAACTAAAAATAATTTAGATAGTGTTTCAACTAAACCGAGAAACAGTTTCTTGAGTTGTGCCAAAAATGTTACTTAACCCAGGCAAAGGAGTACTTCTTGTAGAATCAGAATGCTCTGAAGTCTCTTCAAAATCATCGTTATCACTATTGTCTTTTTCAATAGATTTCTGTTTAATTTATTTGTAGGATTGTCAGAATATTTAGATTATAATATTTGAACAACATTAGATTCTGACAAAAGTTTATATTATTGGCAGTTCCTACTTTTTACATAATTACACAACTATTAAAAAATAAATTTAAATAAAACAGTATTAACAGTAACAGTTCCTTATTTCCCGACCTTTCCAGTCTCAGAGCTAGCGTCATTTTCCAGTGCTAAATTATGCAATGTTCAAATAGTGAAAATATTGAAATAGTTAAAATGTAATTTTTGACCTTTAGATTTTCTGAAAATATGAGGAAATAAGGGCAGGCAAAGGTGAAGAGATAGATAGTGAGGAGTGATTACAGAAGGAAGGTTTGGAAAGAGGAATTGGTATAGAGGAAAATATCATACAAAAAGGATAAAAGTTTAGCTTAGAATCAAGAAGTTGGAGATTAGGTAGTAAGAAATTGTTAAGAGATGAACAAATGGTTGAAGAAGGAAAAAAAAAAAAAAAAGGAATAATATTTGACTAAGAAAAACACCGCATTTGCCACGACCACGTCCACAACTTACGAGTATATATAAGTTATCTATACATTCAGTACCCCATAAACACAACAAGCAGTGTGTAGAGTGTAGTGTTATATAGATGAACGTAAAAGTATTAATATGTAAAAATTTACGTAGAATTCGGCTTTTGGAAAAATAAAATCATTGAAAACTAAATAATTCATGGAAAAATAATATACAATAACAAAAATTACATTGAGTGAGCACGACGTATTAGTATCAGAACGACATTATGCTTGCCACTCGCCAGCAATCAATTGTCACAATGTAATAATTAGGGGGCGGATTTTGATGAGCTAAAACATCGCCAAAATGATCAATAAAATGCTCTTAATATGCTTTAAAAGTGCACAAAAACCAAAGAAAAATGATGTAAAAATCTTATCAAAATCAGTTTGGATGTACAACTCAAGCTGCTGGACACGTTACTGATGTAATCGAGGTTTCTTCCATTCGTTCCAATGAACCCAACTTGCAAAATTTTGGCTTGGACTGTTCTTTGCGAGGAAATCTCTGTCTTTAGTTATCCCGAAATTGGCCGAACCGGCAAGGTAACGTCACAAGAATTGCATACTCGCAACGGCTATCAAAACAATTTCTGAGCGAACAAATAGAATAGGCTACTGAGTAATTCTGAGAAGAACATTTGATGCATCTCGTAAATATTATTTGAAGTAAATGCCATTAAAATCGATGAAATCAGCAAAAAATGCTTTAAAAATGTCGGAAAGAGGTAAAAAATGACTTATTCGTTGAAATCGACAAAAAATGCAAAATAATGACCAATAAAATGGTTCATTTCCTTTTGTTATATCATTAAACGAATTTCTATACTAAACGGCATTGTTCTAAAGTAAAAAAAAGGAAATTTCATTGAAATCTGCCCCCTAGCTAATAACCAACATCTCGCATTTTAATAATCAAATCTGCATTATCGCCTCATTCTGCATTAGGTCTTTTCAACCTTTCCGAATGTGTAGACGTAGAGCGGCACCGATGTCAGTCATGACTTTTCTGCCATGCCAAAAATTGCACGAGTACTTTAAAGTCGGCGCGTCGCGCTCGCCAGAAAACAGGCGCACGCGGGTGAGAGGGAGGTACTAAGCGCATTTCAGTCTTTAATGTGTTTGCCGAAAAAATCAGCTTTCGCCCAAACCAGTTACCCGGAAACAATCTACTCGCGGAGAAAATTAGGGGGTCTCCAAAGTCTATTTGCGGTTGACTCGAGTAAGCTTTACTCGCCTGATTACGGTAGGGGCTCGAGAAGTGGCTAAGCCAGCCTGGGCTACCACGCGGGTTGAAATGAATGGAGAGCTCGGCAGACCTGTTACAGTGGCTTCGAAGCTTCAGTATTTAAGTGTAGGTTCCAGCTGCTATAGTTCAGACTCATCGAATTTTTATTTATTTCATCGGTTAAATAATAGAGATACCAGTACGCGATTTGCGAAGTTTGGTGCAGGAACGTAATTACAGATTCAAAGCGAAATGTCGGCCATCTCCATATTTCTGCGAGTAGCTAGAAACAGTCATCAAAGTCATTTGTCGAAATTATTAAGAATATCCCTTACATTTTTGAAGTTCTGTGATTACCATTAAAATCATCAATTGTGTAATATATATATATTTCGATATATTCCGATATATATGTAGACTAGGGCTTTTCAATGCACTACAATGGTTTATAGCTAAGGAGATGAACGTTAGCGATGAACATAGACACTCGTTCGTTCCGGCTCTCAAAATTATCTGCCGTGTGCTCTCCTAACGACTTTATTGAATACATTTCCGACCATATTTGAATTACCTATTTCTTTTCATGCAAGACTAATGATAAGTGTAAATAATAAAAGCTGCACAAACGTTTCTTATCTAACTAACCTTATCTGCCTAGCGTCAGTGCCATACGGGCACGCTATTCCAAGCTGCAGGTACTTCAAACTTTCACCATAAAATATTGCAGAAATGCAATTAGAACTTCATGTTGTTTCCATCACATCCTAAAAGGTGTCACCATTAGCATTTCAAAATGTTGAGAAGAAACTAATATTCTTTTTAAATGATGAAATGGTGCAATGAATGTTTTTAAAATAATTCAGGCAGAGATGGTTTAATGAATAAACAGAAAGTTCACGTGTCGGATGTGCACGTTCTTAGGACAACACTGCTCTTTGCCCATTAAAAGAAATGTGGCAGTAAATATGGCAGTATTGATGGAGGTTTGGAGCATCAAAGCGGTACTGACTTTGTTTCGGTGTTGAGAAAAGGGAATAACTTTTTCAGTGCACATGACATGTATTGTTACGGCGTGCACCTGAGCAGGGAATAGGGCAAATTCATCATTGGTCATTATGCTTAAAAAAAAAGTTTTGTTTGTACTTGGGGAAAGAAGTTTTATTCCATGTTAGTTACTTCAATTATTATGAATTTACAGTATTGCCGTAATTTTAAAATTTGTGAATTGTATTATTCATCCAAATTTTTAAATCTTGCTCATCGTAATCCATTAATATTGTACTATAGTGTGTATGTGAATTAACCTTTTCCCCCGAGTCATTGTTTCTAACGGTCGAATTGTGATATCTACAGTATGCATAATTAATCTAAAAATATGTTTAAAAAAATATTAGCACTTCATGTATAAACGAAAATGTAACTCTAGAATATCGTATATTCAGGTAAAAATTCAACAACTTACAAAAGTGAAATCTGCGTATCGTAGGCGTTCCGCCAGATAAATCATATAGCAATTTCTGGCACTGCCTGTACTAGTCACGACGTCAGCTATAAGTAGATACAGTTTGGTATAAAACTGACTGCAAGGAGTATTCAATGGGTAATCATTCTTTACATAAAACTTGACTCTGTCACGTCGTTTCAAATTTTAAACGTTTATACATCTCGCATTCCCCTGTTATTACTCCCACGCAGGCGTCCGCCATCTTGATCCTCCTTACCGCCAAGTCAGCGTGCCTCTTCCGCCTGAAAAGAGTAATCCACCTTTACATGTGGATAATCAACCCTTTATTGCTCCCCCACAGCGACGCGCGGAGGCAATTGTTTTTCGTCGCAAATAAATCAATAGACCTTTCATTCGTCCATTTTTCTCCCTCCGGCGTCCGGCCGAGGTACCAGGCGCCTATGAGCGGGAGCAGGCGCTGGCACGCGGACGCAGACTGCAGCGCCGCGCGGGGGGGGGGTGGGGGAGACGGCACCGCGCGCGGGCCGTGCCGAGAGGGTGCTCGCGCGGGCGCGTGTGGGGAAACTAGGGGCGGCGGTAGCGGCGGCGGCGGTGGTGGTGGTGGTGGCGGCGGCGGCGGCTGTGTGGGTGTGGGTTTACAGATTGCACGAAATACCTCCACCGATGCCGGCGGCAGCCAGCGGAGGTTGGTAACATTGAAAATTGTCCGCATACCGGTGCTGATTCGCATATCACGGTGCACCCTCCGCCTCCTCCGCCTCCAACTCCACAGCCTCCTCGTCTGCTGCCGCCTCCGCCCCCCAGCCCCCGCCCCCGCCTCCACCCCCGCCTTCGCCCCCGCCCCCAGTCCGTGGCTCTCGGCCCCCCGCTCGAGAGCATTCGTCAAACGCAGGGGTGGCCAGCGGCAGCCAGTTTCAGGTATAGTGTACTCCCCTTTATACGGCCCATCGTTCAACTACAGATTTCATCGGCAACATTTTCGTTAACATTTTCTTCCTCGTCGGCTGATATTGTAATAATTCAAATGAATTTGTGGAATGAAGCAAACCGTGTGAAACATTTACCGATAGTCTAAATCTAATAGACTAGATAATAGACCATATACGTTACTGAGATACACAATTGCAAAGGAAAAATATTCGAGCACAAAAAATATTAAAATTATTCCGGAATCTGCGAGGAATGCTTTCGTTAATCACATCACACAGAACATTAAAAAAAATATTTCTATATCTTTTTCCAATTTTTTGGCAATATATTTTATTTCCTTGACAATTTCTGTTGCTGTCGCTATTTTGTTCAGTGTACACTGGAAACTTTCTTTCTCGCATATTTGTTTAGCGTCACGAAACGATACAATATAACAGATGGAAAATGAACACTAAGTGTTGAAACATTTGCACAGATTAATATTATCTTATATAGAAATTAGGGGAAAAGTATAAGCATTGCATGGAGATTTAAATTTCTGGTTCAAAGACAACAATATAGATGAAAGGAAATGGTACAGTTAAAGAAAAATAAAAACTTTCAGAGCAAGAGTGAACTATTTTAACGATTTCGAGGTAAGAGAAGTAAAGAGGGGTGCAATATGAATGAAAAGAGCTAAGAGATACTCAGACAAAAAATAAGAAAAAAACGGGGGAAAATTATGAAAGAATAACAAACGAAAGAAAGAATGGAGAAAATATGGAAATGACGAGAAGTTAATTCAGGAGGTCTTAAGCGCCAAAAGAAATAACTACTGGAATGTTAACCCTCCTCGTTGATTGATTGAGTAAGAATTCCGGGCGACAACTGCTCAGGCCATTAATCTCATAAATGTAGTGCATATTTTAACCCGGGATGTGGCAGTGATCTTTCCCCGCTGGCTGGGGAGATTCGACGCCGGCCTATGTCGGCTTGCGATATTTTCCCCAACCAGGCATTTCCTGGAGCTCCGCTTCAGCCGGGAAAAGATCTCAGCTCCCGACATGTGAGGTAGTGTAGTGTATGTGAGTGTAAGTGGATGCAAGTGAGGGGCGAGGATAGGACAAACAGGGGTCGCGTGCGGTCTGTGGTCCGTGTGTGTGGTTACTGCATCGGCATTCGCCTGGCATTGATCGGAGAAATCTCAGAAAACTACCGATCAGAGTAGCCGACCGCTAGAATTCTCCTCCAGACGGCGCGGCTGAATTAGGGCCTAGCTATATAGCGAATGTCGAAAATTCTGCCACCGTCGGGACTCAGACCCTAGGATCTCCTAGTCAGAGGCACTGTAGGGACATCAATTAATGTTCTGAGCCACCTTTGGCGAGGCGTTATAACTTTCGGTGAATCCTTGTGGGACGATGCAGAATAGAATCGTTGCGATCTCCCGGTTTCCCCATTACTCCTTATCCATTCGTCATTAACAATCATAATAATCATTCGCCATCTACTAAAGTTGCATGGCAGTTAAACGTCCGATACATTCATTTGTTTATCTTCGAAGAATTTCATCTTCACATAACCATTCTAAAGCATGAAAATAAGACTTGTGCGAGAATAGAAGGAAAAAGCCGATTTTTAATGATGTTTCAGCTTAGATGGTTCTCTTGGATAGAGATCAAGAACCTTCTTCATAGGCAACAGATGAACACCACTAGACGTTGCTTGAATGTTTAAGAACGAAGCTTGGCGAAGCAAATTTTTAGGGAAGAAGCCAAAATTGTCTCGTTTTCTCAATTTGGGTGTAAAAAATCCGAATCAGAGTGAAAAATAAGTAAAATCTAAATGACTTACTTCATATTCTTTATTTCTTAACGAAACGAATCTTCAGAATATAATTTGAAAATATGAATTTTCCTGTGAGAAAAAAACAAAATATGTGATTGTAACAAATAGTAATACGATTGAACTCACCATTTACTGAAAGTAGTACATTCCTCACGAAGTAACCAAAATACCAAGACATTAACCTATTATGCGCGTCACGAACCTCTGAAGTATTAATGAATGTTCTGAAACGATGAAAAATTGAAATTTCATTTAACATCTATGTATATAAAAATGAAAATAAGATTTAACGGATTACTTGAATAAGATGGGTCAACTGATTTTCAATAAAACTTTTTTCTGTATATCTGTTTGTATTCAATTACAGAATACAACTATCTATAAATAAGAAGCCAATAATATTTATTTTAAAATGAATATTTAATGCATTGTTAACATTCGTACGGTACAATTTTAGAATATTAAAAAGTAGTGAACTTCAACTCTAAAAATCGTATATTTCACTTTTTTGGGCAATCACATCCATCACAATTAGGTTATTTTCCTTGATCCATTGAGAAAACGCAGAAATGGCCCTTTGATTTGCTTCTGGACATAAATTTAGACTCACCATGTGCACTTTGTGTTGAGCTAACCGTTTGCTATTTCTTGTAGGAGAAAAACCGGATTGTAGTTTGTTACATCGCTAGCAAAACAATAAAATCAAATCTGTAGTTAGTGGGCGGATGCAGATAAATAATAATAATAATAATAATAATAATAATAATAAATGATAGGGAGCAAACATTTCTAGTTTTCAAATGTTTCTAACCTCGTTTTGTTGGTACTTTTATGCATTATTAAACTATGTTTAGTAAGAAGGTGAGGTAGGGATTCTGATGCTGATGAATTCTTGATACTAACTAAATACGTAGTAAAGGGACAGTATTCTAATGTTTCAGCAAAAATACTGTGCTATAACTATACTATTGAAGATATAGATTTTTTCCATAATAAAATCTACTAGCGTACCGTGCGGAATTCGCCCCACCCCATATTCTGAAAAATCTTTAACCCTTTCCTCCGTCACATGTTCTATATGTCTCCTTGTAACTAATAACAATACAATACACCCTTGACAAAACAAACTATTCTCATTTAACCTTATTACCGAGCAGAGGAGTATACTTGTATAATTCAGTCTCGTAGAAGATCAAGTAATTAGTTTAATTTCACAAATAGTGGCAGATTCTACAGGCTCTAAACAGGTGGGGTAAAATCGAGAAGCGTCGAACCAGCAAAAATTTAATAGAATGTTCAAGATCTCATCTTGTAGATTACAGCGAGAGGAAGACTTTTTTGAAGCCTTCGGCCTCAATATTATAGTTTCCCTAAATTCTTTGTTTAGGAGTTTTTAACGACATAGAAGAAAAAAAAATCCGAGTGAGTGTTGCGGGTTGCATTTGACACGAACTCTGTGTGTGTGCGTGCGTGCGTGCATGCGTGTGTGTGCGCGTGTGCGCGTGTGCGCGTGTGCGCGTGTGTGCGTGTGCGTGTGCGCGTGTGCGCGTGTGCGCGTGTGCGTGTGCGCGTGTGTGCGTGTGTGCGTGTGCGTGTGCGTGTGTGCGTGTGTGCGTGCGGGCGTGTGCGTGTCCGTGAAATTCTGTTCTTTAGAGACCTCATGAGAGGGAGCAAACATTTCTAGTTTTCATATAATTCTAACCTCGCTTTCTTGGTACTTTTATTCATCGTTAAATTATGTTTAGTAAAACGGTGAGGTAGGGATTCTGAAGCTCAAGAAAACGTGATGATACTTCTTGTCATACTAATTACTTACGTAGAAAAGAGGCAGCATTCTAATGTTTTAGCATTAGTCCCAAAAGATAAGTTTAATACTGAAATAATTTAGGAGACGATTCTTCAAAAGAAGATCTTTAAATAAGGCCGTGTAAAATTTTCCAAAATTACGTGTGAATTTTCGATGTCTTGCGAGAACTATGGGCACTTTTTAAACAATGTGTTAAAACGGTTTCCCATATTTTTTAACTGTTTTCCTCGGATGGAGCATTAGACTTAAAATATCCCTCAGGTTCCATTATCTGCAAATTCTCTATGTTTTGAAAAATTGCAAAAAAGCAAAGTGAAAATATTGACGATAAGGTATTTTTCATTAATGAAATATGTTTAAAAAATATATCTCTAAATAAGATTGTTCACAAGTTTTTAAGAAGAGAAGTTATCGCGTAATATTCGCTTGTAGTTGATGCGATTTATTTTTTAAAATTCTGAAAAACGGCTCGGTGTTGCATCTTTAATTTGTTCCTCGGATAGAGTAAAAGATGGCGTGGGGCCCAGTTTGGTTGAACTCTGAAAATCGAAAAATTGCCAAAGGTAGAAATTCCTGAGTGTATGTTGTGTATCACAACTACTCACTAATAAGTGTATAACAACTCACTAACAAGTGCTCTGGTTTGGAGACCATTAAGAACAAACAAATCTATAAATTGTTCCCACGTGGAATTGTTTATACGCAGTCTGCTCAGAATAAAGGGTGCCCAAAACTCAAAAGTATGCTGTATTTTCGAATTATATCATTATAATGAATCATCAGATTTAAATATTAATAACAAAATGTAAAAATGTTAAATGAGATTCTAATGGAACACTATTCGCAGGAAACAATACGCCCCGAAGAAAACAAAATATTTTTTTCTTAGAAAAGACCAAATGCAATATTTACCCTTACGATTAGATCAACGATTCTCAACGTTTTTCTTGCGAAACCTTTGAAACTAATTGTTTTCTTCATCCCCATACATTTTTTCTGTAATATACAGCATACAGCACACAGCAATCATAACACAAATCAATGCAAATAAACGACTAAATGTTGATTCTTCATATTTATATTTTCATCTATGCCAGTAATCGGAGACGCTACCACCCCTGATATAAGTTTCTAATCTTTATTATTGCGCAATAGCTACAAAATAAGTATATTTTAATGTTTTTTAAGAGCTGACCATAACATTTCTCCTGTGCGTATTGCAGATAATATTTTCTTGCGCAATATTGTAACGTTGTGAATACTTAGTTATAATTTCTCGAGTTTCCTAATCATCCTAGCGATACGAAAGGGGAGGTGAATACGAAAGTATCGATATCATCATTAAAAAAATCAATTGAATCTTGATTATACCGATCAGCCGCCGGTTCATATTCGGCTATTGACAGTAAGTTGACCCTTTCACCTTCCCATTTATTCTTTTTCAAATACCAATGACCCAATACCCCTTTCAATTTCATCGGTCACCGAGGGGTCGATTCCCAATGAACATTAGGGTTAGATAGATTCTCATTCGGTGCAATGATTTTGGCGAGGCGGGCCGGTAGTTGTGGTCTATTCACAAATATGTAAACTGGTTACATCTTCAAAGAACTGCATACTCTTCTTAAGTGTGAATTTATTCATCGAAACAATATCTTGAGGAAAACAATCATTTTATGAGCTTACCACATACAAACTAATAGTTACATGCATGAAATGTGTTAATGAAGATCTTTAACACCTAGTTTCCTTCGCTCTCGCTTGATAACGCTGTTACTTATACATTCTCGCCATTACTCCGTAAGAACGTATTGTAATCTTGCGCCGGATAAAGGTGAATGTTTGATCAATTAGAAACTCAATTTTGAGCGAATATATTACTAAATACATGTAGCATTATTTCTTACTATATACAGTTTCCATTCGATAATATTGCATCTTATGCTGGGCTTCGTTATTGACCCCCATCCCAATGCCGTCCCGAAGTATCGGAATGGGTACTCGAGAATCGGAACGATATGCAACTGCTATTGCAGTGCTTACTTAACCGCACATTTAGATGTAGAAAATAAAATATAAAAATGAGAGCTTATATAATTTTAGGATATCAGAGATATCAACCACAAGTAGTAGACAATATAAATTTACTACGCAGAAAATTCAGCCATACACGTGTTTTGGAAATTCTTACAGACTACATTACTACAGACGTCAGACATTACATTACTACAGAATTTATACAGAATGAAAGCTTTATTCTTATGGAACATACTTTCGTTGCAGGGAAAGTAAGTATTAACCATTTATTGTAAAATTTTCTATTAATCGCTAATGTCATTTATGAGAACTTTAAAGAACTAAGAATACCTTCTGTGCGAAATAAACATCCCGCATATCTTCAGTATTTTATACAGAGGTTAATTTCGTTTTACGCTTTACCTTTTCATCAGCGCATTCATAATTATATAAATATAAAATTATCCCTTCAGCATTTCCTGGCAGATGTATGATTACTTCTAAATATATTTATCCTTTCTTCCCTGATGAAATCTCTTCTATAAAACTAAATATTGAAACAATGAAAATGAAAATCTCTGCATTTTTGAAACTTGCCAATAAAACGGTTGCACATTCGTTTTAAAATGTTCAGCAGCAAGGCTGGTGGTGTAGCTGTAAAAGTGAATGTGCTTACTCTAAGATCCCGAGAGAAGTCCCAGCACGGACATGTTTTTATTGGTTGGAAACTCTTACGTAGAATCATGTAGAACTATAATATAGCGTAGTCGTTACAGTAATTCAAGAAAGCATGTGCTGTTGTAGCGGCACTAGTTTTAAATGATTTTTTGACAGTAGAGCATCCTGATCTTAACGAACGTTAGAATAGACCTCCCGCAGGACACCGCTGTATGCAGTTCAGCCAGCGGCTGAGGACGTTGCCGAGCGAGACTATTCCTTTTTCTGACCCGATTCATAGAATTGAAAAGTTGAAGTTCTGTCCTGGTATCAATTTATTTGTATTTTTCTCTTCAAGCCCTGAGCGCGGTCGATCGTATCATCGCAGTGTGCTGACATTGGCAGCTTTCCTACATCAGCAAGTATCTTTGAAGAACTGAAAGTCATCACAGGGGCAGCATTTGGCCATAAAATACATGAGTTATTTTTTATCAGAGTGATATTACAAAGCGTTGTCGATGTAAACACAAACACGTGAAACGTATCATTCTTCATAAGTTCGAAATAGTTGTTACAGATTTTTCATATTTTTTTATACATATATTTCTAAAAAAGTGGAACTAAAACTATAAAATAGTGCTACAAGTCATACGGGTTAACATTATCAGACGTTTTACAAAAATGTATAATCAATAATATAAACAATTTTCGAATTAGATGAGTTTCAAAATTTGGAGGTTGGTAATGTTTGTGTTCATCAGATATTTAATAAATAAACTTTTAAATTTAATTCTAAAGTTATTATCTTGAACATTGTTAAATTAATTTCTAATATTACCTTCTCGAAAAAATGTTCTTTAATTTTATTTTTTTATTTATTTTACGTCAAAAAAACAGTTAAAACTGCGTATGACGTGCTATGGGGAAAAGTGAATTGTGTGCACATTTTCAAAATTCTGTGATCCCTACACTAAGTCATATACTACTTAAATTTTGAATTTTTGAAAGGGAAAAAAATTAAAAAAAAATTAAAAATTAATTCGAGTTTAAAAAAAGGAAGGTTAAAAATTTTTTAAAAACCCTTAACCTTTTTAAAAATTACAGTACCAAACGTCCCGGTCAATGTATAACTTTAACATTGTAAGTCACACGAGGTAATAATAAGAGAAACCATTTCGAATTCCAATAAATATGTTTTTGTGTGGAGTAGCTTTTGTAGCTAACTGAACGACAAAAAAAGTAAAATTATTAATTTTCTGCACAAACTGCGAAAACTCCTTATTATTTAACGTAGGTGAGTCTCTGTTAAACTGAAAAGGTATTCATTAACAAGAATTGTTCTAGCGGACTTGAGTTGCGATTCATAAGTCAAACAACTTACGAAAAAAATATTTTGTAGCCGAGAGAGGCATACAGTTAAAGAATCTCAGAAGAAAGAAACTTAGTCATGGAAGTGAACCGTCGCTGTCAACGTATTTCCTTAACATTATAATAACTTACATGGGTAAAAGTTGCGAGATACCGCAGAAAATTCAAAGCAAAATATGTTTGTAAATGTAGTCGCTTACGTAGCTAACCGTAATATAAAAAGAAAGCAACATCCGAAATTTAATATTCCGCCTGGGCCGCTTCTTGTGGGCAGCGCTGCGCGGAATTCGCGGCCTGCGCTCCGCCCCCGCCCGGGGTCCTCTCAGCGCGCTGCCCCGCCCGCGCCCCGCCCGCCACACCCCGGCCGCGCGTGCGACGAAGAAGGCCGCTGAGTGGAGGCAGAAAGGCGCAGGTATGCATGCTGATTCGATCCCGGGCTCTGGCCTACGCTCTTATTCACGTTGCCAAGGCCGTGCGGGTGTGTCCACGCGAGGAAGGCTAAACGCATAGGTACACTAAACTGTGGGTTGAGGCATTTCTGAATAGAGTTCCTAATTTTAAAAAATAAAATATTTTTTTACATATGTAACAAGTATTTTAACTACTTTTTTAGTTTTGCAGTTTTAACAATTAGATATAATTATTTCCTATTGTAATATTTCGTTGTTTTTTCACGATTTAATTCAATTGGAGCGTAGAATATTTCAAACGCACATCTGTCGCCTCGCCCGTGGTCCGTCGCATTCAAAGTATAAAGGAAGTTATGGAATGCGACTAAATATCCATGTCATGATTCTGACAGAAATACGTTTTGGAGGTCTATAAAATTTTTTATTTTGGCGTCTATCTGTGGTCCTTTACACTGTCCCCACTATCCGTCAGTCTGTCTTTTTTTCCTTTCATCTGTTCTATTCGTCCGTCTACCCTTCTTTCTGTCCGTCTGTCCGTCCTTCTTTCCTCCGTCTGTCCTTTTTTGTCCGTATGTCCTCCTTTCCCTCCGTCTGCCCTCCTTTCTGTCCGGTCTGTTCTCCTTTCCGCCCGTCTGTCCTACTTTCTGTCCGTCTGTCCTTCTTTCCGTCCGTCTTTCCTCCTTCCCGTCCGTCTGTCCTCCTTCCCGTGCACCATTTGCACCATTCTTATAAGTGTTTTTTATCTATTCCAGAAGAAATTCAAAGAAAAAATTGTAGGAGTTTTTTTTAAATGCCTTTACTTCAAGCAAACTTACATGAAAACTACTTATATGACAGTTGTACAAGACCTATGTTAGATATATACTTTTTAGAAGATATATCATTATAGAACAAGTCGTTTTGAGAATTTCTTAAAAATTGTCTACATTTCTCGCAAAATTAAATGCAAATACTATTAATTTTCCTAAAAAGCTGTGAATAATGATTTAAAGACCTGTCTAAAGAATAGATGGTATTTAAATAACTAGAGGGGCAACATAATGGCACAGACTTTCTCGTAGTAAAGTGTTCAAATTTTTTTGATGTGGACTGGCTTTACGGTCTAGCCCCATTCTCAGATTCACAGATGGCCAGCAGCCATCTATCGCCGCCCAAAGCACGTTTTTGATATTTTCTCTTCTCTTTTTCCTAATAGTAGAACTGAAATATTACTTTAAGAATATAAAAGAAAAGTAGAACCTCGTCCTAAACGGCAATTTTCATTAAAAAATATGGAAGCAAAACGTCCGTCCGTCCATTTGTTCCTCTGTCCGTCCGTCTGTGAACACTCCTAGCACCTAAACCATTCGTACGATCTTCTCCAAATTGAAGAATTTTCCGTCTATCTGGCTCTTGTTGAATTGCTCTTGTTACATGAAGCCCCCCAGACATTTTCAAAACATTCTCAAAAACGGCTCCAAATTTTTTCTTTAAATTTCTTGTAAGAAAATAGCAAAATACACTTATAAATGTGGCATAGGTTGGAATTTCATGGTTAACTTTAATTTTCGAAAATTGCAACAGTGTGAATTTTTCCGGCGTCTTCCTACAACTACAAAATTGAAGATATGGATATTTCCTTCAAATTAAATTTGTTGCACATAAATTGTCCTTTTAATTAGGCCATTAGGTTTTTTTGGAAATTTTAGTAGTTTTCGTGCAATAGCGCATGAATATTTGCAATTTTAAAAAGTAACAAAAACATTTTCTCAAAAACGACTCCAATTTTTTCTTTACATTTTTGATAAGGTTAGTGCGAATTGAACCCTATGCCGTGACATAAACGTCATATCGCTGTATACTTTTGTTTTTTCAAATATTTCAAAATGAAATTTTTTGACGTGTCTCTCACGTCTGTAAAACTTACATTAAAAGCGATTTCTTCACATCATTATATTTATGTGCACGTGTGCTTTAAATAATGTCCAATAAAGTTTCTCGAAACCTCAACAGTTTTCGTTTTCTGTAAAAAATTTACACAAATTTCGGCATTTTCAGAAACGGTCAAACGCCACTTTCTCAAAAATGGCTCCAATTTTTTTCTTCAAATTTTTACAATAGATAGGGTTAATGGCACTGGGGTTATATGGTTAATTACAATAGATAGGGCAGCACTGTTTGTAATGATATAAAGTTCATTTTGGTGTATTCATATGTATTTTCCAAAAATACACAAATGTAATTTTCTTGAAATACTTCTCACACCGTTAACATTGGTATTTCCATCAGTTTGTATGCATTATTATATATGAGTGAACGTGCTTCAAATGACTTCAATTTAACTTTTTCGAAATCTTAATAGATTTCCGAGAAAAAGAGCTTCAAATGTCGCATTTACAGTAAAGCCCAATCGCTATTTTCACAAAAACAGCAACAAATTTCTCAATAAAAACTATTTAGGACGAGTTCCTACTCTTCTTTAATATCCTTGACGTAATGATTCAATTGTACTACTAGGAAAGCAAAAGTTGAGAAAATTGTCAAAAAAATGTATTTTAGGTGACGATAGATGTCAGCTGGCCAGAGAATGGAGCACGACCTTAAAGACAGACCACATCAAGGAAATTGATGTAAGAATTGGTATGAGAACGTCTGGACCATTCTGTAGCACCTCTTAGTCACTTTGTCGTATACACACGTGTATACGCAATATTATACGTAGTATAGAGAAAGTTATGTAATGCTGCGGAAAATCGGTTTCGAGATTTCAACGGAAATAAATGTTTTGGGGTCCCCTGATACCGAAAAAGTGTTTTTTTTAAACATCCGTCCGTCAGTCTGTTCGTCTATCCGTCTGTCCGTCCCTCTGTGAACACTACTAGCTCCTAAACCATACATAAGATCTTTTCCAAATTGAAGAAAATCCTATCGATCTGGCTCTAGTTAAAGCGTTGAAATTTTGAAAAAAAAATCTTTAAAATTTGTGGGTACTTTACATGAAGTCAACCAGATATTTTCAATATTTTCTCAAAAACAGCCCAACCTTGTTCTTTAAATTTCTTGTAAGAATAGATTAAAAAGTGGCATAGGTCCTATTTTCACGGTTAACTCTGAATTTTTAAAAATTGAAAAAGTTTGATCTTTTTCGGCGTCAAAAGGGGACATGTTTTGAAAAGATGAATTAAAAATAAAATCTGATGGAAGCAAAGACTTTCTTTCACAATATTTTTTTAATTATTTCTCGTGTGTTTCATTTTAAAGATCTATGTCATTGAAGAGAAATAATGGTTTTATATTGTTTATTCGATTTCATTTCTTTGAAGGTGGATGCACTTTACTTTGATAAGAGTAAGTTGTTCGTTGCAAGTGCTTGATTCGTTGCAATCCTTCTACTATGATGCAAAGTCACGAAAGGAAGTACAGTGTACTATGAGACGACTCAAATGCAAGGAAGGAATCATCTCAACGAAATTGCCAGGTGTTCTGCTAATTTCACCTCTACATTCACGTTCATCGTAAATTTGAAACACTCATTTATGGGTATTAAATTATCAGTAACAGTTTAGTAAAGAAATTAAAACACAACTAATACACCATTTATCAGATGTAACTACATTCAAAATTCGGACCAACTTAAAACGGACACTTGTCGTCCTGATTCATGTCAACACATCTGACATGAACAAATTGGAAGATCAGGAATAGAAAATTTACATTTCACATTTGCATTTTTCCTTTGTAGTGACAGTACACACGTGGAGAAAGGTTAGGCTGAATTATTGCGATATCAAAGGCAAGAAAGGCAACACATGGTCACCTTCGCACACGCATTTGTTCCTGCAGGTCCCGTGCTACGATGCGGACCGTTTTACAATTCTCGCCAGATGCTGGCGTTAAGTGTCTCACATGAACGGAATACAAAATGTAATTCGCAAGCCCTCCTAAAGGAATATGCCCCGAGCTAACCTGCACAGAAGAGAGCTCTCCATTGCTCTACATGAAATCTGGGTTAGGCCTCATGGACTGCAATTCACTACACGACGAACAGTGAGAGATATTGAAAAATCTATTTCTAATGGAGAGGGTATTTTACTTTAGCCAGTCCAACACGTGTTTTTTTACTCAATAGTGAACATAATGGAGTGTAATAAACGTAAATAAATGATTCAATATTGTAAAATTACTCGGTATGAGGTATGTAAGTGATCTTAGAAAACGGATTCGTTGAGCTAGTGAATAATTGATGGCTTGTTTTGTGTTTCCGTGCTCGTCAAGTGCTATGGTTAATAGTCCCTTAGGTGTGTATTTTACAATCCGGGTGGTGGAGGTGAGACCAGGTGTCACCCTACACACTGCGGGACTTCCACCTTCAGGTATTTCCCACAGCCGGACTGCCCCACCCACGACAAGCTCTATGCTCCTAACTAGTCTTCCAGCACGTGTGATAATGTAGTGATAGTGTAAGTGTGTGTGGGAGAGAAGGGGGACATGAAAAGAGGAAGGAAGAGGAAGGACAGATTGAACGCGACATTCCTCTGGTACTCCGACATTCCCGTGGTCGGAACAACCCCGAGAATCACAGATAAGTGCGGGTGGTCAGTAGAATTCTCTTCCAGATAGCGGTTGAATTCGACCTAGCTATGGAACTTGTGTCGAAAATATGCTACAGTCGTGGCTCAAACCTTAGGAACGTCCATTCAAAAACACATCAGAGGCAATAGAGATTGCACTAAGCAAACGCAGCCGGGTGCTTGCGATGGACGTGTTAGAAAGGTGGGGATCCAATTTCAGATTATTGGATTCGATACCTGTTTAATTAATTTTTTGTGAAGGCCATAATTTGGTCATAAATCTGGAACCAGGGTTATTTCTAATTTGAGAAAAATTATTGGTTTTTTATTGTGCAAAAAATGTTGATATGTATTGGTTTCGGAAAAGCGTTATCGTATTTGTGTATTTGAGGTAAAACACCGTAGAAATCAGGAGGATTCAGGCAAGCCTGTTCTTACCCTCACCATAGATGGTCCAGTCGAGAAAATTGTTAGAGTTGACTGTTAAAAAGAGTTCTGTTCTGTTAGAGAGTCCTGTTTAAACTGTACGGTCCACCGCTGTTGCGACGAACGGACGATTCTTCCCCATCCTTGCCTCACACTCCCTCGATTCACACACTTGCTATTACCTGCTCTACACCACCACGCTTGTCGGGAGACAAACCAGGAAGTTAGAAACGTGCCCCGGTGGGAAAATACCTGGGTACAAATACACATCGCGGAAATCCCCGTAGGTTGTCACCGACTCTCACATTCCAGCGGGAGATGAACACCGCTACGTGCTGGAACAGGTGACACATGGAAGACAAAATACTCAGCCAATTTAAAAAATAATGCATGTTTATTCACACAAATGAAAACTCATTATTTGCCATTTTAGTTAACACACGTTTAGGCGCTTTTTGTCTCACGTTTTGGCAAAGTTCCTCGGCCTCCCAGCTCTCCCGACTTATCGGTGTGTCTTTTTTATGTGGGGATACCTCAAAAGCTGTGTCTATAACCACAAGCCACGAAATTTGGACGAGTTGAAGAATGCAATCATTCAAGATGTTGCGACCATCCCTGCAGAGATGTATGTCCGTGTGATGAAGGATTTTGAGAACAGGCTTGAGTCCTACATTCGAAATGATGGACATCACCATGACATTATTTTTCATAAATAACTGAAATGGTAGGTAATGAGCTTTGTTAACTAAAATGGCAAATAATGAGCTTTGATTTTGTGTGCATAAACATGCATTATTTTAAAAATTGGCTGGGTCTTCCCTGTCACCTTCTATAACATGCACGTCGTTACGGTTTTAATACAAGCAGTAGTTGAAGCGCCCGTAAACAGTAAATAATCAATCGCAATTAATCAATCCACAAGTACATCCACCGGCAGAGGTGGTTCAGGGTATCACGGCAACGCCTCTGACCCGAAGGTCTTAGGGTTCGAGTCCCGACGGTGGTAGGATTTTTTACACTAGCAAAGTGGCCAAGACGAATTCAGTCGCTGTCTGAAGGAGAATTCTAGCGGCCGCCTGATCTGCGCGGTGATTTTCCGTGCTTTTCCGACCAATATCAGGGAAATGCCGCTGCAGCACCATAACAAACAGGTCACGGGCAGCACGCGATCTTTCCTTCCTCTTCCCACTTCTGTCCTTAACCTTTACTCTCACACACTTACATGCGCCACACTACCACACATTTCGGGGGACCAGTCAGGAGCTTAGAGCTTTCCCCACTGGTGGGACACACCTGGTTGGGGAAAACTCTACAAACCGACGCGTTGTTCGGCGCTGGATACCCCGAACTAGTCGGCGAATAGCACCGCCACCTTCCGTGATAAAAACACTAAAGACCACAGCCATTGACACCTGGAAACACGAAATAATCAATGAACCAATCAATTCACAGGTAAATCCGGCGCAACCGCGCCCAACGTTCATCAGTTCCGCCCTCGCGCACATCCTCGAGTCGGCGCTCCCGCGACCCTCCCCGGCGCGCTCCTTCCTCCCCCTCAGCCCTCTCCCACCCCCTGTCTCCTCGCCCCCGCCCACCGCCCGCGTTACTTATTCACTCACCCCGCAGCTCCGTGGCTCCCTGGCAGTTTTACATACCGCGGCGACTTTAAGGCTCCGCTATTACTGTAACCGCGTTACGCTGCCCCGGCGCCGTCGCCTCTCAAACTTTCATGCCAGGCTGTTAAACCTCCCCCGCCACGCACTAAACAGGCCTGCCAACGGCACTAAAATGTCCCCACTTTTACCGGCGCCCGGCAATGAAATGTCACTAACCGTAGGACGAGAGGAACGGGTGTGAATGTTTGATGGAACGCGGCGCACAAGGGGGTGGGGGAGAGTACAAGAGGGGAGGGGCGAGAACGCGAGGAAGAGATAAAAATGTCGCCAAGAATAGAGAGAATGAAAGAAATGAAGCGAAAGGGACGAGAAATACTGGTAAAGCTTAAGAGTGTGTGGAATGTCATACGGATTATACGAAACGTATATATGAACTTCTGGGTGAGTAATTATTGTAATAATTATAGGTAGAAGCAAAGAAGAAGTAAGTCACACTCGTCTGGCTCATCAGTTACACAAGTATTTACGTACTGAAATGGAAGTAAACTGTCACTGAGCATGCATTAAAAAGAATTGTGTAGGTTTATTTTTTATGTAAATCCTTATTAATTTAAAATGTCTGTATTTTCGAATATCTTACACATGTATCATAATAAATTTAGTACTAATAAATTACACCAGATTCCACACAGGGAAAGAACGAAAACCTGATGCATATGTGGTTTTATAACAAAGCATTTCTTGTATTCACGTGTTCTCATCGTTTTGAAATTCATTGCATACTCCTTTATTTCTCTGAATGGGTGACAATAATTTTTGAAGTTAAGGGAATTGATTTAACATGTTATTTAACAGGGATTTGTCACTTCTTCAGGTAGTGTTTCTTTGCATATAGAGAATACATGTTTGGATGCACTATTACTTTGTTCATACATTTTGGCTATTATTATATACGAAATTAAAACCTACAGGTTTGGAAATTAAATTTCGGAACCCCTCCCAATTTCTTTCCCTCCATAACAAAAGGTGATTTGATGCTTCATAAACGTGATATCTCCAATCATTCAGCCATTTTGAACGAAAGTTAGAGTAACAATTATCACCTTCACCTTCATAAACGCCGCCGAATGAAGACTTGGGCATCAGGGGACTATCGCCCATTTCCCCGCCGGCACGTTCGCCCCTCAGCATGCTCCCCCTCCAGAGGAAGGTGACTGCAATGGCAACGCGCCACCGCAGCACGCACACAGCTCGCACGCCCGCTCCGCCCCGCATCTCCCCCCCCGCTTCGCGCTTCTCCCCGCCACCCCTTCACAGTCCCCGCCTCCGCCACCGCGCTCCCCGCTCCGCAGCCACTGCCCGCCTACGCGCCCGCCGAGTCTTCTCGGCGTATTCCCTGCACGATCACCGCGCCTCTGGCGGCCGCGAGAGGAACTTCCGGCGGCGGCGCGAAATATGGCGGCTATTTCCGGTAACAACTGAACCGCCCCGCCCCCGCTTCCCTCCCGCCTGCCTTCCCCTCGCCGCCGTCGTTGCAACCACGAATTTTCACGGTCGGGAAATGGCGAAACGTTCCCACTCATACCACAGACATCGCCGCCGCCACTCCCTACCCTCTCATCTGCTTGCAAATCGTTGTACGCGGTATCCGATAGTCGCTAATCGATTGTATGCATGTATCGACGCGCGGCGATTGCAGAGCGCGGCTGTCGCGGGGACGAGGGGGAGGGAATTGGTTGGCTGCCTACGCGAGAGGCCTACGTGGCAGCCCGGCCCCTTCACCCCCCTCCTGCGCACGGAAGGGGCCACTGTGCATATGCTCGCTGGCAATCTGCTCTCGTCTGCGTCGCTGCCGGCGACGGTCTTCCTCCAAATGAGCCCCTCCCCCCATCACCCCTCCCCACGGGCCCCTCGGCCTAGTGTGAAGCGACTGCGTGTCCCCTTCGCAGGCCGAGTGACGAAATGAAATCATTATTTTGGGGAACTTCCAATTTCGCGCGAGGTAAAACGCGACCAACTTTACTCCGATTCGACCCACTGCTTCCGGCGCGAGCTCGTTCGCCTGGAGAGGAGGTGATTTTTGATCGGGCGGAAATTGGTTTCTACGAGGTGCTCACTTCTAAAACGTAAACTTAGGCCCTTACTTTTATATTTATATGTGCGATAGCACATCTCTATAGGAGGACCGCTGCTTCTTCGTTGAAATCGAATCTGAATACTTTCTTTCGATCAAATTTTTTACAGCTTTCAACGATGTTTAGGAAATGAAGTAAAATTCATATTAACAATATTTGTAGTAAAATCTATAATTTTCTGGCCACCACATTGCATCTAATTGTACTTCTGGCCTTCAAGACAGGGTACAGTCACACTTGTAGATAAAATGTTCTCTTCTCTGAAAGAGGAATGAAGTAACTACGTAAGAAAAATAAATATTATTGTGCTGACTGAAAGTAAATGTTTGAAATTGCTGCCCACACCCAGCGTTTAGAGACTTCATAGTTTGTAGCAAATATAAAACCAAGACATCAGTATTGTTTTCTTAATAAATTAAAATTAATTTTTGGAACTCATGTTTCTGGAAATCAAAATGTATCTAATTCTGGTAGCTCAATGGAGTCTTATTTTTAAGTATCTATTGCCGTAAGCGAAACAAAAATAAGTGAACTTTAATGTTGTAACCAAAATAATTACTTATAGAGGCAAGGCAATTAAGAAGAGAGATCGAATCCGACCTGTTATCGTATCTATTGTCTAACATGCTATTCAAAGGTTAAAAAATTAAATCATTAGAAAAGTGATCAGAGAATGGAAAGTATTTCTTGAGAGTTCCATACACCAAGTCTTTATCAACGAGAGTTGGCGTTGTGGGAGCTGATGTAAAGAGAGACTGGAAATAAAAGAGAAGTGGAAGGGTTTGTCGGAGCGAGTGAGTCATTAGTGATTCCAGGTTATCAAGTACATTGGGAACTAGCTTCTTAAGTGTAGCACACATTATTCCCCACTAAAATCTGAGATCTGACATCGACTTACACATCGAGATTCCGTCACCAGGTTTTTCCCCAGCGATGAACCACTCCAAACGTGATAAGCTATATTCCCACCGATCATATGATGTGTGTGGTAATGTAGACAATATAAATGTGAGTGTGTGAAAGAGGAGAGAAGGGGAAAATGACGAGGAAGGCAAGATCATGCGATGTCCGTGTGTCGTTTGTTAGAGTATTACAGCGAGAAACCACAGAAAACTACCAATTAGAGCAGCCAGGCGCTAGAATTCCAATCGACACTGCTTTCATTCGATCCAGCTACGTAGTGTCAAAAGTCATCACACAAGGGTCGGTATACATCGTATCTTCCGCTCAGGGACGCTGCAAAGGTGACAGCAATGCCACCATTAAGCTGTCGAAGTCGGTGATACGCTATGTATTAGACCCAAGCAAAACGTCTCGGGGACAGAAATATATTCATTCGACCGTGATGGTGAATAGAGAAATCTGTATAAATTATTCGTTTAATTTTTTTTTCATCCAATTAATATATCTTGAAACAAGTCCCTCACAACAATATCATAGTTCATTTTATTTTTGAAAAACATTTCTTGAGTTATGCGTGAACTTTCGAATGATATTCATATTCCTCACTCGACACACCCGCAGTGATGATTGTTTAAAGTCTGAAGGTCAGAAAAAAGTTGCAAAGACCCACATATCTACCATGCGAGTTCTCTTTATTTTCCAATTTCGCCAAAAATTCATCTAAGAATTGAACTTCCTCTATTCGAACCTATATTAAATAGTAGTAATTTTCTTCAACTAAAGCAAAATTTATTTTAAGGGATTTTTCATAAAGTTCGATGTTTAGTGATTGTTCCCCAGTTCCATTGTAATTTGAAAGACGGTTTCCCGCCAAAGATGATAAAAAGAATATGCTCTACTGTCTCACTTCCAAATTCCTCACCCACAACCAATATCATCCAGCAGTCTGTTGTTTCCTTCCCCTGGCTTTGCCGCGACCGATTACAACAGTTGGACAAATATATTGATTCGCCAATGCTAATTTCGCTCCTTTTAAATTATGTATGATGAATTTTCCATCCGAGATAGCAAAATGTACAGCCCGGAGTAAAACATATTTCCAGTAGGCGCGCCTAAAACGAATTCTAACCGTCAGCAACCGCTCCCATGAGCCAAACCGGGACCTTTCTCATTTGATGGATGTCATGTTCAATGGATTGTACACACGTAGGTGCTAATTGAACATAGAAGATGAGAACACACGGTACCGGATTATCTATTCGCCAGGTCGATGTTCTTCAATCATATATTTGTACATGCCCCGAGGGAAGCAGTGTAGTCAGTGTGTTTGATAGTGGAACAACTTTGTGTACATAGAACCAGGAGCAATCGCGACTGTGCAACGCTTTGCCTTCCAATGCAGAATTTGAACCTTCGGTAGTTGAGTGGAAAACCTGATTAAAGATACAAGATTTTTTCGATAAGTTTTCACTTCTGAGTTACGGATTATATTTGTAATTTTTGTCTTGTAATCGAAGAGCTCATTCGCTTTTTAAACTATAGTCATTATAGTTGTTTTTGAACTTTAGGTAGCTGGATCGAATTTAACCGCCATCTGGAATAGTTCTGGCGGTTGGCAGCCCTGATAGGTAATTTTACGTTTTCTTCCATCAATGCCAGGCGAATGTCGGAGCAGAACACTACGAAAAAGGCCATGGGCCGCCC
This sequence comes from Teleogryllus oceanicus, assembly GCA_964035755.1. Classification (NCBI taxonomy): domain Eukaryota; kingdom Metazoa; phylum Arthropoda; class Insecta; order Orthoptera; family Gryllidae; genus Teleogryllus; species Teleogryllus oceanicus. The sequence goes on along the minus strand of CAXIVR010000001.1, from coordinate 231,091,268 downwards.
GCAATATTTCCTTTCTTATCCTTATCCCTTACTCACCCCTTTCACACACACACACACACACACACACACACAAGCACACACACTTAAATGCACTACATTACCACGCATTCCAGGAGACCAGTCGGACTCTTAGAGCCTGTCCCCACTGGGCGATGTCCTACTCAAGGACGATACCTAGAGAGGAAAACACGCAAGCTGACAAGTAGGTCGGCACTGGATATCATGTTGCAGCGGGGGTGTACATCGACACCACCCAAATTATAAAATGCACAACACAAACGAAACTAATGATCTGAGATGTTGCCCTGCCGGAATCAAAAGCTCGCATAACTGCCTGTATGGTTTATTTGGTGTGAAGTACTAAATACGAGCTACACAATTAGTTGTCTTTCAGGAAACAGTGCATTACGCCAGAATCCATAATGCCCAACTGTCATTTCGGATTAAGGTAAGAATATACAGATAAAAATAGATTTCTCTTAAATTTGAATTATACAATTATAGCAAATCTTTTTTATATCTACCAATGATTCTTGACCATCTAGAGTGTAGAAGAGGAGTTACTTGAATGTGCTCTTTCTATTTGTTCCATGGCCATTCTCTTTTGATGAATTTTCTGATTTTTTGTGAGATAGTAAATTTCACGCTTTTAACTGATGATTTTATTTCACTATCTCTTCTCGTCACTCCCATGATTGCTATGAAAACTCTAATTTCAGCTATTTGTTCTCTGTTGTAGGTCTCCAAATTCAAAATGCAGGTTTCATTTACATAGAGGCCAAAAGGCACTGCCATATCTTTTGAGAATTACAATGTATGATATTTGCATGTTTTTTTAATTCATTACGTTCATTCACAGCAACAATATCATCTGCAAACAAAAAAGTTTTAATAACACTCATAACCTTGAAGTCATCTTCAATATTAAAGTTTACAATCCGTTGCATCCACTCCCTACAACATTCTCAAGATACATAGTGAAACTTTTTGGTGAAATTCTACACCGTTGTTTCAAGATGAAAAAAAATTAATTATGTTTTTGTAGAAGTATAATCTGTCCACTTTCTTCAAATCGAAATCCATACATTCGACCTTATTGTACACTTAGTTGAATTATGAATAAAAGAAGGCAGCGAGTGTTTTTGGCTACATTTGATAACAAGAAATGGGTACCGCCTTGTTACAGAATCTTTTGCATCGGCAAACTATGTAGTACATGTATAACTTGATACTGATGACGAAATAACGTAACTATGCACCCCGCAGAGCGAAGACCTGCGGAGAGAGTGGAACTACATTTGCAGTCCAGAAGCAATGCCTAGTTTTTCAAATGTTGCTATTCTCGGGTTTTTTAAAATTATTATTATTATTATTATTATTATTATTATTATTATTATCATTATTATTTTTACTTTCATTCATCTTTGAATTAGAGTTAAAATGTTGGGACGGGGTTTTGGTACTCAAGAAAACGTGCGCAGATACTCTTCTCTCCCATGCGTCATACAGTTTTTATTGTTTTTTGGACCAAATAAATATAAAATAAGCAAAGACCCAGAGCAGTGGTGTAGCGTAGTGGGGGCGGGAGGGGCGGCACTCTTAGGGGGCGACAAAATTTCACAATAAATAATTTCTTGTAAACGTTAATCGTAAAAAAATCTGTAGTTGCTACAGAATTTGGCGGATAGATAGCTAATCTAATGCCGGTTTTATTAGTAAATTCGGACGATACTAAGTGTAATTAAGAGAACGCATCTGCCGAAATTGACGAACAGGATTCCAATTGACGAACAGGATGCCTTCAACTGCGGACTTTTGTTGCTGCCACAGGCAACGAAAATAAATTAATGCGGATCCACTTGAAGTATTAAAATTTAATTGTGAAATCCAAGCTGGAAGATACTCTGCCCAATATTATAACACTGCTCTCAATATTCCTTACAATTGCCATAAACAATGCCAGCCGTGAGAGGAGTATTTCAAAATTGAAACTGATCTACCTACTTTTTCTATGGATCAAGAGGTATGCGATACTATAGCCATTCATACTGCAATAAAAGACTTTGCTCTTAGAAAAGTAGACGAATCAAGTGTTAGTTAAAGGCAGAAGTTTTGTTTTTAATTATAATTATATTATTTTTAAATAAATATAAATAGTAACAGTGTCGTTCTATGAATGAAAGTTTCCGGGCTGGTAGGCCGTGGTCCAGTTGGCATTGAAGAGCCAAACGTTTCGTCCACGTCTTCGGTGGGCGTGCTTGCAAAGTACGCAATACCAGACAGAATTGAGTTTGAGGCCTTCTTTTCTGTTGAAGTTATTGAGGTGTTTGAAAATCTCAATGTCGTGATCTTAGGATACACAGACAAATCTGCTGTGGCTGAGCATCTCCTCTCGGGAAGAGGACACGACATCCTGTTTGAAGACACGGCAATACTATCTACCACCAACCACTACCACCGCGAGCGGTAGCTCAGTGCATCAACTGATGTCACTGTAGCGCCTCTCACCGGCAGGTCTTTCGTTCGAGTCCTGACGGCGGCAGGATTTTCGACACTAGCTTTTAAGCTAGGTCGAATTTAGTCGCTGTCTGGAGGAGAATTCTAGCGGCCGGCTGCTCTGATCAGTAGTTTTCCATGGTTTATCCGATCAACACCAGGCGAATGCCGGAGCAGTACCCTTCCAAACGGGCCACGGACCGCCCGCGATCTGTCCTTCCTCTTCCTTGTCCTATCCTCTCCCCTTTCACAGACACAGTAACATGCACTACACTACCACATATTCCGGGAGGCCGGTCGGGAGCTTAGAGCTTGTCCCGGGTGGGGCGGTGCTCGCTGGTGGGAGAGTCCTGGTTAGGCTGAAATCCTACTAGCCGACGGTACGGCGGCGCCGGAGGCGTGGGAAGATAACTGCCATTTCCCCAGAAAAAAACATGCACTACACTAACGGGACTAATGAGCAAAGCAGTTGACGCGCCCGGAAATACGAAAATATCAATCAATCAACCAACCACTACCACACCAGATTACAACGGGAAGCTATTGAGATTTTCAAACATCCCAATAATTTCAACAGGAAAGAAGAAGGTCTCAAACTCAATTCTATCTGGTATCCCGTACTCCGCAACACCAAAACAAAATCACATAAGGACAGAGTTTCCCAAACCAGCCACAACGCAATGGACAGCCAAGCAGGAGACAGCCCGCGAACCATCGACCAATCACAAGCTAGCCGACTATAAAAGCCGCCGCCACGCAGAACGCGGCGTTTATAACGCGTTAGTCTATGTAAGTATTAGCCCTCATCTCTGCTCCATAAGCGCATCTGCTGGAGTAAATGTAACCCAGAACATTTGAATAAATTCCCGCCTCGCCATGGTTACTGGCGAGGGGAAAATTGAAAAAAAGAAGAACGCGGTGTCAGTCGCTAGCCAGCCGCCGACCCGGAGACTACCCCCCACGACGCTTTCACCACTGAAGATGTCCACCGCAGACGTGGACGAAACGTTTGGCTCTTCAATGCCAACTGGACTACGGCCTACCAGCCCGGAAACTTTCACTCATATTGACTCTGAAAGCCTACGATGCAGTGTCGTTCTAGTTCTAATTGGAAGTCGATATTTGTTTTATATTCAATAATAACTTACTCTTGTATATCGTCAAGGAATGATCATAAGTGGTCTATACCTGTTACATCAATGTAAGTAGCATACGTAATCAATGTAATGTATCATCAATGTAAGTAGCATTTATTTATTTTTATTTATTTTTATTTATTTTATTTTTTATAAAAAATAAATAAAAATAAATAAAATAAATAAATACGTGTAAGAATGTTTGAAATAAATGAGATTATTACGTTGCAAAACATACACATATTACTTTTTTATTTATGACCTGTACAAAACACAATAATAATGATTGTTCTTGCCGAAAAGTTCTTTAGCATTACTGTTTATTTTTGACTATTAAATTGAAATACCTAAATAAAGGGGTAGCAAAATTTTTCTCCCTTCCGGGCGGCTGACACCCACACTTTGCCACTGCCTCAGAGGCGCACCCAGGATTTTCCGGGGGGGGGGGGACTACATATATAGAGATCAGTCGACTTAATGTTTCTCATAAAGAATTTTTCATTTAAGAAGAATATAAAATGTATTTTATTTGTTCATTTATAGGAATATTTATAACGGAAACAATTGACTCTTGTTAGTATAGAAAATCTACAAAAGCTACATTTTTTAATAAGTATTTTTCTTTGGGTGTGACTGAATGCCTATGAGCTCCCTCATTGAGGGCACCATTGAAGTACACAAATTGTTACCGTATGGTATCAATTGTATGATTGGTATGATTGTTTGCTTTATTTAGTAAGTTTAGGTTCCCTCGTAAGACAAGATAATTGGAGTATGGTCTTTGTCTGCAGAATAAGCATAAAGGTACCTCAGGGGACATTTGGACAATTGGACATTTTTGAATCACTACGGCAGCTACTTCGAGACGCCGCAGCGGTATGGCGCGGTCATATTCGGCATTGAAAATTAATGTTCTACCATTAGGCCAAAAGATTAGCTTTGAGCTCGTAATACAAGAGAACATTTAAAAAGTGACACTTTGAATTCAATATGGCATGCAGTTTGAGACTGTATGGCATCTGTATGGCATACAATTCTTTTATACTTTAACGAACAACATACAACAAAAAATAGCCATGTACTCAATCCCCAATGGTATAGCTTTTTCGACACGTTCAAAAAATTATGAAGAGCAACGGCCCACACCTATAGGTCGCCTTACTTGCGTTCCTCATGACACTGGCTAACTTCCCCAACAATTTTAGCTTCGATCTTATCATACTTTTTCTTGCTGTCTCCCGGACTATGTAATCGTAGGTGGGCAACGAAGAAAAGCTCAGGCAGGCGGAGTTTGCTAGTCTCGGTAATAGGAAAACGTCATGTTCGCCACATGTACCTCTTAACCGCCAAGCATGGGATTTACACTGCGCCGAGGCATGGGAATCAACGTTAATTGGCCGGAAAATTTGGCCAATCGACTAGAAATGCCAAATATATAAATACATTATTTTCATTATTAGATGATCCGATTATTCTGTAACAAAATTGAAACCGGCTTTCGACGGCTTTGCCGTCATCGTCAGTCTCGCTGCTGTCGGCAAAAGTCGAACGACGATGACGGCAAAGCCGTCGAAAGCCGGCTATCTTAATAAAGCTGATATGTTGACGAAGATGACCTCTTTTATTTCTTCTTATAAGAACGTCAACAACACCAAATCAGAATTCCCAAAATTGAAACCGTTTGGTAGCAAAAAGGATTTTACTTCACATTTAAACTTGTAAATAATTTGTAATTTCCTTATTTCTCCTGGTAATGTGTTGTAAAATGACATACCTGGCTTTCGAATTGACCAATCTGGCTTCTTTTATTAATAGTTATTTCAAAAAACATCCCGATTTTAGTTTAATGTTGACCTGTATTCATACATATTACAGATATCTAATTCAGTTTCAAATAATTTCTTTTTTGCCATATCTGTTTTCTTCTTTAGCAAGAAAAGCTTTTAGTTTCCCCTACGCTCTTGGGGAAAACTTGCTACAGAATGTAAAATTATTTGTACGTTGCTTATTCGAGATTTTATTCACCATAAACTAAAGAATTTCACGTACAAACGAAAACATTTGCATTTACTGGCAACGAGGAATTCTGGTGTTATTGAAGAGATTGAGAGAGATACCTCAATTTAAATTTTGCTTGAAATTCAAATTATTCTAAGCCTGAGAATTTGTGTACAATATTACTTAAAATTGCGTGGAATATAACTCATTAAGGATATGACACAGTCATTTTCAACTTATGTGTAGATTTGTGTAATGGGTTTCTGTGCACCGATCCTTTTCTAGGAGTTTCATCAACTTTTATACCTATTTTTTAAAAGAAAATATGTTTAAATGTAGTGGTTAAATGTTGTGTTTAAAAACTCGTGTTTAATGTATAAATACGATAATGAATTACATAAATTCTGAATAAGTTTCACATCAAAGAATGAACTAATATTAAAATACTGAACGATAATATATTGAGTATATCAAAGAGACATTCTAATGATTTTTACATTTTATACCAATTCCATGTTTATGGATATTTCCAACGAATACTGAATGAAGTGAAGTCTTGGACTTTTACATATTTCCTTTATCTAGTACACAGCGGTAATATGTTAACGCGTATGAAAATATAAACGGTAATTAAACCTCAGGTGACGGTAGTTAGCCTGACAAGTAGCATTTTGCGCACGTACGTTTTAGGAATTGATTATGTTAAGCGGACACGTGGAAGGTTTTAAACGCGGACGTATACTATTAATTAATGATACGAGCATGTTGATCATAAACAAATACGTAAGATTAATGGATGCTAGGTTTTTTTCCCTTCGCGGGATGCAATTCACATAAATGGATGGGCACCATTTCATATAAACCGTCGGTTTTGTGTACCAAAGATGGGGACGTAACAATCTACCACGCCGAGATGAGAATAAATTACAAACCGTGATATTAAAAATAATAATGTACGTCTCTTGCTGTTTATTTATCTTTTTATAACATTTCATTTTCCTGAGAAGTTTTACTTCAAGATCAAGAATCATTTCCTTAAATTCCTCCAACCCGACGAAAGTCCCTTTGAAGTTGATTTTACCACTCCAGCATGTTCACATTTTCTGTTTGTTATTCGACGTCGACTGTACCCTGTCTATACTCCCGCGCGCTCCATATCTTTACAAAACAATATTTCCCTTCTCGGAAATGAAGAGAAATATAGAAATCCATTACGACTTGTACAAACCCCCTTTTCCACAAAAGCGAAGCATCGTTCTGATTGATATGATCTAGCTATTACACGCGCCAGACAGGCACGGCGAAAACTTTATAATGAATTAAGTTTCGAAATTACGTCACCAGGCGGCAGACCCTCAATCGCAGAAGTCACCTCAAGTCTTGCCGCGAAACCCCAGACCCTATTTCCGGCGCGCACAACGAACCGTAGGAGCCATTCACTTATTCGCCGGGCGCTTATCACGCGCCGAAAATACGCGCGGGCGTGAATGCGGCGCGCCGAGTGCGCTGGCGGGGGGCTGCGTGCACAGGGCTTGCCCTAGCGAGAAGGGATGCCCTTCGCAGAGGGCCACCACAGGGCTGTTGTAGCTATTCTCATGATTTAAATCTGTTAGTTTTTTTTTCAAATACATTTTGTTGATCCCGTACAGTTCAATTGTGCGCTAAATTTAATGTTCTTTTTTTAAAACTGTATATACGTTCTTGTGGTCTGTTGTTTCCCCAGACAGCCATCCATGAAACTATAGTTTTCTTCGTCCTCACCATCGTTCATTACTGATGGTTCTTCCGTTCGACCGTCCCATCCGTCTGCGTATCCGCTCGTTCCCTTGTTTTTTGGCTATACAGGGACATTTCTGGATGCGATTTTTTTTTATTAATTGAGTACTGAATACATGTCGTAAACGCGCAGATACTTAGCGCATATAACTCATTTAAATACGAATCTGAACGTCAGTCGCTTCGTATTTTTGGTCTTGCGTCTTTGTCCACACGTTTCTTTGCGATTTTCGGCCCTTCGGTCCGTTCATCCCGCAATCGGTCTACCCATGAATCCGTCTGTCCGTAAGACTGTCTGTCAGATCGACTCTCCGACAGATGGTCTGTCCGTTGGACGGCGCGTCAGACTGTGAATCAGCCTGACCGTTAGTTAACTCGTACGTTCCCTAAGGAAGCCTACCTGGAGAGCATTTTTTACCTTCGATTTTTAATATTACGCTTAATTGTACCCGAAGTGTAAAAAGTGCATTGTAAACGTATAGAAATTCAATACGTTGTTGGAAATGATTTATTCTTGAAGATTCTTCCGGCGAAAAGTATCCTTAAATGCTTTTCACATCTATTCATTCGTTCCAACAATAGTTTGTCCGGAGCCCCGTACATGCAGATTTCGTTTCTTCGTTCCCCCAGTTTCCAGCGTTGCTTCTTCGTCTCATCATCGCCCTATCGTTTTTTATTGCGGGTGTTGTCGCCTTGGAGTGTGCATTCGTCTTTAATAAGTCCTGAATAATAGTTATAAAATTTTATGTTACTGTCGCATAAACAAAATTAATCAGTGTGCACAAGATTATGTGTTACTCAAAAATAATTACGCTACACTAAGATTTTCACAATTGCAAATTTAAACTTCAATTGATTGGCTGGTTCTCGGGGTATTATCTCTCCATCAGTCAATTACTCAGAAGTGGCCCAGACACAATGTGGACCTTTATACAAGAGGTCCAGGGCGGAAACACCAAAACTCTGAAAAAAAGCTCGAAAGTCAAATTTAAGCATATTTTGTCTAATAAACTCCGGGATTTCGAATGGTTGAGCCACATAAGCACTCAATACTTGGTTTGAAAAATTCTTTCTATGCAAACATATGCACTTCGTAAACATATAAACGCTCCAGAAACATGTAAATTATTTACTATTTACAAAATAAATGCATATATTTTTTCAAAAGAAAAATTAACACAGGAATCAAAATGCACCCATTTTACACAATTCAATTGATTTTTTATTCTATGTTAATTTTACTTTGTAAAGATTTATATTAATTTCTTTGGTAAATAATTAACAATTTACATATTTGTGGAGTGTTTATATATTTCTGAAATGTACATTTTTGCATAGTACATATTTTTCAGACCACGTTTGAGTGCTTTTTGTGGCTCAGCTATTCGAAATCTTGAAGAACGTTATTAGATAAAATCTGCATAAAATTGACTTGAGAACTTATTTTCAAAGTTTCGTTTTATTAATTCATTATATTGTAATGAATCCTGTAATGAATGTAATATAAAATACACTCAATACTGCATAGAACTAACTTTATTGACAAATTTGTTGCATTTATTTATATATTTCTGAAAAATCAGTTTTCATATATATTACTATTATTTGTTTTTAAAATGAATGAAATCTTTGTTGCATGCAAACTTTATTTTAAAAGATATAATCCATAATTGTACGCATACTAGATTGGTTTGGGAGGTACGTTTTTAGAAAATATTTTGGGTAATAACGGAAAACAATATGTTTATTAAACAAAAGTATTTTGATTCGGAAACGTGGAGTTCGATTCGTAATAAAAAAATTGGCGGCTCAATCACTTTTAAGTTGCATTGGAACATTTTCGCAGCTACGAATCATCTTGTGTTTAAAGGTAATTCGGATATTCATAAGGAATGCGTGTCTTTTGCCAGCGAAGACCAGAAGGGGGAGTGGGAGAGAGGAAGATGGCTCACCGACGCGAGAGAGGGGGCGGCAGGGGGTGCGCCAACGCTGCCCCTTCGCCCCGCCCCCTTTCCTCGCCATCGCCTCTTCCTCCCAGCGCTTAGGGAGACGTCGATGATTAATGATCCGGGAGCGGCATAATGCAGCTCTTATACCTGGATAATGTTTACACAGGAACGAAGAAGCGCCGGCTCGTGGGAGAGAGGAGATGTGTGCCTTAGCGTGACCTGCTAAGAATGGACATACGCTGATGAAGATCGGTGGGGGTGGAGAGGGGAAAGTGAAAAGAAAAATCGTAAGTGACTGAAACGACTCGTAGCCCTGTCGGGAGGCATGATTTAATCGATAGCGTTTCAGACGTTGAAATGAAGCGTCCATGCCGCCGGGGAAGACAAATGTTTGGAGCAGATGCTCGAGAAGGGAGAAGATATCGCCTCGCAAGAATCGACTGTAGTTGCCTTCATTTTCGCACCCAAACGAACAGAAACAGTGGTTTGGGCAATAAATTCAGTGTTTTATGATGATGAATGTAATTCTTATTACTGGAATTCACATTATTTTATTTATGTAAATGAATAAACACGATGAATTATTACGGAGTTCTTCGTAATGCATATACGAATATTCTAAAGTAGTTTTGAGTTTGTTATCTTGAAACAGTACAATATTTCTTGTGCGATGAGAAACAAAACTGACGAGTAAGAGGCGGGATGTTTGACCTCGATATAGCATTGGTGCAAACTGGGAAAGTCTGTAGTTTTGGGATTCATGCTTCCAAGATTCGTAGAGCTCTGAAGAAGAAATATATTGAAATTTGTTCCATCAATATCATGAAGAAAAGATGAAGAGGGATGGAGATTTAGCTTACAACCATTACAAAATTATAGTCTAAATGTTGAAAATTGAAGTGTCCTTTCCACTAAAACACACTGCAAAAACAAAAGATTCACTAAAATTATGTTATCACTGTAACATAGATGTATTTTCTATAGTTTAATTAACATGGAAATTTGCTCAGACGAGCACATAGTTTGTTTTCGTTTGTGTGAAATGCGTGCATGTGTGTTCACTTGGGTTTCTGAGAGGAAGAGAAATTGCGGTAGCTAAATTTCACCATTCAGAGAGAATTTCATAACATTCCGCTCTTGTAGTTAATGACACCCACTGCCTCTCGAGCCATTTAGCATATCACATTCAAGACAAAGTTCTCGCCTTTGTCACGATTGAGGAACTGGCAAACACGTGCAAACATTAGGGATAGGTTTACATTCAATTATTCTCTACTTAACGTATCAATTTTTTTGTATTAAACCAGGCAGGGGTAAATGGGAAAATGAAAATTTGCAATGAAACATCTTAGAAACACGACATCGAGAAACACAACTAGAAACAGTCGTTTAAGATCATTTCGCGAGCAGACGTCGTCGAGTATTCGGAGCAACAATGCAGGGTAGTAACGGAATGCGCCACCAGGCAGCGCTAGCTGCGCAGACATGGCGGTGCCCGATAAGATCTCTTGTTAATTGGAACTGCGAGGCGGCACCGGCGGCGAGAGCGTCGCCTGGGAAGAGAGGGGCGAGTGTAGGTAACACCACCACATAAAAAAACTTTTAATGTTCCTTTCTGTTTTATGACAAAATCGATACAGAAGCAAAATGAAATTGTTTCGCAATCTTTCCTAACAAATTTTCATTACGGTAATGTTCAAAGCGTGAGAGGGAAACAATCTTAGAGCCTAATGGGGTGTTTAAACTTCCCGATGTTGGCAGCCGTGATGCGAAAGATCGGTTTATGTTTGTGGAGAACGTAAACGGGCGATAGTATCTGAGAAATATAATAAGCAGAGTATTTCTGAGGCGGTAACAGAAGGTAATGTGATAGTGGAATAAGGTTTTTGTAAATAAATTATGTAATTATAAATAAGAGAAAAGCAGTGGAGAGTAGCTGGGGGAGCTCGCGGCAAGCCAGAAACAGTCAACCCTTCCTGTTTTCAAGGCCCTGTAGACATTTTTCAAGTCATCACTGGGAGTAGCTTTTTCACAGTAAATATTAATTTTGCCCACTTGTACGTTCATAAGGGGAATGGCATTAGTAAAAAGGATGGTGATGATGAAAATTGTTTATTTATTTCAGGTAACTGGAATTTTCTTTAGATAAAATACCAAATGCTAAATGACTCGAAAATTGATGGCAATGCGAATTTTCCTTTTGACAGATTTCTAAATTTCTACATTCAATTTTGACCTGAAGTTAACAATTCAATATTAAACCATCTTATGAGTTACATTAGATATAAAATATTTGTATACTCGTCCTTATTGATTCTATGAGGTAGTCAAATAAGTCAAATAATACTTGTATTTTGAAAGCAAATTTATTTGTTGGTGTTATTTATTTTTATTGATTGTATCTCGGCTGAAAGGGTTATAAAAATACGATCAATATGAGAGTGTACATTATGGACATGAATTTAATGTATTTCCGCTGAGATAAAAATAAGCTGCATATACCAGCACAAGCTGCTTAACAATTGAACGACATTTTAAAAATTCAAATAATTGTTCCATTGTCAGTTGTACATTTTCTGTATCAAATGATAATTCGAATACTTGTTATTTTGAATACAAGACCCTGAGTATTGACTTTGATTGCATATATAAAACCTGCCTCAAATTTCCCAAAAATATATCTATACATTCAATTATTGCAGCTAGAATCATTGAGTTAGAGAATATAATTTTCTTGTTAAACCATTCATGAATGTTAAAATAAATCTACTGAATAAAAATCACAGGTCTACTGAATAAAAAAATCTAGAATATGTAAAATTTGAAAACATTATACCGTGAATAACATACGTTTTAAAACTTTTGTAGTGGTGGATTGAACAATTTTACAGCTCTATTCTTTAAGTTGAAATGACAAGTGCTTGCTTACTAGTATAGAATTGGTGCTTGGAAATCAATGGCATTTTAATATCCAAATATGATGTACGAACTAATTACGAACTATTACACACTAATGAAATACATTTTTTAGAAAAAAATCATAACTTATTGAACAACACTTTTCCCCATAACACGTCATACGCAGTTTTTAACTGTTTTTTTGACGTAAAATAAATAAATAAAATAAATAAACAACACACAACTTGTTCCATAAAGTAATCTTATTAGAAACCTACTGAATAAAAATATCTAGAATGTGTAAAAATTAGATGACAAACTGTGGACCGCGCACATTTTATAACTTTTGAAGTGGTGGATTGAACAATTTTTGCAAGAAAAGCAAATAGCTACTGTAAGATGCAGAGATAAAATATATGAAAAATTACATTTTTTATTTTTCACCCATGCAATGGAAAATTGTTTCGCAACTTGCATATTGCATTTTTTGATTACACGATTCCATTTTGCGATTCGACCCGTATTTCGATTTCAATGTTTAACGAAAATATATTCTCCTATATATTGAATATAGAGTCTTGCAAAGCAACCGTATTAAGCATACGAAAAAAACATCTTTTCCTGGCTAACGACTAAAACTGTGTATAAAATTGTTTTATTGTTTGTTCAGTTGCCTGAGTAACTTTGAATTGAATATGTGTTAAAAACAACCAAAAATAACAAAATTGATATTCTTGAAACAATGAATATGAAAGTGCTCATCAATTTTTTTCTTTAAATTTTTGATCGATAAGTTATGAACAGTTTTTCTGATATACAATTTTTTGATTGTCTCTGAACACAAATAAACTCATTATTTAAAGAAAATTGTAATTGGCAGACAATCATTATGTCGAGATTAAACAACTTCCAAATATGAAAATTAACGTGTCTCTTTTAGTATTTTCAAACATTAATAGGCAACATCATAATCCGAACCTTCGGCCAAAAGACTGCTTTTTAGTAGAACTAAAATGGAACACTCCCTGAGGTTCGGCTACGCTAGGCAAGCTCACGTTCATTATGTCACCTCTGTTTGGTATTCTCCTCACCTCAGCCTCGGCCAATTCAACGGTCATGTGTGTTACTTCAAAAGGTGTTGAATATGCGACAGGAGTAGCCTACCCTTTAATTACAGTACTTGGAAATACAAGTTAACGAGCTTTCGTCGGTGACGCGTGTGTAATCCTTATGCAGAAAGTTTGTATGCTAATTTTGAAATTAGAAAATTTCAAAAAAATATCCGAAAATATTCACAAAATATGAATCTTGAAATTCAGAAAAAAATGTGAAAACCAATAAAAGTACTATGAAGAGCAAACACGTTTATTCACATCGAAGATTATGTTAACTAAAATTAATTTTGTTTTATACAAGCAAATCTCCAACTACTAATCAATCTACCGTCATCATATCTACCCTTACATCTGCGAGTTTTCATTCTCCTCAACATTTGACTTCATCCAGCACAACTGCCCAACGGAACCCATGGCCTCTTCCGATCCATCTTTGCTATTCCCATTTCTTTTCAGCGCATCCTCACCACATCCCTCCTCTCCAATCCTCCTCTGAATGTCACTCCGTGTCCACCTTCCTACAGCATCTCTTGACCGCGTTCAGATATTCCCCATATCTTTCTTCCACTTCCTTTTCGCCGGTGGTCGCTTTCGTCTTGACCTCACATATCGCCATCTGTTTCAGGTATTCTCCTCACTTCGTCAGCATCTCAGCAACTTATCTTGTTTATCTGTTCACCTCCTCTCCGCTGTCTTCGCTCCTTCCACTTATACTTGCCTTGTATTCCTGTTCGTTGTTGGGTCTATCTCCATTCCTTCCATCCTACCTTATCCACGGTTCTCTTCACATCATCTCCTTCTTCACCGCTTCTTTCTTTTCACGTTCTCTCGGTATATTTGTCCCCCTCTCCTCACTTTCTCTTCTCCCTCCCGCCATTCATAATCTTTCGCCCCGCCCCCTCTTGTCCTCGCAGCCTTCCTCTCCTCGGTGCCTCCTTTTCGCGACTCGTCCAGTTGCGGCCGGTGCCGCGAGCTCACCGGTCGGCGCGGGCGCCCGCTTCCCGCGCACCCCGCGCGCGCCGCCCGCTCCGCCTCCACCGCCGCCGGGAGCGTTGCCGGCCCTCCCGCGCCTTCGGTCACTTTTCCGGGCGGCGTCCCAGGCGCGGGCCCTCGCTGACAGCCCGACGGATGGACTTCCAAATTGTCCAGTGTAGCGTGGCGTGCGACGATTTTTCGACGCCCAGTCACAAGCGAGGGCACCCCTCACTGCTCCGCTCTGCGCCCCCCCCGCCCCGCCCGCCCCGCCATCCCACCCCGGCCCGCTCTCCCTTGTTCCACACACCCCGCCACGGTCCCGAAGTCTCAACCGCCGACAATTTGGCGAGGGGGGATAAGGTTGTTGGAAGTTGCACGTGGCAAATATTAGAAATTAATTTACTTCAGACACTGTAACCTATCATTGGTCCGTTTGTGTTTTCCGTTTGCTGTTCTTCCCATCTTGCAATTGTTTGCAACAAATGTCTTTTTGTCACAACTCCTTTCATTAGACGTTTGGACATCTGCAATCAATTAGCACTGGTGTGTTTGCGATTGGTCATTGGCACTAAACAATAATATTCGTTAATAATGCATTTTATTGGCATGGCAAAACTCTGTTTATTCATCGCGTTCAATATCTCTTTGATTCCAGTTATGTGGCATGTTTACTCTCGTGCAAAACCGTTTATAGAGAGCTACAAACGCTTAGGATTATTGAGAAAGTGTTGTACATCTTATAAGATGCTCACATGTGACAATGTTCTATTAGAATCAAATTCCAATTTCATTAGTTTCCTTCCAAAAGCTGAACGGTTCTAGCATTTTGTTTACTTCCAGCAGAGTTTAAAAAAATATCTTTCTAACAAGTAAAATTATTCCTGTTTTTTATCTAGAATCTAAGTATGTTATTTTACGACCAAAGAAGGCGAACTTTTTGTCCACGGATTCGCGAGCTCGAATTGTGTCTTGAAAAAAAATTTGTGTGTAATGCAAGTAGTAGTGCCTTGTTACTAAATAACGGGAGTAAATATCACGATGAAGATTCATTATGAATGCATTTCTTTCTCAATATTTATGCATCGTATGAAGGATAAAATGCCGTTTTCGGAAACGTGAATATCGTGAATCGAATTCTAATGTAGTTCAACTTCCGAGAATTTATAGAGAGACGATGATGGTAATAATGATAAAAATGATGATGATCAATGATGGTGGAATGCTGAATAAATTTAGTTACATGAGCAAGTATTGTATTGAAAGCCGAGAAAGCAGCGTAGCTATTTTGTTAAAAAAACGGCATTTCTTCATTTCATCAAACAAACATTTTCATCAAACATTTGAGTTAATCAGAACTAATATGGTGTAGCCCGAAGTAGAAAACAAATCTATTGATTATGGTTCGACATTAAGGACAAGTAAACACACGTAAGGGAATTAGATGAAAGTCATACGAGAAAAAACCATCAAAGAACGACAATAATATCAACAATTTAATAAAATATTTCATCCATTTCATCATTCATTCCAAACGAAGTTCCTATCAGTCTACAAACACTTGGTTAATTCTGATAAATCGCATTACTTTCCCGGAAATAGCGAGTGCGTCACTTTCGGCAAGAGGGGAAGGCGTTCCGTTCCGTAGGCTGGCAAGAACCTGCATTACGTGCTTCGCTCTCAACGACCACCGTGCTGCCACCTCTGGAGAAGAGCGTGAACTCCTTCGAAACTCAGAGCGAGCGCTCCCGGGAGAAGTGTGCGACGGTGAGATACGCAGGCAGAGATGGAGATATAGAGACATTTAGTGAGTGGAGGCCGGAGAGAGCACAGAATGTACGAGCTCTGGAAATGGAATTAAAACTCCCCTTACTGAGGAATGGTCCACACTTCACGGGGCTGGCGAATTAGAAACTGCAAGCGTTTGAGAGAAACGGAGAGGAGTGTGTGGGTGTATACGTATAACATGTGCGGGGCGAATATTATCACCGCACAGATTACATTTCGCGCGTACGTCGTAAACTACACCTTTAAAATTCTAAACGACTTTCAATGAAAGGCTCGGTCTTATCTGCGGAAAAATACAAGTGGAAAATGAAAAGTACATTTGCTTATGATTAATGTCCGTTTTTGCTACGAGCTGGAATGCCGTTTTTTTTCCTCTCTGGACAAATAGAAGCTCGCCTGGACAAATAGAAGATGAGAGAAATGATTAAATAAAAATATGCGAAATCAAGAACATATGAATGCATGATGCAGAGTGTTAAAAATTTAAAAAATTAGTTACGGAAAAAATATTCAGAAAACATCATGTACTTCCAAAATATTAAAACATGTAAATGTAACAAACGCGAAAAAAACAACTAATGCAAATGTTACAAATATGAAACAACAGATAAAAAACTTTCCTAAAGCATAATTATAAAGTTGATTCATCATACGCAGACGATTTTGCTAACTTGCAATTTAAATGGGGTTCAACTCTTTCGTATTAGCATGTAGAATGCGATTTCCATGAAGTTGCTATCTTTGTTGAAAATAGCATTCTCATGCATTTTAGATCTTTCAGCAATTATAAATATTTTTACTTCCCTGACAGCGGAGATTGTGAAGAATTAGATTCTACAAGTAAAATAAATCATACCTAAAATTCAGTGAGAAAAATTACATTTTTTATTTAAAGAAGTACTAAAATTTTTAAAATTAGTGAGAAAATACTGATTTAATATTCAAAATTGCCATTCTGACACGAAGTTAATAATTTTTTTCATTTTAAATAAATTAATCTTTCATTCAAAACCTATTTTCATTGTAAGTTCACAACAATAAGAACGAAACTTCTGTGTTGGCAATTAGATGTTTTGCAGTGAAAACACAAATTAATAACAGAGAAAGTTGACTGAGAGAGCAGAATAAAAAAAAAAGAAGAATTGAGGTCCGCATAAAGAAGGTTCCAAATTTTTGAAATATTTGATATTTTGTAAAGTCTGTGAGTATAATATTTATTGTATGACTACTACTTTCATCGTCTTTCCTTTTGTTTCCGTTCATTGGCATTCTCGTGTCCATGACTCTTCTTAAATATTATGCTTATAATACTTTTGTTCATAATTTCCAAAAGAAATTATCTGATGTTTCGAGAATGAATTGTGTTCCGTAATGTAGTAGAATAAAATTCACTCCTTCCCAAGGAGAATTTCGGAGTGAGTTTCTCATGCTTCCCTCAAATTAGCTATTGGCAAATACAGAGTGCAGAAAGGTCTTATTTTTTAATATTCGATATTTCTACATTTCTCGCTGCTTTTTTTTACTTCAGAACATCAGTTGGATAATTCAAGTGTAGTTTATTGCCGTACACTAAATAAATAAAATAATTGTTCGGATAATACTGAAGTTGACTAATCTCTAACAAACTCCATGTGCTTGACACTTTTAAGTTATTTACAAGTTTCCCAATATTATAACTAGTGTTCTGCCATGCGTAATAAAATTTTGATTAATGATCTATTTAAAATATGATCGCCATTTTGCTCTATCACGTCAGGAGTTTCCAAAGTTAACGCGGAACTTAGGGAAAGAGTGAATTAATTTACATTATGATCGAAATATTTGCTGGTACAATTGAACAAAAAGTAATATTTGAACTGGCTCTGATCTTAGCGCCGTAGGGAACATATCAAATGACACATCTTGGAAAGGCATTCTGAGATATGAAATCAGTTATCCCTAAAATACAGCATTTAAAATAATGTTTCTCGTGGAGAACACTGTATAAGATAGTGATTCACACCTGTGAATTACTTTAAAAAATTCGTTCAGCGCTGATACTACAGAATGAGAAATTATAGCACACAGCTAAATCTATTTTTTAAACGTGTCAAACTCATTCATATCGCTCAAGCCTTGTCGTCAAAGTCCTTAACTTGCATTTATAATAATATATTTGATTTGATTTATTTTCGACCAGAATTTAGTAAAAATAGTATGTGATGCGTGGGGCTATACTCTTCGCACGTTTTCTTCGTCTTCAGAATCTCTTTCCAACCTTTTGTTACACTTCATTATTGAGTGATGAAAAAAGTACCAACAAAGCGAGGTTAGAATCATTTGAAAACTAGACATATTCGTTCTCAAGTTATAAAAATCTTATTTGCATCCGTAAACGAACTGCAGGTTTGTTTTTTAGTTTTTCTAGCAAAACAGAATCCCCCCGCCTCTATTTCTATCACAACTAGCAAAAGGAGAGCTTAATAAAACGTGTTCATTGTGTAGCCACTTTTATGTCCAGGAGCAAAGCAAGGGGCCATCTCAGCATTTGCTGCAAATGGTAACTAATTCATTAAATATCATTGTTAAAATAAATATCATTTTTGGTGGTCAGTGTATTCTCTAATTATATATTAACAGTTATGCAGCACAAAATATTTTACCTCGCATTAAACTTGAATATCGATTTTAATTGCTTTATGCCACCAGACAATGTGTTGTGAAGTAACGTACATGGAAGTTTCTTGTAATGAGCTGATGATAATGATACCTGATGTATACGATTCTTATGATATGTACTGTAATTGTAAACAGCTTTATAGCATCAAAATATGTTATCATCATAAAATGACGCATATATGAAGTTCTTCATTCTACATACTGAATAGTTTTAAGTGCAATATTTCAAGAGACCATTTGGATATACAACACACATTATAAAGTATTTTGAGGTTTCTAAATACAATGCTTGCCTCATATTGAAATTCATATCTAAAAGGCAACCATAATTGACCTGACTCTAAAATATCTTCGAAAAAGGCAGAGTTATATTTCTTTAAATCCCAAATCGTAAGAAAATCAGCTAAGGAGCACCGAATATGCCACACGTTATTACCATATAGCGCGTCGGAAATTGATTGCATTTCGATAATACATTTAGTAACAACTTTCGCTCACAAATCGTCCAGATGGATGGGACTACCCACAGAGGCAAGTGCGTCTTGCAACGCCAACGACCTCCCTCTCTGCTTTTCCAGCTTCCATGTCCCCGGTCTCAAGGGCGTGTGCGACCCAGCGTTCCCTCGGAGAATCCGCCTCACCCCTCTTTCATCTTACGTCACTTACCAACTTCCCTTCGCCGGCCATTAATAAACTACATCCATTATTTCCCAGGCGCAACCAACGCGGGCCCCCCAGCGGTGCAGCCTCCGTCGCTAAATATTGCAGAGCTTATCACGCGACCAGAACTTAGTCAATCACTTGGTGAAAAATCGGCCGCGTGTCTAACGTCTGGTGAGCTTCCCGCGCCGCTGTACGCCGCCCTAAGGTATTGTTCCTCCTAGCGTATGAATATGGAATGACGCTCGGAATTAATTCCGATTTTTATCGACAGGTGACGACACTGAGCTGCGTTCCCGTAGCGGCCATTTCACGGCGGCGGGCAAGTCTTTTGGCTGGAGACGCGGGCCCCATTACGAACTAAGTGGAACGAACGTACGCGGTGGATGTGCGAAATAAGGAAAGTTGTGGCTGGTTGATGAAACGGACAAGTATGGAGGAAGTTTGCTTTGAAGATAGGGAGGCGGGAAGGCGCTCTGATAGTGCATGTTTAAACAAAAGCGCTTTCGCGTTGATTATTCAGACATTTGGAAACGATGGGGCGCGGCGCAATCGTGTATTCAGAACGGCCACGGGCCCTGAGCACGATGTACGTGTGATGCGTCTAATTTATGAGTCACATAGTAATTAGTTCTAATCTAAATGTAAAATACTGCACGTAACATGTCAAGGAACTAATCAAGTAATTATGCCGCGAACTTCATGTATCTTTGAGATGCATTTTTTGAATTGAAATCTAAGAATGCGACAAAGATAACAAGAGTTATTATCTGTTGTTAACTTAAATATCAGCAAATACGTAAATCAGGAAGGTAGTTACGTAACATGATATATCACAAGTGCTGAGGATAACACTGACCTGTTTTCTTTTAAAATATATGAAAATTGCTTCAGTAAATTACCACTGAAAAATTCGGAAGGATTTGGGGACTCTTAAATGATCACCTTTTGCCAATGATCATGTGGAGGTGGATTTCATATAATGAAATTACGGATGTACTAGTTGCTCCTGATTTGTAGGGAACTCATCATGCAGTGGTATAAGGAGTTTTTTTTACTATGCCGCAACGTGACCCGCCAAACACAAGTGCACGATGAGTTGCCTACCAATCTGCATCAATTGCGCATGTATAACTGCTTTGTATGACATTTCCCACTATATATTGACAAAAAGTGATCTTCGACCCCCTACATGTTCTAGAAGTTTGTAATATTTATTGCCTAGCTTTGAAATGTCTAATCATTTATGTAAGGATTTTTATTTAGGAAGTAACAATGATTCCAAATGCAACAGTTAACAATATAGACCATATACCGGAATATGTTGAGTGGTACAGATTCAGAGTTAAGTAATTGTGTCAGAGGATAATAACTTTCCAAAAAGTATTTTTTTAACCTTCCCCAGCTAATACTTGCAATTTCTCATACGAGAATAAAAGCGGTCCCACCAAAATCTTAACAATCAAATCTAAAAAGAAATAATACGCAATAATTCTATGCATTTTATCTGGGGTTACAGTCTTATGTATTTGGGGGTAGGGTTTGCTAACTAAACTAACTCTATATACTAAACCTACAATCTATAATTAATTCTGGACTTATATATACTACATAATTTTACATGTATAAATATTTGCCTTGTATAATGGTCTTGAAACTAAAAAAAAGAGAGAAAAACAATAATAATAATAATTATTATTATTATTAAAAAAGAGATAGCATTAAATAATAATAAAGAACAAAAACAATTAAAAATATAAACAATTAAATAATAATAAATTTAATAATAATAAAAATAAAAATATACTAACACAAAACATAGGTACTAAATTTAAATTCAGTTTGGGGTAGGCTCTTGGATTCTACTAGCTAATGATCTGGTCTTTAAAGTTTGCCAAGTCGACTTGTTTTCAGCTGGTTTTCCATGCACACAAACTGATTTTAATTTTTGTTGTTCATCAGCACTACTCTCCACTCGTAGGGAGGATGCAAACCATTGCGATGCTCTTTACATTACTAACAAATGTGGAAAGCTGGGGAGGTCACCTCGCGGCAAGCCATGTGTCAGTTAGTGGCCCGTGGAGCTGGGCCATATTGAACCAGTGGTGCTATAACAACACACACTTTCTCGCATTATTTCTAAACTTGCCATTTTCGAACATTCAGAGGGTTCAACAAAAATGTGTCATTGTGTTGTCAGAGGGTTCATCAAAAATGTGTCATATCTGTGTCATTTCTTTAAGCATCGCTTGATATATCCCCGAAAAAACTTTGAAGAAAGAATTTAGAGCGGTTTTTGAGAAAATGTTTTTATAATAAATTATATTAATTTCAAGCAAAAATCACGCGGAATCCACGTTTTTTTCGAGAAAAAAATTACACTACCTTTTTAAGTTCTGATTTTTAACAACAGACTTTGTCTGAAGCAAAAATCTCTATCTTCAATTTTGTAGTTTTGAAGTGTGAACTTTTTGCGATTTTCGAAAATACGAAGTGTCGAAAATGAGACTTGCACTATATTGTCTACGTCCCTTCATGAAAAGAAAATTTAAAGAAATAAATTAGAGCGCTTTTTGTGAAAAAAGTTTAAAAAAATGAAAAATCGTCTATTCGCAAAAATCGTTGCGCAAATTTACACGAAAACGACTCATATTTTCGACAAATTGATCATGAACTTATTTCAAGATCTGTCATTATAGAACAGATTTCATTAAGGAAAAAATCTGTCATTATTATAGCAATTTTTTCTAATTTCCTTGGTGTAGACTGGCTTTAAGGTCTTGCTCCATTCTCTGGCCAGCTGCCTCTATCATCACCGGAAGTACATTTTCTTTTTTTAAATTATTATTATATTTTATTTTGCAATTTGTTTGTATACAAACATTTGGCAAAATTACATACATTTACGTAAACAAATACATGAGAGGAGTAAAATCCCAAGACCGTACTTCACCAATGATACATTATTAATACAAATTAACTATTAATTACAATTTCTGAAATGAATAATTTAAAGTCGATATGGAAGGTCTAAAGTATGATGGCCTTGAAGTCGTCTGGTGGAGTCACTATTGTCTAGTAAGTTGATGGCTAGAATATTCGGATGATTATGTAGTCTTTGTAGGTATTTTGCACTGGTATTCTTGATTTCTTCTTTTATAGTTGGAATCTGTAAGTCTTTGTGTAATGTTGCATTCGTTACGTACCAGGGGGCATTTACAAATTTTCTTAAGGCTATTGACTGGAAGCGTTGTAATATTTCAATATTAGAATTTTGAGCTGTTCCCCAAAGTTGAATTCCATATGTCCATACTGGTTTTTAGCTTACAGTTTTTATATATTGGAATACAGGTCTAATTCTTTTCTTTTCTTCTTTATATGTTTTTTCCATGTGAGTCGTCTGTCCAGCGTAAGTCCGAGATATTTTGCCGAGTCATTTTGAGGAATACATTGCGATCCGATTTTTATTGGTGGACATGTTTCGTGCTTCAGACTGAAGGTGACTTGGACAGACTTCTTGTCATTGATCTTGAGGCGCCAGCGTTTCTGCCACTTGTGGATGGGCAGATGTTCTTCTACGAGACGTGATGCTTCTGCTGATCTTCATGTCGAGCTAAGATGGCTGTGTCGTCCGCGTAGGTTGCTGTCAATGCGTTTACAGATGATGGGATGTCGGCAGTATATAATGAATAAAGGAAAGGTGCAAGCACACTTCCTTGAGGCACTCCTGACTTTATAGGGATAAGTTTTGAAGTTTCACCGTTAAATTTTATTTGAAAATATCTTTCTGTAAGATACGATTTTAGCAAGTGGTAGTAAGGATACGGTAGATTTTTCTTAATTTTATACAATAGACCTGGGTGCCAAACCTTATCGAAAGCCTTGCTTACGTCTAGAAATACAGCAGAACAATATTATTTACTTTCTAGCGATTCACTAATTCCGTTGCTGGTTTGCCGGGCTTAGGGATGACTATTACTTGAGCGATTTTCCATTGATCAGGGAAGTGTCCTAGTCTTAGGATGGCATTGAAGATGGAAGTAAGTAAGGCTATTAGTTTTCTTGGTAGATGGTGTAGAATTGTTGCTGAAATCATATCGTATCCGGGAACTTTTTTAGTTGGTAAATTCTTGATTGTTGTTTCAACTTCTCGAGCACTTACGGGTTTGATTTGGGGAGCTAGTTGCAATGGTGAATCTAAGAAGTTGTAAATTTCTTCCTCTTCTGTAGCAGATATTTGTGAAGGAAATGGTTGAAAGATGTTAGAGAAATGGGACGCGAAGCATTCAGTTTTTTCTTCGTCGGTTTTAGCCCATGTGCTGTCGATTTTTCTGATGGGAGGAATAGGTTGCATCGGTCTCTTCAAGTATTTAGTAGATTTCCAAAGAGAATACTCTGGATTCGAATTCGGAATCAATTTTGTGAGTTTATCTTGTAGGGCGTGGTTTCGATATTCTTGAAGTAATCTTTTGAGGTTTGCGAAGCTGAATTTAGTCTTCTTTTGACTGCTGGGTCTTTAGTGATTTGCCATTGTTTCTTTAATTTACGTTTTGATTTCACCTTTTCTCTTATTACTTGTGGGATATATAGCTTTTTGTTTTGCTTTATTTCTGGTGTAGAATGCCACGCAGCTTGATGGAGTTATCTGGTTACATATTCTATAGCTTCATTTATGTCGAAAGCAGTTTTCAATGGTAGATTAGCTGTGCTGTTATAGAAATATTTCCAATCTGTTCTATTGTTGTGGATTGAGGTTTGCTTATTGTCTTCAATAATGATTGAGCTAATGACTAGTAGAACTGGTGAATGATCAGACGATAGACCTTGTGACCAGTAGGTGTGAATGTAACTTTGGTTAACTCCTTTTACAATAAAGAAATCTAATACATCGGGAATTTTGTTAGTGTCTGTCGGCCAATAAGTGGGTTGGCCAGAAGAGTACGAGGATAATTTTTCGTTTATTATAGTTTCATATAGAGATTTGCCTTTCGGGGAGGTTAGTCTGGATCCCCACAATGGATGTTTAGAATTGTAGTCACCGCCAGAAATAAATCTTGGTCCAAGTGTTCTGAAGAAGCTTGCGAATTGTGAACTCTGCATTTTATGCTTCGGAGGGCAGTATATTGCTGCAATATTCAAGGTTCCGAATGCATCTCTTACTTGAATGGATGTTGCTTGCAAATACGTGGTATTAAATTGAGAATGTAAGTGATGTTTAATTTTTTCCCGAACAAGTATAGCTGTTCCTCCATGTGCTGTACCATCCGGATGATTTGTATAATACATGTTGTATCCTTGAAGCGAGAAAAAACTTTTGTTGGTGAAATGAGTTTCTGAAATGAGCATGATATCCGTATTTGTTAACTGAAGAAAACACTGGACTTCTTCTCGGTGTTGTAGCAAGCCATTGGCGTTCCAAGCTGCTATCTTATATGATTTGTTCATTATTTAGTTAGCAGTTTTGAGACAAGATTTAAAAGTGCACTTATTTGTTCTGCTTGTCTGTTGTTGTATAGTTTGTTGTTCAGACTATCCTTCTTTTGCGAGTTTTTCAGTGCTTGTGCATAAGTACTACGCTGATGGAAATTATTTATCGAAGTAGGTGGGACGTTTCCTTGACCTGTATTCATATTGTTTTGTGAAGCACTGTAGTTTGAATTTTGTGGAATTTTAGACGCCTGTGGATATTTTTTATTGCGTATTTTTTGATAAATTTCACATCCTTTATAACTTGCTGTATGGGGTGCATAAGTACTACGTTGTTGTAGCTTCTTTCTCGGCGTCGGTGGGGCTTTTTGTTGTAGTGCGCATTTTGCAGGCTTCGTCTTGTTTTTCTTGTTATCACAAGTTCTGCTATCGTGATTCTCGCCGCATACTACGCACCGATAAGGATGGTTGCAGTAGTGCTTCGTGTGCTCCCAGCTTTGGCAGCGATGGCATTGCACAAGATCTCGCTTTACTCTTGGAGCTTCGATTATTATTTTGGTATTTTGAAGGTACTGCAATTTATAAATGTCTTTGTTATTATCTCTTGGTTCCAAATCAATAAAAAATAACGGTAAGGGAGCTTTTGTTACACGGTGTTTGCAGTTATGAATGTTTCTTACAGTATGACCGTTTTCTTCTATTTCTGCTTTCAGTTCATCAATATTTATTGTAGGGTGCATATTTTTCAAGACTATCCTAAATGCTCTTTCTTGTTTTAGCTGATAGCTGTGAAACTCAATTTTCTCTTTAGTAAGGTATTTAATAAGTGATCGATAAGCTTCTGTAGTTGCCGGTAAGATTTTAAATTTATCTTGACCTACAAGCTTGCAGTAGAATTCTTCCTTCTTCACGACGTTTTGTAAAGTTTCTGACATTGCGTGAAAGTCATTTACCCCAGGGAGAAATATTGGCGGTGGTTTTTGCACCTTCTGAATGTTGCTGGATTTGGAACTTTCATCGATTACTTTATCATTGGATTCATCGTCATTAATTACTTCGAGATCTGCAAATCTATTGCATGATAGTATGCCACTTATATTTGCACTTTGACGTTTTGATTGTTTATGACTTTCAGGGCTGTGAGATTTACATCTCTTGCGCTTGCTTACAACAACTTGCCATTTATGAGTGTTGCTGTCACTACTTGAATTACCGTGGGTTGTTCGATTAAGTTCTGAATTTGTTACATCGGTTGAACTTGAACTTGAAGGCTGTACTGCAGGAGGAAAATAGCGAAATGGCATTGCTATCACAGTACCTTGCGGTATCTGGTGTAAAATGAGTTGTTGCTGCTGCTGCTGCTGCTGCTGCTGCTATTGTTGTTGAAGAAACAGCTGAGTTTGTAGTTCAGCTTGACTTGTGTTAGACGAATCCATTATAAATTCAGATTCCGGCTGGGAGGTGTTCTCCGAGGCCATATCGATTGTTTACGTCTTATGGAGGCAACATATTTTTTTATATCACCAGTTGAAACACAGAATTTTATAAACAGGAAATACAGTTTATCACGAATACACTACACACTAGACAGAACACAAAATGTCGACGCACAACTTCACACAGTGAGTCAACGCACTACTTAGAAATCACGAGGCACCGCGGAGTAGAGGGCACGTCCTCTCACCTCCACCGTTCGCGAGAGACTCAAGTACATTTTCTTGACGGTTTCTTAACTTATCGTTAACTTAATAGTAGAACCGAAATGTTACTTCAAGAATATTAAAGAAGAGTAAAATCTCGTCCAAAATAGAAAATTTCATTGAAAATTTTGAAAACGTTTTAAGAAAATGACGATTAAGCATGACTGTACCATGCGAAATTTGAAGCTCTTTTTCTCGGGAATCTATTGAGTTTTCGAAAAACTTCATTTGACGTCATTTGAATGACTTCCACTCACAAACGTAATAATGTATACAAATCGATGGAAATGTGCATGTTAAAGGCGTGAGAGGTATTTCAAAACAATTACGTGTCATTTTTGAAAAAACAACATCAAAAGAATACACGAAAATTAACTTTATGTTATATTAAACAGTGCAATTAGCACTATTCATTGGAGAAATTTGAAGAAAAAATTTGAACCCAATTTTGAGAAAATGGCGATTGAGGGTTTCTGAGAAGAGGCAATTTTGAGCTCATTTTTACAGAAAACTGTTGACAATATTTAAAGCAAATATACTCATAAATCAAATAGTGTAAAGAAATGGCATCTAAGGAAGTAATACCGATGTGACAGAAGTTAAAATAATTAAATTATTGTCATTTTTGAAAAAACAACAACAAAATAATAGAGCTATATGGCGTTTATGTAATCGGATTTGGCACTATCTCTACCAAACATTTACAGAAACAATTTGGAGCATTTTTGAGAAAATCTTGTTTTTGTAATTTTTTAAAATTGCAAATATTGCATGCTTTATTGCACAAAAACTACTAAAATTTTCAAAAAAGTCTACATGACCTTCATGAAATAAATATTTATGGGTAACAAATTTCAATTGAAGAAAAATTGTGTTTCATCAATTTTATAGTTGTAGGAAGACACCCCAAAAATTCAAACTATTGCAAAATTCAGAGTTAACCATAAAAATCGGACCTACGCCTCCTTTATAAATGTATTTTATTCTATTCTTACAACGAAAATTAAAGAAAATATTTGGAGCCTTCTTTGAAAATTTTGAAAATGTCCGGGATGCTTCATGTAAAATACACTCACATTTTAAAGAATGTTTTTCAAAATTTCAACTACAGCCAGATGGACAGGGAAATCAATTTGGAAATGATCGTACGTGTGGTTTAGGGGCTAGATTTGTTCACATACGACAGACGGACAGACAGACGGAGGGACAGAGAGGGACAGACAGAGGGACAGACAGAGGGACAGACAGAGAGACAGACAGACGGACAGACAGACGGACAGACAGACGGACAGACAGACGGACAGATGGACGGATGAATAAAAAAACTTCTTTTTCGGTATCAGGAGACCCCAAAACGTGTATTTTCGTTGAAATCTCGAAATCGATTTTCCGCAGCATTACATAACTTTCTGTATACTTCCTACATTACACCCGTACGTATACGAGAAAGTAAAAATTGGAGTAATTTTTGAGAAAAGTTTGAAAATGTTTTTGAGGCTTCATTTAAAGTAGCCTCAAAAATCAAAATATTGATTTGAAACTCCTAAAGTTTGAGTTCTTTCAAATCGACCGGGGAATACCAATTTTGGAAAAACTCACCCGAAAGTTCTGGGGCCGTATTTATAAACCTCAGCCAGGTGCCTGTCAAGCCTAGCAGGCTGCCAGGGTTCGGTTTTGCGTTTTATGAACGGCCCCCAGCCAATTCCAGTCGCCCCTTGTCCTCGTAGCAAGCCCCCAGATGGCACGCTCCTACGAGCTCTGCCAGCAGAGCTTCATAAATTCGACACTTAGGCCCTAGCGTTGACCACATACGGACAGATGGACGTTTTGCCGTTAATCGGTTTTTGGTATTAAGGATCTACAAACATGGGTTTTTGTTACACCACATGTTACAGGAAGTAATTTACTAAATATAGCAAAAGAGGTTATTAACTTTTTCCTTACCAAGGCTTGGCAATAAGAGATTTTCTGCCGAAAATTCGCCGTTTTCCGGCACAAGATTATGTGACTTTCTCTTTTTGCGAAGTGTGAGAAAGTAAAAAGTAATGTGCAATATACTCTACATTACACATAAAACAACCATCATATCACATTAAAGAACAATGTCATATGTGGTTAGTGTCATATTTCATCTACGGTAGTATCTGAGTACTTTAACTTGACTACCTTCACAATTAATTTCAAAATACGCGGGTGCCGATCCTGTATGGGATAGCAGCAATATACGTCAGTGTTACAAAACTGAACACCCGTGAATCTGTGGCAACCTCACATCGTTTTTGGAGATGTGGTTTCTCTCTTTGCATTTTTGCAACGTATCTCGCTAGATTTTGTGATCGATGTAATATTAATAAGAATAGCTGTAATAAACAAGTAACGTGTAATCAATATCGAGTCTTGTTTTCTTTTTCAGGTACAATATAAGCAAACTATGCTCTTTTGTTTATATTATTCACAATGTTTGGAGTTAATTCTGCAGGATTCTTCACTCATTAGCGTGGATACAGTTCCGGAATTTCTGAGCTCTGTGTTCTTTTATAAAGGTACTTTAAACGTTTTTCCAGATAAAAACTAAGTATTGTGTCGTGAGGTAAACAATTTTGACCAAAGAAGGTAAGTCATAGAAAAATTGAGAATTTTCAAGAGAGGTAGACTATGAATTGGCTTTTCGTGGAATTTAAAACAAACTTCATATGCTTTTTATGACATTAATCTGTTTCTGTCTTAAAAGAGTTAAACAGGAATACGAGACTGAGTTTGCACATAAGTTTGATAAGTACAAAGAATAGTTTCAGCACGACTAATAAATGGCTCAAAGAGGAAACTTTTTGCACTGTGTGACATTTTTCAGAGCGGCAAAAGATTCAATTAACTTTACAACAGCTAGTTATGTAGTATTATTAATACTTGCAACAAACTCATACTCATACGTCATACTCAAATGGTGAAATATTTAAGGAATATTTAGTAAGCGTCATTAAAAGTGTGTATCCAGAAAAGAAAAATGATTTCATAGAAACAAGTCTATCTCGTCAAACTATTACAGGGCGTGTGGATGACTGTTAAAACATATTGGAGACAATTTGAAAAGAGGAGCAAGCAAGTTTATGTTCTGGCATTAGATAAAAGAAACGATATAACAGGTAAAGCAGAATTGATGATCTTTATCAGGGGTGTTGACATCCATTTTAACATCACGGAAGAATTAGCGGCGCTACAGACTCTTAAGATCACTTCTTGCTCAAGAGATTTGTTAGGATCATTTATTTAATCGCTTTTCGTTGCAAATCAACCAGGATGAACAAGAGATGATGCTTCAGCAGTAGTTAGGAAACACGGAGGTTTAGTAAAACCGAATGAAAATGAAGTGTGCATAGTTGGTAATACTTGGATGCAAAATTTTCATTCCACCATTTATCAGAAAAATACAGGTTCTCAGTGTGTTAATAGACCATGTCATGAACGTGGTTATCAAAACAGTAAAGAACGACGGTCGAAAGTCAGTCGAAGGTCTGAATCACCACCACTTTCAAGAATTTCTCAAATTTTAGGATTCACAATATATAAAATCATATTCCAATGCAGAGGTAAGATAGTTAAACCGTCCTTAAATGTAAGAAAGTAATTTTGTATTTAAAAAAAAACAACTTAATTCTTCGGAAGCAAGTCAAAAAGTATCCAAGAGTTTGAAGACAAGGAGTGGGTTTGTGACTTTGCGTTTCTGACTGATATACTGTAACTAGCTACTTATCTGATGTTAAGGCAAGGTAAATATTTACATGGAAAATATTAACAAGGAAAATATCAACAAATGAAATATAAACGCACCAATAAAATGTTTGATATTATTTGAGCGTTTCAAATGAAATAGGAATTTAGAAAAACAGGTAAGGGCAAAGTTCTTCACTCACTTTTCTAGATTGTAATTGCGACCAATGTCGCACAAGCGGTAGCAGATAAATACGCTTCGTTTCTATCCGGTATGGACCATGAATTCGGAAATCGATTTAAAAATTTTAAAACGCATAATTAACTTTTGGCTGAATTTGAATATTTTCTGCAGATGTGAATTTATTGCCAGAAAGATTACAAATGGAACATTGTGAACCGAGTTCTGATGCACAGGTAAATGAGAAATTATATCAGGTGGGCTTCAAAGAGATCAACAAAACATATTTGGAGAAGGAAAAATATTCTGCATTCTAGAAACATGTCCTGTCACAACACATACACCTGTGAACAGTTTTTCACTGGGATGAGCAATATCAAACTCTCTTCTATCAGTTTTCTCAAAAGCATCAGCATTCTCTTCTATCAGTTTTTTCAAAAGTATTAGAGAGACTTTTTTACGTACGAATGGAAACCTTTCTCACTAAACACGACGCGCTTTCAGATTGCCAACATGGATTTAGAAAATCAAAATCAACGGAAACAGCTATATTTTCTTTTCTTAAAGATGTCGCCTCATCATTAGATCAAAACGAGGCACCTATTGGATTATTTTTAGATCTTTCAAAAGCTTTTGACGTCATTGATCATGACATTTTACTTTCCAAATTACCTTCATATGGAATTCGTGGTATTGCTCTAGATTGGTTATGTTCGTACCTTAAACAACGATCTCAGAGAGTTGAAATACCTTACTGGAATGATGGAACATTACGTACGCACCTTTCCGACTCTTTGCCCGTTGCATGTGGAGTTCCTCAAGGATCGATTTTAGGCCCTATTCTGTTCCTACTTTACGTAAACGATATGCCCTCGACGATTCAAAACGGAAGAACAGTTCTCTTTGCAGATGATACGAACATCCTTTGCAATAAAGAAACCGTAAATAGTACAATATCAGATGTTTCAAATTGGTTCCGAAATAACAAATTAATAGTAAACGAAAAGAAAACGGTTTTAATGCAGTTTTCCATTTCAAATAAACAATTCTGTGCTCCATTGAAAATGAACAGTGTACCATTGACTGATGTTAAGGCAACAAAATTTTTAGGTCTCTCAATTCAGTCAAACCTTAAATGGAACGTCCATTTAAATGAATTGAACACACAATTAAGTTCTTTATGCTACGCGTTAAGAATTCTTGCAAATTCAGTCAGCCTTCATACTGCTCGTTGTGTATACTTCGCGAATGTTCATTCCCGCCTGAGATATGGCATAATATTCTGGGAAATACATCTTATAGCTCCCAGACTTTTAGATTACAAAAACGAATTGTACGAATAATAACCAAATCCACACACGTGATTCATGTAAGCCTCTCTTCATTAATCTAGGAATTCTACCATTACCGTGTCTTTTATTTACGAATCAGTGGTTTTGTAAAAATGACTTGCTCAAGGGCGGGAATATTTTTTCAGAAAATGCAGAAGTCTATTACTATAACACTCGACGTAGAAATCATATTCATCAGGGGGCAGTATCAACAGCTCATTACAAAAAATTCACATACAATACATGTACATTATTTTACAACACTTTGCCAGATGACATTAAACGATTAAATTCAATAGAAAAGTTTAAATCCCAAGTGAAATCGTTTCTGCTGCATAACTGTTTCTATACAATTAGAGACTATACTGAGCATAACAAGAAAAGTAACATTAATTTTAACAATGATACATAATGCATTATTTACCATTTGGACTGTATAAATGAGTATAAACAACCTGTAACAACTATTGTACTACAGCTACTGACCCCCATCTCGATCAGGTTTTTCGTCCAGTTTCCCTGATCCATTGAGCAAATGCTGAGATGGCCCCTTGTTTTGCTTCTGGACATAAATGTAACTTCATTTTCTGTGCACGTCTTCTAGAATTCAGTGGGAAATACAATTATTCAAATTATCGTTAGGAAGGAAGTAATAAGAGCCAAAATTTATTGCTTATTTATCTTTGAAAATAGATTTTATTACATGGGAGTTTTTTTGTTTTTTTTCTCCCTTTCAAAATTCAAAATTTATTGCTTATTTATCTTTGAAAATAGATTTTATTACATGGGAGTTTTTGTTTTTTCTCCGTTTCAAAATTTCAAAATTCAAAATTTATTGCTTGTTTATCCTTGAACATAGATTTTATTGCATGGGAGTTTTTTTTTTTCTCCCTTTCAAAAATTCAAAATTTAAGTAGTATATGAGTAAGTGTAGGGATCACAGAATTTTGAAAATGTGCACACAATTCACTTTTCCCCATAGCACGTCATACGCAGTTTTTAACTGTTTTTCTGACGTAAAATAAATAAAAATAAAAAAACCAGAAATGAAAACAAGAATCAGTAATGTTAATTTGAAAAAATTGTTTGCGAGTAGGAACCTCAGTTGATATAGGCATTAATGCTCTTAGTTCTGACAAACAAAAGCAGGCGTTCTATTAAATATATTTATTTCTCAATTTTATTTTAGTTTGTGTATATTGTTCTCTTTTATACTACTACCGGGAGCGGTAGCTAAGTGCATCAACTGATGCCACTGCAGCGCCTCTGACCGAGAGGTCCTAGTTTCGAGTCCTGACGGCGGCAGGATTTTCGACACTAGCCTTTCAGCTAGGTCGATTTCAGTCGCTGTCTAGAGGAGAATTCTAGCGGCTGGCTGCTCTGATCGGTAGTTTTCCGTGGTTTTTCCAATCAACACCAGGCGAATGCCGGAGCAGTACTCTACAAAACGGGCCACGGACCGCACGCGATCTTTCCTTCCTCTTCCTTGTCCTATCCTCTCCCACTAACAAGCACTACACTACCACATATTCCGGGAGACCGGTCGGGAGCTTAGAACTTATCCCGGCTGGGGCGGTGCCCCGCTGATTGGAGAGTCCTGGTTAGGGGGAAACCCCTCTAGCCGACGGTAGGTCGGCGCCGGATCTCGCCATCCAGCGGGGAAGATCAGCGCCATCTCCCGAGAAAAACATGCACTACACTAACGGGACTAATGACCACAGCAACACGAAAAAACCAATCCAAACCATCTTTTACACTAACAAATTGGGTATGCGGCCGAGCAGGTAATTTAATTTCCAAAATTTGGCCGCAGTTGATGTAAAGCGTCTGGTTCTAATAGCAGTGACTTTTTCAGAAAGTTATGTCATAAATATGTTTTATTTCTTAATAAAACATTACTTGAAAGTAATTTTTTATCATAGGTTTTTAAATTACTTTCAACAGTTTGGTAGCTCTATATCGCTAGTCTAAATAAAACTGGTTTTCAAGAACACTATAAAATTTCTTTTGAAATTGCAATTCAATGGGTGCAATGTTTGGATTTTCTTTTCTGATAAAGGTAAACGTTAGAAAACTTCAATTTGATGTACAAGAATGTTACACTTAATTGTAAAATTATTTTCTATGAAACAATGATGAAGTGATTTATTCACAAACATGTAACGAAATGGACATCTTGTTGAAATGTTCATCAGATTTTTTAAATAGTTCTGAAGGGTCAATAAAATTCATAAAATGTAAAAATAGAAATATTTAACATCTGAAACAATATGTAGCTATTTTCTCTACTTGCAGGTTTTACATCTTTACAAAGGTAAGTTTTCTCTAAAAATTCGGAAATCTATAAACACTCCCCTCCTCAAGATGTATATTTTCGAATAACATTTCCTATCGGGTGTTAATTCGAGCAGAAAAAGGAAGAAAAAACGAAATCCCCTCTCCATGCAGTATTTCATTGCCCATCGCCCCACACGACCGGGAACCTTATTAAACGACGCCGGCGCTAAACGCGATGCAGCGGTGCGATGTGAAGCCGATCAACTTGACTACGTAGCGCGGCCACGTCCCGCGCCACCGGTGTTGGTTATTTACGCAACAAAAGCCAAAAACAAGCGCAGCTTCCTTTCAAACAGGTCCCCCTGTCACTGTCCTCTGTCCCCCTCGCGCGTGCGTGCGCGCCCCACATCCCCACATCCCCCCTCTCTCCCCCTTTTGGATTTTCGGGCACGCTGTTTATCTGCCCGCGCGAGTCATTAACAACCGGGTGGGGAGACGGCTAGATTGGCTTCTCTGGGTGACGCCGATATGGCGTAATTGACCACAGAGCGCGATTGGGGATTGGGTTGCGTTGACAACAGGGCGGCGGGGGCGGGGGCACCGGCCAGCGGGGAAGGGGCGGGGAAGGGCCGCTTTTAGAATCTGCACCCAAACGCCCCCGCGGGACAATGGAGGCAGGGAGGGGACGGGGCGGGGCGGAGGGGGTCATAGAGCTGGAGGAGATGAGGTGGGGACGAGGTAGTGGGTGGGGTTGGGCGGAAGGTTTCCTGCTAACCGCTGGTTAATGGGGTTTTTAGAGGCGTTCGAGTAAAGAAATCGCCCGTGGACGCGATGACAAGTGAGACCCACGTTGGGGGACACTTCAAATAATCGTGGGTGTTCGTATTGAGGGGTAAAATTTGATAAAATATGAGATCGATATGATAAAGTAATTACTCAATCTTAAGCAAACCAGTCTTGCGCTATTTTTTCACTATCTCATTTTTTCCATTTTTTCACTATCTCATCCTTTATTTATTTATTTATTTATTTTACGTAAAAAAAACAGTTAAAAACTGCGTATGACGTGCTATGGGGAAAAGTGAATTGTGTGCACATTTTCAAAATTCTGTGATCCCTACACTAAGTCATATACTACTTAAATTTTGAATTTTGACGTTTTGTTTTATTTTATTTTCGCGTTTCTTCACGTTTTTGTTTTATTTTATTTATGATCAGCGCACTGAATGGTATAAGTGCAACCGTGAAAGGCAAACTTTTCATCAATTTTATATTTCTTGATGAGATAACAAAAGCACGAGTTTTCTTCCTTTTCTTTTCAAAACACATCATACTGAAAGTCATTATGTTCTATTTATCTTTTACTTATCGTACACTAAACGAGTTTTGAATATATTTACATCAACAGTGACTCATATTGTTGTGAAATCAATTCATTATTTCTGTATGAGACCTAAAAGACACTTTGACCACCTACATTATAACACTTGTGCTATGTGTGTTGAATGGAATGTAGACAAAGGAAATTATTGTAATTCATTTAAGAATACAATGCTCTCACTAAAAATTAAGACAAACAGAAACCTTGGGAGGAGAAAATAGGTGGTCGTAAATGTATGTTCTGAAGACATATCAAATTACATATTATCTCGCCATAATTTTTTATCCATATTTCAACTTGTTTATGTTCGATTCGGAGTTGATTTACACCTTCCCCTTTCTGTTTCCCGTCTCTTCCCACTGAAATTAAAGAAATATTATCATTCGGACGAAAATTACTAGTATTAGATGGGTTTTAGCGATAAATCGTTATTTTTGTTCTCACCTTCTACATTGACATTATTTTATGATACTTCCTACTTCAGCCACTTCTTGTTTACTGTGGATTGGACAGATTTAAGAGGTGTAGCAAAGCTCTCCTCCCCTCTCCTTAAATTATATTTTTTAAAATTTTTTGTTAAATTTATTTTCACTGTTCGGCATGTATTGACATTGAAGACGTTTTATTCTAGTGCTTATTACACTTTGAAGTACTCCATTCTTCAATTCTTCACTTCAACTCTCCATTCTTCATTCTATATATATATATATATATATATATA
Organism: Teleogryllus oceanicus; assembly: GCA_964035755.1. Classification (NCBI taxonomy): domain Eukaryota; kingdom Metazoa; phylum Arthropoda; class Insecta; order Orthoptera; family Gryllidae; genus Teleogryllus; species Teleogryllus oceanicus. Next base: position 231,055,096 of record CAXIVR010000001.1, on the reverse strand, counting down.
TATATATATATATATATTGAAACGCGCCGCGTATTTCTAGACGAAATACAAAGTATTCACGGTAATTCAAATAGCGCGTCAGTTGGCAGTTCCCGCCTAGTACGAGAAAAGTTCCCGCGACGTGCGAGAGCCAACGGACGGGGAGGCGCGAGCAGAGGCAGTGAGAAAAGAGACATGGAAGGAAGCGCACGTATCGTGCGGGAAGTGGCAGAATAGGAGAACGTGGAAAGATGCTAAATGTGTGATGTAAGAGGCTCGGACGTGAATGACGTGATAGTGAATGTACTAGTAAAAGTGTGGATGATACATTCGCGGGAAATCCGACGGGAATAGTTTATAGCAAAGATTGGATGTGTAATGTGATCGGTGCGTGGAACCCCAAGACTGTGGATGGCGGTGTGAGAGCCGGTGGGAGAAACGTGTGGTGTGACCATAAACGAAATGAGAAGTGATGTTGTAATTTTGGCATGGTAAGGGACATCAATCTTTGAAAGGACCAGACGACGCCGTAAGTGATACTCGGAGGCGAGCAACACCACGTGGCGGTGGGGATGGTCGCGAGACATCACGCCAGACTCAAAACTGAAACCGGGTCCATTAGTGATTACACACTCCTGAAGTCAGCGGCGAGTCAGTGCTTCGAAACTCAAGGGCGCCTGGGCGAAGACGACGCCAGCCGATAACGGTTGGACACGCGTTGTCGATGGGGGCAGCGCCGTAGCGGTCGCTCCACGGCCACACAGAAGCACCAGCCGATCAACGCCGAGGGGCACCGAACGACTGGGGCACGAGAATTTCAAGGTGTCTGTATAACAATAGAAATAAAGTATATGATCATTATATTGGAAATTTGTTGTGTCAATGTTTACCTTACCCCAGAGCCCATTCGCAAAAAAGAAGACTTGGACTGGATTGGAACCCCGGTCCGTCACAAAATATATATATATATATATATATATATATATATATATATATATATATATATATATAGAGAGAGAGAGAGAGAGAGAGGGGGGATTTGTAATGATTGTTCGAGTTTTAGAGAACTGTATACTAAAGTGAAATGAGAAGATCATAAAAGAACGTTTGTACGACTGATCCGCATTCGCTCTTGGGACTTGACGATATTGTCTCCTGTAGGTTTGTGCCAGCGAACTGATTGCTTCTCTCTCTCTCTTTGCTTCCGTGTGATCCATTCCCTTTTGCACAACCGTCGGAGTCGATTGCATTAACTCCAAAACTTTCGCCGCAATTTCAAAATATTTTGTCCGAATATAGTTCGTAACTGTCCAACGTGTATTGCCAATAATGATTTTCATACCGAATTTTGGGGAAAAAATGGGACGGCAAATGTTAATTCCGTGTAAGAGAATTCCCCAGAATTATTCCATCTAACTAGAATAAATATAAATTGCCTTCGGTTATCAAAATTGGATAACGGGAGTTATATCAGATATCCTCGATTGTCGGAATCAGCAATAAGAACAGACATTGTTGGTACACAAGTGGAATGAAACAAGTAAGCAGTTATTTTTGAATTATGTGACAAACACCTTTTAAATAGTCTAATTTACTAGAAAAAATTCTTAAAGATAGCTCACAACACAGTTCAATAAATCCCCTTTATTTTTGGTTGCAAAATATAGGACTCCGTTCAGAATAAAATAGTTACCCTTCAAAATGAAAATGTTGATGGTGTATTACGTTTTGTAACAGCTATCACAATTAAGTCCAATTTATATTATCTTGACAGTAAAATGATAGAGGCAAATTTCTAGTAAACCTAGATATAACAAAATAGACTCCAAAACTAAGTTACAATGACTAGTACTAGAACCATCAGTACCATCAGGCGGAGAAGGGCTGCGGGGAAGGAGATGCACGACTGATGCTCTTTACGCACGCGCAGCCCATTAGTTTGCATTACAAACTATTTGTAACGAATAAACCTAAGAACAAACCATGAGTGTAAATGACGTTGCATTTTCAAAATTCAGCTACTGAATACCACGAATTTAAGGGTCTTTCAATAGTGTTGACGTTGGTGGAAAAGAAATGAAGATATTCCCATTTAATTCTCACTTCTATTCACTTTCTGTTTGTTTAAGAAACATATAACTTACATTTGCTTTTACGTAAACCAAAAACACGCAAACAATTATATGGTGGACAAGGAAAGAGTCAATATGCGTCTACATTACAGAAGTATTTGAAGTTCTAGGTCAGAGATAATTGAATGAATGTTACAAATATAAACATTACAAATACTTTACTTTTTCTATATTGTGCTTAATCCCTTTTTTTTTTCAGAGAAATATATGACCAATATCTATACAGCGGTGTACATAACGTACTTCGTTCTTTGACACAAATCTCTTTTCTTTGAACAGCACAAAATTAATTACTGCAGTTTGGTATTTGCAAAAGGCACCTATAGTAACACCCGTCTTAGGAAGTAAAGGAACTATTTGGGTTGAAAAAAATGCTAGAATATGTTAGGAGAGAAAATGAATTAAATTATATCTCATTTATTTACAAAATATTTAGTATTTGTATTTTTTTATGTATACTACAAATTTCAATATGTTAATAAATGTCACTCGTCACAGTTTCTTTTTCAGGCACTCATATTTCGATATTCAAATCACCCATTACGTATTATCACATATACGAAAATCGACTACTTTCGTCAAATATCTCAGAGCAATATTCTTTTGTACAGAATTTAAACGAAAGAAGTAGTACTTATTCAAGATATTTTAACATATTTATGACATTTAAATTGTGTGAATATTATTTTAACCTAACTAATGGACAAAAATAATGAACTTTCAACTTTGTAAAATTAAATGTAACAATTAATGGGCGTTACATATTGTCAGCTTTTTATTTAACAAGTAAGTGAAGAGTTAACTTTATTGTATTAAATATCTGTACTGTTTATGGGGGAAAGTATTGTTGTACTAAAACAATAAAAAGCATCTCTAATAATTTGTTTTAAATAAATTTTACTTTTTCCCCCATAAAATATTAACTGCAACTGCCATGTGTATCTTCGTTTTGCTATAAGGAAAACCTAACATGATTTTTCGAAGTTAACTACTTAAATGTGAATTTTTCATGAGCCTACCTTCACTTATCTACTACAGTTTGTCACAAATTTCCATTATTTCACAGTTTTTCGCACCCTTTACAACGGCTGTGAAATACGAAGATCCTACTAAGTGTTAGTAGGTTGTAAGGCAAGAGTTAATTTATTCGAAAAAGATATTGCCTGAGAGAGAAAGTTATAAATCCATAGTAAGACTAAAATTTGCCACAATATATTCAAATTGCTCTTTCGGCCGCTGAGCTTGTCTCCTACATGGTGTTCCAGAAATAGATGGCTTGGAATATCTTAACTTCATGGAATTTATTACTGCAGGGTGGATACCTTTGTAGCGAGGAAATTTAGCCCCCATCGATGTTCAACCTCCATATCTTCTCCACAAAATCCTCCACTTCACCTTGACACCCACCCCAGCCAGGTGAGGCTCGCGAGATATTAACAAGCAAGATACGACACTTTTTAAACCGGTCATAAAAAGGGGTATTCTTGTGTAAGATGGTGGACTTTACGACAGGCTTTAGGACTTCGGATGGTGAATCTCTGCACCCAAACGATCAAGAAATAAATAGAAAAGGAATTTGTTATATTGTTATATTAGGCTGCATCTCATACTCAAGTGTCACTTACGATCCCACTCAAGGGGAAATTCACTCATAGGGGATATAAACGTGCTATGTCGAATTCTCGTGCTCGAGGAAAGGAAAATGAATGCCGATGTTGTAGGAAATCATGAAATACTAATCTTACCGAAAGAAGACATATAATAAAGAGTTCTCTCTTTTAAGAGAGAAATATAATAGCATCAAAAGTAATCAATCTAGCGAAAGGATATACTAGAGAGAATTACTTCCGACAAACACACTGCGTAATGATAATCATTGTGTTAGAGAGACATCCTTGTAAGATGGATTCTTTTGGATCTTTGAGAAAATGTGCAATTTATATCTACGACAGAAGGCTGTTCGAATCTCAGTTGAAGAAAAAGGTCTTCTATGATACGAGATGTTAAAATTTAAGGATGCCATTTTGTTTCCAAATCTACATGTAAATTCGTTTCTACATGATGCATTGATGTCATTTGCAAATATTTGAATGAAGGGCTTTATTATTACCAACATTTTTATTTATTTTATGGGAAGCTTTACTCATCATCACATTTGCTGATTGGAAGCTAGAAATTCGTCTACAATCGACACCTAGTCGAATTTCTGACTTCGAACCCTAGATCGTCGTTAAGACGTCGGCCCTTGGATCTCCGATCAGAATCGCTGCAGTGCTAACAGTTGTTGCCCGGAGTAAACTTAGCCGCTGGGTAACAATAATACGAAATAATATAAAAAAGAAATAAAATAAATTGTAAGTACAATGATAACTGAATGAAGAACGAAGAGAATAAAAGAGAGAAGAGAGGAAAAGAGAATCTTGAATTAAGATTAAATGCTTTTCAGAGACTACTGATCGAAAGAGTTTCACGTCATCAGGAAATAATAAAATCTGGTTATTGTGTGTAATTTCTGAGAGATCATTAGCAAAAATAGAGAACAATATGGAACCTAGGTGTGACCCTTGAGTTTGAAGAGTGTGACAAGTAGCAGATATTACATCAGAATAGTAGTTTTGAATTCTTAAAATCTCAGTTCGATTTTCAAAGTAGTTACATAACCATTTACACATCTGTCCTCTTATTCCAATAGCAAATATCTTACATTTTATGATAGAATGGTCAACTCTATCGAATGCCTTCTAGTCCACTAGCTTTTTATTGTCAAGATCTTGTTGAATATAATTTTTATGAATCAAAATATTAGTTGTGTTTTTACTAGTTTGAAAATCATGTTGGCAGTTATTAATGTACTCTTTTAGTTGGGAAGATAAAAATTAACAAAGAATATTTTCAGGAAATAGAGGGATGATGTTTAATAATGAAACATATCTATAATTACTTACACACAATTTACACCTGCTTTATTGGAATAATAATAATACTGTTTTTTTCAGATAGTTGGAATATGACCTTCAGATAAGTAACGATTGAACAATATCAACAAAAGTTCAGTAATGGTGTATTTAATGGTTTTAATTAAGTTTGCAGGAATCCAATCGGATCCGGCTGATTTGTTGATACTGAATTCATTAATGTGTTGAAATTTTAAAGATTTTTGTATTTAAAAGAAAGAAATGTTCTGATATTTGCAAGATATATACTTAAAACAATACTATTTGAAACATTGTTATTACACAAGTCAACAAAAAAGAGGTTTCAAAAAGTTTTAAAACTTGATAGCTGATTTTTGTGTTTTTTGGGTGCTAAATACGTACATGAACTCTGTTCGTTTCCATCATCCACAGTTAAGTCACAATTTGATCTAGTAAGATATGTGAAAATATTCTAAATATGCAATAAAAATAAAAAGTAAACGACTTTTAAAATGCCAACAGAACTTTATTTAAACATATAAGATGACTTTATATTCTTAACATTATATTCTACAGAGCGCTACGGGTCCATTGACTTTTATTTGCTTTGTCTCTTTTTTCTTTAAAGCTCCTGATATAGCTTTTCTCCTATGAACCATTTTCTGACTCTCTCGCTGAAGTGACCAGCAGTAATATTTCATCACATTGGTGTTCTAGTTTCCCAGATAAGGTTTTTTCTTTACTTTTAGATCACGGTGAAAATGCTCACCTTGTTCTTCACTTACATCGCCTAAATTGTCCGGAAAGAATTGTAAATGACGCCTCAAGGTTCACTTTTTAAGCATCCCAATTTTTACAAAGAATCCAGCATATTGGCAACAATTGCTTCATAGTTTAGGTATTTGTTGTTGCCTGGAGACTTTTTTACGTTTTTAAATGCCTGGTTTTGTGTGGCACCCAAGATTTGGACTGTTCACCAAGCTTATTTCCGAAATATGAAAAATTCACATTTCTAAGTCTGTTATGTTACATCAGTGTTTTTAATCACAAATTCGCCACAAATACAACAAAAACTGACAGGACTGCCTTACAACCACGACTAGTCATGACTGAACAATAACTGCTAAACTAGTATCTTATATTTTTAGCAACAATGTAAACACGGTACTGCTTCGAATAAAACAAACACGGTACTGCTTGTCATTTGCAACTGTAACAGCGAAACCACCGGGCCTATTGTAGGGCAGTAGTGGGAGGGATCACAATGTACAAATATTTTACCAAAGCGTTTACTAACGTCTTTATCATCCTAATCCTTTCTCGTATTTTAGAAAGTTTAGAGGTGTATTTGGGTCTCTGATCGTTAATTCTTAGGGAATTAAAATTGTCTTTCAAACTACACTGCAAAACATTTTCCAGTCCCAAATAATGCTGTAACTAGGATAATGTTATGTTTTTTAAATGCTTGATAATTACACAATTTTAATCTGCTAATTGATTCTTGACATTTCAGAAACTCCACAAACACATTTCTACAAGCGATTTCATCACATCACATTCAGCTCATTTTTGAGCATGAACGAATGAGTTTGAGGTAATATCAAAGGATGAATCATTCCAAATAATATTTTTGACATTACCAGAAATCTCTTTGTTTAGAACTTTTATAACTAAATAAATGTCTTATGTGAGAATAACGTATGTTATTCATTTACTCTCTTCCTCGTAGGTCATATGGCCATATTTTTCTATTTATTTATTAATTTATTTAATGTCATAAAAAAGTAAAAAAACTTCCTGGAAAACAAAATTGAAGTAAGTATAGGAAATGTCACATTTATGGTGGTAATTTACAGTGGTAAGTACAATTTGTTTAGTTTGGTTTGGTTTGTTTTTTTCCTGTTTCCGGGCGCGTCAACTGCTTTGGTCATTAGTCCCGTTAGTGTAGTGCATGTTTTTTCTCAGGAGATGGCGGTGATCTTCCCTCGCTGGATGGGGAGACCCGGGGCCGACCTACCGTCGGCTAGTGGGGTTTCCCCCTAACCAGGACCACCAGCGGGGCACCGCCCCAGCCGGGACAAGCTCTAAGCTCCCGACCGGTCTCCCGGAATATGTGGTATTGTAGTGCATGTTAGTGTAAGTGTGTGTAAGGGGGAAAGGATAGAACAAGGAAGAAGGAAAGATCGCGCGCGGTCCGTGGCCTGTTGATCGGAGAAACCACGGAAAACTACCGATCAGAGTAGCCGGCCGCTAGAATTTTCTTCCAGACAGCGACTGAATTCGACCTAGCTGAAAAGCTGGTGTCTAAAATCCTGCCGCCGTCACGACTCGAACCTAGGACCTCTCGGTCAGAGGAGCTGCAGTGGCATCAGTTGATGCACTGAGCTACCGCTCCCGGTAGTACAGTTTGTGTGAACTATATTTTTCGTCTTACCAAATTCTTGTCTTTCTCATTGGAACATTGTAAATGAATTCGAAAAAGTTCAAATTATGTGATATTAACAAAATTAAGACCGCTTCACAGCATCTTACCCGTTATGTAGGTCCCTTGCTAATTAATCCCTTGCTTTAAAAATAGATTTACAACAGGGCAATTTTCAGATGAAGATCTTATGGACTTGTCCAGCACATGCAAATTCAATCAATCATCTGATACGAAAGAGCATGTGAAGGACGTTCTTGGGTTTCACATTTCCCAGGAAGTGTCTGAAATTCCACAGGGCTCAATGAGTTAAAATGCACACTCACTTATCCATAATATCAAATAATTAAATTTTTGAGTCAAATTTATCCATAATCCAAAGTTGTTGAAGGTTCATCCTTTCAAAATAACTTTATTAACTACCTTTAGATAAACAAAGTATCCTACGAAGTACGTTGGAGTTAGAACACTTGAGAACCAGCCTACTTCGAATTCCCTACTATAAGATCACTTGGGGCATTTTGAGCAAAGAACGAATAAAACTCGGTCCAAAAGCTGCTGGGTCGTCTCTTCAACATCCATCCAGTCGTACCAACACCAGCGCGCCCGCAAATAGCCAGCTCAGGTCCCGGCCAAAACAAATAGCACCCCCACCCCCGCCGCCCTACAGTTTTAAGAGTGAGAGGCAGAGGGGTCGGGGTAGTCTGTATACAATGACTTGTCATTAGGCAGAGCTATAGCCTACGCTGGTTGGAGGGATGAGGGATGGAGGAGAGGGGGGGTGTTATGAGGGATTTCGTGCGCGCAGAGTTGGCTAGCCTGTTGAAACAATGGAACGCTGATTGTTCTCAGGAGACGTATCGACTTTGAAACGCAGCGGCGGCGGCGGCGGCGGCGGCGGCGGTGGTGCAGGCGGTGGCGGCGGCGGTGGCGGCGCTGGCAGGCGGGCAGTGCGAGGAAAACCGATAGCTGCAGAGTTACTGTTAAAGAGGAGAGACCGCCACTTCTGCTGGCAGTCGGGTGAACATCCTTTCGACGATTGAAAGTCCTCCTCTCCAGACCCACAGAGGTCCCGGCTTCGAAACTCGAGAAGTTTCTTCAAGCGAGGCGCTTTGGTGGTTTTGCGCGATGACTTTGGAGAAGAGATATATTTGAGGTAGATGTACCAGTGAACTGAAGGAAGATAATGGCAGATATACACACTATTATGTTTGAACAAGTTCAATATTTTTATTGCCTTCATGTTTGGAATTGGAATTTTGTGATTTTATTTCCTAGGTTTGAATGCGTTGTGCATGGCAAAAACTAAATCCTACTCCAGACCAACTACCAATATGAGGAAGTTCACAAACTGTTTTAAAAGAAGACATAAGTAATAAGAACAGTTTCAGGAGACAATAAACTATTTTGAAAAATCCATTTACCTAAATGGAAGATAAATAAATATCATCATACCTCCCTTTCCTACTCCTTAGAGTAATGTTAAAGTTTGCCTTCTTTCGGGTTTTCGCAAATTTCTCGAAAGCGATGAATAAATTCACCGAAGTGAATTAAATGTAGCCAAAAGCCCATGAAACCTTCTACTAAATGTATTTTGATTCATTCTAATAACACAATTAGACACATATTTGAAGACCAAAAGTATTACTACGTTCGCCGGGAGTACGCAAAAAAGGCATCTGTTGACAGATGCCCATAGCAGCGACGGTGGTACGCACGAGGATCCTAGGAGAGTTGGCGAGATGGGAAGGAGCAGGGAGGACCAGGTGCGGCAGAATGATTTTGATTAATAAATACCCGGCAATGCAGGGTACTTCAGCAGGTTTAAATTAAAGTAAACTCCGCCATTAGACGGCAAGGGTGGTCTGTCACTCGCTTTCTCTCTCTCTCTCCGATAGAAGATAAACACGAAACTCACAGAAAACACAAGCGCGCGGACACATGCACGCACTCACGCACACGCCCAGAGAGACCCCCAGACAGACACACCTACAAACACAGATTCTGTTCAATAGAGAGACTTCCTAGAACTGTCTCTACGTAAAATTTCTTTTATAAGGCATTTGGCGTTTGGAAAATATACAACTTTCATTCTTTTCCCCATCAGAGCGTGTGAAGCAATTTCCTTCGGTCTGAACCCGCAACGCGACAATCTTCACACTGACGAATCCTCCTGAAGAGAGAGAATTAGAGTTATTTTGTTTCTCTTATTATTTATTTCATATTATCCGTAAACGAAATTACAGGATTATTAGATCGTGATGATTTCACAGAGGCGTCAATTTTTATATATGCTTATGAAAACCATCTTAATGATGAAGACAGTGATGAAGACACAGAACACGTTAATTATCTTACAGGTTACCAGCTACGAGGCCAGTGAGAACTGCAAGCGGCAAAGATTACTTCCTTCTAAATAGATGAAATTATTCTACCATCTGAAGAATTAACCCTTGATGTTATGAACAAGGGGTCACGTCTGAATAGTGCACAAGTGCAAGAAGCACTTGAGTTCGAAACGGGTGAAAACGGACTTAGTGCCTCTCTCAAAACATATTTGAGAAGAACCACATTGGCTGCAAAGAGAATGGTCTCCTGTTGATCTTTTTGAAATATTTTACGATAGTAAAGTTTTGGATTTGCTATTTGAAATGAGCTTTTTTTTCCCAAAGGAAACACTATATTTGCTGTGTCGCATCATCAAATGAAATGAAAAAGTTTATGGCATTTTTGTTGCCCAGTGTGCCAGGAACTGTCCTGACTGCAATACATGAAATTACAGCAGTGGTAAGAGGAATGTCAATAACTAGATTTGAAGAACTTCTTAGATATTTCCATGTATCTAACAACAGTAATCTAATGAAGAATGACAAATTATCGAAATCTGACCATTGTGGGAAATGATCAATGAACGATGGCTCACTTTCTTTTCCCATGATGCGGCCTTGTGCGTTGATGAATCTATGGTTCCATACCATGGTCGCCCTTCCACAAAAAAACACCTGCAAGGGAAACCATCACGGTTTGGTTTCATAATATGGTCACTGTACACTCGATTGTGCTGCCTCGTTCAATCGGAACAATATCGGGATCTTCTACCAAGAGCGAAAAGCCAGATTTTGGTGTGGATGGATCTGTTGTAATGGACATGCTCCAAGAAGCTCCGCTCGAGAAGAAAAAAACTTTCTATCAGCCTAAAATTTCCGAAATATTGAGTGCGAAAATTTGTTAATTTGTTTATTACCATGAAATAATTTCCAGTTTAAAGCTTAAATATAAATCTTAATTATTTAGTTCAATAAAATAAACATTTGTTCTTGAAAATAAAGTTCTTTTTATTCTAAAGGTCCTGTACCATCCGTTTCTCATTGGCCAATTTTCGGAGCGCGCCTCCTATCCAACATGAGTACAGATATTAGTGAAAATAGAACAAATTCATATAAAACAGATCTAAACAAAAAAGAAAATGTAATAATATGCTGGGCATATATGGGTTTTTATTTTGCTTTAAATATTTGTTGTAATGATTTGCTACAACAAGTCTGACCTTATTTCTAAATTGTTCAAGAATATTGAGTATTAAATTCTCAAATTCCTTAATGACTTCAAATGTAATTAATTTCTTATCTTTATTAATAGTGAGGAAGTTAAAATTATTGCCCATATTAACACCATATTAACAATATCTACATAATATTGGTGTATATATGTATTAGTAATGTTAACAAATTTCTCATGGAATACGTATGAATTAGTTTCCTAACAGTCATAAATACATTCGTGTAATTTTAATGGTTTCTGGAATTTATTATATCTCATATTTAAGGCATTCCAATAGAATCGTTTCAAACGGGTTAATTGGGGCACATGAAACCTATCCAATATCTGGGGATCCATTAAAAGGTTTAAGTTATTTTCAATCTTATTTAAATTTTTAGCAAGGATACTCAACTTTCAATGTGTAACTGCAATTCATAAAGATACAATTTGCATCTGGTATTTATGTTGTTTCTTATGAAAATAATTTATATTTTTATTGATAACTAACAATACGATTCATAATATTAGTAAAAAATTGGAATTATTTTATGTTTTCCGCATTCAATGAAAAATTTCTTTTCAGCTTCCAAGAGTGATACATTCATACATTCATGATATATTTACTTACATTCATCCAAGCTTTAAGATTCCGAGCTACTCACAGATGTTGCTTTTTAATGAAACGGTATATTGATTCCTCCAAAGTTCTTGATTGGTGCCGTGAAAACATGTTGCAAAAAGTTTCTTAACAATATTTAAATAAAATAATAACCTGTCCTTAAGTGTCCTTAATCTGTTTCAAGGATTCTATGCTCTATATCTAAAAAAAATAAAAAAAATTGTAGGATTTTTCGGGGCAAATGTTTATTTGAATTATTATTTGTGTTTATTTTACATTGCATTAACGTCAAGAAATTTCGAGGAAAATACTCGCTTTTTAAAAAATGTACATAATCTTTTTTAAAGATCTTGCTTACACTTTTTCTTCTTACTTTGTAAGAAAACGTTTGAGTTTTTTTTCTGAAGAGAATTGATTAAATTAGTATTATTTTCAAAGGTGAAGAGTCTGGACATCGCTATAATGTACTATATTTTTTCTTCTTTCTTTTGTGCAATTGCTATTCAAGTAAATAAATTGTATTTCTTTTACTTCGAGTATTTATTCTATTTTAATTATTTAGTATAATTAAATATATCAATTCATTTAGCCCAAATGAGAGCAAAATCATACTCAAAGGATTTAACTATTTTTTGGATTGATGCATTGGGAAATTATGAGATTTAAAATCATCTGCGAAAACGAAAGCAGAACAGTTTGCAAATGCAACTTACTTCGCTTCAATAGTATTTGTTGAAACGTTTTTAGTACCTCAACCTGCAACATCTACAATGTGGTACAACCGTTGTCCGAAGTGAATGTAAACGTAAATTCCATCGCAATGTGATAATAATTCGAGCTCGTTTTCTTCAACAAGATTCTCTCAACAGCAACTGTACGAATTTAAAACTCTCAATAACCTTCTTTACTTAACATTCTGTAAACATGTTTCTTGAAAACCTAGCATTTCTGGCAGTGACAAATTGTTATTTCTGAGCTTTGGAAAAATGTGTTTTTTTGTAGCTTCATCCTTGTCTATAGTACTACTTCTTAATCGACCACGAAACTCGCCGTAATAAGGTGCAACATATTCTCATTTGTCATCAAGTCTTAAAATGGTTGCAGGACAACACTTTCACATCGGGGCAACACGTATACGAAACGCGGAGGGTATTACTGACTTGCAGCGGCAGCGTTGCAATAACATTGGCCTATCATAAATATCTCAATATTCATTCATGATGAAGTAGCTTGTCATTGCTACAGTTAAACATTCTCCAAAAATAATTTGAAAGCATATCTTGAATAAATGGATTTTGCGAAGGTTTGAAAGGCCATACGGCTGGGAAATGCTGACGCAAAGCTGACACAAATAGTAGTCAGTTCTATGACTGAACAACTTCGCGCATTTTTAAAAACACGATTACGTGTCAAAATGGAGGCACACATAATGGTAACAATGTTGTCGACTTTATTTGGTGTGTTATTTCACATACTATGAGCTTTCAGAAACGCAAGAGGACATTTAGTAAAGAGTACAATAGTTCTTTTCGTACTAAGACTATAAAAGGCCGCTGTTCGTTAACGCAATATGTGAATAGGAATATTTAATGGCGGGCGGCCTCTTCGTAAGAGCTGTGCCATCGCATGGCGTCAGCTGTGTCGTAAGCATTGAGTACGAGAATTCGGTCCGTACTCGCAGTAAGAGAATAGGCGGAATAACACAATAATATATTTGCTTTTTTTCACTCAAAATTCAAACTGATTAATATTTTTGGGATTTTCCCCCAGCTTCTGGGTATCTAACAAATCCAGACACTAAATCCGAGGCTGCAGAGTCTTCTTTCAATTTCTGCGCGCATTGGAAATAGAGAGTAATAGAGAGGTACCAAAAGATGAAACAGTAACTTCTTACCTAGTAGAAAAAACCCTACGACGAGATCCGCCGTTGACCCTCATTAGTATATCTTTTAAGGGGACAAAATGACCGAGGGCCATTGGTCCGAGGTCATTTCGTCGTCCGAGATCATTAGAACCCGTTTACGTTCGTGGCACATCATTTTATTTTTACCTACTTTCATTGAATCAGATTTACATAATTACTAATTAATTAAATGTTAACTTGACTCGGTTTGTCGTTTCATATTTCCCTCCCATAATTCTCTTCTATAATTCCTTCTCATAACTTCCTCGATAAAAGAACATGTAGCATTATTCTCCTGCTTTCATTTTTCCCACGCAAGCACGATCCATTCGATCCACGCAAGTCACGCAGTGTGTATCGAGCTTCATATCGAAGCCAATAACAAGCTATAACCTATCAGTAAAAAATAAAATAATTTTATGACTGACCATTCACATTATTACGACACATGAGCTACTGAAAAGAGGAGAAAAAGTCAGGAAAAGGGGACTTCATCTGATAAACTACATTATTGTACACTAATAATAACCTATACGTGTAATACGTTTCACGGTGACGTATTTTTGTCGTTTTATATAAACTAAGAGTACAAAACCCACGTATGTGTAAAATTGATGGATAGGGAATTACTCCCGATCCTGTTTCAAACAAATTTAAGAATAAAAACATAATGATCATAGATTATCGATTTTTTGGGAAATTAGGCGCACATTCCACCAACAATACTCATTACGCCATTACGCTGTAACTACCATACGCTTTACTAATATGTGTAACTCGCAAACGGTTCGTCCAAAAAGCCTTAAATCCACATTTTCGAGTCCTTGACAAAAAATAAGGTTTTTATGTCGAATATCTACAAATGAGACTTTTTGACATTGTATTATGTTTGTGAAATGTTTTCGCAACACGCGCGTTACAAAGCCCGTAACACGAGTTGTCACAAAACACTCGAAGTTAGATTCCATCGTAAAACATTATTCAATTTCAAAACAATGGTTTAAAACTTACGTTTTATGGAAATTGCAATTTTTTGCAAAACCTCTTTTGGGTTCTTCTGTTAATTTTTGGAATCTCCGATCTTCTGGGGACACGAGCTATTGCGAACTATCCGTTGCATCGGGTTGGGGAGCTACGGCACTATTCGTCGCTGGAATGTTCATAATCGTATTTTGTAACAAAAATACTTATATTGAAATTTTAATTTGCAATTTAATTTCGAAATCTACAAGTGCGGAATATGTGGGAAACATGTGTGAAGCATACATGGGAGAACGTATGGGGAAAATGAAAAGGAACATTTGGGGTAATATATGAAAAAACAGGGAGATTGAACATAGGACGGTGAATGCAGGAAACATGGAAGGGAAACATGCTGGATCATGTGAGTAACTTATGGGAAACATGAGAGAAACTTGCAAAAAATATGCTATCGTAAAGGTCCTGCTAGTAAGTATATCATTTATATAAGTAAAGGAACGAAATTGAGGGGTTGGCTGGAAGAAGAGCGTATTTCAGAAATCCGGTTTTGAGATAATCAAGAACAACTGCACAAAGTCTCATTCTCACACCGGGAGAGGTGACTCAGTGCTTCAAGTGACGTCATTGCAGCGCCGCTGACCTGCAGGTCCTATGTTCGAGTCCCGAAGGAACCAGGATTTTCGACACTATCTTTTCAGTTGGGTCGGATTCAGCGGCTGTCTGGAGAAGAATTCTAGCGGCCGGCTGCTCTGATCGGTAGTTTTCCGTGGTTTCTCCTATCAATACTAGGCGAATGTCGCAGCATTACCCTAACAAACGGGTCACGGACCGCGCGCAATCTTTCCTTCCTCTTCCTTGTCCTATCCTCTCCCCTTACACACACAACACACACACTTCACTAACGTGCACTAACACTACCACACATGGTAGGTGGGAGATCGGTGAGAGTCCGGTCGGGAGCTTAGAGCTTGTCCTAGCAGGGGTGGTGCCTCGCTTATGTGAGGAAAAGCTTATTTGAGGAAAAGCCAGCTGCATGCTGCGTTGAGGTCATATCTTCGTCGGCGGTTCGACGCCGTCTGCTGACGGCTGGAATGATGGCACGCCTACCACTGCGTCGGATTTCGTTGACCTAAAACCACCAATGCCTCAGACAGGGCACGAATGAACACGTGAAAATGTTCACTGGTGTGCTAAGTGGCGAAATGCAGTGTTTTCAGATGAGCTCCGCTTAAATTTGTGCTATAGCGATGGCCGCGTACGAGTTCGACGCTACCGTGGTGATCACAAACAGTCAGCCTGCATTGTTCCGCATCGACAAACGCCATGTGCCATGGTTTGAGGCGCCATTGAATACAATGTGTGATCGTGCTTCCTACGTATTGAGGGAAATCTGAACAGCAATCGCTACATCAGCCAGGTTTTTGAGCCCGAGATTCTGCCCCTCCTCCAAGCAGCTCCACATGTCATACTTCAGCAGGGCAATGCCCGGCCGCATCTGATGAGGAATGTGCAAGCTTTCTACAAAGAACGACGGGTACCACTGCTTCCCTGGCCTGCACGTTCGCTTGACATGTCGCCCATCGAACATATCTGATGTACGATCGGTCGGCAACTTGTTCATTCTGGTCCTCCTGCACCCACTGTTGATGCTGTGCGCTCACAAACCACGAGATAGTGGCATATCCAGGCTCTTTCAATCCGTGTCACGACGTCTAGAGGCTCAGGTGGTTGCGGGTGGCAGCTTAACACCGTGTTAAAAATTCAAGGTCAAAATACAGGTTCAGTTTTTAAATTCTAATCATTTGTATATTGTGATATTCGTAATCTGTGTAAGAAATGTCATTGTAATATTGTCTCATTGTTGGTGTTGCAATTTTCACAAACATGAGTGCAGTTTTGAAATTAAGAAATGTGTTTCCTTCTGTTAAAGTCAGCACATTTATTAGTTTGAGAAATACAGAAGACTTGTATATTCATTAACATTAATGAACTCATTCGTCATACTCTTCTGAAAATATAAAATCAGTACTTTTATCCATTCGTTCAATTTCTCTGAATATGTTCATATAGCATGTTTCATCCCTTTCTTTCAAATATTTGAGTTTTGCGGAATTGCATTATCCCCAGCACCGTTACTTAACGAAAACGGAAAGCAATGACAATGTGCATGAAAGCATGACTCTAAGCAGTGACGGGGCCAACGACTTGTGAGTAAGAACACAATATTTTTGTATTGAAAACCTATTTTTTTAATTGTTGCGTTCTTAATCTTTCTTATTGTCGCATCGTGTCTCTTCCAGCGTTGAACGCGGAGTAATTCTCCATTAATATCTTCATATTTTATGTCTTGCCTGGTCTGTCGGTTGTGAAGAGGACCACCAGGTAGGATCTCCGCGTACGCGCCTCCTACTACGCGCTTCTGCGTCACTACTCAGCGGCCAGAATTGGGAAGGAATTAGGATAGAGATAGGGTTTCGGACACTTCACAGGGGTTAGACTAGCCCTTGTAAAGCAGTCAAATTCGTTATGTTGGAACAAATTTCACAATAAGTTTCGACGGGAATCGAACTCATTTCCTTTGCTTTTGGATTTGTATGCTTTTAGATGTCAGCACTAACCTTTTATTATATTTCACCCATCTATTACACCAAATGGAAAGGGTTTTGTCTACAGTTTCTAAATGTTTATATACCCATGAACTGAGTGAATTTCCTCCAAACTTTTCAAATGATATCCGTATAATCCAAAACTCCAATCACACTGACAGTAGACTGACCGGGGACTGACCCTAGGTGAGCGTCCCGACGGAGGCAGGATTTTTGACACTTGATTTTCAGGTAGGTCGAATTCAGTCCCTGTCTGGAGGAGAATTCTAGCGGCCGGCTGCTCTGAGCGGTAGTTTTACGTGGTTTCTTCGATCAACACCAGGCGAATGCCGGAGCAGTACCTTAACGAACGAGCCACGGACCGCGCGCGATCTTTCCTTCCTCTTCCTTGTTCTATCCTCACCCCTTATTTACACACACACTAATATGCGCTACACTATCACTCATTCAGGGATACCGGTCGGGGAGTTAGAACTTGTCCCGGCTGAGGCGGTGTCCCACTGATGGGAGATACCTGGTTAGGAAAAACTCCGTTAGCTGAGGGTAGGTCGGCGCCGAATCTGGACATCCAGCAGGAGAAGATCAACACTCCCCCGAGCAAAAACACGCACTACACTTGCGGGACTAAAGACCATAGTAGTTGACGCGCCCGGAATCACTAAATCAATCAACTGACAGTAGAATGTGCGCGTACAGTCATCCTGTCAATGTTTTAAACAACAATATTATGAAAAAAGGTCGCATTTCACTATTTTAAAAGTCTTTCGAACGCCATCCATTGGGTTTACCTCAGTACTTTGTGGAGGTATGGTAGTAGATCACTCAAAGCATGTGTAGAACTATGTTACGAATTACCACAACAATTTTACTTACACAGTTTTACAGCCAATCCCTAAATTGCTAATTAAAGTAATTTCGTAGTTTCAGACGAGATCTTGTGGTAATTCATATTATAGATGTATGATAGAGGTAATCAGACCACAATGAATTCAAATAGTGTATTTAACACACATTTCACCAAACTGGTTTCGGGGGGCTTTCCGCATCTTCAGTGGAACAAAATAAACAATATGATTATTTGTGTTGATTAAAAGTTTCCTTAACTTAGCAAATGTTTCGATGTGTTCAAACTCATCTACTCTTCCCTTCGCTTCTTTCGTTTGTGATGGGTAGAATATTGTGTTAAGAACGCGCAAATCACACGTGCGTGTATCACACTTCCCGCGGATATGCACGTAGCCTACAGGAGCGACAGAGGCCCTCGAAAAACACCGGAAATGAGGCGTAACGGATGGCAATTTTACGAGCCCCTGCGTGGGTAATCCAGTCAGGAAATGAGTTGCGGTAGCCAATTATTAGTAACAATTACCAGCGGGTTGCTGATGGGACTGGCCGGTGGAAAGTGTTTGTTCGTTCGTTCGCGAACATAGATAAATTCGATCGTCAGAGATCGTCCGTACTCAAGAGATAAAGTAATAATCGAAATATTATATGAAGTGAAACGTACTATTCACTTGCGGTTTCTGAAAAAAAGTTAAAAGGGTATCATTTATATTGCTAAATTTTCTTGAAGAGGCTACTTTAAAGATTTCAATTTCTCTTCCACTTATTCAAGAAACGGAACACTCTTAATTTAGGAGTACGAGTACCTAACAAGCAAGTGACGTGGTTGAAGCCTACATTTGCCGAAGGAGGATTACATAAATTTGCTCCTGATAGGCTCATCAAAAGAAATAGATTTTTTATCTTACGTCAATAAAACAGTTAAAACTTCGTATGACGTGCTATGGAGAGAAGTGAATTCTCTACACATTTTCAAAATTCTGTGATTCCTATACTAAGACATATACTACTTGAATTTTGAATTTAATAAAACCGCTCTCATGAAATAAAATCTATTTTCAAGGATAAATAAGCAATAAATTTTGGGATGTCCTTTGTCAAGGAATAATACTTCCTGCCGCGACAACATGGAAACGATAATTTGAATAACTATATTTACCACTGAATTCTAGAAGACGTGCACAGATAATGAAGTTACATTTATGTCCAGAAGCAAAATAAGGGGCCATCTCAACATTTGCTCAATGGATCAGGGAAAACATTTTCTGAAAATATATTCCCGCCCTTAAGCAAGTCATTTTTGACAAAAACCACTGATTCGTAAATCAACAGACAAGATAATGGTAAAATTCCTGGATTAATGAAAAGAGGCTTACAAGAATCACGTGGGTGGGATTTGGTTATTATTCGTACAATTCGTTTTTGTAATCTAAAATTCGGGGAGCCATAAGATGTATTTCCCCAGAAAGGTATACCCTATCTCAGGCGGGAATGAACATTCGCGAAATATACACAACGAGCAGTATGAAGGCTGACAGAATTTGCAAGAATTCTGAACGCGTAGCATAATTAATTTAATTTTGTGTTCAATTAATTTAAATGGACGTTTCATTTAAGGTTTGATTGAATTGGGAGACTTAAAAATTTTGTATTTTTAACATCAGTCAATGGTACACCGTTCATTTTCAATGATGCACCGAATTGTTTATTCGAAATGGAAAACTGCATTAAAACCGTTTTCTTTTCGTTTACTATTAATTTGTTTCGGAACCAATTTGAAACATCTGATATTGTACTATTTACGGTTTCTTTATTGCAAAGAATGTTCGTATCATCCACAAAGAGAACTATTTTTCCTTTTCGAATCGTCGAGGGTATATCGGTTACGTAAAGTAGGAAGAGGATAGGGCCTAAAATCGATCCTTGAGGAACTCCACGTGCAATGGACAAAGAGTCGGAAAGTTGCGTACGTAATGTTCCATCATTCCAGTAAGGTATTTCCACTCTCTGAGATCGTTGTTTAAGGTACGAACATAACCAATCTAGATGCTTGATTTGAATGACTGATTCTTGATTGATGCTTACAGAACGTCTGAGGCGAATTTTTCCCGTACCTTTTGCAAGTATTACTTTACCCATTTCAAAGTCAAGAAATTGCATTCAACACTAGTAACGGTTTCAGATAGCGAAGTCTCACTTTTTAAAAATCGGTAAATATTTGAAAATAATTACTTGTATCAGCTATTCAAAGCATCGATGAAGGAATAGGTAGCTTAAAGGTCAAATTTTATCCACCATTGGTTCCATAACAGAAGTTTTCAGAACACTATATTTTCGTTCCAGTTTTTCCATCATTTATCCCAGTTTTTAGCACTAATTCTACAATTTGGTTCATTTCATTTTTGGGACAAACTTACAACAGTATTCGACAATATTCTGCAGTTTTCAAAGCTTTTTTTGTTTCCTGCTTCATTTGGGAGGTAATCACACAATGGAATGAATATATACTGACGATAGTAATATTCGGGTGATATCAAATTTTAATTTTCTGGCTCAGCCGTTTTGTAACTATTTGTAAACATATTTATTCGTTTATATTATTCACCAAATCTGCAACAACGCGAAATAATTTTCGAAATTTTGAAATACAATCTGAACTATATTGTTCCACAAAATACATAAATCATCAGCCACATTGAAAGCAAAAGATTAGTCGGTGTTCTCCTCTTACCAATAAACATAATGGATATGTAAAAGAATATGAATCACAGCCAACCCAATCATGAAATAATTGTTTTTTTGTGATTTGTTTTATATACATTTTTTTATTATACTTTGTCTCCATGGTTTTGAAATTCTTTTTCAATATATATTTTAAGATTTGGAATAAGAAATATAAGAATGTAATTATAGAAGCGAATTTTTCAGTCAATTTTTTTCTCATAATTTTCTTAACGTTCTTTCTCGAAGATTTCCGATTCAAGATTACATATTTCATTTTGTAGAATATTTTGTCGTTTACTAGACATGCGAAAATAACAAATTATATCTTTATATAGTATCGAATATTCTGCTTACATTTGGAATCGAACGTGCGTCACAAACAGCTAAATTTTACAAAAGATTTGCAAAATTGTCGCAAAGAGTTTCAGGATATTCTGCTATTACATTGACGGCGTATCCTTGCCATTTACCACTCACTGGTGCAGCTCCATTTCATTCTTAACCTCACAAAATCGCTAAATTTAGTACATCCGTTGTCGCATTATTTGTAACGGCTATACACGGCTATACAATCACTGAAACTTGCAAAAGTGTTTCCTGCCAGCAATTTGTTTCCTCTAAGCTGGAATTTAAATTGTTTCCATGCAAATCGACTTACCTCTACACCCTCAGCGTAGAAGCTTAACTCGAACATCCAGATGCATTAAACTTGTGGCGCTACAACATCACATACTTTCTCTTTTTATTTCTAAATTTGAAATTTTCCAAAATCAGAGAGCTCAACCAAAATTACACCTGTGTCATTATTTTAGTTTCCTTGTACTATCCCAGAAAAACAACTGAAGAAAAAATAGGATAGGTTTTTGAGAACATATATTATTTTTTTAATTGCCTTAATTCCAAGCACAAATTTTCGATTTTAAAAAAATGTACAAGAACTTTTTTAAAGAGCTGAGTTTATAGAATAGCTTTTTTGAGGAAAGAATCTCAAACTTCACTTTTCTAATTTTGAAATTTTAAATTTTTGCAATTTTGAAAAATACAGAGAATTTGCTAGAAACGAATCTAGCACCAATTTTTCCTTTAAAAAAAAAATTTAAAAAAAAATTTTTTAAAAAAAAAAAGAATCTTTTGAAAAATTCTACGATCTTATTTCAAGATCTGTCTTTAAAAATGCAGATTTTATTAAGGAAAAATCTCTATCTTCAATATTAAAGTTGTAGGAAGACGACGAAAAAATAAAAAAAATAAACTTACGCATTTTCAAAAAATCAGGGATTTCAACATTACAATAAATCTTCACATATTTTAATCTTAATAATTACACTAAATCTCCATTTAAATTACACTAAATTCCCAATTTTTTTCCATAAACTAAACATGAATTTATTTAAAGAAAAGTCTTGGATAAACAAATTTCATTATGTACTCTATTCTTTGAGTCAATATTTCAGTTTTAGGAAGACACTCCTATATTTTTAACTTTTACAATTTAAAAAAAATTAACGAAAATGAGCCCTGCGTTATCCGAGGAAAAATCTTTAAGCACAAACATTGGAGGCTTTGTTTTAGAAAATATTGAAAATATGGTTGAGACTTCGTGAAAGAAATGAAATATCCGTTTCACATTCACGCCTGTACAGGTCAGCGAAATTTGGCGTGGTTGACTTCTCATATCACCACATATCACATAGAACAATCATTTCGTCCATAATCATTCATCTCTCACCATCATTCACATCTCGTGATCACCCCGATCATCGTCCATCCAGTGTGAAGTGATGGGAAACCGCGGGTGAGATCATTTCGGAAAGGAGAAAGCATGATAGTGTAAACTTCCTCCGTTATCAACACTCGCTGACTCAGTATAGTTCTCATCAGCATTATCAGTAGAATCATTTGCGAACGCAATGGGCTCCATCGTGGTTCTACCGTCCCCCCAGAAGCAGATGCCACTTATTCACAAATATAGTTTTTACTAATTTTCTATAGAAAGAAAAATCATTAAAAAAATTAAATTAAACACGTACTTTAATAATAATAACAACAGTAATAATAATAATGGTGATAATAATAATAATAATAATAATAATAATAATAATAATAATAATCAGAAGAAGATGGAGGAGAAGGAAAACGAGAAGGAGAAGAAGTGAATAGTTAATAACTGTAAATCAACAAATAAAAATGAATTTGAAATTTGGCATAAATGACCAATTCCTTATAAGAATATATAAAGTCACCTTCCCACTAGCCTCACATAGAAAAATGCTGTTTCCGGGACATATAATAATAATAATAATAATAATAATAATAATAATAATAATAATAATAATAATAATAGGCAAACATTAAAACCAGCTCATCTTTACCACATAAAACCCTCAATTAAAAGTATATTTCATTAGTCATACAAATTCTCCTTGTCCTTCTAATTTCGGTTTGTCCGAAACTAGGTTGGATGATGTGAAACTGAAGCTGAAACTTTACAGTTCTGCTCTGCATTTCAGGTGACCGTAAATAGCTGGGACGTTTTGTTTTTGCATCGCCTGTACAGGTCAACCGCATCGGCCTGTAGTTCATTACCAACTGGTCGCTCGTATCGACTCCCACACAATCGCGGTGGGCGGTGGCGTGGCATGCATGCAGCAGGAGTTGCTGTTTTTACAGGCAAAACATGCATTCATTCAACCTTCAAGTCGATATATCCACGGATAAAATGTCCATTATAATGTTTTGAAACTTATTATTCGCTTTGCAAATGCAAAATGAGCTGCAGCCGTAATTTCGCTCCTAATTCTGACTCAAACACCACAAATACATTCTTTGTAAAATCAAAGACATATATTTGTTGTCATTGTTGATTTTCGGTACCTTAATAAAATTCTACATATATTAAGATCTTGCCCTGATATTTCAATTACAAAACTGAGAGTGGGATCTATCCAACATTACCAGATATATGAGTTTTATTAAAACATTGCAATTTCGAAAAAAACTGAAAAAAAAACTAATTAGAGCATACAGGGTCTTTAGCATTGCAGATATGTATTATTTTATTAATTCAATCTATTCTTCAACATTTAATCCTTCAATGATTTTTGTATTAAGGTTTTTCAAAATATTAGAGTTTCGGCGTAATTTTGAGTGTGATTGTAACAATTTTCCACAAGTATGAAGACAAACGTGTCTCAAAAATGGCTCGATTTTTTTCTTTCGGACGGTTTGTGAAGACACTATGAATACTTTAACACCATACTCTGAATTTTGAAGCGCAAGTAACATTTTCATTGAAACTTCGGAAGATTCAAATGTTCCAGATATTTGTTTATTTTTATGAACGCATCTAACACTAATTTCTCTGACAATCTAGTGGTCTAGTAAACGCCTGAAGCTTATTAGACTGCTTTGGGTTTACAAGGGGGTTTTCTGGTCCCATAGTGAGCGCTTAGCTTTCCGCCTTCACCTCAGACATCCCCCTCCCCTGGAGAGCTAAGAGCTCAAACACGTCGCCAAATTGGCATAATCAGAACGCAATGCAGTGGAAAATTTTATTTAATGGAGGTACAAATGTGACTTTTTTCCTGATATTTAGGCGACGCCTTATTCATAGATGTTGGGCAGGTTATGTTCTGCCTCCGATTTCCGCCAAACGACTTACACTTCCGACAGCGTTGGAAGGAGATTTCATGTACCTGCCGAGCATCTGTGCATATAGGGTTGCCTGAGGGCAAATACCAATGAATACAGTGAATCTTCTTTTAAAGACTACCTCTATTAAACGATCACTCCTCTGAACGCCAGATTTTTCTAGGAACAGAAACCCGTATATTGTACGCAAATTATACCTCTGTGAATAGTCCACCCGTCTCCCCGACCACCACCTTTAAAAGAAATTTTATTAGTTAACCCCTTTTAACAGATCACTTTCAGAGAAATTGTAGGCATACAGTACAACAAATTTTCCGTACTTAAAATGAAAATTGCTAACATTTCCTTTGGCGTGTCCTGTGCCTCGGTTTTATTCTCCCGGAAATCGGAGGACGGAGAGATTTTGGGAATCAAGTAAGAAGCTGTGACCACTGTATTGTGTCATGGATGCTCTCGCCTTTTCAGTTTCATTTATTGTAATGAGCGGGCAGGTATGAAAGTGACTTAACATTTAATTCTTGGAATTAACAGACCTTCTTGCCTTACTTTCCTGAAAGACCGTCTGTGCGGTAGAATATGAATATCAGAAATCAGGGTTATCAACTTGCCAATGTCACGGAGTGATTGGATGCGATCGGGTTCTGTGCTCGGCGTTCGCCTGAGACCATTCACTGATATTTTTTAATTGTGTGAAGAAAACCGAGAAAAGCAAGATTTTGATCACCTTTTTTGATATGACGTATGTACCATGCATACCGAAATGACCGAGTCGTCACAAGTATATGAAAGTTCATTGCTTGTAAACAAATATTGGGGTTACTAAAACTCCAACTGTTGCTGTGCCTGAAGAGAAGAATTTTTTAAAAACGCATTGAAAAAGAGTGAATAATTTTAAAAAGGCATTTATGTTAAAAGGGCAAAATAAAAGTTCAAAACCTTTTATTTTTCATAATTCGTGCTCATATACTAATCAATTTTAGTAAAAATCCAATAGAAAATGCACCATCCTCGACACCCGATGTCTGGTAATAATGGACCAATTTTTGTGGTTTAAAACATGAACATCGACACATGATATTTGCCCCTGATTTCTAGGCAACCCATCATGCGTTGGTGTCTGGCAAACTAATTATTATTTTGGTCCTCCTAAGCGCTTTCCAAACTTTGTAACATTTATTCTGAGGCACTTGAATCCATGTACACACACTAGATAATAATGTTGAACTCTGACGGGATCCACTTGTGTTATAAAATTCAAATGCATTGGAATGTTATCGTATTTGGTATCTCGCGTTGCATCCTTGAGGTCGAGAAAGCTTCGGTTTGCCTGAAATTCTACGCCAAAAAGAGACTGCCGCCTGAAGCTGTGGTTCAGCCACTCCGTACGCTATACGCTTTTAAATATCGTTTCCAATTGTGTGATTTTTACTTTTATGCCAATCAACATTTATGTTGTCAGTGCAAACTGACTGTAACTTAGGAGACACAGTTTTCACATGAGTTTGCACACTTTTATGTAGCAAATGTCAGGATATTATACTCAGTGCTCTACTAGAACATTTGAATTGAATTGAATTTGCCTTATTTTACGTGGCGAGACTCAGGCCACGAGGCCTGCTCTTCCGTCTGACCACGCAAATTTCGTTACACTCCTTTCACCAATCATGGGAGAAAGAAGGTAATACTTGGGCGACGAAACAGGCGATTTGAATTTAGCTCAGAGGCGTCATTTAGGCTTGAGGATCTTTTACATGCAGTAAATGTACTAACATGGGACAGCCGGCTTTACTTCCCCTCCGAAGGAAGGCGTACGAAGGATTTTTTCGCCCTTAAAAATCCACGGCTTCAATCGGGTTTGAACCCGCAAACTTGAGTATAGCAGTCCGATACGCTAACCGCTACACCATCGCCGCCGCGTTTGGATTCTAATTGCGGTAATCAACTCTATTATGTCTATTTATACTAACGGGCAGTTGATATTCGACTTTATCTGTGCACATGACATACTGTTCTAACTGTAGACCATCGTCTAAATTGGCGAATCATTCTTCAGTAAACTGCTCGTGGGAATCAGAATCATCTTAATTCTATGCAACGTTGAGCCTCGAATGATTCAATTTCCTGTATTTGTGAATTCGCCAAAATCATGATCTTGGAATTGACAGTGTTACGAACACGCGGCGTATGGATTTCGATTTGTGGAGTACCAACACTAATACTTGTGCAGCTGCTCTTTCTTCTCGGTTAGTATTCCCTTCTTTGGCCCCTTGCACGGGTAATCCAGAACTTTGTCTGTTGCACGGAAGTGTTTAAAAGCACAATGCAGTGCATTGTCTAAACGCATACGATGAACTTCCTGAACGGTATCCGATTGATTGATTATTTCGTGTTTACTGCCATGGTCATTAGTATTATGAGCATAGTGCATATTTTATCACAATGGATGGCGATATTTGGGGCCGACCTACACGTCTAAGTATGAGATCATCCCCATTCAGGTATCTCCAAACAGCGGGGCACCACCCTACCGGGACAATCTCTAACATCTCGAATGATCTCCCGTGTGGTATGTGTGGTAGTCTAGAGCATGAAAGAGTAAGGAAGGAGACGAAGATAAAACAAGGAACAGGGAAGAAAATTGGTGCGGGGTCCGTTGCTCATTTACTTCCGGCATTCGCCTGGTATTGATCGAAGAAACCTCGGAAAACTACTGATCAGAGTAGTCGGCCGCTAGAATTCGCTTCCAGACAGCGGCTGAAGTCGAACTACATGAGTAGCTAATCTAGAAAACCCTGTCACTGTCGGAATTCCTGTCAAATGCACTGTAGTGACATCAGTTGAAACTCTGGTCTACCTCAGCCGGTGGTAGTGAAGTATGCACAGTTTGTAAGTGCGAGTAGGCGTACGCATCAAATTGTTCCAGAATAATTCTACTCATCGCCCTCCCAGAAGCTGAACATTTTATAATACTGTAATAAAACATTTCTGCTACATTTTACAAGTTAAACTCTTCAAACAATGCATTTCCGCTTGAAGTTATAGCGCTCAAATATACAGTCTAATAACTCCTATATTAAACTGTATTCTTTATAAATCTACCACTTGATGCTTACCTTAAATATATTAAATAAATATATACTATGAAAATTTTTGTTATCAAAATAATTTTGATTGTCTCAAATAGGAGTAGAAGATATTCATCATCCTGGAGGCAAAAAGTGCCTTGTTGTTGCCCTTAGGACATTGAATTCCCGGTTCTTCATCTTTGTATAGTCTGCGAAGTGTAGATCTTTTTGTAGTTTTCATTCTAAGTCTCTCTATAGGGAAATAAGGTATTGGAATGGAAGAAAGAAAATTAAGTTTTTTATTCGAAAGGAAACCAGAGTCTATCCCGTTTCTCATTATTTGTGGTATTGATTACTTGAAATTGTAGAGAAATTTCAAAATGTTTAAGTCATTATAAAATGACAAAATGACTGCTGCAAAAGCTTTATTTCAGTTTCTTATGGTACAAAAGAAACGTTATTCAGTACATACATAGTTAACTTGCATTATTATTAGCTGGGCATGGTTATTCGTGTAAAGGTTTCCTGAATACTAAAACAGAGACACAGTTTTGCTGCGGAATGGTTGCGCTACATGTACGTGTAGGCAATACCGTTTACACTGTAACTACGAGCACATCACCTTCTTTTACAAACACGCATCAAGTCATCAAATAACTAGTTTCAATGCTCGAGGATGCTCGTGAGAACAAGGGGAGGACGAAAGCAAGTTTTTTGGCGAAAACAAAAGCCTTAATTTAGACTAGAAGATTGTGATTTGGAATTGTTCAAATAACCAAATTCTCTACGCCGGCCTAAATAGCCGAGTAAGGTTGAAGGGCCATAGCTGTCTTGTGCCTGAAGGGTCGCGGGTTCGAATCCCGCCCGGGAAATAGATGTTCGTGTATGTCCGTGTACAGTATGCAAATTCCTCTACCGTTACCTCCAAAGTTCCAAAACCAATGGTAGTGACAGTAGTCGATTTATGACCTAGTAGTTGAAAAGCAACATTGAAAAATTCCCTACCTATAAATAATATATTGTCGGCGTATAAATAATACTTGAAGACGAATTGAATTTAAAAACAGCATAATTTCATTTTAACAGCGAAAAAATGATAATAAAACATATTATACAATTTAAAATCTAAACATATGAGTGACGTAATTTTGGAAAAATATCTCCCAAGAGATGTACTATAATCTACATCTCAGATACGCAACAGAATGACAGTATGCTTCTCAATAACTTGGACAACAGCATCTCTTCGCTTCCACCAACAATTCGACTCATCAGTGCAATCTACCCACAGTCTTGTTCAAATATTTCGCAGAGTCCAGCTGCAGCAAACGCAATCTACATGGAGGATCGTGTGCAGTAGAATGTGTTGCAGCAAAGATAAACGTGACCAGCATCCACCAAGCCATATTGCATTGTTCACCAAATGAAGCCACGCGTTTTGTGATGTTTCGGAGATGTGGATTTCGATGCTTTTTTGGGTCGTAAAATGATTTAACATTGTTCTTTTTCAGACAACTAGTAATTAGTGAAAACAGCTCAAAGAGAAGTCGGATTGCATTATCAAGAAATAATTTTCTTAAACGTAAACATTTTAGGCTGATCTCTTATCAACGTTTTGTTCAGAGCAATTGAACAGAGTATTGTGCGCATGTCCAAAGCAACTGCGCGAATCAATTTCCCTTTTGTCTGCGTGGGTACGCAGCGAAATGTGTGACAGCAAATGAGAAGCTTGTTTCTGTAAAAGGCACGGTTTTTGAAAAAAAATCAATAGAAGAAAAAATGACGTTATCTAAGGTACATTATTAGATGTAGATCATTGTTTGTTATTTATAGATCACAATCCATCAGAGAGATGATATCCATCATGTTCCATTCATTAACAGTAACAGTTATAACTGATCTCATAAGTACATGAATGCTGTTTCAGAAGCAAATATTTCTATTGGCATTTCTTTTTGATTTGGAATGAAGCAGGCCAGTAGTTTAGATCGCGTTTATGTATAAAATCTTCTAAATGCAAATGCATTTCATCACATACCCTTTAATAAAAGCGTTGCTGACAACATGCTTGCTCCATAAAACAAAGATGAATTTCGGTAAAATAAAGTCAAATTTTGTGAAACATAATTAGAGAGTCATTGGTAAAAAATAATCAAGTTTGAAGTTGTGTCAATGTATCTAAATTTATCGTACAAAGTAATGCAATAAATCACCTTATGTGTTTTGACCTGCTCGTACGCTCTGTTTCATGTTCTCTGCTATGAGATGATAAACTCAATGGGTTTCAGCCTCTGGTTAATTTGAAACAAGTGCAGTTAAGATAATTTGGTCAAAACACGTTTAAATACTAAACATTAATCAATACTAGCGGTTACCCATCAACAATGACGAGGAATCAAACTCCTTACTCATAATTCATTATAATGAATAGTAGAACACAATTTAATTAATTTCTAATTTCTACTAATTTTAAGATTTTTCCATTTCAAACTTTCATTTAATGTCAATAATACATTCTAAACGCTCAAAAATCGTTGAAGTGATGGATTGGTATGTCCCGCTTCTTTGATGGCTGCCCACCAGACTTTGTTTTGCGTGCCGAAGTTCCTGTGACACCACGAAAGACCTTTCACGTGCTTATTTTAAATTATGACAGTAGACATAAGGGGCAATTGCACCATGTTTTCTTTCTGTAGCCCGAAAGAAATTCTCTTTTTGTATTTAATCTTCTTGATCGATCGTTGTAAGCCTTACAAGGGCTTAAACGGTTTGCATGTGCTTCCCGAACCGTATTTCCACTGTATTTTAAAACTGCTCGAGTGTAGCTTATGATAATCTCCCACTGAAAACGTTATTTATTAACACTATTATTTCATATACCAAAATTTCGAACTCTAATTTTCTTATTAGAAAACAATATATTTGTAGATTTTGTGAAGTACGAATGTTTATGTATGTGTATTGGAAAATCATGGTACTATTGCTACCTAGCAAAAGCTCAAATCCTACAGTAACATATCATTAATATTTTATGTAATCTTAATGTCTTCTTAATAATAGTATCGCCTTCAATGGAATACTTGTTGTCATTCACATAAAAAATAACTAGTAATGAGAACACCAAAAGTGATGAATCATTTTTTATACATTTGTTGCGTCAACTCACGTCGCAACGCGTCTCCTAACCCCTTCTTGGGTGTTGAGCGCTATTGGAGTGGAAAGTAACTTCGTTACTTTCTATATATAATCTGGAGTAATCCTCCGTTACTGTACATATTTATATATTTCTATCGTCTCGTCGCAGTCTGTTGTGAAGAGGACCGCCAGGTAGCATCTCCACGTACGCGCCTCCCACCGCCCGCTCCTGCGTCACTACCCAGCGGCCAGAATTGGGAAGGAATAAGGACAGGGGTAGGGTGTAGGCCACTTCACAGAGGTTGGACAAGCCCATGTGAAGCAGCCAAACTCGTTTTGTTGGAACAAATTTCACATGAGATTCGACGGGAATCGAACTCATTTCCTTTGCTTTTGGATTTGTATGCTTTTAGATGTCAGCACTAACCTTTTATTATATTTCACCCATCTATTACACCAAATGGAAAGGGTTTTGTCTACAGTTTCTAAATGTTTATATACCCATGAACTGAGTGAATTTCCTCCAAACTTTTCAAATGATATCCGTATAATCCAAAACTCCTTGGTGAAAGGCGAGCGACTTTGCTATGGTCCACGATATGGCCAGCGAGATTATGCTACAAAATATAAGTACTAGGGAAACTGACTTTAATTTACTTTTCAATTAACGACAAATTTTGAGAAGCCATTGTTTTACACGTCATATATAAATTTAATTACATTCATCAAGAATACAAAAAGTTTTATTTTATTAAAATAACACTTCATTACGTATCGTTGAAACCAATTTTCTTGAACGGATATTTACAAGAACACCTTCATCACAGTATAGTTAATGGAATATGTCCACTAGACTCTGAATTTCGTAGTAGCTTCCTGAAAAAATGGAAGCATATTGGTGATTGGTTAAGGCTGGCAATTTCTGCGGCCACGTGCGGCCACCTCATCCACGGGCTGTCATCGGCGCGGCCAGGGGAGGGGCGAGACACACGCACGTCGCCCGCGCGGCCCTGCGAGGCTGAGATTCGCGTTGCGGCGTGCGTCCCTTGCCCCCCTCTCCCCTCCCCCGCGGCCCCGCCCCCGCATCCGCAAGATACGTCGCCAGCGTCAGGTCGGCGGTCTCCGGCGACAGTATAATGAAGGCGACAGTGACGGTGATTGGCGGGTGCATCCGCCGCGCCGGAAACGGCGAGAAAGGGCGCGCTCCCCCTGCCGATAAGCACCCTCCCCCGCCCCGCCCCCCCGCGCGTCATGCCACACTCCGCTCACGCCTCGCGCACGCCGGGTCGCTGTCTCACCCTTCTCCCCTTGCGGCCCGCCTCGCCCCGCCCCACCCCCGCAGAACCCTTCACCCCTTCGTGTACCGTACACGCCCTGCCGCGGCCTCGCACAACACAGTCCGTGCGCCTCTTCACCCTTCTCTCTCGCGACAGACCCTGCTCCCCCCCACATCTTGAACCGGGTGAGTTCAGCTCAGTGCCAGCATTGCCGCTGTCTGTACCGATTCCGACCACTGGTCGAATTCGACTAGGACGAATTCAGCCGCTATCTGTCCGGCTGCTCTGATTGGCAGGTTTCCCAAATTTCTACTATCAACACCAGGCGAATGTCAGAGTAGTACGCTAACAAACGAACCACCAGCTGCTGCGATCTTTGCTTCCTCCTCCTTGCCCTATCTCCTTACACACACTTAATACCACACTACCAAACATGTCGGGAGCTTAGATCTTGTGCCGATTGGAGTGATGCCCCGCTGGTGGAGATACCTGGAGCAAAATAATCACCTGCAAGCCTGCGTGTATGTCGGGGCCGGATCTCTCCAACCAGCAGTGAAAGAACACAGCTACATACAGCAAAAAACATTCACTACACTAACAGATTAATGATCATAGCAGTTGAAGTACCCGCACACATAGGCACAAACTTCAGGATTGAGGTTGTGAAAACATCATGTATGAGGTTGTGAAAATCATGTTTACTTAGTCACAAGGGACGAAGAGGGGTTTACGTGTGGTTTGGGTTCGGTCTGGGGTTACGAGTGGCTGCAACGTAGGTTGAAATACTTAAATGGCAATGGTATTGTGTGCTTTGCAGTGAGGAAGAAGATTAGATCCACATCCTCTTAAATTGATGTGCCAACAAAGCACGAACAGGCAAATGCGATAGTCGTGAACATGAACGAATGGGGCACTATTACTTCCGGTATAAAGACGTTAGGACATAAGAGATAATAGGTCTCACTTTTCGGAAAAACTAGGAAATTTAATAACATTAACTAAAAATAATAATTTCAATTGTGCGCAGAAATTGAAAGAAAATACTCCTAAAAAGTGAAATGTGTTTATAGATTCATCAGGTGCTCAAGAGCTCGGGAAATACCGACAAAAGAAATTTACGATTTTGCCTGAACAATACAAATATTTGATCTGTTTTTCCGCGCACACCGACTGAATTCGCTGTGAGACACTGCTTGCATCACAGATGGAGTCGTGCAGGAGAAGACTCCAAGTAAAAGGCTGGTCGTTATTAATTTTTTTGTTCTTAACGAATATTTGCTAATCACTCTATAATATTGATGGTATGTAAAGAACAGTTGTACTGTTCATATACTACGCTAGGTTATTGCAGTATTCGTGAAGAGTGTTTTGTTAGAATATTTAATGTATTGCAGTGTTAAACAAAAGTATTCTATTTGTTGTTCTTGAACAGTGAAAATGATAGTTTTCGGAAAACCAATTTATTTCGATTTTTGCAACAGCATTTTTGCTGCCGCAGCTCATTATAATTATGAAAATAAGATAATATCGTTCTGTATTTTTAATGAACTAAAATGTACGAAAATGAAAGTCTCTCCTAATATTACAAATATGAAACATTATTTCATATTGTTCATTTTTAACTTTTTTTATTCTTAAAGTACTACAGGAAATGAATAGTATAGAAAAAATTAATGTTTGAATTACTTTCATGATGTGTGAAACATACAAAGAATAAACAAAACTAGTGGCATTAGAAGGAGAAGCACTCCGCGTTGTATTCGAGATTGCTACCCACAGCCTACCAAATCATTTCTCGGCGACTACTGAGAATACTTGCTGGGTCGTACGTTGGTGTGAAATTTTTACTATTTTTTTACTTTCTCGTATAGTACGTATATACGGATGTCATATACGGAGTATAGAGAAGGTTATGTAATGCTGCGGAAAATCGATTGCGAGATTTCAACGGAAATAGACGTTTTGGGGTCCCCTGATACCGAAAAAGTGTTTTTTAAAACGTCCGCCCGTCTGTCTGTGAACATTACTAGCGCCTGAGCCACACTAACGATCTCTTCCAAATTGAAGAAACCCCTGTTCTATCCGGTTGAAGATTTGAAATTTTGAAAAACATTCTTTAAAATTTGGAGGTACTTTATATGATTCCCCCGGACATAATCAATTTTTTCAAAAACGGCTTCAATTTTTTTCTTTAATCTTTTATAAGAATAGAGTAAAGGTGGCATAGGTCCGATTTTCTGTTCAGTTCACTCTGAATTTTCAAAAATTGCAAAAGTGAATTTTTTCGGCCATTTCCTTCAATAATAAAGGGTATAGCCGAATAAGGCGGTGAAAAGGGCAACTAAACCAAATCGATAATCGCGATGCTCATGATGAGTGAATATATGAAAGTGAATATAAAATGTAGATTCCCCAAAAAATCAGCCTCCTAGGGCAATCTGTTGTGGAGATACGAGAAAAGTGTTTTGGATGTTTTATTTTTGTCAGTTTCTAATGCGTGTATAGGGCTGAAATAAATTGCAGGGACGGGGAAGCATTGTTGATTATGAAGGTGTTCTTGTCAACCAATTTTGATGCCATTCAAATAGAAAAGCAATAATTTTTGAAAATGATTTTCGAGGTGATAACGTTGAAGTACTGTCTTAATTTTTCACCTAAAATGGGTCTTATAACATTCTATAACATATATTTTTAAACAATGGGGACGGTAGTGAAAAAAATCCAATCACATTTAGGCGCGAATTTCAAATTTTTAAACTGAAAAAATTGGTTTTAATTTTTTTCACTACCGTTCACATTGTTTAAAAATCTGAAAAAATATGTTATAGAATGTTATAAGACCCATTTGAGGGGGAAAATTGAGACCAACGTTATCACGTTCAAAATTAATTTCCAAAAAAAATTACTATATGAATTTTGCGTCAGAATTGGTTCACAAAAATGCTTTCAAATTCAACAATGGTTTCCCGTCTTCAATTTTTTTCAGTCTCATACACGCAATAGAAGCTGGGGAAAAACAAAACATCCAAAAAATATTCTCGTTGTGTCTCCCCACTAGATTGCCTTAGGAGGCTGATTTTTTGGGAATCTGCGTCATTTCATATTCTCTTTCATATGAGCATCGTGATTATCGATTTGGTTAGGAGGCACCCTTTAAAGATACAGATTTATTCTTCAAACGTAATTTGTTCCCCTTAAATAGTTCTTTCATTAAGGTTATGCAAACTTTTTTGAAAATTTGAGTTGTTTTCGTGCAATAGTACGTGAAATACTTGCAATTTTAAAATATAACAAAAACAGGATTTTATTAAAAGAAGGCTCTAATTTTTTCTTTTAATTTTTAGTAGGAGAAGTACCAAATGCATCCTATCTGATGGCATAAATGCCATATTGTTCTATTCTTTTTTTTAAACAAACATGTAATATTTTTACTTTTGTCTCACGTCGGTAATATTTACATTAGAGACTATTTATTTACATTATTATATTTATGTGCACATGTGCTTTAAATAATGTCATATAAACTTTTTCGATAACTCAACAGCTTTCTGTAAAAATGAGCTCAAAATTCCGCATTTTCAGAAACGCTCAAACGCCATTTTCTCAGAAATGGCTCCAAATATTTTCTTCAAATTTTCCAATGAGTAGTGCTACTTGAAATGTTTAATTTGACGTAATGTGACGTAAAGTGTAAAGACATTTTGGTGTATTCTCAAATGACGTTTTTCGAAAACTCCATAGATACCTGTGAAAAAGAGCATCAAATTTCGTATTTATAGTAATGCGTAATCGTCATTTTCTTAAAAACGGCTTCAAAATTTTCAATGAAAACTTTTATTTTGGATGAGATTTTACTCTTCTTGCGGTTCTACTATTAAGAAACCGAAAAGTTGAGAAAATGTCAAAAAAATATACTTTTGGTGACGAGAGATGGCAGCTGGCCAGAAAATGGAGCAAGACCTTAAAAGCCAGTCCTCACCAAGGAAATTAGAAAAATTTGCTTCCCGAAAGTCTGTGCCATTCTGTAGTACCTCTAGTTTTTTGTTGTTGTTTTTTTTTTGCGAAAAGAGTTGTCATTAGACCTTATGACAATCCATACAGAAAATACGCTTTATGACTACCTTGTTGCCGAGTTTTGTTTAATTCGGTGTTTCTGGATGCCTCAAATTATTCGATTTCTCCACTAAGGGAAAAGTACATTTGTAACAATTTCATCATTTGCAATTTGTTCCGGGAGAAACAGTAGAAACATTTTATTTATTATTATTATTATTATTATTATTATTATTATTATTATTATTATTATTATTATTATTAAGAATATATATTTTTAGAGGTGTAATAACGTGAACCAGGAACCGTGGTCGCGGAGTAAATTGGAAGTTCTGAAGTGAAATCAAATAATTCTGAAGAGAAAAATTCCGAACCTTCTGTATCAGTACAAAAATAGAGGCAGATATACAGAATTAATTTTTGATTGATAACTTTCTTTTCAAAAAATAACTGACACAGTCACTATAGTACAATGAAACGATTTTCGTTAACCATGAGTGTTTGAAAAAAGCAGAACTGTGAATTAATGTGGACATAATTACTCTTCACTAACTTCTTGACTAAAATATTCTCTTTCCTTTAGTGCAAATTTTCCTTCCTTCCGAATCATATTTGCAAGAATATTGTAATGAACCCATATCTAGGGATAACTTATACTGATTGCTTTTTTTTACAAATTAGCCCATTTATATAAAATATGAAACGTGAACGGGTTTCAAGTTGATCAATTGAGAGCTACAGATAGAGTAAAACAACATAGCCTGGAGTAATTAATTATTGATGTAAAACGAAAGACAAATGAGTTGGTTAAACAAGTTTTACTCTTTGTTACCATTTGTTTTCAGAATCCGTTTGAAACAATGAAAATCACGATCCAGGTGAGAGAAGCTACATTCAGAGAGATATTTATTAAGATTTCTTTTGACTTATAATACGAAATCAATAGCCACGAATTGAATTAAAATTTTGAAAATTAATTTGATAATTTAATATAAAAATATTTGACATTTAAGTGAATCACAGAATTAAATGAAGACAACTGAAATAAATGTACATGAGCAATAAATAACAAACTTAGTTTGATTCAACTTAACGACGTTCACGGATATCTACGCGCGAAGGCAGGCTGAATTAGCAATGTTTTAGTGCCTATATGACATGCTATCATATAGACATTAATTATAAGCACTTCCATTGCCTTTTCACGGCTATACCGCTGTATTCCGAAACATTTCACAGTGATTTCGTCCCGAAAGTTTATAGTAACACAATTTTACTAGTGTTTTTATGGCACCTAAGCAGTAAGAAATATTTTCTGAGTGCATACAGTACTTCGTTATTTACTGATAACGCAAAGACCCCAACGACTAGCATTCAAATTGTCACACATAGGTATTGAATAGAACGAGTCTCAAGTTTAATTTCCCTACGCAATTGCGAAAAGCCTACAGAGAAAATTAATTATTTGAGAGGAGAACCTTCAGGAGCAGTATAGTAATCTAGTAGAATCATCTACGACGACAGCTATTAATAGGGAATAACAGGGCAACAATATTGGTCGTTGTTTCATTTCTACCCTCGCTCATTTCACTCTCTTACATTCCCCGAAGGGATTCCAACCCCTCTGGTTTTAAGATCGCCATACCAACCCTTCCTTTTGGCAATGACACGAGTTTCTAACAAAGCTGTTATTTTAGAAAGACCTGCTATAGCAGTACGGTTACAGACAGGTCAAAGAATTTAGGATATCCGTGCACTCACATTAAGCCCTGCTCTCTGATACAACTATTTTCAGAACTTTATTGATACAAGCCTGCTTGTTTTACCATATTCCCTAAAATCCCCCCTTATCAGTGAAGTGAGACGCTCTTGCTTCCAACGCCCTCCTCGTGGCCGACGGGGATTTGTAATTCTCCTCAACAAAGGAGAGTGACTGGGAAACAGGGGCTTAACTGTAATGGCATGACCACTAACAACCCATACCCTGAAAATACATAAAGAATTCCTTAAGTGTCATGTGCACTTATCTTTTCAGAGCTGCTTCAGGTTATGTCCCGATGGTCCAGATGGTTTAGATGCACTTTGGGTAAATACGCGGTGTTACCATTCCATACTATAACTCGCTAGAGGGTGTATCCGTTAGTCTCGCGAGACGAAAAGCCAGCACATGTGGGATTCAGGGACAATCCAATAAGTCGCTTAAAGCTTAAAAATACAGGCAATAAATGGGAATACAAACGTTCTCACATTCATTGTTAGTTGATATTTAAGACGCGAAGACATTATAGCATTCTGTCAAGAAGGCATGTAAAATATGTTTTGTCGGAAAATATGTAAATGCGAGGAAAATGTGAATCTTAGAAGTTTTGATTTAGGAAAAAATATAGTAAACTTAGTTTTTGAAATGAAACATTAGTACAAAGCAAAACGTAAATGTTTATTCTTTTGATACTTAAAACAATTAATTTTACTGAATTTATCTGTTAGAAATATTATAAACAGATTCAGAATCAATTACTTTTATCTTGATTAGCTTTTCGTACAACATTCCTCGACAGATCAAATGCTGTCCCTTGCGTCTCCGCTTTTAAATGCAACTTTTGTGTCCCTTCTTATCAAAGTCATATAAAGACTAGTACTCTTTTTAATTTTTAAAAAGATATAAATAATAAAACTTAGACAAACCAATTAGATTCGTCACTGGTTTTTATCCACCCAGACCTGGAGGACTGTCCTTATAAATCACCCTATTTGACCCGTTCCATCGAGCGTGTTCTCTTGCATACACGTACGAGATGCCTTTAAACGGCCTGCCGTGTTGGTTTTGGCTAATTGAAAAGGCCACGAGCGGTATTGACTTTAGAAATTAGTTCTCGACCCAGCCGCTTCGTCCCGTAACCGTTCGAGGTCTCGGGTTCTCATTACGGGCCAGACCCGTGCCTTCGGGTGGGTTCGGCTGCGATCGGAACTGCTGACACGGCGGAAGGACTCTGCTGATTTGGTGGAACCAATAGACCGGTGTCTGTACACAATCGGATCCTATAGCCTGTGTTTCGTGTTAACAGTGCTTTGGACAATGCAAAGTAGGTAGAAAGACCTATCTCACGTATGGACGCGACAAATTCTCTGGAGGATTTGCTGGCGCTTTTCATAGACTTATGGCAATACACCATCGCACTACAAATGTAATTTCAATGCAATTTTCAAAATTATTTTAAAATAATCCAATAGTGAAAAAAGCATTTGAAGACGGTATATAAGATATTTTCTATGGCTTTTTCCTTGTTCTATTGATAGATTGTTCGTGATTCCGGACGCGTCAACAGCTAAGGACATCACTCCCGTAAGTGCAGTACATGTTTTCATCGCAGGAGATGGCGGTCGTCTTCCCCCGCTGGATGGCGAGATCCGGCGCCGACCTACCGTCAGAAAACGAGGTTTCCCTCAACCAGGTATCACCCACATGCGGGATACCGTCCAACCCAGGACAAGCTCTGAGCTCCCCCGGGTCCCAGCATGTATGGTAATGTAGTGCATGTTATTGTAAGTGTGTGTAAAGGGTGAGGATAGAACAAAGAAGAGGAAGAAAAGATCGTGCGAGTTCCATTTGTTAGGATACTTCTCAGTGCATTCGTCTGATGTTGATCAGACAAACCGCGGAAAAATACCGATCAGAGCAGCCGGTCACTAGAGTTCTCCTCCAAACAGCGGCTAAATTCGACCTGTCTGACAAGCAAGTGCCGAAATTCTGCCACTGCCGGGACTCGAACCTAGGACCTGGCGGTCAGACGCACTGCAGTGACATCCTTTGAAACCCTGAGCCTTCTCTCTCCGTCTTTGCTCGAAGTTTCACGAAAGCTGATAGAGAGAAATGGAAAATAGACTAACGAAAGAACATAAAATATTATAACAGAATATCCATCAATTTAGAGAGGGCTATTAGATTGTCTAGTAAATAGTTTATGGCCGAAATCTAATTTGCTTCAACTGAGATAAAGCACGAAGGCTAAGAAAAATACGAATATGGCACATCGAAACGTGAAAATATTGTAGTAATTAACAATAGTCGTTTTTAGCTAACATTCAAATATCTGTATTTTACAAGTGATATATGCAGTAGTGTTTCCCTCCCAGAATGAAACAAAGTGATTTCCTCCAAGAATGAATCCACTGTCTCTTTTTAGATTTCCATCCGTCTTCAAGTAAGCTTTTTCTAGAAATAGACCCCTTTAACAAATTAATAACAATTCCTTCCATGTAACTCTCGCCTGTCCTCCGTTCTCCGCATTTGCCGTCCTTCGGGAGGGACTCAGAGCGAATCTACCGAACTCCACCCCGCTCCACCACCACGCCTCCACGCCGTGTCGCCGAGCCTCCTCCCCGCCTCCGCTCTTCGGCCGCGAGCACAGTTCGCTTTTACATTTCCGTTGCCGCCCCAACAGCCAGCACGCCCGTCGCCCGCGCCCGCCGCCAGTCTGCAGCCTCATTAACGCAACAGCGGTCATTAAAAGTCATTGGCTGCCCGCGAGAATGACTGTCCCCCACACGCGTGATTTGTGACGTCATTACCCATAGTGCCCCTGCTCGCCCTATCTATCGGCCGATAGTTTTCCGGGATCCCGCAGTCATCGGTTTAGCTGATCGCTGATGAAAAGCTGCTCCGACTACTTCGGATGCATTACGTCTACATCAGCGCGACGCTTAATGTATGAAGAGGTATGTAAAGTACACCACTGCGTCCAGCCGACGTGCGATGTGTCACCGGAAGGGATGATTAGAAAATATATCCGCTTCAGTTTGCGTTCGGCCCAGTAATGGTTAGAATTTTGTTTTAGAAGCAACATTAACACAACCATAATTTTCCTTGATTTAAAACGAACATTTTTTAAATTGTGTGATGTATTCATATTAACAAGATTTTATTAGAAATCCTTTCACATCTTTGTTTGTAAACTATAGCGTGCGTTACTGCAAATAAATCCACAAAAGAATGGCCAAAGAAGTGAATAAAAATGAAAATAATAACTACTGTTGCTTTACGTTTTTAATGTAAAATGATTATGAATAAAACATCCTGAAATAATTTTGTCTTTTGTCTCTTTCAGATTATTATCTCGCTTCGCAATTTTCACTTCTGTTCGATCTCGATTTTCGATTTGCCTTTTACTTTTCAATTGAAACGAAGGATACATCCCATTAACATTAATTGATATTATTTGTATTTGGTTCAATCATTATGTAAAGACATTCGTGATGTTTATAATAAAAGGAATGTCACATTGCATTATTATTATTATTATTATTAAATATAATAATAATAATAATAATAATAATAAATATAATAATAATTATTATTAAATAATAATAATAATAATAATAATAATAATAATAATAATAATAATAATAATAATAATAATAATAATAATAATAATAATAATAATAATAATAATAATAATAATAATAATAATAATAATAATAATAATAATTTTAAACCATCTTCAGATATAGATCAGATATATAAAATATATCTGATCAGATCCATTGAAGTCCATGCAGAGTCCTGTTCATATTCATTAATTAAACCATACTGATTGTGGAGTCATTTATTACAAACTGCCACTCCGTGTTCACCTCGTGAATACATGTTTTACGTATTGTAGATACTTATTTCCTTCAATTGTAAGTTAGACATGATAGTAACCTAAACTAAAAACATCAAGTTGCCAGTTTCATATCGTCACCAGTGACCATGTCACACGTCTGGATTGTGAGTTTACTAACTACTTATTACAACTATTTTATTATTGACATAAGGTTGATTATACAGAATGAGTCACGTAACTGTAGCACCTCCTACAGTTTTTGAACGGTTGAAGTCATTGTAATGCAGTTTTCACGGAATTGCATGACGGGAAGGGGCTAAATGATACATGTATTCATTTCTATTTGAACACTTGTATTTTCCGAGATATTGAGGTAACTTATTTTTTTCAAATGGAACTCTACATATTTTTTGTCTATCATGGCGAGCGTAAAAAGACGAATCCAGTGATGTAGTACAAATTGTTACACTTTTTTGAGTAATTTTTATTTTTTGCCACTAGTGTTTAACGGATATTTTGAACGGACAACAGTTCACCACACAAGGTCACGCAGCGCTCCCCCAGCTAATGCGCTCGGACAAGGAACGTCGAGCACAGTAAGAATCAAAATTACTAAAAAAAATGCTTATCTAACATATCAACATGTATATCATAGGATTCCCCCTTTTACGCTCGTCATGACAGACTAAAAAAGTAAGTATAGTTCCATTTGAAAAAGCAACATTAAAGTTACCTCAATATCTCGTTAAATACAAGTGATAAAATAGAAATGAATACATGTATCAATTAGCTTAATTCCCTCATGCACGTCCGTAAAATTGCATTGCAATAACTGCAACAAAACTCCTTAAGTTACACGACTCACCCTGTATAATATATATTATATATTCAAGAGTACATACCATGTGCTGTTAATAGGTTACAATCTGTGGAAAAGTATTGTACGGAAAATCTGCTTGTTGTTCCTCAAGAGAATTTAAAATTAGATGGGTCGGCGTACTTGCGTCTTGTTTCTTGATTCACTAAAACAAAATTAATGAAAAATAAATTATACAGTAATAAATAATAGAGATTGAGGAAAAAATGTTCTTAACTATCTTGAGTAATATTAATTAAAAATTAGGGTCTAATAAAATGAAAACTTAATATTTTTTTGAAAGTATTTATACAGTATCAATAAAAATTCTTATTCAAGTATATGTCTTCATGGATGAAAAATACCTATAAATATCTACTTTATTTTCAATGGAACATTGTATGTTTCGATGATGAAACCAATGTAAAAAGCTTCTTAAGTGGCATTAATGTGACATTCCAGGCTTAAGAAAAAATGTTTAACACGATAATAAAGGGGAATATTATTTAATTGTTTTGTAACAATTTTTTAGTCTTTGACTACAAAAACAAAAGAGCTTACATATTAGGCGATCATTTTATCTAAATTCATTTTAATATAAAGAGCTCTAGGTTATTTTGAACTTCAGAGTGTATGCATTAAATTGTTAGAAATTGATCATTTATTTCCGAAGGTTTACACACTTCTTTCTATAATTCGTAGGTATTAAAATTATAAAGGAGTATCATACAAATGTAGTTTTTAAAATCAGTTTGGGAACTCCGAAAAAAAAACGGTTAAAATTTGGAAAAGTGAAAATGCTAAAAGGAAACAGAACCTTTCATTTCCAACTGTTGCTACTTTTCTATTTCTCCTTAGCTCCTTTCTCGCTTAAATGTAACTTGGAAAAATGTCGTTGCGGGAAACTGAGATGGTTTATTTCTATGTAAAATAACTATTTCGAAACTCTTTCTGGGCAAATGCCAATTGTAAGATCACAATTTAATGGATACCAAGCTTTACCTTTCCAGAATTTCAACTTCCATTTTTTTAGATTTTTTTGAGAAAATATTTTACTATTCAAATACATTCATTTTTTTTTTTTTTTACATTTTAACTAATATTTCCATTAGATATTATATTCAAAATTATGAAAACATATGAATATTCACCCTTTCTGTCTGTTGGTTATCAACATGCTAAAGGGAAATTTCGACCTATTAATATTACAAAATATCTAAATTTTTAAGTATGCAATTGTCGTAATAATAGGACGATACGGGAAAAATTATTTAAAAACTTTATTTCAGTCATCTGATGGATTTTATGAGATTTCTATTTGTCTTAATTAAGGAAATCCATAGATGTGTTAGTTATGGGAAAACACATTGAACATCAGAAGCCAGGGATAGCCTGTTATCCACGATATAAATGAGACCTCAATGTCATGACGCTGCGTTGTCACGTTTTACATCGAGCGAAGAGAATGCCGTTTGCACTCTATTTACGGGGCTGTTTTCAGTTAAGCAGCGCCTGTGATGCAAACTATTCGTTCAATCAACAAATCACACGGGTCCGGGCGTCGTTTACCGGTCTTTCACACGTTCACGTGCTTTTGCATACGTAGCACGGACTTTCAATAACGATATGAACTGCGTATGACTTGATGCATTGTTAATCAATTGCCACAACCACGTGTATTAATGCATAATTAATGTAACCCTTGTTGCCAGTTCCATTATAATCGGAATAGACTCTGATGCGGCGCAAATGATACAGCAATGATAGGGCTAGCATTTATGCAGCGCGAAAACTATTTTGCATAGCGCTGAAGAATTGTCAATAAACAGTGAATATTACAAGAATATTATAATACCCATATTCACCGGTTATCTTTTAATTCTGTAGATAATGCAAACATTGAAAATTCCTACCCACATTTAAAAAAACATACAGTGAGGCCGTGAAATAGAAAAATAATTTTTAAAACATTACAATCACAGATTAAAAACTAAACTTCTGATGAGTTTTAATAAAACAATAATTACATGTTTGAACCATCAAAATAAAATTACAAAGCAAATTGATTCTGATAAGCAAATTGATTGGTAGTTGTTAGAATGTTGAACAATTTATATAATAATAATAATAATAATAATAATAATAATAATAATAATAATACAGATTTAAGACCCTTTAAATAATGAAAATTAACGTGAGGACTCCCGAAAAAATAAAAATAATTATTTACAATATACAAAGTGATACTGGATGGCAAAACATGTTAAAATGAAATTGTCGGTTTCGGATGGGATTTGGAACCATCCTCAGGAATTAAGAGATTTCAACATGTAATCACACCATGATTAACTAACTGCGTCTTAGTGAGATGCACAAGTGAAATGACGTTCGGTGTTCGAAACCAATACACCGTACTGATATTTTCAATGGTTGGCAAATATTTTCATGGTTGTGCAATGAGGCTGTAATTATAATAAAACCTACATTATTGTGATATCCGTTCGGATCCACAGTTTCTTTTAAAAGGTCACCGCAAATGGCAAGAACAGGATCAACAGTCGAACAGA
The DNA here is from genome assembly GCA_964035755.1 of Teleogryllus oceanicus. NCBI lineage: Eukaryota > Metazoa > Arthropoda > Insecta > Orthoptera > Gryllidae > Teleogryllus > Teleogryllus oceanicus. The sequence goes on along the minus strand of CAXIVR010000001.1, from coordinate 231,010,225 downwards.
GACCTGACAATATTAAGGAGAGAAATGAAAGAGATTGGATCATACTCTTCTGTTCTGCAAGAACGTTTTACAGTAAAGCACTAGTTTTACAAATACTTTCTGATGTGTTAGACCGCGAATTGTAGAAATATTTTGAACGTAAAGGAACATAACAATGACAAAACAACGTTGATGATGATCATATTAACGATGATGTTGGTGATGATAATTCATAGGAAGGGACGGAGAGTGGAACCGGTTGATATGGCTCAGTGACAACTGTTGTTGTTACAATATCTCTGACTAGGAGTTCTAGGGTTCGAATCCTGACACTATCTAGATCTGGTTCTTGCGGCCCGCTGCTTTGATCGGTAGTTTTCTGTGGTTTCTCCAATGCCAAGCAAATGCCCGAGCAGTACCCTAAAAACGGATAACGAACCGCGCGGGATCTTCCCTTTCTCAGCCTTACCACATATTTTTCACTTACACACACACACACACACACACACACACACGTACATTGACGTGTACTACACAACTACACTTAACAGAAGACCAGTGGGAAATTGGAGCATATCCCACCTGAGGCAGTGTTCCGCTGAGAGAGATACCTAGACGGTGAAAATCTTAGAAGCGACGTGTAGCTCGGATATCATATTTCAATGGGAGAGGAACACCTGAATTATAACATGCATTCCATTTACACACTAATGACGAAAGTAGCTGACGCTCCCAGAAAAAATAAATACTTGTTCACTCACGGAAGGCGAGAGTGGAAATATCGCGTCCGCACCAGCGTTTGAGTAGTGTAGCTCTGCACCGAACGCAGCGACAATCCAGAGTAGATGTCCTGTGTCAATAACTTTACAAGTTAATCCGTCTTCTAATATTTCTTCCAAAATCTTAATTTAGTATCACTGGTTATTCCCTTGACTTCATTTCCAAGAAGTTTGATTCCCATTTCCTTTTATGTCATACATCTCTACACGCCGCCTTTTATGACAGCAAGATACAAATAAATTACGTGGAAAGTGGCCCATTATCACCAAAAGACGAAAGAAGATGGATCTTGTAAAATTACTTAACAATGAAAAACAGTTGCGACGAGGCGTATAATACATTCGCCTACGCTAGTCAGCTTCGGGGTGTTGGCACTAGACATGACATGGAGTGAAACGCCTGTGACCAAAAGTGATCTCAGCAATCACCGCCCTTGCTGAAAATTAAAATAAAGAAAATCGCGAGCAAATTGACAGATCTGCAAATCACTTGAAATTGATGCAGAAGTGTATTATTCGAAGTACATGTATTGTCCGTAACTTCGTGCAATCAGATAACTCATGTCAGTAGCCGAATGTTATTTAAATTCCAGATCATCCTGAGGAGCAGTGATATGACCAAACAAAATCAAAATAATAATAATGATGATGATAATAATAATAATAATAACAACAATAACAACAACAACAGTGATGATGACAAAGTTGGACTCTAAATTCATCCACAGGAAAATTCACGGCGCTCTTCGTGGTGGCCGTCAGCTCGAAGAGACTTTTATATCAAAAACCACGGGCTTGGCGAAAACGCCCCCCGGCCGCCCCCGCGCGGCGGTGGCCCGTGCCAGCGCTGACTCGCAAGGGCGAGGCGCCGCGCCGCGCCTGGGCCGGCGCTCGCGAGGGGATGCGCAAGGACATTCTCCGAGAAGTTGGCGAGCCTGCTCGTCCGTCCTGGAATAGGCCCAATAGCAGAGTCTCACGCGCCGCCCGGGGCCGGCGGAGACGCAGGCTGGGCGGGAACGGAGTGGCGGAGGGTTTGAAACTTTTGCCTTCGTTGTCGCCACCGTCACCCCAGCCCAATACCGAGCCTCCCGCCCCCTATCCGCCCCCCTCCCTTTGCCGCCCGCGCATCTCACCCAGCTCGCGCCGCGGAGACGGACCTGATCGGCGTGCCCGTTTAAGGGCGGCGCCGGTGACGAGCCAGCGGCGCTACTGATTTTCTTGGGGAGCGTGTCCCAAGAGGTGGAAAGTTTGGAAGCACCGTTGGACCCCGAGGCACTTTCAAAATTTGAATCCACATATGACTGAATGTTTACCCGATATTATGTACTACGATTCCGTCTTGGCACTAATTACAGAGAACGATCAGGTCACTATTAGAAATGACACTCCATTTTTTTATTTATACATATTACAATTATCTTTATTAATCAACGCATATTAACTTTCGTAATACCCGTGTCTTTTACTATACACTTTACAGCGCTTTTAGTGTCAGTGTTTCATTTAGTATTCACAACGTAGGTTATTACCATTCACAAGAATTTTTCCCTTTCAATTTTGCAGTGACAAGTTTTATTCTTTATCTCCAATGTACTAAGGTTCTGTGATATACAGAGGACCTAAAGTAGATTAAGCCTACAACTAAAAAAATGTTGGCAGAGCTCGCACTGCATTGCAGATCGGAAAGACACTTTCTCTCATCGCAACTATAAATATTGTCATTTCAATAAAATTCTTGTTGCGACAAGCTCTTTCTGAGACTAGATAAATAAATTTTGACATTTCATATATGTATTTTAGAAATTATGTTTATCAGTTTCATTTTGAGTTATATACAACTTTCTATAACAATTTTCTGCATCATCGGGATTGTATTGTAAAGTTTGAGCAACTAAAGGAAAACAGAAACCTGGAGCTTTTTGCTTGTATTACGTATGTTCTAAGTATTTGCTGACCGAAATGATTCTTCGAATATGATGACTCCATAAGCGATATAATATACGGAAATCGACCGGGTCCCTATAAAATCGGCAGAATTTGGTGCTACTGCATCTGGCGGTACATTGAAGTAGTTTCGTGGCGCGAAATTCGCTAGTTAGAGCGAGTTTGAGGTTAGGATCTTCTTACGTGGTTCGACTCTGCAGCCGCGCATAGTTCTCTTCAGTTCAGCAAAAGGAAAGGATCTGATAACACCCTGATAAATGCGATATGTCCTTAGATGGCTATTTTTTCACACGCGAGCAATCTTGTATTCGACACTTATAACGCTTGTTTAGAATTCTCTCCTAGGTAATAAGTTTTGTTCCTTTCGTTTTCAATTAATAGTAATTTTTATTTTCTCACCCTTACTTCGTAATGGAATAGAGAAACTCTTGTAATCGTGCGCCAGAATACGGCAGAATGGAATTGCAGGCAGAAAAATCTCTTATTGCCGGACCCTGATAACGAGAAGTTAATAAATCTTATTCTTATGTGTAGTAAATTACTTCCTCTAAAAGGTGGTGTAGTCGGAATCCATGTTTTGTGAGTCCTTGATACAGAAAATCGATTGTTGCCAAAATGTGTTTGTGTCTTTGAAACGGATATTATGATTTTTTTGGATAATTTACATGAAGCCTTAGCAACATTTTCAAAATTATAATAAAATAACAATACCGTACAAAAACTTCTAAATGTTGAAGGAAATACTCCCAAATTGTTAACAAGTTATGGCGAAAAAAATTACAGAAGAAAACCCTAACCCCGGAACTGATTTACGGGGATAGTAAAATCTAGTAAAATTAATATTGTGGAGCCGGCCGAGGATATACCTTTGACGAACACGTATGAGAAACTTCCCCACATCCGACTTTACAGGATTTTGTTTTCCTTAGATCGGCAGAAGTCGCTATTGTTTCAGATAAAACGAAATACAAGTTCTCAGAACACATACACACAAGTTCTTGGAAACTCATCGGAGTGGTAAAAACGGATGTGTTAACTATAGGAACATTTCTTTTTTGCCTCCTACCACTTCTAGCCTTTGAAATATTAGATTCTGTATTTTTCATCCCCAACATTTCTTCGGAAAATCGTTTCATGAACATTATGAATCCACAAATTTTTCCATATTCTTCCCTAAAGTAATATTTCATGTGAAATATCAAAGATGGTATTTTGATCTCAAAGTTAATTGATACTCATAATGTAATTAGCTCAATGACCAAGTGTACATTGTACAGGTTAATTAAACATTTACTGAATGGGTCTCATTAGGTTTTAAAAGAAAACCCACTCATGATAATTCGTCATAGGTAAAAATTGTGTAATTAATTATATGCTTTTTACATAGTCGGGAAAATACCCTAAATACTCCCATGGGAGCATTCACAAGCGTTCGTGTATAGGTACGTGTTCGCAAGGTTCACAAGGTTCGTGTATAGGTATATACACGAAGACGTGTATTACATCGATATATTTATGTATTAATTTGCGAACATAAGCTACTCATCCAGCGAACTTAAATGATTTTACCTGGTAATGCATAAAAGCAAATCGGAATTTCAAAACACTCTTTCACAATTTTTTTGTTGAAACTGTCGTTTTGAAAGAAGATGGAACATTTTTAAAAGCAATTTATTCACATCCCGATTTTTTCACGAAACGGAAGATTTAGAATAAGAACGGATTTGCCAAAATTGTGGGAGATTATTAAAAATAAAATTAAATGAACATATTAAGAATTATAATTTTTATTTCTACTGACTTCAAATATTTTATTTTCTGTCCTTATTCATTTTAAACAAAAATTACTTGGATAGAGAATGAAAAGATAACATTAAAGCATGTGGAATTAGTCCCATTTCAGAATGGATAAAATCTCTTTGGAGAGAATGGAATAAACGCATTGATAGAATTGAATATGATAGAATAGAATGAAGATAGAATTATAAGGGTTTCGAGAGACACTAGACCTTTTAGAAGAAGGTCTCCCGGAAGGCGACGATGCCACGAAAGTTTTTAAATCCAAGGAATGGAACAGGCCTATGGCCTACTAAAAAGTAGATAAAGACTTTTTTTTTTTTTTTTTAAATTTATTTTTATCCGATCGACCATATGGCCTTACAGAAGTGAGAACATTATTTATTAATTAACATTATGGAAACTTCCAAAGTTTTTTCGAGTGTTCTTACTCGGCAAGTAATATATAATATGTAATTTGATTTTATTTTTATTAGCTGTGGAAAGATTTTTGAGTAAGGATTGGTATAGGTATAAAGGTTTGAAAGATTTTGTTGATTTTGTTTTTAAGGCGGTTTGAAAATGTCTTTAGGAAATCTAGATTTGATTCGGTTTGGGAGTTTGCTTGTTGTCCTAGTTGAAAATGGGCTGTACTTGGGCAGGATGGTAAGAGATTGAAAATTTGGAGGATAAGTTGATCAGATGATCAGTGATTGATGGTATTTGGAGTTCATAATGACTTTGTTTATTGGGTATAAACCATGATGCGTTAATGAGTCTTCTGAGAAATTTGTTTTGGAAAGTTTGTAACGCGTTTATATTACTGGGTGCAACGTTTATCCAGGCTGGACAGGCCTATGTCAAGGTGGGTCTGATAATACTTTGTAGAGGAGCAATTTAGTTTCAACTTTTAAAGTGGATGAGGAATTAATAAGTGGATATAGTTTGACTGCTTTTGCTGTTGCTTTTGTAATACTGCCTTAATGTGTTGCTTCCATGTTAAACGTCTATCTATTAGTACTCCCAGATATTTTGTGGGTGTGAATTGTTTAACCAGGGAGTTGTGAATTATTTATTTTTAAAGGTGGAGGGTTTTGGGTTTCGGAGGGTGAAAATCTTGTTTGTGTTTTTGTGGGATTTATCTTGAGTCGCCATTTATGGAACCAGGTGGTGAGAGGTGAAGGTGGATTGAATATGGTCATATGCTAATAGAATGTTTTGATGAGATGAGAATAATGCTGTATCATCTGCATATAGGTTATGTTAGAATCTGATGATGTGGGATGATCTGCTGTATAGATATTGAAAAGAATGGAGCAAGTACAGATCCTTGAGGGACACCTGCAAGAATGCTGTGTGTGTGGAAAGAATGTGGTTTACTTTGACCTGAAAAGTTCTATTTGTAAGATAACTGTGAATAATTTTTTGAAGATAATCAAGAGTACCTAGTTGGTGAATTTTATAAAGTAAACCTTGATGCCAAATGCTGTCAAATGCTTTAGTTATGTCTAAAAGACTGCTATTGTGTGCTCTTTTGAATGGAAACTATTTGCTATATGTTCGACTAGACGTAATAGAGGGTGATTTGTTGAATGATTTGGTTTGAAACCAAATTGTGTTTTTGTATGGTGTCATTTGAGTTTAAGAAATGAACTAGGCGACTGAGAATTAATTTTTCAAAAATTTTAGCTATTGTTGGGAGCAGACTAATAGGCCTGTAATTTGAAGGGTCATTAGGATTAGTTTTTGGTTTGATTGGTAATATAATAGCGTGTTTCCAAGTTTGAGGGAAGCAGCCAATCGAAGTGCAGCATTGAAGGTGGCTGTTATGGCTGCAATGCAGCTGAAGGGAAGTTGTTTAAGTGTTTGGTTTTGTAATGTTGTCGTGTCCGGTGATTTTTGTTTTTCAGCTGTTTGATGATTTTTGGTTTCTACTGGGAGATGAAATGAATAGGTGTGGAACTGTGGCGTGTGATTGTTTCATAAATTCTGTTATTTCTGTATTGAATTGTTGGTTAATTATTGAATTGGTTTGAATGTTTCAGAGAGGTGTTTTGCTATTATTTCGGCTTTTGATGTTCTGGATAAATTAATACATTGTTTGAAATAAGAGGAGAACATTGCTTTTCTCTTTAGTGAAGTATTTAATAGTTTGCCATTGCTGTCGAGAGTTTGGGTGGAGTTGTTGAAGATGCTGCTGGAATTTGACATGTTTGTGATTGGTAATCATGATTTTAATTTCTTGGTAAGTTTGTTTAGTTTCTTTTGTCGGTGCGTTTCGGTTTAAAATCCATTTGCGTCTAATGGCCCGTTTGGTTTTAATGTGATTTATGATATAATATGGAAGTGCATCAGCATTTGGTTTGTTAGTTGTAATGTGAGGAGTAGTTGATTCGGGTGAGCTTTTGTGATTGTTTGAATGATATTCATGATTGAGTTGTTGAGATCATCATTATTTTGTATACGAGTTGGAAAGATTATTTTTGAGCTAATTAACATTTTAAAATAGTTCCAATTGGTATAACCTTTTATTTTGGTGTTTTGATGGTGAATAGTGTCATTTGATATGTCAATGGTAATTTTAATAGGTAGGTGATCTGAGTCTAATTGCTATTACTATTTGTTGAATTGTTTGGTAGAAATTTTTAGTTATAACTAAATCGAGTATATCAGGGGGTACATTTGTATTGTTAGAAAAGAACGTAGGGGAACTTGGAGCATGAATATATATATTGTTGGTAAGCCTGTATTTGAGTAGTCTTTTGCCATGGTAATTCGTTGAGTTACATCCCCAGGCTTGATTTTTGCAGTTGAGATCACCAAAAATTTAAGGTTGAAGTGTTTGTGAAAATATTTCATTTAGTTCATTAGTAGGAAATTTTTGGTTTGGTGGTCTGTAGGCGGCAATGATATTTATTGGTCCGTTATTGGTATAAATTTGGATTGCTACAGTTTCAAGGTTATTAGTTGTAGGTGAATGAATTTGTGAGTGTTTTAGTTTACTATTAATAGCTATTGCTGTCCCTCCAGAGGCAATTAGTCTGGACCTGTCACTTCTATATATTTTGTAGCCGTATAACTTTAGCTTTTCTTTTGGAACAAGATGGGTTTCACTGATGCAGGCAACGTGAATGTTATGATGGTGTAAGAAGTGGTGAAAGAGAGTATCCTGTTTTTTAATACCGTTAGCATTGAAGTTAAGAATAGTTAAACTTTGGATTATCCATTTTGGATTGTTGGATTGGTAGGGTGATATTGCTAATAGGCAGGGGATATAAGTTAGAAGTAAATATTGAGGTTCTTAAATTTATTGATTTTATCGCTTTCGCGAAGGATTGTAGAACACGCAGAAAAATTTTAGGAAGTTTTGTAATTTTTCCAAATATAGAATATAAATTCTTCACTGTTATCATAGATCTATATTTAAGATAAGTGAACTTGTTGGAAAAGAGGAAACTGTGTTGGAGTGATTAGAAAGTATGTTTATTGGTGGTTGTATTATCCATGTTGATTGATTGACGACAAAGATTTTGAATTTGGGGCATTAGCGTTGACAGAACTTGGGTAACTACTTTTGTAATAATGTTAGTTAGTAAATTTTCTAGGTTACTTGTGTGGTTATTCCATTGATTAGTTGAGGCGTTAATTGGGGTGTAATTTGCAATATTTGGTCTAGTGGGAAGTGGAGGAAAATGTTGACTAAAGTTTGTGTGTGTAAAATCAGCATTGGTGGGAACCGAGTGATTAAATGTATTCATTTTAGGAGGTAGTTTATTATTTGTGTTTCGAGAGTTGTAATTTACGGTTTTGTTCAATGACTAAAGTTTGTGTGGTTCTGAAAACAATTAACACATTTGGGAGTTGCTTCATTTTGGGTAGTTTACATTCTGAGTAATGATGATTACCTATGCATCTGAGGGATCTTGGGCTGAGCCGCAGTTAGCTTGTGAGTGGCCATAACGCTGACATTTTTACATTGTATTGACCCTGTGTATTAGTTCTAATATATACTTTAATTCTACAATAATATAGCTCACTAAGATTTAATATTTGTCTGGATTCTTCATTGTCAATAAGATCATCTGCCACTGTTTGCATAGGTGTTTATCTTTGTTGTAAAGTCTTGCACTTTAATACTGAAAAGTTTTTAGATTTGAGTTCGTTTATAATATCTTCGTCTTTGAAGTACGTGGAACATCCTTGAGAACAACTGCAAATTTTTTGACTGTAGGGTCCCTATAGGAGTGGAATTGTACATTGTTTTGATCACAGAAATGTCTGAAATCACGAAAGTCTTTAATTTCTTGGAAAATATTTTAATATTGTTATTTTCAGTTTTTGTGTGAAAGTTTCCTGAGGTAACACTTTTTAAAGTCATTGATAAGGCGGTTATAGTTTTCAACTCGTGGATTATTATTGGTGGATTTTATTTTTTTTTGCTAGATTTTCATTTAGTTGAATATTGTTATTAACTGGTTCATTTGTTTGAAGTAGTTCTATCTGTTACTCACTGGTACGGCATAACCTACGTGTTCACTATCATGGTGCCTTTAAGTCTTTTACGCTCTTCTGATTCAGTAGATTGGTAAGTACTTACATCTTTGTGAGTTGAGTTGTTAATTTCATTAATGTTTACGTTTTGAGTTGCACTTGCAGGTTGTTGATGTTGCGGAGCTGCGTTGGTTGGTAATGCGGCGGTAATGGCGTAAAGCCATTTTGTGGCTGTTGAGGTTGTTGCTGCTGTAGTAGTAATTGTTGTTGTAGTTGCTGGTGGTGGATGAGTTCTTCCACATCCATATCGCGAGGGATTGCTTCATTCATAGCTGAGATACCAGAGAGCCGGTTTCGCTGCTTACTTCGTGGGCACTTATATTTTCCATCACGAGATCACTTTCACAAAGTTGACACTGGTTTCACTATACACTCGGAAACGTTCACTTTTTCAGTTAAATTGGCCGTTTCATGCTGCAATGCAGCATTTTTGGCCGTGGGCCGCCCAGAACTGGTGCGGTTAATCACTGCGCTCGTCCTAGGTTACAACTGATAAGCTGATACTATAACTCAGACTGTGACTACTGAACGCGAAAGGTTAAGCGTGCGGAGCGCTCGGAGAGGTGTTGCCTCGACGAGAGCTGGGCTCGAACTCAGATAAAGACTAAGTACGTAGTAACGAGAAAATATTGTAATACTGTGGCAGAAATCAGAAAATTTTCGATAGAAAATCGTACTTCCTCAAACACGTTGCGTGGTCAGAATTCACGTTTTATGAGTGCTTCATGCCGAAAAATTGATTGACGGCAAAACGTCCGTTCTTGGGTGATCAACGCTAGCGCATTTTCTCCGAAATTGATATTCCCCAATCGTTCTGAGCAAACTCGAGACCCTGAGACTTAAAAACGGATATTCCGATTTTTCGAGATACTTCACATTAAGCCTCAAAAAATTATAAAATTTTCTCAAAAATGGCTTCAATTTCGTTTATTTAACTTTGTGGCCAGTTAGCGTAATGAATTCTTAAACAAAATCAAGATCTCATTTTCGCAAAAATCTCTGAATTTCGAAGCCTGTAAAAATATTTTTTTCCCGGAGTCTTCCTTCAACTACAGGTTTCAAGAAAGATTTTTCCGTCAATGAACTTTGTTCATATAGATCATGAAATAATGCTATGCCGAAGTTTTTGAAATTATAAGTAGCTTTTGCATAATATTCATGAAATGTAGGCAACTTTTGAACAATTATTTTTTACAAAAACGGCTCCAAATTATTTATATAAATCATTTCGTTTTTAAGTAGCAAAGGACGGTAAAATTGGTGTTGGTCCCATTTTCGGCGAACACACTGTATTTTCCAAAATTACAAAAAATCACTTAGCAAAAGTACAATACTAGTGATTGAAATTATTTTCTTAAACAAAAATTAGTTCTAAAAATATATCTTTAAATGAGGCCATGTAGAACAATAAAATATTAGTTGTTGCGTATTTTCAGCTTGAAGTTATGCAATTTATAAAATCTTTTCTCAATAATGACTCAAACGTTTTTCTTCAAATCTTGCTACGAAGAGAGTAAAGGATGCGTGTAAAAAATGACGCAGGTCTAACTTTCGTTGAACTTTCAGAAAACTCGCAAACTAAATTAGTTATTAGGAAATTTAGAAATATCACTAGTTTCACTTTGTTTCCTTGAAACATTACTGTTTTCAATTATAAATAAATTTATGCCCTGTATGTGGGAGGTTTCATTCTTAAACATTTTGCTGACGATGAAAACATTATTTGAGCGATTTATTTCAAACTACTACGACATATCAACGTCAATAACAGGAACATGTGAACCTCTGAACGTCTCGAAGAGAGGAACTCTCTTTAGTAACACTCTTAAGCTTAAATATTGAACAAAGAGATAAATGAAAAGGCAGCTCAATGAGAAAAACATCTGAAAAAAATATCTACATAAGAATAAGCGATGTACTTAAACCGAATATATGATTATAGACACTAAAATAACTGAAGAAAGACGCTTAGAAGGCTGTCCTTTTCAATGCTACAGGTGTGTGATTTGATCCCGCCCCTGCATACAAGCTCCTTGTGAGTCCTGCTGCCCCACGCCGCGTCTGGCCCCGCGCACAGGCGCCCGAGCGTCTTCCGAGGGAGTGTCTGCATCCCGGCGCCTCCAGGGGCCTCCCTGAGCCCCTTGGCCGACGGCGCGGCGCGCGGGAGGGGGCGTGGTCCTCAGCCCCTTGGCGGAGGCGGCGTCGCTTCGGTGACTAACAGGCGTAAGACGCCGCTGTGTTCGCGCGCGGAACTAACAGGCCGGGCGGCGAAGGCCGCGGACGGGACGGGCCGGGGGGCGGGGGCGGAAGAGCAAGGGGACGGGTTGGAGAGCGGCTGGGCGAAGCGGGGCGTTGTTGGAGCTGGCCGGGGGTGGGCGTGGCGCGAGGCGGTGTTGGGCGAAACAAGAAAGAGAGAAAAGGGGTGGGATCGAAAGGGCGCCGGTACAGGACAATGGCGGAAGCAGTAGCGAAGATGGGGGAAGGAAGGTTGGGGGGGCGGAAGGGCGGGATGGGGCGGTGGGGGTGGGAAGAGATGGTGGGAGCGGTGGCGAAAGCGAGTGTGAAAGCGGGAGAAAGAAGCGGGAGGAGCGGGGTGGGAGGGGCAGGGGGCAAGGCCGGCGGGAGTGGCGGGGGAGCGATGGTGAGAGTGGTGAGGTAGCCGAAGACTCATCGGTGCAGTGAGCGAAGTCGGAGGGGAGAGGTGAGGAGAGGTGGGGCGTGCGGTGATGGGAGTGGCGGTGACTGAACCGATGGTACGACTGATAGAATGAGCGGTGGGGGACGGAGCGGGGGGGGGGGGGGAGGGGCCGTGGTGGGAACTGTGGGAGTGAGCGGCGGGGGCGGTACTGTGTGATGTTGGAGAACTGTTAGTAGAACATGGATAGGAGCGAAGGTCTTGTCGGTGGAGGCAGCGGTGGAGTTGCGGGACAGCTTGTTGCTGTGGTCTTGGGATAAGAGTGCGTGTGGGAGGCGGTGGTGGGAACGGTCGCGGGTTGCGCTTGCGTGATTCGCGTTGAAGGGGATGGCGGTGACGGGGAGGGCGGTGACGGGAGGCGGTGACGGGGAGGGCGGTGCGGGGAGGGCGGTGACGGGGAGGGCGGTGACGGGGAGGGCGTGACGGGGAGGGCGTGACGGGGAGGGCGTGACGGGGAGGGCGTGACGGGGAGGGCCGTGCGGGGAGGGCCGAGACGGGGAGGGCCATGACGGGGCAGGACGGGTGACATTGTGGCAATGACGGCGGTGAGCGCGGGTGGGGGGGCGAGAAATGGCGTTTGCACCAGCCAGTCTGCCGGCTCCTGGTTGTCCCCCGTGCGCGCGGTTAATGCAAGGGGCCGCGAAGAAGGATTACGCGTCCCCTGTCCCGCGCGCGGCCGCCGTCGTCACACGGCGCCTGGCAGCATCCTGGCGCCCCGCAGCCGCTGCAGCTGAAGCCGTGGCCCAGAGGATCTTTGACCGCCTTCAAAAGGTGCGCCTTCTAGTTTCACAATCAATAATTGTTGATATATCAATCGTGGTAGTGGTACATTTTTTTCTGTTTCGCTTATATTCTTTTTTTATTAAATTCATAAGTATATTTTGTAATAGATAAAAAAATTTATTTGTAATTATTTTTATTATTGTTATTTTTTGTAGCACTGAAGATGGCCGCAATGCAACCGAAGAAGCTTTCTCCCAAAATAAACAACTACAATAAAACAACGCTTCAAATCTATTTCTTTAAATATCAATTAGTAACGTTAACAACAACAACAATAATAATAATAATAGTAATAATAATAATAATCGTATTTAAAATATTAATGTTAATGACATAGAAAATTCTAGAATTGTCCTAATTGATTTGACCTACGTACGATCATATAAAAATATTATAGATCATGATTTGCTCGATATTTAGGGATCAATGGTTTTGCAAACTAGTACATCTTCTATTTTGTTGAGTTACAATAACCGTATAATTTAGAGCCGGACAAAGCGCATTCTATTATCGATCGTTCTGGTCGAGTTGCTTTCGCAGCCTTGGAGGGGATGCGTGCTCTTATCTGCCTGTGAAATCTTAACGTAGGTCTCTGTCAAGGCTCGAAACTGTCTGAACTGCTCATTCTCGACCGATCTCAGCAATATAGGCTCTATCGGCGTAACGTGCTGGGTGCGCGTTTGTTGATAGTTTCGATAGCACCACCTCTTACAAAGGAGAATATAATGTAATACAAAATTTGAACTAATTTTAGGAACAACATAGAAGTACAACAGCACATACTTTCTCACATCAATTGTAACTATCCCTCAAAATCACGCGAAAAATCCTCACATTTTAAAAAGTTAAATTTTTTTAAAGTTTTAATTTTGAAGAACATATTTCATTCAGACAAATCTTTCATCAATATTATAACTATATCGTTATAATATTATAACGACACGCTGATAAAAATTTAAACTTTTGAAATTTAAGAAAACAGATATTTCTTTAAAAAGTCTTTTATAAACATACTTTGATCTATTCAAGAAAAAATTAAAGAAAAAAATTGAAGCCGCCTTCCAAACATTTTGTTTACGTGTTACTTTAAAATGCTTTTTATCAGTCAAAATTATGTGAAAACTGCCCATCTTTTCAAAAAATTGTACATGACCTTACTTTTAGATCCAATTTTGATGAACAGATTTCATCGAGGAAAAATTTGTCATAAATGTTGTATTGTGGGAATTCTGATGTGGTGGTGTTGACGTTCTTGTGAGAGGAAATAAAAGAGGTCATCTTCGTCATATTAGTCAACATATTAGTTATATATAAGTTGACCTCTTTTATTTCTTCTCGTAAATATTGCAGTTAAAGACATGGTTCACATTTTAAACTTTTGTTATAAAAAATTGAGTTCAACGAACATGGACCTATGCGTTTTTACAAGCCGATTCGACTCACTTTATTTGATTTATTTCCTTGAAAAAAATTAAAAAGCTCAATATGACCTAAGGAGATAGTGGAAATCGATAGACGCTTTCTTGATCCCAGAAAACCTTTCCCCCTTTTCTCTATAAATAGATGAATGATTAATAAAATTACCTACAAACCGAGGATAGCAACATTTGAAGACAAAAAATCTCATGTGTTATAGAAAACGTATTTGCTTCGGTAAACGAATAACAAATTTGATTTTATAATACTGCTAACAAAATAGGAACGCACTCTCCCGGAAGCAAACGAAGGGGCTATGTCGGCATTTGCTAAATGAATGAGGGAAATTGGACGAAAAGTCTGATGAAATAGAGGTCAATGGCCCAGAAGGTGGAGTATCTACATTAATCGTTGTAGACTTATTTAATCTTTTAAAATTATACACTACAAATATTAGCACATTCATTAGGGAACATTGTTAAAATAAATATTATTTCCTCCTTTGAAAGTCAGTAAAGACTCTAACTCTCTAGAAACAGTTATTCAACAAAACGATTTTACTAGTACAGTAAGCTTGTGCATCGATTTTAATTGTTTAATGTAATCTGGCAGTGTGTTGTAAAGTAATGTACAATATATGTGCTTTGCCCTATTCGAGGAAAGATGTACACTATTTGGAGAAATTTTTGAGAAAATGTTGAAAATGTTTGGGCTTTATGTAAAGTAATTCCAAAACTATTCGTTTCACCTTCGCAGGACCTCGTGTTCGCCCAGGTCGGGGAATGTCAATCTTGTCGATCGGTATGAAGGACCCACAAAACTTGGAATCTGACTGCACAAAGTATTACTACATACAGCAACAAAAAAAACCCTTTTTCCATATCAGGGATCTATAATACGAGTTATCTTTCGAAAAATCGACCCTTCGCCACACCTTTACAAGACCTTTTAACTACGTCTGTAGTAGGCGTGAAAGTAAAAATGAAGTTAGGAGATAAATGTTTACATTTTTTGTAGACTATGGAAATGGAGGAACCAAATGCTTCATAATTGATAGCTTAAGAATAGGCGTTACGGAAAGTTGTACATCTCATAAAATATGATGGCAAAGTGCTTTGTACTATCGAATTTTCATTCAGTTGTCGTTGTAGAAAAGCTTGCCCTACTTTGTGGTACACATAGTTTAGTTATCCACTCAACTGTAAATAACTGTAATAACCTACAACTATTTTGTTCCTTGTAAAGTTTGATTTTTCTCCAGGAGAAAACAGAGGTGTGGTTACCAATGTGTATGGTTTTCCGCGATTGCCTCGCTGTTAAGATATTTATTTCGTTCTTTATTATTAGCATTACTTTTACACAATATGACGAAGTACAAAAACTTGCAACAACATGGGGTTTAAGCTTTATAATCTTACCCTTTTTTTATTCTAGCAATTACAGATTTCTGAGAACACCATTCTTTGATTCTATGAGACAGCGTTTCAGGATAGCGGAAATGCGTTTGAAACTAATCAATACCAACAAAATCGCAATTCAAGATGGGTGTGAGCAATTATTTGAATAGAAAAGAAGGACGTCAGCTCTGGAAAGATTTCGAAAACAAATCATTTGGGACCAATGACACAGTTAGGATGGTCTTAGAACCATTTCTTTATTGCATTTAGTAAAGAGCATTCAGTGACCTGGTACCTGTAAATCATTTCTTCATACCTTGTGTCCCAAGTGGCTTCAATTTTGACAACAACGGACGAATTTAAAAAGTAATACTATTCCCTGTCGTAAGAGTCACATCTCAATATATATAATTAGAAAAAATCAAGTAGGGTTAGTCGCAGCGTTACTGCTATTCGTCTGCACCGCAACTTCGACACGATCAGAGCGGTCGAGCAGCACCTCAGAAAAAAGAAATCACTCCCCCATCCACGCTCAGGGAACGAGAGAGGGAAAGGGGAGGGGTCCTGGGCGCCAAAGGCTGTGCGCCTGCAGGCGGCGCGCCGTCCTCTCCCGCCGCCGTCCAGACACACCGTCTCCACCGCCGGCACCTCCGCCGCGGCTGTCACAATCCGCAGCCCCCCCGCCCTCCCGCCCCCGCTTCCATCACCGTCCCCGCCACAGCCGACCGTTTGGCCGCGCTGTTCTCCCAGCGCAGCTGTCGCTCCGCACCGCCGCCGCCGCCGCCGCCGCCACCTTCGCTGCCTCAGAGAGAAGGGCGCGGCAGCAGCCAGTGGGTCTTGAAATGGAGCCCGGCAGCGGGGTGGCGCGGGGGCGGCGAGGGGGCGGCGGGGCGCACGGGGAGGGGCATTGTGAGGCCCAAACGGGGAAATGGACTATGAAATGTCGACAGAAGCTGCGAAAGCCCCTTTGCGGAGGGGACGGGCGTTGGCGACGGCGGCGGCGGCGGCGGTGCAGGCGAAGGCATAGCGGACGTAAACCGAAGTCGATAAGGACACGGGCCGGGAGAAGTAAACGCACACGGTGGTGAGGGCCGGGGCCTCGGCTGCTCTCTCCCTTATTTGCGCGGCGGTGCCCGCTCAGCTTAATGGAACTTGTTTCGCGCGGGGGCCGGTGCGGGCACGGGCGCGAGCTGTATTAATAGCAGATACCGAAGACAACTTGCGAAACAGTCTCATTCAATTTCTCATTCCCAGCCAGGGAATTGGTCGCGAAAAATCTTGGCGGAGATGGAGAGTCGTGGGTAGCAGGAGGTGGCGTGGTGTGGCATGGAAAGGCGTAGAGTAGCATGGAATAGCGTGGAGTGGCGTGAAGTGGAGTGCCGTGGAGCGGTTGGAAGAGAATGGAGGGGTTTTGCAGGGCGGCGGAGGCGTGGACGGGCGTTGGGTGTGTGGAGAAGATATGAGGGGTGGGGGGAAGAGCGGGGAGGAGCAGGGCCTAGCGCGGAAGGGCGGGGAGGCGCGGGATGGGGCCGGGTGGGTGCCGGTGTGGGGCGGGGTGGGGTGAAGCGGGGGGTAGGGTGTGGGCCGCACGGGGCGGGCGGAGTGGGTGCGGAGGTACGGCGTGGCGGCGTCGCAGCGTTGGAATTAAGAAAGGAGGCGCCGGCGCGACGTCCCGCCGCCGCGAGGGTTGGGCGCGCCTCGCTCCGAAGCAGGGGCGCCAGCGGCCCGCAATGTGGCGTGAAAACTAATGGTTTGGATGATGGTGTTGTTAGCGGGTTAGCAGCGGTAAGCGTGCGCCGGCACGGAACTAAGTGGAGCAAATGGATGGACGAAATGTCCATGGACGCGTCGTGAATTGATTCAATCTTGGAATTCTAAATTATCCGCGTTCCTCCTGCGCATTTGTTTTAAAGAGATCACTCTTTTCGTATCCACTTCCATTGTTATATAAAGCATGGCATCAGTAAAAAAATATACTTAAAAATGTTTTACTACATGAATTAAATTAATTAAAACTTAAAAATTCTTATTTGTAAAATTTCAAGAAGTATACTGGAATTTAATGTAAATTATAGAATTGTTATTAACGGAGTTTTGACCTTGTGTTTTGTACTTCATAACATTTACACGGTACAATTACACGGTACAAAAACCTAGCATTTTTAAGTTGGAATGAAATTCATGAAACTTTAAATACATATTAATAAAATACATGAACATTTATGAATTTTCTTAATTATTTGAATTAATTTATTTTATTGAAAACAATGGGATGGAATAATAAGAAGTCTCTGTCTACAGTTATTTATATTCAGATTATAACAAAGCTCAACAGGAATTATCTACTCTTCGGTAATATGTGTATTTATTTATCGAGGTTGGAATATCAATCATGATAAAATAGTCAAAAAGTATTGAGATAAATTTTAAAAAGAAAATACTAAATGGAATCAATGATGAAATAGCACATACTTTGATTATTGGGTCGTACGATCATCAGAAGCGTCGAGAGCAAAGGCAACACTTAAGGTCGAGCCTCATGATGAGGGAGGTGGGAGGTGGCAGGTTCAGACCCTGCGAGATGCCCGACACTTGGAGGTGTTGCGTATCGGGTCTGGCGTCTGCCGAAAAAACCCGCTGTGATCGAAGGTTTCCGTTCTTCTGGTCACTTCAGTGGAACGCTGGAGTTGTGCCCTACACAAATGGCCATGCGCGCGCGATCTTACGTTCCCCTTCCCCTCCAATTTATCACCCCCATTTCGGTCTGAGGCAAAAGGACGAGTACGTTCCGTCATAATTGACATACACCGGCAGGGACGAGGCAACCAAACCACAGAAGGCGGCTGGTTAATAATAATCGTTATTAATAGATTCTGACACGTAGTAATCGCAATTTCTCTCTCTCTCTCTCTCTCTCTCTCTCTCTCTCTCTCTCAGACCTGATCAACCAAATCGTTCGTGTGCTACAAGTGTGGCACAACTCAAAAAGCCAGGTGTTGAAGTTTTCACCTTAAATAAATGAGTTTGAAGTTTTCACCTTGCATTGAAATGGCCTTTCTTGCATTCACAATTCTTTCCTTTCTTGGTAGAATACTGTACTGTAAGATACACTGCTGTTGCTGCTGGAAGGAGGACCAATCTAAAATTTTGGAGAGTATTAACTCAAAATTCGTATTTCTTGCGTTGTGTCACTATCGTAGCCCACGGACGAAATGTTGGTGTGCGGAAACATGTTTCCCAGTCTACGAAGAAATTCTTTTTCCTTCTAGCTTCAATCGTTTTAGAATTTTTTAAATCGGAAAGGTAATTTAGTCATTTCGCCAAGAGCTAATGAAACCTTCAAATCGTCTTGAATATCTCAAAAATGAATTATTCAGAAGCGAATGTGTTACCTTCTTAATGAGCATTTACTTTAAGAACAATATTGCCAATTTTAGTAGATGCTACATGCTAAACATATCTTTGAGTAGAGACAATAAATTCGGTATTGTTTACTAGAGCCAATACATCCACTCTACTGAAATTTAGGTTGACGAGTATGTTCAAACGGGGAAATTTCTCAGGTACAGATATACATGATATTGGATACATTTTCATTTCTGTATTATGGAGCTTTGTCAAAATGCCGTGTGCTTCACTGAGTCAGTTACAAAGCTCATCTTTTGCAAAACTTGTTGCAGATCTGACGTAACTGAATTCTCTACAACATAACCAAGGTAAAATGAGGAAAATTACAATGTGGAGACGGCCGCAATGTTGACCTTCCAAATCATCGCAATCGACTCAACGCCGAACCACGAACGCACCATATATCATTGATAACGATTCATTGAGACATAATTCGGCTTTGTCTGAATTGTGAATAAAAAATATAAATATTCTGAAGTATTAGTAAGATAAAAGTGAAAAACGGAAATGAGAAATAGGGTAGAAGCTAGGACAGAAATCACAAAGTTTAGTTGTCAAGCTCCTCAAAGCTAGGACAGAAATCACAAATTTTAGTTGTCAAGCTCCTCAATGAAATCAAAAATAAAAACAAAATATTAACGCCTTATATGTTAATGTATTAAATGTGGTTGGTAGAAGAAAATGCAAAACATTATAGGAACCCTTGTCGACTTTCACCCGTTCCACTGGCAACTCATCTCCATTCCCAGCACTCGGCCGTCCCTTGCGTCGTCGCTCGCTCGCCGCCAGTGCACGTCTGTCGGCCGGCGGCGGCGAGGTCCGGTCCCGACGGCCCCGCCCCATCCTCCTAGTGGCCACCTTCTCGTACGTACCCCTCCACACGGCCGTCGCCCTCGCTGCCGCCCAACGCCCGCCCCCCTCCGCCCCTCCCCCGCCCCGTCGTCTCTTCCCGGGAGCCTGTGCCGATAAGATCGTTCATTTCCGAGCGGGGAAGCACCCAGCCCCGCTACCTCCCCGCCGCTCGCGGCGCGCTCCTCTCTCACTCTCTCCCCTCTTCATGGTCCGCCGCCACCGCCGCCGCGCGCCCCGCACCTTCTGGCGTACAGGCCCCCGCCCCGCCCCCGCCTGGCTCCCACCCCCGTCTGTCTGCGCCCCTATGCTCGTCGCGTCCGTCGCCTCCCACGCCACCCCCCTTTCCGCACCGGCCCCTCCCGTTCCGCCGCACACTGCCAGCCACCGCGTTTAACATAACCGACTTAATGCCGATTGCGTTATTTCGCACGGCCTTGGAACGCGAATTTTTTTCTCCCTCTCGTGTGAAGCGGGAGTGGAAGAGGCGGGGGAGCTGCGGCGAGTGACTTTTTGATCTCTGTGTCGCCGCCACAAAACGGCGGCATATGCACGTGCCACTTCGGCTGACACGCTGCTCCGATGCGCAACAGATAAGTCGGAACTGGGGCACTGCTAACATCTAATCACAATAAACGTCTTATGCAAAAAATATCTTTGCGACGTTCCGGCCCATTTATGTATAACTGTTAGTTAATGTTAGAGAACATACAATAAAGTATATGCCTAGGTATACCCGCTTATTATAAATATACATACATGTATTGCAGAATTCACCTGTGATAGCCAGAGCAGATATCGTCAAAACAATTTTGAGTATCAGAATGCGATTTCTGCCACGTTGTTGTAGATGATGTGAGAACAACATATTTTCTCTTTTGTAACATTTTCAATTTTGGAGATATTGCCACATCTTTAATTTTTAATGGGAGTGTGTATGGTTTCCACAAGTATTCTAAAGTTCCCCTAGAGGGAAATGCAGCTTTATAAGTATTGTTAATATTCGCAAAGAAACTGTGGAAGTAATCGTGCTATATTTTATCAGAAACCATGTGTACTGCTCCTTTCCACAACGGTTTTCTGGAAGGCGGAAAGTATGTCCATTTTTAGCGTCAAAGCTCCAGGAAGAAATAGAAATAAACTTCTTTTTTTTTACAAAACATACCTATTTCTATTACTTTTTGCAATGATATCCTTACTAACGGTTTCTCTACTGTTTTGCAGCAAAACAAATTGAAACCCTGATAATTTCATTCGAATAGCAGGAGAATGAAATTTCTGTTCCTATTTCCGCAATGAAATCAATTAAGATAATAAGGAATCAATCGAACGCGCTTTACGTGTGCTCGCATGTATTCAAATAAATTTGGTTTTTGATTCTTTAAATTTTTACCCAGTCATATTCTAAGGCTACCTTTTCTTTGTTAATTTATCATTCATATTATACTGAAAGAGATATAAGGGTAGAAAGAGCCCTTGCTCTTGCCCACTGCCCTTCTTTCAATCTCAAGCATGCCATTAAAATTACAAAACGGTGATAATTTACTCTTTCTGTCCATATCGCAATATACAATTACCCTGACAAATGTGAATTAGATTAAGTTAATTTTAAATAAATAACAATTAATTCATCGTTATTGTCACTTGCATAGCGTCGGCAGGCTCCACTTCAGAATCACTGAATTTGTCGCCGTGTCAGCCGTGTGGACTGTTGAATCGTAAAAGTGAAATTTCACAGGGAGTGGAACGAAGATGAAATCTGAGAAAGCAAACACACAGATAAAACCTTACTTCTAAGGAAACACAGCTCGTTTTCTACAGCTTCTTTCCGAATATTAACAATTGTGGAAAATGATAAACCATTGTGTTCCTCTCTTCAGGAATTTTAGAACGACAGTGAAAAACTACAAACTTTCATTAAAAAACATAGCCGTATCAATATCTCCACAACTAAAAATAAATAAAATGTGTATTTTTTCCCATCATCCGCAACAGCTTGGGGCAAACCGCACCCTGATATCTCATATCTTTCGGAAGATATTTGCTGTGGCAACTTAAGTGATTCACCTACATATATATATATATATATATATATATATATATATATATATATATATATATATATATATATATATATATATATATATATATATATATATATAAAGAGAAAGAGAGAGCGAGAGAGAGACATGTGTCCCAATGGTTACTGGTATGAAAATGCAGTTGTCAACCAACAATACAGAATCATGGGGCAAGTAATGATCCGAAGAGACATTGTTCGCAGTATTTTCAGCTTGAGGGAAACTGAATCATCTTTAATTTTTAAATGGAACTATATACATTTTCATCTGCAATGAATAAATCACACAAGAAGGAAAACAATAATGTATACTTTGGAAATGATTTAAAAGTAATATTGAGTAAAAATTATATTTCTGTAATGTGATATGAAATTTTACGCCTTATTAGGTAGGACAACATGTTCTTTTTAGTAGTTAAATTTTTTAGTAGTTTTTGAGCAATATTGCGTGCAATGTCGACAATTTAAAAAAAATTACAAAAATAATATTTTCTCAAAAAGGCTCCAAATTTTTTCTTTAAACTTTTGGTCGAGATAGTGATAAATGCACTCTATAAGATTACACAAACGCTACATTACTCTATTCTTTTGTTTCTTCAAAAATTACAACAATGTACTCTTTTTGACATTTCTCTCACGTGGTTAATATTTACATTAGCGGCAATTTGTTTAGATTATTATATTCTTGAGTACATGTGCTTTAAATAATGTCTTATAAAAGTACTCGAAAACTCAACAGTTTTCTGTTAAAATGAGCTCAAAATTCCGTATTTTCAGAAACGCTCAAACACAATTTTCTCAAAAATGACTCCAAATTTTTCTTGAAACATTTCCAACAGGTAGTGCTAATTGCACTGTTTAAAACGACGTAAATTTCATTTTCCTGTATTCTTTTGTTTTTGAGAAGTTACACCTTTTTATTTTTTTAAAAACATTTCTCACACCGTTAATATGCACATTCCCATCAATTTGTGTATATTATTGCATTTGTGAGTAGATGTGTTTTAAATTATTTTAAATGAAGTTTCTTGAAAACTCAATAGTTTCCTGTGAAAGGAACTTTAAATTTCACACCTACTGTAACGCTTAAACGCCGTTTTCTAATGCTCCAAATTTTGCTATGAAAATCGCTATTTTGGACGGAGTTTTACTTTAAGAAGTAAAGTTTCAAGTAATGTAACTTTGAAGTAAGTAATTTTGAAGTAATATTTCGGGTTCTATTGTTAGGAAACCCAAAAATTGCGAAAATAAAAAAAAGTATTTGGGGGCGATAGATGGCTGCCGGCAAGAGGATGGAGCAATACTGTAAAGCCAGTCCACACCAAGGAAAATAGAAAACGTTTCTACAAGAAAGTCGATGCCAATCTGTAACGTCACTAGTTATTATTGATACTTTGAAATTTCAATCAATGGAAGAAAAGTTCAGTTCAGTTTCATCAAAGGAAGATAAACATTTTCCTTTATTCTGATCTTCAATATTGATGTTCCACTTCCACGACCTTCCTGACAGAACCACAGATTGCCATAATTAGGCCTCCAACCCTCACTGGGTTGTCTCTCACTCAAAAGATCTCGGGGCCGTGAAGACGATCTCCGCAAGGGTTAATGGAAGGAAATATTGTTAGTACAAACTACGGCGCAACCTTATAAATCACGTGTCAGAATATATTTTTTACTTCATACTTTCAAATCGTTGACAAATTATACTTCATTACGGTCCTCTGTTTATCCATTGCAGGTGAAACAACTATGAAGTTACTTTTAAAATTCAAAGATGATTGAATTTCTCCAAAACTAAAAACGCTATGAAAAAATATCTTTGCGTCATATTACTTGCCCTAAGATTTAGTTTGTTGTTTAGTATTGTTGGGTAAAAACTGCATTTCGATATTATGAACCGTTTAGAACTGATGGAGGTTGTCCACAGTTGGTGGGAAATCCGATGTATGCAGTTTTTAAATTATCTATAAAAAATCAACGAAGAAATGATTTAAATTTCAAAACTTACTGCAATATTGTTCATTCATTGAAGCAATAAAATTAAAATAAAAAATGGGAAGAAATAAGAATCATGCATCTTTGAGAGGAGAGAAAAAGGGAGACTGTGAAGACAAGTGTAAGTTAAAACAAAGGGAAAAAATATATAAAAAACATGTTCAAAAAATTCTTTACATTACACACTATTCTTTACACACTATTCAGAAAATATTATTAAGTTGCAATAAGGAATATGGCCATGGTTTTTACTATTCTCTCAGAATAAGGAAAGAATGCTGAGACAAACGCTAATATTGAAACTTATTTTACGACAAGGACGTGTTAAGACAAACGCGAATATTGTTTTAAAATAACATGAACTGTATTGAGAAAAATATTTTCATTAATTTCTAATTTATAATCTAAGAACTAGGTCATGAGATTTATTTCTTACCAGAACTCAAATCCATGATGAATTGGTCTGTGAACAGCCACCGGAATGTACAGGAGCAACTGGCCCAATAGTGTTTAATTATTAAAGAGAGAATGAACTTTAATGTATTGCAGTTGGCATTTGATTTATACCTTGATTAAAATAGTGGCACTTCAAGGTCACGATCTGGACGGAGGGGATACTGTCATCCAATTGGGAACTCCAATAGCAAAACTAAGTTGCAACGAATCTCCCGACTGGATGTTAAAGTCCCTCTCTCCTTCCAGCTCATGTCCTTGAAATGCAACTACGTTTAAATCGAAATATAGAAGTTTTCAGACGTTGAGTTTTAAACGTGAGAACGAATGTTTTCTGAAGTCTACAGTTAACAGATGAAAGATGTAGTATCAAAGAACATATTTTACTAAGAAAAAATACCTATTTTCCATATTGCAGTTGAAGGAAGACGCAGAAAAAAATTAACTTTTGCAAATTTGCAAATACATCGATTTCAACAAAAACACTATTTGTGCAATTTTTAAGAAAACTTTTTCAAATTCTAGAAAACTTTAGAAAAAAATGGAACCGATTTCGAGAAAATATTTTTTTAAATTGCTTTTATATCAACCAAAAATGCGCAAAAACAAAATCAATTTAAAAAATTCCCGTTTTTAAATCTAATTTTTAGAACGATTTCATTAAAAAATATGCTATAATAAATATTGTAGTTTTCCTATTTAAATATTTTGCCATTTACGAAAATGCAGAGTTAACGGAAAATGAAACTTGCGACATTTTTATAAGCGTAATTATTGCAAATAGCAATTGTGTGTCGTTTTAGGGAAACTTTTCTTTTTTTACGTTGATTATATTTCACACAAAATTACTCGAAAACAACTCATATTTTCGAAAATTGTACATGGCCTTATTTAACTTAGGAGAATAGATTTCATTAAAGAAAAACTCTATTATCAATAATGTAGTTGCAGGAAAATGGAAAAAATTCTTATAATTAAAAAATATTCTTTTTTCATGCAAACACTATTCATATTTTCGAAAAATTGTGCAGATTATGATATTTAATTATCTAGTTTTTGACAGATTTCATTCGTGAAAAATATTATACCATTAATATTGTAACTCCCTTACGGCGGTTCATGGTCTGCGTACTACGTAGTTCTGTGTGAGGCGATCCCGAGTTCGATTCCCGGCCGGGGCAGAAATGAAGCTGTAGTTTTCGAATACAAAAGGACTCAGTTTCGATAGTTGGGTGAAGAATGAAAGCGCAGGTAGGCCAAAGAATGTATAAACGTCGATGCAAATACGTCATTCTCGCCACGTGCTCTCCCTTACCCAGAGGCAGGGATCATAATAAAACAGGGCCCAGGCCAGGCAACACCGCTAGCAGGCAAAAGTCGAATTAATCCGACCCCACATGCCGCCAATACAAAAACAAAAATATTGTAGTTTTAAAAAAATTTAGCAATTTTTAAATACAGAAAATTTTTTAGCAACTTTCGCAATGGAGCCTGAGCCATTTTTATAACCGAATTTTGCTCCATTTGAGAAAAAATTAAAGAAAAATTCCAAGTTTTGTTTTTGAGAAAATCTTGTTTTCATATTTCTATATTTCATCAAACTTTTCCGTAATCAAGAAACCACAAAACGTTGATTCGTACTACACGATGTGTTAAAGGAAGTAATTACTACATTATGGGGAAAATTCACTTTTTCGTTGCCAAGGCCTCACAATAAGAGCTTTTCTTTCGAAAAAATCGCCGATTTGCGTCGCATGATTACAAATCTTTCTTATTATTACTTATTGAAAAAGACGAGAAAGTAAAAGGAGAATATTCAGAAGAAATGTACAAACGAGTACTTTCATCTTCATACTCTTTCCAGAACATTTTATCCAGGTGAGGAAATACGGATTACAGTTCACTTTTTTAGTATTCTAGCAGAATATGGTTGGTTCAATCTAACTTTTTGTAGATGTTTAACAGTTTTTATTCTTTTTTGTAGAATGAAAATTATTGAAATATTACACAAAATATTATTAAATTAAATACCAGTACATACTAATATAACACGTTTTGTACCCTGTTTTCTTCTAAAACAAAACATATCTCTAAAACACTATATAATAAAATATTATTATTATTGTTATTATTATTATTATTATTATTATTACTAATTTTATTATTCTCCCGCCTTTATTGAGTGGCAATGTATGGCGTAAAATATTTTCTCAAAAACGATTACAATTTTCTCCGAATATTTTGCTGGAATACAGCAAAAGTAGACTGATAAATATGTATATGAGAGTTTTAATTAATCCCCTTTTAAAAATCAGGAATTCGAATCATATTTTGCTACAGATAATTTTTTGAACAGACAGCTTTTCAATTATAATAATAATTATTATTTTATTACGCGCATTAAGCACAATGTAAAGCTCATCTCCACACAAAATACGAAATAGAAGCGACGTCCAGTGGTTAGAGTTGTAATAGAATACACAAATATGTGGGCAGATACTCAGAGTTTATTGCAAGAAATATCGGTTCGAGAAAACGTAACTTTTGATATGATAAAACTTGATTGCTATACTTTCATGAGATTAATTTCCACTACGACAGGAGATCATCGAAATAACAGAAATTTATAGCCTAGGCTTTTTATCCGTTTTAAATGAAGTGGTCGAAGGGACGCTGGAGTGCCACTGGTAATTTTACTGCATAATATTTTTCCAATACCGTGGATTTTAGTATTGGAATTCCTAACGGCTTTATAGATACGCAGAAAACGATCATATTAACAGAATTGTGTGTTGTGGTTTAAGTGTAGAGTACGCTGATATTAAATTTTATTTATTTTCTGAAAAACACCTAAGAAGTCCTTTAGTAAATATTATTTTGAAGAGGGTGTTCATTTCATTTCTCTTAAATATTCCACGCCAAAGTTTATTACTTACGGCGAATTTAAAGAGTAGTCTGAGTGAATATTGACAATGAGAACTTTCCCACATCTTTTGAACATTCCAAAGTAAATATTGGTGCAACAAGAGATGATGGTTTGGATGTTGATGGTGACGGATTATAGTTTATAAAAGAAATAATTAAATAAGAATTCTCTTCAGTCAAATATAAATAATCATAACTGCAAAAAATTGCGAAATCCCTCATGAAGAACATGAAAAGAAAAACGAGGGATTGTTTGCATCATATTTATAAATTAACTGATTATAAAATTATGCTATCTCTCCCAGCAGTATTTTAACTTCTAAAACTTAAGTTTGAACATTCTATAAATTACGCTGCAATTTCATCAGTGAAGTACATAAAACTCAGAACATAACAGAGACATTTTTACACGAATGTCATTCGCACTTGAAGTCCTCCACGAAAACGAAACCAGCGCGATGCGTCACGAGCTGTAGGACTCAAAGACGAGTGCTTCCAACCCACGGCATTCATTGTTCAATACAGACCAAGACAGAGAAAGGGTTAAACACTTTAGGCTGACACGAAAAGAACAAGGCCCAGCCACACACTAGGCCGCACCACAAGGCTCCTCCCTGCCCCGCGTAAAAGCCAGCTAAAGAACCAAACAATGAAGAGAACGAACCGAATCCTCGGCATTGCGTCATCAGTAGACCATCGGGGCCTACTCGTATGCTCGATAGGGCGTCTTTCAAGTAATGGAGATGGTAGCGAGCAGGGGAAGGAAGGGAAGGCGATGGGACGCAACATGGGAGCGACGGACGAAAGCAAATGTGGGGTCGGAGGGGGGGATGCAGGAGGAAAAGGAAATTGTGGGGGCGGAGGGGGAGGGTAAGGAGAGGATGATAACAATGGAGGAGAGAAAAAATTAGAGAAAGAAAAATAGAAAAGGAAAAATGAGCAGGGAAAGGGGATGATAGCGAGTTAGAGACGTGGATAGCGAAAGAATAAGAGGTGAAGGGCAGACGTGTTGGCCGAGGAGAGGAAGAACATGATGTGGAGATGTCGGAAGCCGCGAGGAAAGGGGGAGATGAACGGAAGAGCAGCAGATACAGGAAAAAGGTGGAGGTGTGGAAGAATATGATGTGGAGATGTAGGAGGTGGCGAGAAAAAGGAGATGGAGGAGATGGAGGGAGGAGACAGAGATACAGGCAGAAATGAAAGAGGTGGTGGAGGCGTAGGAGGGTCAGGCGGAGGTGGGCAGTGGGGCCGAGGGAGGAGGGAGGCGGGCGCCGGAGGGCGGAAGGTGCCGCGGAAAGGGACGGGAGCAGCCCCCTTTTTTTGAAAATACTACCGCTACTGCTACAAGCACCCAGCGAAAATTACGAACCAACCAGTCGGCGCGGGCGCGTGCCTTCTTTTGTTTCTCTCCGCCGAATGTCTTTTGTTCGCCCGACGCGGTAATCACGCGGCAACAATGGCGGAAAGACGCGGGAGGAGGGCGGAGGGCCGGGGCGGGGGCGAAGGAGGGCCCGGGCGGGCCCCGGGCGGCGGGGGGGGCGCGCGGGCGCGGGGGGCGGGGGAGACGGGGCCCTGTGAGCGACACTGCAGACGACGACGAAGGGCAGCGATGACGACGGCGATGACGACGGCAGCCAACGCGCCGCCGCCGCCGCCGCCACCGCCGCCCGCCGCCCCGCCGCCACCGCCGCCACGCCGCCACCGCCGCCCCGCCGCCACCGCCGCCACCGCCACCGCCGCCTCCGCCGCCAACGCCGCCAACGCCGCCAACGCCGCCAACGCCGCCACCGCCGCCTCCGCCGCCTCCGCCGCCTCCCAGGCACTGACTTCGTCGCGGGAGTGAGCGCGGAGGCGCGGAGCGGCGTGGCGATGCGCGGCGGCTCACGAGAGGTACTAGAATAAAAAATTACCGCGTCGCCGGGGCTTAAATGCGGAAATTTTTAAGCTCATTATTTACATTTACAACACCGTTGGCAGTGCCAACACTTAATCTCTTGCTGGTGAAACATGGCTGAATTCAAAGAAAATTGAAAATAAAGTTTAGACAGCTGAAATAGTCGCTATGCGGCACGCTGTGATATATTGTGCTCTACTAATGGGCAGTAGCGAGATAGTGGAAGTTCAAACACACACAAACACAAATAGACAAGGAATATGTCGATCATTTAGTGCAACAGTGGCGTACCTATCGAAAATTTTGTTTTTTGGCGACACGATTAAAATTTTTAATTTGTCTCTAAATTACAATAATGCAGCACACATACATCGGCTCTCTCATGAATTTGCAAAACACAGGTATGTCAAGAAATCAGTCGAAAGGTTATGGCTCTACGATTGCGAATGATGGTATTTGAAGATGATTCCGGCGATGATTCGGAATATTATTCTGTAATGCGAAGACACAGATAGGTGTAGGGGAGAATAGATCGGTTGCCCAATTATAACGATCCAGATTTTGCCACGAGGTTATGTTTGACAAAATTATCAGCTCTTCTATTTTGAAGAATTGAAGCTGATTTAGAAACGAATAATTTGCATACTAAAAAATTAATATAAAAATATATTCAAGCAGTAGAATCATTTCATAAACTTTTTTCTGAATTGTAGGTACCCATATATAGGCAACCAGTCCAGAATCCAAATCAAAATAGGACGTCTGTTAAAAATCATTTAAATTGTGCAATTGTGCATTATTTTATTTGTGAAGTAAATTGTTAACTCATCGGGTACATTATGAACTGTGGAGGACATTGTCAATTTATTTTTCACCGATGTGGATACGGAATAAAGATAGTAAATATATGACAAGAAAAGGAAAAATAAGAACAATAACTAAAAGTATTTATTTAGCCAAAAACAGTAATAAACTGTATATGACGTATGGGGGAGAAGATCATCTGCTAACGTTTTCTTGAGTTCCAGAATCCCTTCCCAACGTCTTAACTATAACTAATTGTTGAAAGATGAATAAAAGTTAAAAAAACAACAACAAATATTTATTTTAAGAACGCGAGGTTAATATTTGAAAAACTAGACATTTTCGTAGTAGCTTGTAATAATATACATTCGAAAACCTACACTAAGAAATATTAAGAAATAAAGATACAAAAACTAAGAAATAAGCTAAGCTATCTCAAAATCACCACACAAAACTAAGGCCAAGACGACGCAAAGAACTCCAAAACTGAAATGAAAGGAAATAACCAGAGGTTCCCGTTTGTCCGCAATGGTTCACAGCGTTACTCTCGTTCACGGCCTCTTGAATCGCTCTCTACTGTGTATGAAAAATTGCGTGTTCAGCGGGTACTCGGGGTAAATTGGGGAGTATGTACTCTAGAGTAACATAACCCTCCAGAAGCTTGGTGAAACGCTTATATTTTACTCCAGAGTAACTATCGTGGAGTAATGCGTACTCTCGAGTAACTACTCTTAACTTTACTCGGCTGTTGGTGAAACCGGCACTAGGGGATTAGCGCCTGTTGAGCCAGGGTTTGTATGTGTGGATGCGAGAGTCAATAAATGAGGAGAGATAGAAACTAGTGAAGCTAGAACAACACATACTTTTTCACATTATTTGTAACGGCTCTGCAATATTATCTATTACGTGAACTTACATTACAAGTTTTTCCATTCAGCAATTTTTGTCTCCGCGCCGAGGCTTAAAAATGAATAGTGTCTCCCATTATCTCAAACACGTAAATTTCGAAACTTAAGAGAGTTCAACAAAAATGAAACCTGGGCCATTTTAACAGTGCTTTGCTCTATCCCTAAGAAAAATTTAAGAAATTAAGATATAATTTAGGACTGCTAAAAAGAAAATGTTTTTTATGATTGAATTAATATCAAGCGTAAGCAAAAAGTCTTTTTTTCAAAAATGATATTTGTTTTAGATCTGCTTTCTAGAATAGAAATTCTTTACCACAAACATAACTATCTTCAATTTTGCACTTTTGCAATGTTAATGTTTTGAAACTAAAAAATACAGAAGTTCACCGAACATAGGATCAGCGCAAAATTATACCGTCTTCTGATACGAGAAGACAATTTAGTAGCCTTTTCCCAGAAAGAAAATTTTCAAAATTGCCCATATTTTACGAAAAATTACGTGAAAACTACTCACATTTTCGAAAACTTGTGCCTGACCTTATTTCAAGACCTGTGTTTAGAGAACAGAACTACTGTTTAGAGAACATAACGAAACGAATCTCTAACTGCGATATTGTATTTATACGAAGACGCCAAACAAAATTTAACTTTTTCTGTTTTCAACAAATCAGGAATGTCAACGAAAATTAGACGTGTACTGTCATTTTAAGCGTAATTTATACTATTCGAGAACAAAGTTTATTCCAATAATTTGGGGTCATTATTGAGAAAAGTTTGAAAATGTTGAGGCTTCATGTAAATTACCCCGAAAATCAAAATATCTGTTCCAAAATCGAAGGACCTCGAGTTCCTTTAAATTCATCGGGGGCAAACAATGTTGGAGAAAATCCTTTGAAATATTTATCGGTGACGAAAAGCCGACAGATCGACGAAGAGACAGACAAAGACATTTTGCCGTCGATCGATTGTTTTCCATCAAGGACTCACAAAACATGGATTACGACTACACGTGTTAGAGGAAGTAATTTACTGTATATAGGAACAAGATTTATTCACTTTTTCGTTACCAGGGCCTGACAATAAATTTTTTTGTCGAAACCCGGTTTTTGACCCACGATTACAATAAGTTCTCATCTTACGAAGTAAGGCGAGAAAATAAAAAGGCATGGTCGACTATGAATTAAGTGCGCATGGTCCATGTTTAGAGCATTGTCCCGACCTGAACCTGAAATTACTTCCTTGTATTGACGTTTCTCACCTACTCCCATACTTTATTTTCGTATCTACACTTGCTCCCTTAGGTTACATACAGCTTTAATGTTGTTATAATAAATAATTACGTCGTAAGAAACAACGTAAAAAACCTTGCGCCCAGAAAAATCTGTAACGCTATGATACGTCAGCTGGTTAACGTCCAATGAATCTGTATGGTCAATCTACGCAAGAATATGTATGATACGCACTATATCAGTGTTTTAAAACACAAGGTATGTGCACACTATTCTGTTTTACAAATACCGAGAATTCGATTGAGTAATTGATGATTCCGAGCGCATCAACTGCGAAGGTCATTCGTCCCGCAAATGTAGAGCATGTTCGTTCCTCGAAGGTGGTGGAGATCATCTCCCGCGGATGGAGAGATCCGGCGCCGACTTACCTTCTGCTAGCAGGGTTTCCTCCAACCAGGTACCTCCCACCAGGGGGCACCGCCCCAGCCGGGACAAGCTCTAAACTTCCTGCCAGTCTCCCGGCATATATAGTAGTGTAGTGCAAGTTAGTGTAGTTGTGGCACATGGATAGAACATGGAAGAGGAAGGAAGGATCGCGCGCGGTTTGTTAGGGTACTGCTCCGGCATTCGCCTGGTACTCATCGGACAAACTATTCATCAGTGTAGCCGGCCCCTAGAAATCTCCTCCAGGCAGCGACTGAACTGGAACTAGCTGTTTAGCTAGTGTCGAACATCCTGCCATCGTGGGGACTCGAACTTAGGACCTCCCGGTCAGAGGCACTGCTGTGACATCAGTTGATGTCCTGAACCACCTCTCCTGCTAACCGAGAATTCGAAAAACACGATGATATGTCAAATTCTCTCTATCGTATACTTAGGACGTTATTTTAGAATCACTTATGCTCGGGTGAGTCATTTCAGGTGGAAAAAGCACCCCAGCGTGTTTCTCATAGTAGTGGAAATAAATTCATTTATTGTTTTGGCACAAAAGCATGATTCCCGTAGGAGGATTTAGTTTTATTCTTCCAATTTCGTGGAAGTCTGTACCTCACGAAGACTTTGTGTGAATGTTCTAGACTCGGAGCGCTGTTGTAGATTCAGCAGGTCATTTTGAGTCATTTAGACACAGCGCGTGAACCGCATTTCTGACGGCGGGCTTGCGAGGTCGGCGCGGTCGGAGCTGCCCTGACCTGCACATAATTCCGTTCCTAATTCGGAAAAGACGGCAGCGAGTCTCCTGTATATCCGATGTTGATATAAAAGTACATTGTCCTAATTTTGACCAGTTCACGCCACGTTCTGCCTCCTCGTTTTCTACAGCCCACTTGAACCTAACCTTCTCGCATGTGTGATTTGTAACGAACGTCATCTTCGACATTGACGTCACTATCAATTTTGAGAAATCGATCCTGTCACCGTCAGTCATTCCAAGACTCCGATAGTTTGCATGGGCTTGAAATAATGTATACTTACTGGAGAATCTTCAAGCTTCCATTCACCAAGTATCAAATATGTCCATAACTATGATAATGATGAATGCGATCAGAATATAAAATTAAGTTGAAAAACACCAGAAAAAGAAACTAATTTTGTAAGGTGATATTTACTAATTGATATCTAAAGGAAAGAAGAAATATTTGCTTGTAATATTACTGAATTCCAAACATGCACTTAATTCCATATATTTGCTACAAATTCTTTCATTATTCTTTTTGTAATCCAGCATTTTTATCAAAAACGTATCGTGTAATATTTGTTAGATCTATGTAAGGAACTTCCTGACAGCGTTTTCCCAGCAGCTAAAGCGATTTATCGCTTAACAGCGCCTTTAGCGTCTTCCTGCAACGGATGGGGCAATTGCTAGGAAGAACTCAAGCAGGTACAGAGGCAGTAGGAAAATCTATCCAACCAATCATAGGTGGAAAAAATTTCAAAATTAAAAACATTCTGTGAAATTATTATTATTATTATTATTAATATTATTATTATTATTATTATTATTATTATTATTATTATTATTATTATCATCATCATCCTCATCATTAACCGTTAACATAATCAAATTTATTTTTAATGGATTTATTAGAAGCATGTTGTATTTATTATTGTAATAATTATACATGATTTGTTTTAGATTTACATTGTAGTTTTTAACAAATTACATAAAACGTGATTAGAAATTCAATGAATGTTCACACAAAATAATGAGAATTGTACTCACGAGAGATGAACTTCTTCTTTTAAGATGTTGCAGAGCTGAATTCTTATTTTCCTCTGCTTTCTCGAGACTTCTACCCCCTTATCCTTTATTCACGTGGCAAGAAGCAAAAGTTAGCAGTTAAACCAAACGGTTAATGCATCACGATATACCCTCAAGCGAGTTAGAAGATCAAAAAGAAAGTGGCAGATCGAAGGAGCACCCGGGAGCCATGCTTCTTTCCAAATCTAACTTTCTTTTGTAATTTTAGTCAATTTAAAACAATTACTACATTTTGATCACAATAATTGGAAGTATTATATCAAGGGCGCGGATGTTTATCACCTAAAAATGGTAAACATAAGCAAACATTTGTGAACTAAATAATATGAACATAGGATCATAATATGACTTTAATTTTTTTGATTGCATTTTCGAAACCTTCAAAATTTGGCGCTGTTTAAATAACCATTATATTGAAATTTTCCTTTTAAAATCGAGTACATTCACGATTTTCCTCCTCCCCTTTGGCACCTCATGAAGACAAGTCTATCTGGTAAGTTATTTATAGAGGCGGTTTACTTTTGCACAAAACCTGACACAACTAATCAAACTCTTCCTTAGCATCTGGTGCTTTCTACGCTTTCTTTTTCTCCTATATAGTTTACCCTCTTAAAACACACACACATAAACACACGTGTGTATGTATGTATGTATGTATGTATGTATGTATGTATGTATATATATATATATATATATATATATATATATATATATATATATATATATTGTGTGTGTGTGTGTGTGTGTGTGTGTGTGTGAGTGTGATAACATAACAATTAGGAGACTGAAAAATCTCTTTGAAACGACTGCAAGCATGTATGTGAAAATGGAATTCAAGATAATAAGAATGACAAAAAATACGAAAATTTATGGAAAAATATGACCATAATAGGAAAAATGGAGGGAAAATGACAAAAGGCATTAAAAAAGACAAAATATGACTGTATAAACAGGTGAAAATTGCAAATTTTAGTCACTGTAGATAATATTATGCTTAACTTATATTTTCCATTGAAATAACACAAAGAAAAATATGACTTGTCATAAACCTCCGGGTCCTAATTATTTCCTATAATGACCTATTTATTGCATTTCAAATGAATAAGTTCATGTTTTATCATTTAAAGCTAATTTACGGGGATCCTAAGGGACGTTGTCTCTCCTGAAATTCTTTATGTTTCCGCGCTAAAAGAACAGATTGCTTTCAACTTTCCGCAGGCTGACCACGTCCTCGCCAGCTCACGAGTGCCCATCAACATCGCCATGTCCGACGCCGTCTAGTGCCTCAGCCGACCCGCCCATCTCGCTCCGGAGCCTCCTACTCTCCCTTCTCATCCCCTCCCCCACAACAGCACCTCCTGCACCGGGCGGCCGTGCGGCCAAGTAGGCCAAGGCGAGGGCCCGGCATCCACACACCGGCGCGGAATCCCTTGCGAAGCCCCTACGCCCGCCGCCACCCATCACCCTCGCAACCCCACGGAGATCTGCGTCGGGAATCCCCGGGACTCCCGCTGTCAACAGGTCTGCCACCCTTGCGGCGCGGAAAGTCCCAGCCCGTGCCTATAAAAAATCCCTCGATACGCCGGGCGGGATTTCGCCGGGCGGAGAAATCGGACCCGTTGTCTTTGTCTGTTTTTATTAAACCGGGCCCCCTTCCTTGGTTTAGGTCCGACGGTGGGCTGTAAAAATCGGAACGTGTATAAAAAAAGACAAGCCGCGAGCCCACCTGTGACAAGGCAGAAAGTCACAAACAGAATCCGGTGGCGAGGTGCGGGATGGGGAACGGCCGGGAGGCGGGGAAGGGAGCGAGCGGGCTGCGAGGGCCGGGCGACGCGGGGAGGGGCGGGAGCGGGCGGGGCGAGCCGTCTGGAGAGACAGAGGGGAGGTTAAGACCGACGTCGCACGGGGCCACGCGCGGAATATAGGAGGAAGGCTCCGCCGTCTTGTTTTGCTGGCGTCGCAGCAACGCCACTCCGCTCCGCGCCGCGCCGCCGGGGGATTACGAAGCGGCCTTCCCGGCGAACGAGCGGCCGACGGACGGCGGGACGCGGCGCAGCCCGCGCGGGAGACACGCCCGAATAAAAAGATCGAAGAATACGCGCCGAAAGGAGACGGCCCGCAACCAAACGGGAGGAGGGGACGAAGAGAGAGAGAGAGACACTGCGACGGAGGGAGGCACCAGATGAACCATGAAAACTTAGCGGCCGAGGCTGGAGGACTTCCAGTTTCGCGAAGCAGTGCTCTAGGTTAAGTCTGAAGAAAGCAATAAAAAAGTACTCCATTCTTTCGCGGTTTCCCGGCTGGGTCCCCCGCTCGAAGGCGCGCGTCGAAAATACAACGGGAGGCCGTCTTCTGTACACAAATTCTCATCGGATGGCAGCGGGGAGAGGACGGGGTGCTGTAGTTGTGGGCGGGGCGATGGAGGATTCGGAGTCCTGGATGATGGCAGCGGGCGGGGAGTGCCATCTGCGAGCACGAGTCTCGGTGCGCCAAACGGCCACTGAGGGGGAGAAAGAGAGCGGTTGGATGGGACTTCGCAGAGCGCTGTTAGGGTGACACACGTGTGTTCGCGTTCCTTCTGTGAAGACTCTTCAAGGGGATCGGGATACATACGCTCAATATACGTTCGGGATACGTAATAGTTTTTTCGTAATACTATTCTGTTATAACATCGACTTCATGTTCCCTGAGCAACGACAAGCCTCTTAACGGCTGGCGTCCGTTACGATTTCACTGTTCGCCATCCCTAAAAAAACAATAAAATCAAATGAGTTGTGACTAAAGAATACGTATGAGTACATTCATTCCAAGAACTAGAATTTATTGCTTTTTCTTGTAGTTTTTTTGATCGATTGATGATTCCCGACGTAACTTCTAAGGTCCCGTAAGTTATGTTCATGTGTTTTCCCCAAGAGGTGGCGGTAATCTTCCCCAGATGGATGGTGAGTTCCGGCGCCGACCTATCGACGATTTAAGACGTTTCCCTCAACTAGGTATCTCCCACCAACTGGTAACCGCCCAGCCGGGACAAGCTCTCAGCTCCCGACCAATCGCCCCGCATGCGTGATTGTGCAGTGCATATATGTGTAAGAGGTGAGGATATGACAAGGAGAGGGAAGGAAAGATCGGACCCGGTTCGTGGCCCATTTGTTAGGATACTGCTCCGGCATTCACCTGGTATTCATCAGAGAAATCACGGAAAACTACCAATCAGAGCAGCCGGCCGCTACAATTCTCCTCCTGCCAGCAGCCTAACTCGACCTAGCTATCTAGCTAGTGTCGAAAATCCTGTCACCGTCAGAACTTGAACTTTGGACTTCCCGGGCAGAGGCACTGCAGTGACATCAGCTGATGCCCTGAAACATCTCTCCCGGTAAATTTTGTTGTAAAATGATGGTATAAAGAAAAATATTGAACGACAAACTGTCGAGAACAAAAATAACATATTTGTTTGCTACGAATATTTTCTTTATCGAGGTAATGCTGTTAATAACTATATGACTCTACAAGCTAAACACACTATTCTGTGCCGACAGTTCCTCAGGTAAAACGACCACGAGTCAAACCCATCGGCCCCTATTTCCCTCATTTGATTTATTTCATCAAAAAAACATTCATCAAAAAAACTTACATTTCATCATAAAAACAGGCGAGAAGACGTGCGCAGGAGAAATATAATCGTGTGTGTTATGGATCCATGGAGACATTTTGAAGTTGGTGCGCGCGCTGCTGAACAGCGCGGTGTCACAGCTCGCCAGGGCGGGGGAAGCAGCTAGGAACGCGAGCCCGTTGCCGTGTCTCTGTCAGTCGCCTGTATACAAGGAGCCACGGGCGCCTAAGAGACTGTCTGGTTTTGTGAATGAGCTCCGACGTGTTTATAGTTGATACTGTAATTCAGCCTACACAGACAGTGCCCGCTACTAGTTATTTTATTTGGACTTTGGTGACTTCGGCTAAGACCTGGCAAATTCTTCTGGTGGCAACGACAATGCTTTGATTATGGGGACACCTTCGGGTTGTTGGTTGCAGCATTGCTTTCGACACGAATTTGGAACTCTGGTATTAAAACAAGAGAACAATAAACATTTGTCAACTCTTTATGCCTTGCATATTTTTTAAAACTAATATGTAGTAAAAATGAAATATAGGCTGTCTGTTAATAGGTTTTTGTTAATAAAAGTTCCAATAATTACTTTTTATAGACAGTCACAAATCCATTTATTAAAACAAAATGATTTTAACATTACAATGATATCTTGAAGCAAGAAACAGC
The DNA here is from genome assembly GCA_964035755.1 of Teleogryllus oceanicus. Lineage (NCBI taxonomy): Eukaryota > Metazoa > Arthropoda > Insecta > Orthoptera > Gryllidae > Teleogryllus > Teleogryllus oceanicus. The sequence goes on along the minus strand of CAXIVR010000001.1, from coordinate 230,971,827 downwards.
GTGGCAACGTTTCAGAGGTCAAGTTGTGCCTCCATCATCAATCAATTAATTCTTTAATTTCTTATTTTAGTGGACATAATGTTTAAGGCATGATGATGGAGGCACAACTTGATCTCTGACACGTTGCCAGGCTGTTTCTTGTTTTTATTAAGAAACTTTTATTAAGAAATATCATGTAGTAAGTTTATTAATCTGTGGAGTGAAATTCATTGAGTACGAGAGTCTTCCGAGGGCTCTGCAAGCGCCGCCGAGGAACGGTCGATCACGACACACGAAACCCATACAGGTAAAAATGTCACGAACCTCGAACGTGTAAGCGCACTTTTACGATAACACACATTCTTGGGTTTCTCTCTTACGTCTTAGCGAAGAGTCTGAGGAGCAGATTTCTGAACTAGGGGAGAGCAATGGCATGCTAATTTAACACTTATCAGACAAAATCGGTATTCATTGCATGTCCTGACATTAATTAATTCGTTGGTAATAACTACCTGAATGATTCAGACTTTCCGATTCCACAATATTTACGCAACAATAAAAATATTGCCTCATGCAATTTGTTTTGAAAATTGAAACTTCAACTGGTTTAATGTATACGGATTAAAAGTATTTATCAAATTAAACTCCTAACGCCTCCTCTTTGTAAACATATAATAGCTGCTAAAATATTAATTACATGTCTTGCTCGCTCGATTATACTTTTCCTCGTATTGATAAGTTGTAAAAGGCATGTTACTCTCGATTCCCTTGATATCCATGCTTGGCGAATTAAAATGTGATTTCATATCTTTGAATATTATCTAAACCCGATGTACACTTTTACAGAACTCAGAAAACAAAACTATAAATGTATATTGAAAAAATAACAATGGGCTTGGGCAATATCTGTCCTTGAAGGGAGCATTGGTGTAAACACTGTTTTCGAAAGAATAAATTTCAGAATGTGGTTCACTTGCACTTCTTGGCGGGGGGGGGGTATATAAGCGAGTATATATTACACCCACATTATATTGAAGTACGTACACGTGGTTGGGTGAGGAGTACGCTACCTTCACAGACAGAGGTCAGAAGGGCTTCCGAGTCACAAGTGAGGAGGTATCATAAACGTGTCAATAGTAGTCGTGTGTGAATGAAGTGACTGTACGATGGCAAACCGTCATCTACACCAGGTATTGTACTAATTACAAACGTAAGCAAGCCGGCTCTTTTAACAGCGAACTGTGTTAACATACAATAAAGGTTTTTTTTTTTTTTTTTTAATTTGTTGCGTCCACATCTTGACGCAACGCGTCTCCAAGCCCCTTATGGGGTGTTGAGCGCATCATTTTTTTTGGAGTAATCCTCCGTTAATTACCAAGTCAAGTCTCGTCACGTCGCAGTCAGTCAGTGCCTTTTATCCCTTCGGCCAGGGGCGCGACGACGTTAGATCCCGGGGTTCCTGGCCGGTCACCCAACCAAGAACCCGCGAGTCTCGAATTCGCTTAACCTTCGTGACTTCACGGAGCGTAATAAACGAATTCGGCTAGCGCCGCCGGCTAGCGCCGCCGCCGGCTTTTCACGGCCGGTTTCTGCATTACTAGATGTTTCCAGGATTGTAGGCCGTGATCCAACGCAGACAATATTGGACCACGGCCTACAATCCCGGAAACATCTAGCAAAGCGAAATGTGTTATATATGCGCGAATTTATGCAGAAAATAAGGGAAAGCTTTTGTCGTATCAACATGCCAATTTACACATACTGAAAACGATCAGAACATAGTTTTTTTCCCGCGGATGACGTGAGAGGTCGATTGTTGCAAAACATATATTATTACTGCCCTATTTAAAATAATATTATAATGTTGATAACGCATCAATATGGATGAACTTCACAATAAATGAATTCATTCATCGGAGAATAATTCGAAATAGTGAAATGGACGTATTTCTCAGACGGTAGAACGACAAGAAAAGAAATCGTTTTAGTAATGATTTTCTCTTTGAAAAAAAAATGAATACTATATTTGAACTTCATTAATTTATTCCAAGAAGAATAAAGAATGGAAGATAAGGAGATGGGTATCCACACGCAATGGGTATCTCTCTATATCCACACGCAAACTTAGAGTTCCACAAAACGACTAACTGGACGATTTGCCTTGGGTGACAGAGGATTATTGAAGCAAAATTTTCAGAGAGTATGACACCGTCCTAATTCAAAAAATGTCTCTCATCGGAAGAATAATTTGAAATATAAATAATATATAAAAACAAGAAAGAAATGCCATTTGTAGCACTTACTAATTTACTTCGAAGAAGAAGGACGCGATATAATTGTTTCCCATTAAGCTAATTCTTGTTGAACCAAGGCACTTATTGATATAACACGTCAACAATACTGTTAAGACGACAAAGTTACAGTAAATAAAATTTCAACACTAATGAATTTCCAGAAAAAATCGATATAAAACAAAAGCTTGGAGAAACACACCATAACGGAACATTTATACAAACGAGTGTCCGCAACTGACTAAGTAGGATTTATTCATGAGAGTTAATCCATGTACACGAAGAACCGCTTGAGAGAGAGAGATAGAGAGAGAGAGACAGAGAGAGAGACAGAGAGAGAGACAGAGAAAGAGAAGATAAAGAAAGAATGAGAAATATGTAACCAATTCGTGTGGTTTGAAATGTCGATCGGTGGCTAACGTCTGTTACTTTTTATTTTCTATATTCAGTGTCCAAAAAGTAAAAACAGAATGTTAGGATTGGGAAGGAGATAAGGCCCTATTTAAGTGACATATATTCATTAAGAAAACAGTTCACACTCAGAAGCTAAGCTAAAGGCCATTTATGAAGTAGCTCAATGGATCAAGGGAAACTACAGAAAGTCTGATACTAAACAAACAAAAACAAAACAGAAAAATGTTACAATACATATTACTGGAAAAATTATTTTTTGGAAATATACAACACAAGGTATGCAAGTAAATATACAACCAATGCATTAGTATCATTATAAGAAATAAATGTTATTGTTTTTATGTTCAATGTAGTCTCTCTAGTGTAAAATTAGTTCTCCAGCAGAAAATTTTACCTCCTTTTAAATTTGTTACAATTTTTAATTTTTAATGACATCTGATGAAGTGTTGTAGAAAAATATAATACATATAATCTATCAACATCTACAAATAATACAAGTATTATATGTAGATCTTTTTAACATTCACATCCCTGCAGCGATTCTACTCAATCTGTCGAAAACAAAGATGGAAAGCATATGACAAAATGTCATTTTAATAGTGCTGAGAACTGTTAAATGCAACGTAAATGCCGATGAAATAGTGATTTCACTTTGCTGGATTTTACTTTTATTTGTGAGAACATTTTTGTTAAAAAATTTGAAGACACAATATATTTATTTACAACTTAAAAATATTAAAATTTCTCTTAAAATATAATTACGGAGCTCTGGCATGATGAAATTATTAATTCAAATAATTTAATGATAATTAGAAATGAATTGATTAATCATTTCTTGATTCCGGGCGCGTGAACTGCTATAATCATTGTTCAGTAAATATAGTGCATGTTTTATCATGGGGGGAGGTGCTGTTGGCTGGTGAGATCCGGCACGGATTTACACGTCAACTTACAGGGTTTTCACCATCCAACATTACATCCCATCATCAGGACACCGCCCCCGCCGAGCCAAGCTCTAAACTCCCGACGTATCTCCTGATGTGTGTGGTAGTGTAGTCTTTTTCATAGAAAATTTCTGAATTTTCGAGAAACTTTATTTAAAGTCTATTGAAGCACTTTAACTCACAAATGCAATAGTATTTACAAACAGCTGGAAATGTCCACATTAATGGCGTGGGAGGAATTAAAAAATACATTTGTGTATTTTTTTGAAAAAACAAACGAATAAAGAAATATGGCGTTTATGTCATCTTATAGAGTGCATTTAGCACTATCCCTCCCAAAAGTTAAAAAAAAAAAACAATTTGAAGTTGTTTTTGAGAAAATCTTTGGTTTTTGTAATTTATTACGATTCCAAATATTGCACGCAATATTACGCGAAAACTGCAAAAAGTTTCAAAAAGTGTACATGACCTTAATGGATGAACTAATTATGGACAACAAATTTCATTTTAAAGAAAAATCTATCTTCAATTTTATAGTCGTAGAAAGACGCCAAAAAACTCAAAATTTTGCAATTTTCGAACGTTCAGAGTTAACCCCGAATTTTGGACTCCTGCGACCTTTTTACATTTATATGTATTTTACTCAAATCTTACAAGAAATTTCAAGAAAAACATTGGAGCCGTTTTTGAGAAAATTTTTAAAATGTCCGGGGGTTTTCATGTAAAGGATTCCCAAATTTAGAAGAAAGTTTTCGAAAATCCAGCGCCTCGAGTCGAGCCAAATCGGCCAGAGAATATCCATTTTGGAAAAAAAATCATACGTATGGTTTAGGTGCTAAAGGTGTTCACAGACGGACAGACGTTTAGAAAAACAAAACATTTTCTCGGTATCAGGGGACCTCATAAGTTGTACATATATACGTACGTATACGAGAAAGTAAAAACTTTTTCGGTATCAGGGGACCCCAAAACGTGTATTTCTGTTGAAATCTCGAAATCGATTTTCCGCGGCATTACATAACTTTCTGTATAACGAATATACTCCGTATATACATACGTGAACGAGAAAGTAACAAGAAAGTAAGGGGTGAAGATGGGACAAGGAAGAGGAATGAAGGCGCGCGGTTCATAGCTCGTTTGTTAGAGTACTGCTTTGGTATTTGTCTGGTTTTCATCGGAGAAACAACGAAAAACTACCGATCAGAGCAGCCGGACGCTAGAATTCTTGTTCATTCGATCTAGCTATCGAAAATCCTGCCACTGTCAGAACTGGAAGGCTAAGACATTCCGATCAGAGGCACTGCCGTGACATCGATTAATACTCTGGGGCACTTTAGTTGGTTTAAAAGTTGATGAAATGCAGGAAAACATACATTAGTAATTTTTTAAAATTGAAAACTCCATGAAAAATGTTAACATATCACGTTATGTGCATTTCAAAATTCCACATTTGTCATTAATCTAGGAGCGCGAATCAAATACAACATAAGACAATGTATAGTTTTACATTTTCATAGAATTATTTAGAAACATCATGTGCGTTCTCACAATCAGACGTTAAAGGGAAAAATGTAACGTGCAATCAGAATATTGAAAACACTCTTGACAGTCAGCTTTGTAGGTTTTCAATAAAACAAGGTGAGGTAATTGCGAAGTCAGCAATATGGTGATTGTAGATAAACATAAAAAATGAAATGTGTAAAATACTTTTCTTCTTGATCGATAACAGGACGATTCTTAATTTAAAGTTAATTTTTTAATAAATAAACTCTAAACGTTATGCCTGTGGCCGATGTTTCGGATCATTAGAGATCCTTTTGCAGTGATCCAAATTAACAATGCAAGTCTACCACAACGTTTCATTCTATTCTGCATTTGCGAATGAAAACTGACATACTGTGAACGCTCATTTTTATAGCTGGTGCTTACTACTGCTCCGAGCTATGTGTTACTCCTGCAAGTCGTAGAATCCAACTTTGATTCTCTGTTTATATTAAGATCTGTGATCCTTTTGCTGCAATAGGGAGAGAAAATCGATTTATACAATCCTACTTTATATTGCAGGCAGTGATATTTATCTTCGGTTCGAAAAGGCGAAAGAAGAGAAATCGGAGGGGGAAGAATGGAGGAATTTTCTGTATCTTTCCTCGACTTTACAACAGATGCTAGGTATTTCGTCCATAGAATCTACGTCCTTTATCTTCTGTATCTCCATCATTTGTTAAGGCGTTCAAAAACGACCCAGTGCCCACCTATGAAGTCAAGAGTTAGGTGTAGCCTTTCAGAAACACAATATTGACGTGTGCTCTTATTAAGAACCACATGTTTCCGAGAAAAAAACAACTAAAGAGAACTCCGACAACCAGACAAGTTTTTACATTTATTGTAGTGAATGTGATCGTCGTTTATGCACTGAAATTGAAGTTACAACTCTAGTCAAACCTGTAGTTAGATAATTCGCTAGAGGACCGTTCAAAATTGAAGGCCAGAAGAATTTTTATACAGGAGAAAATAACTTTCATCTGGCGTTTTTATTTTATGTCCTTACTAACTCTGGTAGTTCCTGGATTTCATCTGAACGTCTGTTTTATAAGAAAGGGAATAAAAGTATGAAGTCGTGGTAGGTTTTTGGCGGTTTATTTCTCCGCAATTGTGCTCAGTAGGGTGCGACTCACAGGGGTGACTACTGATATTCTGTCTGTAATCCTCGCACGAATTGGATTAACACTAATGATAAAATGAATTAAAAACTATCACTAAAACGTTAGAGAATTGCAATATAGGAGAAATAATCTCTGTTTTCACTATCGTCCGTTTCTTAAACTAAATTTTCAATTTACATTGAATGATACATTCAATTTATATTAAATTGAATGTATGTCTTGTTATTAAACTTGTGATGCTATTTATATGCGAAATATTTAATACTGTTGATAAGGAATGCCATTTTCATTTTCCTGGAATGAAATGTCCCTTATTATATGTGTCTTTAAGAGTTATTTCTGAATAATAACAGATCACAAAAATATACATTCCAAATATTCTACTTCTGTATTAAATATGATTTTCTGTATGCAACAAATAATGGATTTTCTTTCAATATTTCTTATGAAGAAAACTTTGACCACAATACAGATTCATGACGGTCAGTAGAGAAAAAATGTACCTTATTTATTCCAATGTTTCGATCTATTGTCTCCTGTATTTCATTTAATGTTTACTGAAACTACATCAAACGCAATTAGATGAATCATATTCCTGTTAGTCCTGTAATTAGAGGTTTTGAACTTCCAGAGGATTTTACTTTTTTATTGGATACACTTTTTTCTTATACAATATTTTCTTCCGAACATTTCTTGTATGACAAGACAAACCTTACGACCAGAAATACAGTAAAACGTGCTCAATGTGAAACTTGTATAATGCGGAAATCCGTCTGATGGGATCATAAATCTCTGTCCTCCCAATCATAAATTCTACAGTATTACATTGCAGAAAGCGGAATCTTGTCTAATACGGAAAAAATCCCAGTCCCTTGAGATTCCGCTATCAGCAAGTTTTACTGTATAATGAAGTCTGGTTAATGAGGCTTGGTCAAGAAAAGAATTACACTAGTTAGTTTGATTGATTGATTGTTTCGTGTTTCCGGGCGCGTCAACTACTGTGGTCAGTTCCGTTAGTGTAGTGCATGTTGTTTTCTCGGAAGATGGTGTTGTTCCCCCGCTGGATGGTGAGATCCGGCGCCGACCTACCGTCGGCTAGCGGAGTTTCCCTAACCAGGACTCTCCCACCAGCGGGCACCGCCCCAGCCGGGACAAGCTCTGAGTTCCCGACCGGTATCTTGGAATATGTGGTAGTGTAGTGCATGTTAGTGGAAGTGTGTGTGTGTAAGGTGAGAGGATAGGACAAGGAAGAGGAAGGACAGATCGCGCGCGGTCCGGAGCCCGTTTGTTAGGGCACTGCTCCGGTATTCGCCTGGTGTTGATCGGAGAAACCACGGAAAACTACCAATCAGAGCAGCCGGCCGCTAGAATTCTCGTCCGGGAAGCGACTGAATTCGACCTAGCTTGAAAGCTAGTGTCGAAAATCCTGCCGCCGTTAGGACTCGAACCTAGGACCTCCCGGTCAGAGGCGCTGCAGTGGCATTAGTTTGGCATTAGTTGATGCACTGAGCTACCGCTCTCGATGACTAGTTAGTGGTTTGCCAACGTTTCGTAAAATGTATTTCCATTATCAGGACTAATGTACAAGTTCAAAAAGTACAATATCGTGTTGATTAACCACGTAAGCATACACTTTTCCATAAACTATCTGTAAAAGTATGGAAATAAATAATAAAATATAAGTAATATATAATAATTAAATGTAAGTATACCTTGCAACTACATAAACAACAAATAGGAACTGAAGCTACATAGTTTCGGACACAATGCGAGGAACATTTGTAAAGGAACATTGCACCAACATGCAGCATGTTGGTGCGGCAAAGGCAAAGTTTGTGCAATGGCAAAGTGTTAAGAGGAAGGGAAAATGACTATTAATGATTATGCGAGGCAAAACCCATACTTCTGGTAACAGTATTTTTAATAAATGAAAGCCAATATCACAAAAGTATTCAGTTCAGTTAAAACACAGATTATGTAATATAACTGTGACATTTTGTGCATAGCTAATCTACACTAACCAATAATATAAGATACTTGATTCTGTAGGACTTACCACAGGAAGACTGATTAACAACCTATAATGAAAAAACAAAACAAAAAGTACTTTTATACATACACACACAATTATACTCCAAATATCCAATTATATTACAATGACAATGAAATTAGTAAAATACGAATAAAATAATAGGGTAAACATAAATTATTATTTAATACAAGAGAAACTTGATGCATATAAAGTTGAAATATGGCCATTAAGATGGATACTGTGGTGGTCTATTGTGGTTCAAAATATGATATTCCGTCATATAACCAGTCCATGTTTTGAAGAAATACATATCATTAGTATGAATGGAGGATCTAATTATATAAGGTAGGTGATGGGACGAGGAAGAGGAAGGAAAAAATGCGCGTTCACCGTGACTAATTTGATTGTTTTTTTTTAATTTATTTATTTTAGGTCAAAAACAGTTAAAAACTGTGTGACGTGGTATGGAGAAAAGTGAATTCTGTGCAAGTATTCAAAATTCTGTGAACCCTGTCCTAAGCCACATACTACTTGAATTTTGAAAACAGAAAGAAAATGAGGTTTTTTTGCAAAGATTGTTAACAAAATATTTGCTCCGGTGTAATAAAATCTATTTTCAAGGGTAAATAAATAAATTTGGGCTCTTATCCCTCATCATGTCCTTCGTCAACTTAATAATACTTCCTGCCGCGACGACATGGTGAACGACAATTTGAATAACTATATTTCTCAGTGAATTCTAGAAGACGTGCACAGATAATGAAGTTATATTTATGTTCAGAAGCAAAACAAGGGGTCATCTTAACATTTGCCGAAAGGATCAGGGAAACTGGACAAAAAATCGGATGAAAACGGTGTTATTGACACAGAGGCTGCGGCGCAATACTTGTTACAGGTTGTTTAGAATTATACAGTTCAAATGGTAAATAATAGATTAAATATCACTGTTAATAGTAATGTTACTTTCCTTGTGATGCTCAGTATAGTCTCTACTTATATAGAAACAGTAATGCAGCAAAACGATTTCACTAGGGATTTAAACTTTTCAATCGAATGTAATCGTTTAATGTCATCTTACAAAGTGTTATAAAATAATTTCCATGTGTATTGCAGCGGGTTTCGCTTAGTATTGGTTGATGAACACTACCGACCAGAGCTGTCGGCCTCTAGAATTCTCCACCAGACAGCGACTGAATTCGACCTAACTTTCTAGTTAGTATCAAAAATCCTACCATCGTCGGTTTTCAAACCCTAGGACCTCCCATTCAAAGGCACTGCAGTGACGTCTCTTGATGCGCTGAGCTACCTAAGCCACTTTCAATTTCACCCAGCTGTCGTTTGGAGTTTTATGTCACAGAGTCAGTTGACATTCTCGAAATGAATCAAAAACATTTTATTAATCCCACTATGTTTTGCATTTTCGAAGTATTTACAAGTTGCTCAGACAGCAGCAACAAATCGAATCAAAATCCAGGAATGAAACAATACTTAAAATCAAAATGTTCGAAATTTCTATCGGAAAGCATTTTCGTTGTATGAAATGTACGCACTAGTATGAAGTCACTCACTCGCCATTTGCTCTTTTGCACAGCATCGTCAATCAGGAATCATAAGAAGAACGTATTTTATCGCGAGGGAGGAAACTGATTAATAAAATCAAATTCTCTACTTAAGATTAGGGCAAGGAAGTGTAATCAATTATCGGAATTAATACCTGGAAACCTTTTTGTTGGGATAAACAATTTCGTGTTGTGGAGCTTCAGATTCACAAGTTTTCCGTACGAGTATATTCCTCTTGCGCCTGACGTCCCAAAAGGGTTTCTGCGGTGTTAGTAACGTGCGAACGCCGTCTTCATTCACAAAAGGCCCATTTATCTGTAGTTGGCATTTTTGGCAAGAGAGTCGGGAAACCTGACAGAAAGGTGGGATATCAAAGAGAAATAGAATCTATAAATTCACAGAAGCTTTGTGATATGTAAGATGTGCCTAAGGAAGCGACACAGTATTCTGTTCAGAGCACCCTTCAACCTCGCGCACCTCGTATTCTGGAAAATGATATGAATTTGACACAAATTCAAGATATTCAATCCATTCGAATTAACGTTTTCATGTTATCGAACTTTGTGAGCCCAGTGTATACCAGGACCGGCTGAGTTTAGTTCAGAGCCAGTATTGGCGCTGTCTACGCAGAGACCACTTAGATTTTGAGTCCCGTCGGAGGCGAATTATCAACATTCAAATACATCGGGGTCGAATTCCATTGCTGTTTGCTGGAGAATTTTAATGGCCAGCCTCTCGGACAGGGGCGGACCCAGCCCATCATTTTGGAGAAGGCGATCATAGATTTTTGTAAAATAATAAACATTTGTTATTTTATTGTTTATAATTTTGTAGTGTATATACGACACTATACAAGATTTTTTAAATAATTACTTAATTCAAACATAAATATTTTAATCAATTTGGGCAAATAAAAGAAGGTAACAAATTAAAACTCCAGGCTTTTTGAGGTGGACCATGGCCCTCATGCCGTCACATCTTGGATCCGCCAATCCTCTCTGATCAGTAGTTTTCGCCTGATATTTACCATAGTATTCACGAAAAACTATTAGTGCATTGAGGCACTAAAATTCTCCTTCCGACAATCGTTCCATTCCACGTAGCTATATAGCAAATGCCAAAAACTCGGTACCGTCGAGACTAGAACACTAGGTCCGCTCGGTGAGCGTCTCTGCAAAGGCAGCTGCAATACTTTCATTGCGCCATCATAGCCGGCGATACTATGAGAAAAAAGAGTTCAATCAAAATAGTAAAATAATGACGAATTCGATGAAACTTCGCCTCTTTTTTTTTACACGCAAGGGAGCCAAACATTTGCCCCGATAAGGATCCAGACAGGATATTTAACCCTAAAATTCGAAATGTTCAAACTTCCATTCCGAAATAACGTTTTGCTAACTCGCAGCTAGGGATTTACAGGCCCCCAGTGCATTTCCAGCGAGCGACCGCGAACGGCCCAACCGGCCCCGAAAGTGTTTCCGGCGCGCGGGTCACGCCTGAGCGCCGCCTCCATTTGCAAAGAGCCCACTCAGCTGTCGGCCGCCAGGTGCGAACGAGAGGCCCGACGGGAATGCGCAAAATGTCGATACTCGCGCGCGCTCCTCCCTCGACGGGCCCCGCGCCTATCGACAGACAGAGCGAGGCAGTTCGAGCGGGCGCCGCCGCGCGGCGCTGGCGTGCCGTCAGCGCACCCTGCCGCGCGGCCGCCACGGCGCAGCCCGTCGCAACGGCGCGCGGCGGCGACCGACGCGCTCTCGGGCGAGTCGTCGCCCGGCGGAAGCGCCACTGACGCGCCGCGCGCACGGTGGACGCGCTGCGGGATCCTGAGGGGCAGAACGCCAGTTTGATTGATTGATTGATGGATTCATTGATTTTTTCGTGTTTCCGGGCGCGAACACGGTTTTGGTCATTAGTCCTGTTAGTGTAGTGCATGTTTTTTTCGCGGGAGATGACGGAGATCTTCCCCCGCTGGATGGCGAGATCCGGCGCCGACCTACCGTCGGCTAGTGGGGTTTCCCCCTAACCAGGACTCTCCCACCAGCGGGACACCGCCCCAGCCGGGACAAGCTCCAAGCTCCCAACCGATCTCCCGGAATATGTGGTAGTGTAGTGCATGTTAGTGTGAGTGTGTAAGGGGAGAGGCTAGGACAAGGAAGAGGAAGGACAGATCGCGCGCGCGGTCCGTGGCCCGTTTGGTACGGTACTGCTCCGGCATTCGCCTGGCATCAGTTGATGCACTGAGCTACCGCTCCCGACGCTCAGAACGTCAGCCTGCGGCCGGTCTTCCCACGGCTGAGAGGGTTCAGTGGAAAAACTGTTGATACCAGGAGAGGTGGCACAGTGCATCAACGGATGTCACTCAAGGACCTCTGACCTACACTACGATTCTCGATGGTGGCAGGATTTGCGACACTAGCTAGATAGCTAGGCCGAATTCTGTTGCTGATTTAAGGAGAATTCTTGCTGTCGGCTGCTCTCATCGGTAGTTTCCCGTGGTTTCTGCGATCAATACCACGCGAATGCCGGAGTAGTACCCTAACAAACCGGCCACGAACCGCGCGCGAACCTTCCTTCCCTTTCCTTGTCCTATCTTCACACCTACACTTACATTCACTTCACGAACTCACGCAGGAGACCGGTCAGGGGCTTAGAGCTTGTCCCGGCGGGGCGGTACCTCGCTGGTGGGATATATCTGGTTGGGGAAATCCCTGCAAGCCGACGTAGGCCGGTGCCGGATCTCGCCTACCTGCTGTGGAAAATCAACGCCTCCTACCGCGATGAGAAACATGCACTAAACTTACGGGAATAATGACCATAGCAGATGACGCGCCCGGAATCCCTAGTCAATCAATCAATAACTGTTGTTGCTATGTATCTGACCAGGAGATCGTAGGGAGTAGGTTCGTGTCCTTAAGGTGGTGGATTTCCAACACTAACTTTAAAACGATGTCGAATTCAGCCGCTCTCTGGCGGAGTATTCTAGCGGCCGGCTGCTCTGATCTTTTATTGTGGTTTCTCGTATTAATGCCAGGCTAATGGTAGAACAATACCTAACAAACGGATCACCACGCACGATCTTTCCTACCTCATCCTTGTTTCATTCCTGTCTGACCTCTCCCCTTATTCACACGCACTTACACTTGCATACACCACACCGCCTTCTGTTCGGCAGACTAGTTGGAAGTTTTGAGTTTGTACTGGCTGTGACCGTACGCCACGGAGAGAGATACCTAGATAAGAAAAAAACAAAAGTAGACGGGTAGGTCGGCATCGTGTTTCACTTTTTAACGGGAGAAAACACCACCACCTTCCGGATATCAAATTCACTACACTCACGGGATAAATGACCAAAGTAGTAGACTCACTAACTCTTTCTGCTATCCCGATGGTTATGGTCCATGATGAATGTGAAGCAGATGCGTTTAATTCGCATTTTAGGACGACATTCCTTTCAGCATCGTACCAGGTTCAGAAAAACGTTACACGTAGCCTGCGTCTTCAGTCAACAATTCCCTAGCGTTACCCGCTATCTGACAATTTATAGACACCGAAATAAATTGGCGAATATCTTGCGAATCCATTAGAAACAGTGAAAAAAACAGTGTTAAGTAGGTTTTTTTATATGGCCTGATAGTTGATAACGCAAAAGGTGCTACAATAACACATCTATTTTCGTATTACTTGTAACGATTTATTATCATGTACTAATATAGAAATATTTGAAGACATTTTGGCATTTTTTATAAATTACATCGAACCCAAATGGAAAACACCCGAAAAGTACTATTTTCATATTAAAGGAAAAGAAAAGTATTTAATTTTCATTTAATTGATTCTTACATATTTAATTACGGGAAATACTTGTCATTAAAATTGTATTTTTGCAACGTTATATTTTTGAAATTTTCAAAAATGGAGTTCCCCAAACATGGAACCTACGCCATTTGTAAGCGTCTCTTGGTGGATCACAGTGAAAAACCAAAACATTTTGAGTCATTTTTTAGAAAAAAGTATAAATTGCATTAATTTGAAGCGAAAATTACGCCTAACCTATTTTTTTAATTTTTGAAGATTTAAAAAATCGGATTTTTAAAGGAAGTGCATCCCTTTATTTAAGAATCTAATATTTTAAACATATAAACCCGTCAATATTGTGCTTTTGCAATTTTATATATTTCAAATTTTCAAATTTACAAAATGGAATTATTAGAATAATCTTTAATAACATACGGATTGTACTCAATTCCAACGAAGTATACTTATTAATTCTTTATTAACTTTTATTATTTATTTAAGTTAATTAAATTAATTTAGTAAATTATGAACATCAATCTATCGGCCAGAAGCTCTGAATTAAGATCTTCGATGAAGTCTTTCCAATTTTGTGAAGTCTACGATCTGTTGCCGTGAAGTTAAGTGATTTTGTACATAAATTTCGATCTTCAATTCTGTACTCAAATTTCTATTTCAGATCTTCCATCGTTTATTTATCAAACATGTTTTACTAAAATGTTAAACTGTTAATTTTACTAAAAACATGTTTTACTAAAAACTAAACTGTTAATTTTAACAGTTATATTTAATGTATTATTTACCATTTGGACTGAATAATTCTAAACAACATGTAACAAGTATTGTACCGCAGCCTCTGGGTCAATAACCCCCATTTCCGTTCAATTTTTGTCCAGTTTCCCTGATCCTTTGAGCAAATGCTAAGATGACCCCTTGTTTTGCTTCTGAACATAAATATAACTTCATTATCTGTGCACGTCTTCTAGAATTCACTGAGAAATATAGTTATTCAAATTATCGTTCTCGATGTCATCGCGGCAGAAAGTATTATTCGTTGACGAAGGACATGATGGCCATGAGGACATGAGGGATAAGGGCCCAAATTTATTGATTTACCCTGGAAAATAGATTTTATTACACCGGAGCGAATATTTTGTTAACAATCTTTGCAAAAATCTCATTTTCTTTCTGTATTCAAAATTTAAGTAGTATGTGGCTTAGGACAGGGATCACAGAATTTTGAATACGTGCAAAGAATTCACTTCTATCCATAGCACGTCACACACAGTCTTTAAATGTTTTTGACGTAAAAAAATAAATACCGCCAGATGTCGTTCCGACAACAACCAACTTCATAGAGAGCCAAACAGTTTTACATTTTTCATGGTTATGGAGGTGTCTTATCAGAAAGATTCTTTTCAGCATCATATCTTTAAGCCTTGAGTAATACTATGCAAACAAACAAGTTTCTATCTTGTTCCAGTTCCTCACATTTTACGACCCAACCTAGGGGTTGCAGCAAATTTTTATAAATTATGTAATATTATTGTGTATTTATATAACTCAATGTATAGCGTAGACACTAATGAGCACACTAGTCTTCGCGACAATGAATAAATAAAATTGGTTGTGCCACAACAGGATCTAGGCATCTACGAACTGGGTTCTCGCCGATTTATCTACGAAATATCAGTGAAGCTGTAATCAACGAACTGATATAATTGTTTATTTTTTTAAAGAAGCATTTTATAAAGCTCACGATACCTACTCATATTTCGAAAACATAGCACGAAATAATTTGAAGATATAATTTCAAAAATATTTTGCACTAATTATTAAGACAATTTTACAATATTTTAAAAAAGTTTAAACAAATTTGGAGCGCTTTTAAGAAAATAATGTATACATACTTATTTAAAAAATGTTACACTTTTAACTAAAAGTTCACGAAAGCTACCCGCATTTTCAATTATTCTATTAAGCACAATTTTTGTAGAAGATATCGTAATGAAGAAATATGACAGATTCGTAATGAACATATTTCCAAATAAGTTTAGTTGATCAAAATGATGACAGTGTCTAACAAGTGTTACAAACTTCTACTGTACGTAGGGGATCGAAGATTATAACATGTTTACCTATCAACTTGAGGTGGGAAATTTCTTACAACAAAGTTACACATGTGATACTTTCCCTTGATTAGTATGGCTATCATGCATTAATGTTTGGCAGGTGCATGAGATATCTTTGATTAAATCAGAACGCGATCTAAAAAAAAGCAGTGCATAATAGGTTGCCTACCTATTAAGAGCAACTGTTACGAGTGCAACTCCCTTAAGTGACTCTTTGAGACCTAGAAGATTGCTAAATTTATTCTGAGACATTCTTTCATCCCAATGTTTTGAAACAGTACAAAATACTGCACATTCCCTTAAAAAAATGTGCCAGAGATGATCAGACGAAAATAAAGAGATCTTTTCTTTTTCTAGAGATCTTTCTCAGGAGTGCAAATCCGTCGAGAGCAGTTCAAGAAATTTTATTCCATAGATCATATGCCTACCCTTCTCGTTAAAATTATTTCACACTAAAAGCTAAAATAATTTCCATCTTTAGCTATACTTCACATTTAACAATATTCAAGTTTTTGTTTTGAAGTTTTTTGTTTTCTTGAGATTTTTAGTTATCTTCTTTTTCTGAATGGACTACTCGAGTTTATCAAATATGATCAGGCAAGTGTTTTCAAATACAATTTCCTTTGTAATTTTTGATAATCATTTCGTGAAGAACATATTTCCAGATTTCCAGAAGAGATAAAGAATTTACGCAGCCCTTAACTGAGAGTGCAAGAAGGCACCATTTAAGGAATGCCATTATAAAAACTTAATTCAATCATCAGATTGACAATATGCCGTCACTGAGGAATACACATACGTTTCATACGGATTTTGTTTTTGTAAATCAGTGTCCACGCCAGAAGGGTTAACTTGCGCTGTTAGTCAATTGTGCCAGAGAGAGAGTATAATGGCGTAGTATGGACAGTATAATGGTAAAGTATCATGGTGTAATTATTTCCCGTTGACTTCCGCATCATATAGAAATGTAATATACCCTCGCCTTACTTCTTCTTCTTCTTCTTCTTCTTCTTCCCGACAGACTTTAGGTCATGTGACCTGTTCCGGCACCCATTTTCCTTTTGTCTACCAATGTCCCTATACTTCATAACTATGTATGGAAGTCGGTTCGTTGGCATTCTCGATACATGATTGTAGCATTTTAATTTATTTTCGAGAATGTTTTCATATAATTCTTTGACTTTTAAAACATCTCAAATTTCAGAATTCCGTTTCTTGTGGAGTAGCGGGCATCCTACTGTGTTTCGGAGAAATTTAAATTTTGCCGTTTGTATTTTATTTTTTATCAATTTCGTGTTAACCCATGTTTCGCTGGCGTACACGAGTGCGGGGACTGCAATTGTATTGTAAAACTTAAGCTGTGTCTCCTTTCGTGTTTTGTTTTTCAGATACTTATCGTTCCACAAACATTTCGAAATTTCACTAGTTTATCTTCCACGTCATGATGTATATTACAGGATATATCAAAGCCTAAGTACTTGAAGTTGCTAACTTGTTCTAGATTTTAGTTTCCTATTGCCATTTTAAATCTTATTGGATATTTGCCTCGAAATGCCAAGACTTTTTATTTTTGAACTGACATTTGAAGTTCAGATTCTTCAAAGGTTTGCTTTGAGATAAAAATGGACATTTAGAGCTTGTTTTCAGTCTCTTGTAGCCCCCCTTTGTCATCAGCATATAAAATGGATTTGATGTAAAAATAACCTTTAATTGTACACCTATATCGACTTTATCCCCCACACACACACATACATATATACATACATACATACATACACACACACACACACACACACACACACACATATATATATATATATATATATATATATATATATATATATATATATATATATATATATGCACAGCCATGGTGATATTGTGATATTGTACAGCCTTGCCTTACTCCTTTTTTTGTAGGGACAATTGTATTAGGTTTACAGTTTCCTAAGATGAGTGAAGTATCTCTGTATACACTCTTTATAGCTTCGATAAGGTGTCTTGGGTAGCCTCTCCGGTCTAGTACTTCCCATAGAAAAATGTGTCTGGCCTTACATCGACCTTTAATAAAAAAGAGTCAATGTTGAGTGGTTTGTCCATAGCCACAAATGACTGCAGCACCTCTGACGTTGTTATCAAGTCACAATGAGAACTCCAAGGTGAATGAATTGAAGGGCCATCCTGTTAATCCCAGCCGACGTCGCCCTTTCCACCTCTCGGTTCATTGATTGGTTAATGTTTCCAAACGTGTCAACGTCTATAGCCATTAGTCCTGTAGGACATACTCTTGCAGGGTTTTCCCTCTTCGGACCACCCAGAGTGGGACATCACCCGGTCCGAATAAGATCTAAGATCCCTATTGATCGCGCGATATGTGTGCAAGAGGAGTGTATGAGTGTATGTGTCAGGGGAGGAGAGAAGGTTGTGAAAGTGAACATTGCTCAAGGCCGGTGGCTCGTTTATTATTATTATTATTATTATTATTATTATTATTATTATTATTATTATTATTATTATTATTATGTACGTATCGGCTATTATGACCACGCTACACGTTTTCTTCCGAGGTCCAGTCGTATTTATCCCGAAGAGGTTAACGTGTGTCATTTTGGGGATCAGCTGTAACACTTGGTAAGGCAAGGTAGTTACGCCTTTATTTATGATTTATGGGGTGATAGGATGATGATGAGGGGTGAAGGGACACAAATACGACCATGCCTACGTAGGATTCGATCGCGCAGCCTCCTCGGCGCAGATGATGGCTACCGCAACCGTCTGCGCCATGGGAGCCGCCTTTATTATTTTCATTATTATTATTATTATTATTATTTACTATTATTATTACCATTATTACTTTTATTTTTATAATTATTTTTATTACTACTATTATTATTATTCTTAACATTGTTGTTAATACTTATTTCCGTCAAAATGATTTAAAAACTGTGTGATGTACTTTAGGGGAAGCACAATCTCTGCAAGTTTTCTTCAGCTCTGGAATTTCTACTCAAATTCAGATACATATTAAGTTGAATTACGAATTCTGGTAGCAACCATAGTTTTTTATAAGAGTTGATAAGACAATAATTATTATTCATATTATTATTATTATTATTATTATTATTATTATTTATAATTCATTCAAAACTTTTACAGTTAGAAGTTGTAAATAATGCAATACTTAACACTAAAAAATATCACACTATGAAAGTTTGACAATTACACGACATCGTCAATTATAATCACAGAACACTCGATCTCACGTGTACCAACCACATTGGCTGACGCACATAGAACTAATTAAAACCTAGAATTAATATATTTGCCAATCAATGTTAAAGAACATGTTTTAGCAGTAGGCATAAAAACGGTATGCGATTTTCTCATAACTCTATGCGGCATCTTCCACGAAAAGTTGGACAATTGTTCCCCAATGACATTTCGCAATAAATTCGTTTCTAAAACCGTAATAATAATAATAATAATAATAATAATAATAATAATAATAATAATAATAATAATAATAATATAAATAATGTACTGGCAACAATACAAAAAGCAAGTTAATATCTCTGGGGTTAGCGATACCGTGTAGAAAACTAACTGTCTTGCGAGTTAATTAGCTGGCATTGATTTGGCAAAACGACAGTCTGTCTCAAATCGGTATTTCCGTTATCATGAATACGGTTAGTACAATCTGATTATTCACAAAACAGCTATAAAGTAGTGGCTGAAGAACACTCAATTGCGGCTTAGAAATATAATCATATTTAAATGATTTTTTTAAATTTCGTATGCAAACGTTTATTATTACGAGAAAATGTGATTTTACAGCCATTCAGTCGTCATTGAGACTTCTTAGAGTACATCACAAGACAGGTTTTTTCACACTTAATTTATTAATTAATTTTTATTGTATTTTGTCAAATACACTTCGCTAAAGAGTATAGAAAACCATCTAATATAATAAACCATAAAAAATCCAAAAATTAATAAGAAACTATAAAACTATTCTTCAAAATCACGTAGGTTTTTAAAATGATTTATTTCTAAGACATGCACTTGTATTTCGAAACATCATTCAATACTGTTTAATCTTAGAGTGACACATTCCTTCACATTAATGGAAAATGAGCCTATTGCAACAGATTTATCCGCACTTCACTGGAATCACTCCAAAAATCTTATCTTAGGGGCGTATCCTAGGAGATAGCGAAGTCAAGGAAATCTTCGAGAAGATTATACCATTATCGATAAATTAGATATTTTGCAGTAATGAAATGAACCTTGAATTTGTAAGATCTTAGTTTGGTCCATTTTTTATTAATGACATGACAGTGACAACAATTTTTATTAATTATATAATTAACATTTTTTATTAATTACAAAATTAAATTTTGTCGCGGGATGTTACATTAATAAAATATTTCAAAACAAATGTCAAAAACGCCAAAATATGTTTATTAATATTTTGTGTTTTATTAAACCTAAACTTTGTTTTGAACTCCTCAAAACTTTAGCCGCTCTAGACAATTCTTCAGTTTGAGGTAGTTTAGTTTAGTTTCGATTAGTTTTATTTAGTCAAAAACTGTATGTGACGTATACGGGGAGAAGATCTGTGAACTATTTCTTGAGTTCCAGAATATCTTCCAAACATTTTAACCATAAATAATAGAAAGACAAATAAAAATAATTAATAATAATATTAAAATTTAAAAAAGCGCAAAATTAGCTACATTTGAAAAAATAGACATTTTTGTTACCGACTTATAGAAAACTTATTTGCATTGGGAAACAAACTAGATTTCATTTTTCTGCATTGCTAACAAAATAGTAATTCACTTCAAGCTCTACTCCTACCACTACAAGCAAACGGAGAGTTCAACAAAACGTGCGCGTAGTGAAGCTACATTAATATGAGTAGAGATGAAGTTATTTTTAATAGAATAGTGTGAAGCTACATTTGTTGGTAGAGATGGCGCTAAGTCTATGTTATATACCGGATATTCAAGCACGTCCCATGTGGCTTAGAATTTATTAGGTTACTTCAGCTCTGTGTAGGTGGATGTTGTTAAAGAACACATCTTCAGAAGGCAGCATTATTTTTCCTTTGTTTGAAAGTTTATCCGGTATATTCGCATCATTCTTCGGCGAATTTCTGTCGCATTATTTCCTTCTTCTTGAAGAAAGTGAATAACACTACACAGCTTGCAGATGGTGAGAGCGTCAATCGTACCAGCCATCTTAACAGTTCAACTGAAACTAATGTCGGTAGTTGCAGAGGTTGTAGTAAAACGATGCACAGCTGAACTGCCCACTGCACATCCCGAAATTCTCCTACTTGTCCAGCGGTTTTTTAACGGTTCAATCAGAGGTAAAAAAAAGCGGTTTTCGAGTATTCCACTCGTAAAGTGTAAATGTTAGTTAAGTGTTAGAAGTCTCACTAGAAGCACTATTTTTATAGTCTGTGCAGAAGTATCCAATGAATAATCTCTTAAATGTCTTTGAGGAGTTAAAAGTGAAGTAAACAGGCTTAAATAGACGCTGGGATTCCAAAAATGCGAATAACAAGAAAACATGAATATTCGAGTTTCAATTCACTAATCGCAACGTTCGTAGGAATTGAGGATTTGAAATGTCCTTTCGTAGTAAACATATAGGGTAAAATGAAATATGGAAACGAAGAAAAACCCTTTCCATATAATTCGACATCCTCTAAGAACAGCAAAAATATGTCTTTGATAAAATTGATAAGATTTCTTCACTGGACATCATTAATGCTCACGTTCAATAATACACAATTGTCCGTCTTCTTATTCCGGACTCCCTTCTCTGGTTTCCCTTGTCCACATCAATTCCCCCTAAAAGTTGCACAGGCTCCATACATACTAAAAGCAGACGCGTCCACTACAAGATAGCGATTTTGTCTCCCCTCTCTACCTGCTCGGAACAGACTTTCACCTGCTTAAAATTCGTGGCAGGTACGGTATCTTCCCCTCTGTCCCTTACAAAAGCACATTTTTAAAACTTAACAGAGCACTAGTGGAATGCCCCTTGAATTTCAACACAAGCCGATTTCTTGGCACATTCGAAGAATTAACTACGTTACCAGACTTCTCATAGAAAATATTCTAGGCAACAAAATTATCAGACGAAAAACGAGAATAGAATTTCAAATTGTCTATTCTCGCGAGTACATAAAACTATGGCATTAACATTGAATTATTTATATTAAATATGAACTATTCTTAGAAACATATTCTCGAATTAATACGCATGTTTTCAAACGTTATCGTCGGGATCAGAAATGTAAGTAAAGTTGGTGCCACCTGGAACAATATTGATTCCTTCACCTCCCAACCCCTACGAAGTTTAATGTAAACATCTGGAATCGTCTATAAATCTTAGAATATAAAAAAATTCTATGACTCCTTTTATTAAAAATAAAAACATGTTTATTATGTGCTAAAATTATTTCTTATTTAGAACAATTAGGCCTCTTCCGCCTGAACGCACAAATTTTGCTAAGCTTCTTTCGCCATCTAGCAGAGAAAGACGGTATCACACGGGCGATGAAACAGACTATATGAATTTAGCTCAGAGGCTTCTTTTAGCTTGAGAATCATTTACTTGCACATCAATCTAGAACATCAGACATCCGAATTTACGTCCCTTCAAAAAGAAAGCGACGAAGGATTTGTTCGCTCTTAAAAATTCACGGCTTTTTCGATGGGGTTTGATTTCTTGAACTTTGTTAAAACAGTGCGACACACTAACCGCCACCACCGAAAGAGCAATGGCAATAGTTTGTAACATTGATTGAGACAGCAGGAGAGAAAGAGGTTAATTGTCATTAATGCATAAAATTGTTCACCCTGCAATGACATTATTTTATTTTATTCAGAATTTTAAGTACTCTTCTAAACGGTTAAAAATGTATAAACTAATTTACTTCTTTTTCAACAGTGGGAAATATTGTTTAAAGTACTATAGCGTATATGTTAGATGATTAAAAGAAATATCATTGGATTTCCAATGGTTTTGAAACACTAAAATCATTCATAAATCACATGACAAAATGCATTACAAGACTCAAAAAGAAAAAAGAAGAAGAAAAAAGAAAAAAAATGGGAAAAAAACCAGGGGTAAAAATGAAGGAAGAACCAAAATGTGGGAAAAATAAGATAAAAAAAATGAGATTCAACCCCTGCCCTTTTTCCCCCACCCCCCCTTGTTTTCAGTGAAATTCCCCCAAAGAAACAAAAAATTTTCAAGAAAAACTGGCGCCCCCAGGACTTTTCCATCAGGGACTTCGTGATCATTTGAGCAATCACTGCCCAAATTTATCTCTTTTGAATGACTGAAATCTATAAAAAGTAGCTGCACAAAATTAGACATTGCTGAACACGGTAAGACAGAAACTTATTTTTTTACGACTAAACATTTATGCGTTTTTTGTTTTAAAATTTTGCTATATCTTTTGTGATTATTTCTAATCGAAAAATATTAAATATCAGTTTTTTCCCTTGGAAATTATTTTTTCCGATTCTTTGTTTTTTTTAAAAAAAATTAAAAATTTCCCCGTTCTTTTGTTTTTAAACCCAAAAGAAAAAATTTGCTGGCCTGGACCCGCAGTGAATACTTTGGAAAATTACTTTTTAGAAATTTTTAAACCCCTAAAATGTGTATCCGGGACAAAAAAGGGGAAAGCCCTTGAAACTTTACCGGTTTTCGACCCCCGCCGGGGGAAGGGGTGACCAATCCCCAGCTTCATTTCGGGAGGGGGACTATTTTTTGGACATTAAAAAATGGCGGTGATGGCGGTTATATTATATAAATTTTGAATATAAATTTTAAATAAACCCAAACAGTTTTACATAAATTTTTATACTTTAATTACATAAATAAAGGCTAAATTTTCCCCGAAGAACATTTTTTAAAAACTTTTATAAAAGGGTTTTTTTAAAAAAAATAAAGGGACACCCCCATTGCTCCATTTACATTTCGTCTTTTTTTTTAATATTTAATAAAAAATCAAAAAATTTTTGCATTGTTGCATTGTCAAACCTAGTTTTTTTATTAGAAAATTAATAACTTAAAGTACTTTTGGCGTTCAAACACGTCCGGATACCCTTTCTTGTGAAATACTTCATCATCATTTCTAGATGACCAATTAAAAATACTATGGTCACGGACTTAATTTAAAAAAAATAGTTTTGATATGTAAAATCAAAAAAAAAACTTAAATTTTTTAAAGTTCTTTTTAGCCCTGAAAGTTTTTTTGCGACATTATGATTTAAGGCAGTTGTAAGCAAATAATGTTTTTTGACTTTTTTTTGGGGGCCCAAATTAAATTACCTCTTCAATCTAATTGGGGTATTGTTTTTCATGGATTCTTTACCAATATTAAAATTATTGAAAATTTCTTTGGTTTTGGGGAGAATAAAAAGACATATGACTCTTATATAACTTTTTAATATCTTAATGTTTGAAAAGGTGAAACACAGCTTTTTCTATTGGTGAAATTGGGGGAAAAACCCAAACACACACACACACACACACACACACACACACACACACACAAAACATACACATACAAAAATTTCCCAACACACTCATATAAATTTTCCCATGTAATTTATGTTGATTTAACAACCCAAAATAAATTTAAAATATATTTATATTATTATAAAGTATATTTTTTTGATATTTTTTTTTCAGGACGAAAGCCCCAAAAGTTTTAAAATCATCGGAATTACCCCCTTTTAGAAAACAGCCTTAAACACTTTTTTTGCTAATCCATTAAGAATCACTAAATTCTCCTTCATAAATTATTTAAAAATTTTAAATTTTTATTAATTTTTAAAATTTTTCAAATTTGGAAATCTGTACGATAATCGTTAAAAAATGAATAGGATCCTCTTTTAAAATATTGGTGAAAAATAAAATTTTCTCTTTTTTCTTTTTTTTAATTTAAACAAAATTGCCAATTTATTGGTATGTTTCACTAACATCTTCAGTAATATTCCCTGATTTTTATACTTTTTGAATTTTTAAATTAAAATTTGGGAACAAAATAAAAATTAATTTTTTTTTTTGGAAAAATTTATTTGTTATAAATATTTATAAAGAAATTTTAAATTAAAATATAATATGAATTGTTAAATTTTTTAAAACTATAAACAATTTTTTTTTGAAAGCATTGCTACTAATTACAAGTAACGTAATTCCCAATGTATGCCACAATGAATGTAACTCCTATTGATTGATAGTTTGGTTCTATACAGTATATTCAGGAACATTTTAAAAAAATCTTTTTAAAAGAAAAAACCCTCAAATTTATAATTCATTGGCTTTGGTCGCACTTTTGGCGACCACTTTTGAAGGTCGGGAAAAAGGAAATCGCGCACGCTGTTGGGCGAAACCCAAATTTTAGGGTCACCATTGCTTCCCTTTTACTTAAGTCTTAGGTTCCGAAAGGGGATAATTTTAAATTAACGAAAATAATTTTGCATACCTAGAGAAATGATGAACAAATGTCGGGAGTTTAAAAAATCTCCCTTTGGGAATACCATCAAGTCCTCCCTTATTGAAATTACATTTTCTGTCATTCGTCGATAAACTGGAACTTTTGTGAATTTTTCATGCCGCAAAGGAAAAGATTTCGGGTTAAAGAGACCCACATATGTTATTGGGGATAAAAATAGTTTTTAATTGTGGAATTGACATTATTCATTGGTAAATACAAGAAATGTAAATTTATAGTGATAGTTTTCTTTTATTTCCCAGCCCCTCAATTTTCAAAATAATTCAATCATTTTTTTTTTACCTAAATACAATTTACTTTTCGACCTGTCAATTGGGAAAATAGGTTCCATGAAAAGGATCATGCCATAAATGGACAAAGTTTACAAAATCAAAATCCAAATAAGTAAAATCTGTTTTTGGTTTCAAAGGACCCCCCCAGAAAATAATCAAATTTTCTTTGTTTCTTTTAATCTTTCAAAAAAGAACTTATTTGCGGTTTGGTTTTCCCGGCAAGATCTTAACAGATCTTGCCCCTACCCCAGCAAAAATTAACAACTTCTTCACCCTATTTTCCCACTTCGGGTTTGGGTTTTTTTTAAATTCTTAAGCTTTTTTACAGTTCTAATAGTTTTCCAAAACAACACCAATTTTTTTTATTCCGTCAGGCATTTTTTATTTTTCCCTCCATTTTCAAATCATGACGTTTTAAAGTTTCGAACGATAATTTGAATAATTTTTTCCCCCTGAATTCTAGAAACTACAAAAAAGAAGTTACATTCAACTTCAACTAATAATCGAATTTTATTATATAAATACAGGGTTTTTAAAACCAAAATTTTTTTTTCAACTTCATCACTAACATTCCAAATTTTTTCGCTGACGCATGTTCAAACATTTACATATTACATTCTTATCAATATACAGGTAATTACGTATATAGAAATGTTTATTCTGCAAAAAAACTGCGGATTTTCTGGGTTTTTCCGCGCCTGGGACAAAAACTGAACAAAAAAAAAATTGAAAAAGTCCTCAACACGCGGGGGCCCATAATTCCATTTTTTTGGGATCCGATCCAAAAACCAAGCAAAATCCGTCTCTCTCTCTCTAAACCTCTACTTTTAAAACTCTAGGAAACCATACGTTTTTTCCAAATTGAAAAACCCCTTCGTTTTTCCCTAGCTGAAGCTACGATTTTGAAAAATTCAAAATTTTTTGGGGACTTTTTGTATTGGGACATTTAAATTTTTCAAAACGCCCCTTTTTTCAAAATTTTTTAAGTTTTACTTATGTAAATACGCAAAAAAGGTAGAATATGCCCAATTTCACGTTAACCAATTTTTGAAAAACCCTAAATTTGAATATTTTGGCCCCAAATACAAAATTAAAAGATAAAATTTTTTTGCTAAATAAAATGTGTTGCTTATAATTAGATTTTTTAGAAGGTCATCAATTTTTTAAAGTTTAGTTGATTTCCCTATGGCGTGCAATATTTAATTTTAAAAAATTTACATAAACAAGTTTTTCTAAAAAAACGCTCCAAATTTTTTTTTACATTTTGGTTGGGGTAATGCAAATGCACCTTGATACATAAACGAGATATTTTTATTCTATTGTTTTAAAAATTAAAAATTTAAATTTTTTGAAATACCTCTCCTGTTAATAGGCATTTGAATTTTTTATGTTTTTTCTTGTGGTAGAAGGTTTAAATGACTTTAGGGAATTTTTTAAAAAACTAAATGTTCCCGGGAAAAAGAGCTATTTTAACCAAAAAGTTGAAAATGTCAAAATGTATTTTGTGGGGCCATAGATGTGCTGGAAAGAGGCAAAAACCCTTTTGTAGTGGGCAAAAACCTTTAAAACAGTCCAAAAAAGGAAATTAAAAACATTTGCTGAAAAAGTCTTTCTTTCGCCCCTCTAGTTCTTATTTTGGTTGGGTTTAAGCATTTCTTAATTTTTAAAAAAAAGAAAAATTTCAGCGAAACTTGACAAAAGAAAGTGAGACACAAATAAAAAAATAATTAAAAAGGACAATACTCGTATTAGGGGTTGGGGAAAGGGAAACAAGCCAATGTAAAAAAAAAATAGAACGGAAAAATTGGGAAAGGGGAATGATCTGGTAAACGACCAGTAATCAAAAATTTAAAATTTTTTCCGCATTTTTTAATGGTATCTTTTGAAAAAAAGGAATGTTTGAACATTCTGAAAATCTTTTTAGAATTTTTTTTCATTGCTCGTCGAAAAAAACCCTGATATCGTATTTAAACACGCGTTCCTCTTTTTTGAACCACGCACCATTTTGCGCAAACCAGACGTACGAAGATTTCCGTAACTTCCCAAATTGAATCACAATTTTTGTCTTAAACTTTGCTTTTCCACTTCTCAATTTAAAAATTAAATAAATTACCTCAAAGAGACAATAAAGAAAGAAATCTCGGGGCACTATAAAATAGTTAATTTAGAATGTTTCAGTTCGGTTCTAGCCGGTTCTACCTGGCCAACCCTTATCGCCTCTCCCCGGTGAGTTTAAAGAGGGATAACTTGGGCTAGAACAAGTTTCGACACGGCCCGACATTCAGAATTCATTTGCGCGAATTACTAAATTTAAAACATTTATTGACTTAAAAAAAATCACCTACATTCGCAGTTTTATTTTTTTGTTCATCTATACATTTATAAAAAAATAAACTCTTATTTTCTCTTTTATTGGGCTTTTAATATATAAAAATTTCCTTTAACTTTTCATTTGTTTTTGAAAACCCCCAAAGACAACCAAATGCATACCTTAAATTATTAAAAAGGGAAAAAGTTTTAAAAATCCACATAGTCAAAAAAAAAAAGTTGCTAACAGGCCGGGACGTAACTGGTCAGTTCTTCAAACAAGCACCTAACTACTGACTCCCCCCCCAGTCACTTATACAATGTTTTACATAGTAGGATGTTTGAGAGTGATACTTGTTGAGTTTTGTAAAAGGAAGATGAAACAAAAAAAGTAAAAGCATTTCTAAATATTTTTGAAACGTTTTAATAGAAAAGAAAAAAAAAAGGTTTCATTAGTTTGCATTTAAAACCCATTCAAAAAATTTTAAAATTTTTTGGCATTTTTGGGAAAAAAATGCCATCATTTCAAAAAATTTACATAGTTATGAAGAACAATTATGGACAAAAATTTCAAAAAGAAAATTTTGTTTTCTTTTTTAGTTGTAAAGCCCCCAAAATTTCAAACTTTAAAATTTTTAAAATTCAGGAAACCAAAAAAGGGAACATTCATCCTTCGTGTATTTACCCCCATTCTTCCCAAAAAATTGGACCTTTTTTGAAAATTTTTTAAAAATTTCCCGGGGTTTCATTAAGTCCCCCCCAAAAAAAGTTTTAAAAAATTTCCAAGCTTCAATTTGGGAAAAACAGGGTTTCTTTTTTTGGAAAAGGATCAGTGGGTTTAGGCGCAAGTGATCACAGACGGATGGACGGAGGTTTTGGATAAAAACCCTTTTCGACTCCAAAACGTTTACCGTTTAATCCAAATCGTTTTGCCCTGTATTCAAACCCATATACTTAGCACGAATTTTTAACGTATATACGTCACATCAAATTTCTCTATCCCGATTTCGTGCTATACGAGAAAGAAAAAAAGAAGTACGTTTTGTTTTGTGCTGAGATAACAATTATCAGTTCCCCATCTAAACGGTTCAGCATTTTCCAAAATGGAAAAAAACATACTAAAGACTTTCTTATTACTGATTGTCATTTAAAGGTAAGTTTTTTTTTATAAATGTTTCATATTGCAAAAAATAAAATTATTTATTAATCAAAAAAAAACAGTAATTGCCCAAACGGGGCCCGACGTTGGAAAATCACAACTTTGATATCAATTCCAAGGCCCAAACCCTTTCCCCAAATTTGACACGTAAATGATGACGGGGTGACAAATCAAATGTGAAAAACGACAAAAACCCCAACGTAAAAGGGTTTTTCGGGCCGTGGTCGAGCAACTGGTCAAAAATCGAAGGGGGGTTTGTTTCCCTGCCCGGGGGAATTCATCTTTACCAAAAACCGACATAAAGGAATACCTAAGAACGGATAAACATTTCCATATTTCATTTCCAAAAAAGGACAAGTTGTGACAAACGTTTTTGGGGGAATGCAAAAGGGCAAAACGTTCACTTTTTAAATTAAACGGGGTTAGGTTAAATTCACTCTTTTTAAAAAAATCCCCTTTGTATAAATTTTTTAAAAAAAAGGGATCAAACTAATTAAAATTATATAGTATAAAGTTCAGCAAAATTTTTAAAGAAAAAAAAATACAAGTTTTTTCCGCTAAAATTCTTATTTTTTTAATTCTGACTAGGTAAAACAGAACCCGGAACAGAAAAAAAAGGCATCGCAGAACTCGATCCCCTATACCTGATTTTAAAACCCTGTCAAACGATTTAGCTAAAAAAGTTTTGGTCCTTTGAATCTCTTAATGTATCAGAATCGAAAAATTTTTTTTTAATTTTCCTTTTTCTGGGTAAAATTTAAGAATTTTAAAAAAATAAAACTAAACATAGTTCTCAACATAATTTTTGGAAAATGCAAATTGGGAACTGATGTTTTAAAATACATATAATATATTTATTTATCTAACCGTTATCATATTTATGAATTTTTTAATAAAATTTTAAAATTTTGATTTAAAAGATTTCCCCGACATTTTGAGATCCAAATTGCACCTCCTTTTTTTTCCCATTGAACTAAATAACAGGGATTTGTCATTGGGTCCCCCACAAGCAGGGGAATAATTTGGGTTAACTAAATAATTAAAAATTCCTTTTTTTCGAAAATTGGGGCTGATTAATCTCCCGTTTATTACCCCCCAAATAAGCCGTATCAAACATTGTTTATTTAAAAATGGAATAATAATAAAAAATTTGTTTTTTTCACATGACCCTCAAATCATTTTTTGTTTTGAGTTAATAAATTTTGAAATGGTTTTCCAACCGACGACACATTAAAATTTTGAAGAAAAAAAATAAAAATTTTCAATTTTTACAAACAAATTGGGATGCGTTTGTTGTTTTTTCACAAAGGGCCAAAAACAAAAAGGTAATTTTTGGTTCGTAATAGTTCTGGAACTTTGTTAAACGGGAAAAAAAAATATTCCCTTTTTAAATTAAAAAAAAAAAAATTTATTAAAATTTTTAAAAAAACCCCCAGACTTTTTTAAAGGTTATTATTTTAGAACGTTAAAATGTAAATTACAGTGATTATACAATTGGGCGACTTTTCTTTTTTTCTAAATTAATAAAAAAATGATAATGATTTGCAATTGAGACACTGTTAATTTTGGCGGTTTCCCCATTGTTAATACGAAACACACAATCTTAATATAATCACATTATCTTTTAAAAAAAGTTTTTTCCTCCCAAGAATTTTGGAATGTCTTTTCGTGAGTAGTGATTAATGTTTCGGCATCATAAAAAAAAAATATATTCGGGAGGATTTGATCCCTCCATTCCCCTATCTACTAGTTTAATCCACGGAGCTATCACAGACTACCTTCAGCACCGATGATTTTTTAGAATGAATTTATCTTGAAATTTATTGTTTTTGTTTTTTTTGGTTTTGAAACTCCATTCTGGTAAAAAGGAAACACCCGGGTACATTCTATGGTTCCCCAGTTGAAATTTTCGTTAATGTCTTTGTAGGGCTCCGGGGGCTTCATCCCGCGAACTGCCTTTTTCCCTATCTTCAAAATGATCTACATTCGCGATAAGACTGAACTGTAATCGTCTGAACACCAGTAAATACAGCCGGGGAAAAACAAATAATATTTATTTTTAAAAAAAATTTAAAAAACAAAGAAATTTTTGGAAAATTATTGTTATTTAAAAACTTTTAACTAAACTTGAAAGATATAATGCCAAAAAAATTTTTTTATCAAAAAAGTTGATTGATTTTTCAAAGAAATTAGAATCTTATAATGTAAAAAATAATAGTTTCTACAACAGCAATATTTTCTTTTAATTACTGCCCGTTTATTATTAAAGAATTGGGGAAAAAAAATTTTCAAAAAGATCTCTATTTTAATTTTGTAGTTTTAAAATTCTTTTTTAATTTTCAAAAAAATAGAGTTCCTCAAAAAAGGACCACCACGCCTCGGGCAGATGGTACGAACGGAGGGTTAATTCGTAATGGACGAAAAAATGCCTTTTTTGGGCTAAGTCTTTAAAAAATTTAAAATTTTTTACAAACTTTTGGGCATAATACGAAATACACCTTTGAAAAAAAAAATCACCCTTTGTTGAACTCACAACGTTAAAGCCACGCGTACCTTTTAAAATTAAATTTAAGGATTTGTGTTCATTCCACTTAGAAAAGTAGTTAAATATAATAAAAATTGTAAATAAACAAATTTTTCAGTATATATTTTTTTTTAAGTAATCTTTTAAGTTTAAAATATTTGATATATAATAAATATAAAATTATAATATGGGGAAAAATAAAATATATTAAATAATAATTTTAATTTAATAGAATGGGAAATTTTTTACAAATTTTTTTTTCTTCATGTATCTTAAAATTGTCATAAAAAACTAGAAAGGGGCCCAAATTTTTTGAGAAGAGCCTAATGTCTAAGTAGGACAGTTTTAAAAACTAGTGATGCTAAAAAAAAGGTACCCCACCCCTATTTTTGAAAATTTTGGGGAAAATTAAAAAATTTGAAAAAATTTCCCTGATCTTTTTTAAAACCTTATCTTTGGAAAAGTTTTAAGGGAAAATCTCAAATTTCAATTTTTTTTGGAATCTTACAAAATCTTTTTTCAGAAAATGGACCAAAATTCTTAAATGCCTTCCCCCTATCCCAAAAATTATTAAATTTCATTTTTTACATTTTAAAAAATTAAAAACCCTTTTTTGAACATTTGAAAAAATTCCCCGGGCTTCAAAAGTACCTCCCTAATTGAATATCGTTTAAAATTTAAGGCCCGCATCAAAAAGTGTTGGGGGTATCAATTTTGGGAAAAACGGGTGAACGGGTTTGCCCTGCATTGTTAGGGACGGACGGGCAGACATTTTACCGTCAGTCGATTTTTTTATCAAACCCCCCAAAAAATGATTCTGGCCACCCCATTTGGGGTTTTTTTTAAAATTTGGTGAATTTATCCATTTTTTTTCAAAGGGCCTGTTTTGTTTTTTTGCGACACCCCGTTTTTCCCTAGCATTACAATCTCCCCTTGAAGAAGTGCATTATATGAGAAAATTTAGTTATGGGTTTTGAAAAATTTTATGCTTTCCGCAAAAAATTTTTTTAAATTTGGAAAATTTTAAATTTTTTTAACTTCATTTGTAAATTAGTTATAGAGAAAAAAGAGTAAAGGTTAGAAATTTGGGAAAAAGATTAGTAATTTAATTTGAAAAAACCCAAAATATTAATAAAGGGGACATTTACTAAATATTTGTAATAACGGGATAGGTATTAATAAGAGTGTAAAAAAAAAGAAAGGTTCTTTTTTAGAAATTTCAATAATCAATTTAAAATGGCAATCCAAAAAATTGGAATATCATTGGTTAAATCCCGAAGCAATATAATATCAATTTTAAAAGAATACAAATTTGAAGTCAAAAGTTTAATTTTTGCGGGAACATTTCCAAGTCCTTTCCACAACAGGGCTAAAAATAAATAAAGTAAGTCTTTTGGGAAAATTTTTTTTGGGGTTTTATTTCAAAAACCGAAATTTTCCCTTTAAAACCCCTAAATACCATTTTACTTGATATCATTGTTTTTTAGTGTCTGGGATTGGAATAAAATAAGGGAAAAAATTTAATGAAGTCTCTCAATATTCCCCAAATTTTTTCACTGTTTTCGCAAAAACTATGAAATTTGTAAGAAGAAAATTTTTAAAACAGTGGTACTAGTTTTAAAAACGTTTATTTACCAACGAAAAAGAAATTTTAATAAAATATTTGGCTAAATGAAATTCATTCAATTTGTAGGAAATCTCTGGGAAAATTGAAAATTGTTATAAATAATAATCAATTGCTGTATATGAAAAATTTATTTTGATTAAAATTTATTTATAAATTTTTTTTACCAGGAAATAAAATCCTTTTGTTTTATTAAAGAATTGGTGAATTAAATATGTAAATTTTTTTGACAATTAAGTTCTTTTTTTGTATATATTTTTAATGTCTCTTTTTAACTACTGGCTTCGACCACTGTGTTTTTATGTTTGGGGTTTTTTGTGGGAGAATAGAGGGGCATCGGAACCCTCTATGTCGAGGGGGGACCCGGGCCCTTCAACCCAGGAAACTACGGCCTTTTGTCCCTTTCCCTTTCTCTCCCCATAAACCTTTACATATATTTAACATCTACATCAAAATTCGCAATTCTCCCTAAATTTGAAATTTCGTTTTCCTGTCCCCGGCCCCTGGGGGTAAGGGAAATGAAACCCCTGACTAGGGGAGAAATTGGCCCCAGGAAACCAGAAGACAGCTTTTGGGGGCCCCCTCATACGAAAATTTTATCCCAAAGTTGCATTTTTTGGGGCAAACAGGTGGGAGAACTCTTTTCAAACTCACAAGGATCATGACCCCTTTTCTTTGGTCATCCCGTGGCTCTAAGCCCGGGGGGAAAATTTTTTTCCCTTGGTGGGCCCCCACTTTTCCCCGGACATCTCGCAGTTACCCCCCTATCCCAAAAAGAAGAAAAAACCTTACTGTAAAGCATGCTCCTGTGCACTGCGATAAGAAAGAGCAAAAGGCATAGCTTTCGACTTGGGGAGATGCTGGCTCTGCCTCAAACTTTTAAACTTTCTAGCTATGGTTTAAAATCAATACCCGGAAGGATGATTTTAACATGCCTTTTTTTAACTAATTTTTTTTTGATGTAAATTCTTTTTTTATTTCATTTTAAAATTAGTCATTTTTTTTTTTTACTCTTTTTTATTAAAATTTAAAAAAAAATGTTTTAACTTTTTATACTAATTTTCAGAAAAATTTTGGGAAAAAATTACTATAATTGCAAGATATTTTAGCAAATCAGTTCTTTTTATTATTAAAAAATATGAAGTTTCATTTCTGAAAAAAATAAAAACTGGTTTAGTTTATTTGAGAACTTTTGATCTCATTGAATCTCTTGTTTTTCCTGTTGATCTAAAAACCCAAAAGTATTTTGGTTATATGATTTTGTTGGGATCTTAGGGACAAATTATTTGTCAGGTATTCTTCAATGGGTAAAATTTTTCACAATTAATCATTAGAAAAAAGGGCGGGGTTTTCCGGGAAAAAACCTTTTTTCTTTAGTATCGATAACCGTGCGGTTTTCCGGGTGTTTGAATTGAAACTTCGAAACAATAAACCCAGAAACTGTTTCTGGGGGTCATACAAAAAACCCAACATAAATTTAAGATAATAGTTGGAAACCTGTTTTCCTTTAAAATTTTTTTTGGGAAAAATTTTCCCGGGAAATTGAAATTTTTTTAAATCTAATATCTTTAAAGTTTTTTCAAACAAGTTTTTTTCTTTCTTAACAGCTCGTTTTAAGATAATTACATTTATTCCCCAACATTTTTAAGGGTTTTAAAATTTATTCTTTTTTACCGTGGGTTTTTCAAAATTATTTAAGAAAATTTTTTAAATTCAGGGAATTTTCCAGTTAAAAGAAATTTAAAAAATTTTCTGTTTAATTTTTAGCTATTTATTAAAAATATCAATTATTTCTTTTGTATTTTATTCAATGAATGTTGAAAATAAATTAAAATGTTAGCGCCTATTCAGGGATATCAGATTTGTACCGTTCCGTATATTACCTTTAAAAAAATAAATAAATAAATAAAAAAAATCACTGGGGAAGGAAAGAATTAACTTCTCAACAGTGTAACGAAAAAAAGCAATTTTTTAAAAAAATATGAAGAATAAGACAATTATTTTTCAAATATTTTAATGAGAGGCCTGTTCCTTTTCCCCATTATCCTATAAAATTTCATCAATTTTACAAATAGTCAAAAATTTAAAATAACTTTGAAAGATAATCTATTGGACTGGCAGGATTTTAATTGATTAACAAATCATTTTGCATCACCGTTCATGAAAAAAGGGGGATTACATTTTTATAATGGGAATAAAATGTGTATTTTCATTTCCTTTAAAAAAGGTAATAATGTCAAAATAAAATTTTTTAAAAACGTAACAGAAATTTTAATTTTTCTTTATAGGAAATGTCTATAATGTAAATGCATTATATTGTGTTTTGAAAATGTTATGTAATGATGTTTTTTGCTTTTGGGCCCTTAGCATTTTAAAAAAGTTTTTTGAAACAAAAATTTCAAACTATTAATTTTAAACAACAAAATTTTTCACAATATTAGATACCATAAATTAGACTTATTTTTTGGGAAAAAAACTGATAAAAAAATCAGCCCCCCCGTGACCCGCGCCTTGGGTTGTCAGCTCCAGGGGGTTTAGGGCAACGTCCCGTGCAATTTGGGGGGGATCCCGCCCGCGCCCCAATCCGTTTTTTTTCGTTCCCCCCCGTTACCTCCTCTTCCTTCACCCCTCCTCTCCCCTTCCCCGCTCCCGAGCGGGCGCGTCACTGACCTCAGAAATTTCCCGCCCCGGAAATAGGAGGAAAATTTGAGGGGGGGAAGGGGACGTTCTGCTTGGGGCAAAGCCAAGATAAGAGCGGATAGCCTCACGCCGGATTGGGCAAAGGGGCCAGCGATTTGTCCCAAACTGTGGGCGATTTGGCCACAAAACATCGCCTATTCTTTAGGGGTATCATGTTTTAGGAAAAAGTACTCCCTTTCGTTTGTGAAATGGATGAAAGGTTTTGGTTACCAAATTTAAGTGAAGAAACCCCAATTTTTTTTCAATTTTGGTTAGTGGTGATTGGGGGTGATAAAAAGGGTTTTGTATATAATGATACGTAAAAGTAGGAAAAAGTGAAATGGATATACTACACTTCGGAAACAAGGTCTTAAATTTATCATCTACAAAAACCATAATCGTCTGTGAGCAATTTCTGTTTGTAATGCCTTAATGCCCTCGCAAATAGAAATTAATGATCTGAAAATACAAATTTAAAACTAATGCAGATTTTGCTTTGCAGACTATTCGTAAGGGGTGTAAGTATTAATGTTTCTTACCTACTTTCAGTATGAAACGTTTATTAAATTTATAAGAGAACGCACATTAGTTTCACTGTATTTCTCTTTTACTGCTATTTGTAACTTAAACACTTTTAATTGCTATTCAAAGGGTATTTGTAGGAATTATACAATCAAAATACAATAGAGTGTCACATTTTATCACTATGTCGGAGGATATTTTGGCTGTAGACGTTTTCTTGACAGAACGATTCAAAAAATTATCGAATAGGACTTATATTGTGCTACAGGAATCAAATACTGAATCGTTCAACATGTTTCCATCTCATTCATCCAAAATTCAAGTCGTAATAAAGTAGCAAATACATAACTGTCTGTGGAAAATCTTAGTGAAATCGTAGAAATGAAGAGTGCGTAGCACAACGTGGGTTATTCAAACCAGTAATTTTATCAGATTAATTTCATGATGCGATTTCACACAAGTGTTATTGAATTGATTAGCTATGAAGAGAAATAGCTTTGGAGATTTGCCAGGAAATTATACATTATGTGCTGTAACCCGAAGGTTTTTTTAATTCATTCAATTATAATGAGGAAAAGAATTATAAATGACCCAATGATTGCTGTTCCTTTGATGTAGTCACCTATATGATCTTATTTTCCATTTTTCCACCAGAGAACATATACACATAAATAATACTACAAATGAAGGAGCCTCAATTTCAGAAAACTATGCTTAATTGTTGGGAGATCTATACGATCGGTACGTACTGCCTGTTCAGACCTGACGATTTGAGTTAACTGTTGATAGTCAATCTCTCATTCAAAATGAAGAGGATTTAGATAGTGAACGGGGGCGATGAATAAGCTAAAATGTCTTGAGAAATACATTATTCTGCGCTTCCTAGATATGCAAGGCAAGAGAAACAGATTAATTCAAGAATCAAGTCCCTGCTGAAATGTCAAGATAATTATCTCTTATGAAAAAAATACTTTCTACAAGAACCTTCGGAAAAGTACAATAATAAATAAAATTGGCCAGTAACTTTGACAAACTTGCAATTATCGCTGAGCTCTCATTTCATAAATAAGATGATGTGGAAGAACACACATCGAAGGAAAGATTTTACTGTATGGATTAGGTTATTGTACGGATAGGTTATGAAGATTGACGAGAATAAAATTAAATCATAGAACAGTAAAGAGACTGTGAAAAATAATGCAGAGCAAGAATAAAAGCGATCATTATTTTGTAAGTAAGCTTTTCTACTAATTTTGAATTTTTCATACCTTTGCAGTGGTATGATTTATATGAATAAGAGCGAGACGGATTAGAATTCAACCTGTGCCATGTTCTAAGTTCTCACCATGTGGGCAGCCAAGACCTTCAGATCAAACACTGACAGATGGTAACACTGGCCAGAAAATTAGAAGGGAGTACGGCAGACGAGAGGGTAGTTGGCGGGCCTGATGCCCGTCTTGCAGTCCATACATCACAGCGCGACGGAGCTCAGAGCGGCTGCAGCGGCGGTGGCGGGTGGCTGTGAGGGCGGCGGTTTTATGTAGCGGAGGCGGGCGGGCGGGCGGGCGGACGAGGGCCTGAGCGTGGGTGGCGCCAGCTGTCGTCCCCGCACCCGTGCCCCCCTCGCCCCCTGTGCCCCGCACGTTCCTCGCCGCGGGCCGCGGGTCGGCACGTGCGCCGACCGTTCCCCTCACCCCGCCCCGTCTCTCCCCGCCACGCCCCGGCCCGGCCCGCCCCGCCCCGCCGCCGCCCGCGCCGCCCCTCGCCGGTCCCGAGTTTGTTCCAGATCTCCCCGGGGGGCCGCCTGCATTGCTACCTCGGGACGGCCTGCATGGCAGAGTTTCTTACAATCGCACCGGACTCTTGTTCCGCCGGAAACAGGTGGAAGGGGAGGCGAGGCTCTTGAGAGGCTGGGACTACTCAAAGTATGAGACGAAACTCATGCATTTATGGGCAGATCCTCGCTATAAATAAAGTAAATAAGACGCGTTTGTGCAAATTCCTACTCACACACTCATTTCTTAACTCTTTATTTAGTCTACACTACATCCTTATAATGTTAAATAAAATAAAAGGATTCGGTTTCGTGATAAAAATGTTCGTGGTACACTCAGAGGCCCACCAAGGAACTTCAGATATAGTGTCCCGCCGACTTGATGATTTTTATACAAGGGATTTTACTTTTAAGCTGAACATAAAATGAACTTTAATTTGTTGACTTTTACTAGTTAATATTCATATTAACAATTGATATATTGAAGGACTTACGTTCGAGTAGATAATTAGTAAATGCTGTATTTCGAATACAGTATTTACTTCTGGCTTGTGCGGGGTGGCTGAAGCCCCTTGAGCCCACCCACCACTGGGTACACCGAGCTTGAACCAATGCTTTGTCGCTTCACGCTATGTCAGAGCAGGAATGACCATGAAAGAACGTGAAAGGGAGAAAATGAAGGAGAATGATTGATTGGTCTTCAGACTCAGGGCTAATTTCTTAGGTATCGGCTTAAGCACATACTTGGTAGTTGATTATTGACTGAATTCAGAAATGAATAATTATAATGTAGTCTGTAATTGCCATCCACAACTCAAACTTAAGATCAAAACGCATATTGGTGATTCCCTTGCCCATTCCTTCTTATGACAGCGTGCATGGCTCTCCAAATCTCTTTATTCCGCAGGATTGTTTTACTTAGAAGAGAATCAGTAAAAAGTTTCTCAGTAAATCAGTAATAAGCTACAATTACTTATCAGGTGACATGGCAAATTGCATTTTAATTGATAAAAATGAAATTGATGTTTAGAAGAAGAAATAAAAGAAGTCATCTTCGTCAACATATCAGCTTTATTAAGATAGCCGGCTTTCGACGGCTTTGCCGTCATCGTCAGTCTCGCTGCTGTCGGCAAAAGTCGAGCGACTGTGCCGACTTTTGCCGACAGCAGCGAGACTGACGATGACGGCAAAGCCGTCGAAAGCCGGCTATCTTAATAAAGCTGATATGTTGACGAAGATGACTTCTTTTATTTCTTCTTATAAGAACGTCAACAACATCCAATCAGAATTCCCACAATTGATGTTTAGAAGCTGCCGACTGTTCATATCAGTTTTCACATACACTTTCATGTGGTTGTAGTAATATTATGGGAACCAAACTGATGGTAGACGTAACCAATTACCTGAAGTTGAAATTACTCCCAGAAGTAAAAATGTTCCTGTGGATGTATTCTCTGCTCTCAGAGCACATGATCAGTCTAATAACATTAGATACTATGACTACATTGCCTACGAAATGCATACCTCGTATTTGTAGCTTGCATTCATAACGCAGCTCGTGTTCTTTTAAAATAAAATATTATGTCAGGAAAACATCACACAATTAATTTTTTAACGTTTTCAATTTAATTTTTTTATTAATTTAAAATTTAACATTTCGAACCCTATAAAATGTTTGACATTTCATAAAATTGACCAATTAAATGATAGCATTATTATTATTTATAAACATTCTTGTTAATGTGATTAATATGCTCTTCATATTAAAAGTTAAATTTGAAAAAGAGAAACGAATGCTGGAAATGAGCTGGATATCATATGGATAATGCGCACATATCATATGAAACATTTCATACTGTCCCACGAAAATCTACAAATAATTTGTTTAAACAAAATCTCAAAACTCAGTAATCACACACATTTTCTAATTTTTCGAAGTATGAGTATATTGAAACCAGATCTACGTTTTTATTTATTTATTTATTGCCTCAAAATTTATCAGCTTATAAGCTTTCTTCGGAGAACTTACATCGGTTAGTAGGCAACTAGAATGTTGACTTCCTTTTATACTGTATCTGGGATTTCGTTTCAAAATGTCGAACGGCATTCATTTATTTTTTATTGAAAAAAAAAATATATATAAAATTGTACGACAATGTAGTTTTTGCAACTTGCAAGTTAAGAAATAATCATCCCAGAATATGGAATTTCTTCCATATGTAACGCAATGAATTATATTGTTTCAGACCAGTAGCAGACATTATGACATGTAAATAGTTTGTGAGAATTCACCATGTGATGTATGAGAACTATTAGTACATGGCGTAGTATCGATTCAAAGAGACCTTGTAAACTTTCCGGGTTATTGACTGCCAGGTGTATGCTGTCCTAGTGAGTCAATATTAGAGGATGACGCTGAATGACTAGGTGCCCGGGTGAACGACTGCAGGTGAGGTATGTGCAGGTGAGCGAGTACACGAGGGAAAGAGCTGGATCCGCAGCTCTTAGAAGAAAATTGAGATATTCCTAATTGTAAGATCTAATTGGACATTCTTCCATTACAAAACATAGCCTGAAGAACGCAAAAAGAACGATACAGCATATACTTGTGCAATATCATGGGATACCGAATGGTGTGAAGAGTAATTGCATTTCATTGCAGCTACCTTACTCATGTTACATAAGGTTCTCCATTCTAGCCAGTTACCATCACGACGCTTCGCAATGCCGTATCAATGATGGCTCTCATTCAAATATTTTCTAATGCGGACACTAATAATTGTAATTCGGAACCCGGAAGAACTAACTGATAGAATTTCTAGCGAAGATGGTTAATACAAGATGAGTCATTTCAGTTAGAGAAAACATATTATCATGTTAAGTATAATATTGAATGAAAAAAAATTGATGTCATCTTGAAGTCATCTCAGAGAGCCGGCTTTCGACGCTTCATCATCAGGCTTGCTATATGTGACGGAATTAAGGAGACAGTGCAAAGCCGTCGAAAGCCGGCTCTCTGAATAAATCTATGTTAACAAAGATGACTTCAATGATTTCATCTTTTAATAATGTCGACAACACTTCATCACCTAGCTCACAATTTGTATAATATTAGCAGTCAATAATTCCTTTACCGTTTGGACTCAGGAGCATAGTTTCCTGCAGAAAATATTTTTTGTATTTTCTGAATTTAGTCCAAACTTGTATAACAACGGAAATTTGTACGCTCGAAACTTGTACGCTCGTACTTGTATAACACCGGAAATTTGTACGCGAAAGACTCGAAGCGCCGTAGCAGACTTAGGCAATCATTTGCGACAGTATGTACAATGGAATACTGACGGCCGGCTGGCGAGGTCGTGCGAGTTTGCGAAGTCACACAGGGTACAATACTCTTATAATATGGAGTTCAGTTTTGTCAATACACATGTTTTTGCGGCTTTTATATCCGAAAAATATAGATTCCTTTCAACAATGCTCAAAATATCAGCAATCTTCCACTCTTAAATTTGTATTTAATAAGTAATTATAACATTTATACATTATATAACCTGATACTATGTGGTTAGACCAACGGCTTTTAAGCAATTTCAAAACACACATTCTAAAGTATTGTAACCCTTCGAATTCTAGTATTCACTCCAGTTGCTCTGCATCGTATCAAGTTGCGAAACAGAGACTAAAGGCATAAAACCCGAAGAGGCAAACCAGCCATATGAGTACATACCAGACGAATACTTCCTAATCTACGAAACTCTTTCTAAGCTATCTATATCCTGGCGCAGACGTGAAGTAATCTTCTTCCAGTCTCGGACCAGCTGAGCACCTGAAATGAAACAGCACCACTGAAGATCATTCACACTCTCACTTCTGCGGTTTCTTCTCGGACGCCCACACCCATTTGCCTCTAATGTGCTCATTTAATTATTAATTGGTTACCTATTTCTTTATTGATCTACTTATTTATTTAGTTATTAATAACACATAAAATTATTTACTTAATTACTATTTAGCTTATTCATTGTGTACTTATTTACTTCCTCTCCAATGTAATCTCCGTTTATATCATTTACCAGTGCTATTTTCCCACACCCTAATTGCCGTTTCCCTACTAGAACGAACTTTTCCAAGATATTTTTCTAATAATTTCTTGAAGTGAGGTCTACTGTCCACTACCGGGAGCGGTAGCTCAGTGCATCAACTGATGTCACTGCATCGCCTTTGACCGGGAGGTCCTAGGTTCGAGTCCTGACGGTGGCAGGATTTTCGACACTGGCTTTTAAGCTAGATCGAATTCAGTCCCTGCCTGGAGAGAATTCTAGCGGCCGGCTGCTCTGATCGGTAGTTTCCTGTGGTTTCTACGATCAACACCAGGTGAATGCCGGAGCAGTACCCTACCAAACGGGCCACGGACCACGCGCGATCTTTCCTTCCTCTTTCTTGTCCTATCCTCTTCCCCTTATACACACACTTACACTCACATGCACTACACTACCACATATTCCGGGAGACCGATCGGGAGCTTAGAGCTTGTCCCGCCTGGGGCGGTGCCCCGCTGATGGGAGAGTCCTGGTTAGGGGGAAACCCCACTAGCCGAGGGTAGGTCGGCGCCGATCTCGCCATCCAGCGGGGGAAGACCACCCTCATCTCCCGAGAAAAAACATGCACTACACTAACGGGACTAATGACCAAAGCAGTTGACGCGCCCGGGAACACGAAAAAAGCAATCAACTAATCTACTGTCCTCTAATTTGTCTTATGCAAGAGTTACATACATTTCTACGTCCAAATTGTAACTGGCATTAGTCCAGTAAGTGCACTATATATTTCCCCCCACTGAAACGTGCAATCCGACGCCGAAATACCTTTCAGCTTTGAGGGGTTGGCCTTTCCCAGGTATCTGCCCATTAGGACACCGCCCTTGTAGGGACACGCTCTAAATTCCAGACTGGTCTTCCGATATCCAGTAAAGTGCATGTAAGAGTGATTGTGTAATGACAGCAGAGGGATCGAGAATAAGGAAGTACAAATTCCATGCTGTCCGTGGCCGGTTTTTAAGGTTTTACCCGGGCATTCAACTGATATGGATCGGAGACACGACGGAAAAGTACCGATTACAGCAGCCGGCCGCTAGAATTGTTCCCTAGACATCGGCTGAATTCGAAGTAGCTATCTAGCTACTGTCAAAAATCCGTCACTGTGAGCCTCCTACCCTAGGACCTTTCTGTCAGACACACTGCAGTGGCGAGGCTGTTGCTCTGAGTCATCTCGGACGGTGCAAATCTTGTAATGACAGTATTGCCCTCTGACGCGAAACGCTACGTCGCTGCGCTGCGGGTCGCCGGAGGTGCGGAAGGCAGCGGGGAGCGTGTGCAGGCTCCTTCGCCGCGGCAGGCGGCGGTGGCGGTGGCGGCGGCGGCGGCGGCAGCAGGCCTGGCTCGTCCCCCGCAGAGGCCGCCGACGGCTTTGAGCCTCCAGTCCCGCCCCCTCCGCCGCCGCGCTCCCCTTCCGATATGCAGCCCGCGGCTCGCTCTGTCAGATTCGAATGTAGCCAGCGGAGCGTCCC
This sequence comes from Teleogryllus oceanicus, assembly GCA_964035755.1. Lineage (NCBI taxonomy): Eukaryota > Metazoa > Arthropoda > Insecta > Orthoptera > Gryllidae > Teleogryllus > Teleogryllus oceanicus. Next base: position 230,928,046 of record CAXIVR010000001.1, on the reverse strand, counting down.
TTTGTTTCGGCCCTTGGGCCGCGCGGGCGCCGGCCTGCAGGCTCCGGCCCCGCCCCCAGCCCCCGGTGACTTCGCTCTCCTAAGCTCCGCTCCGCCCCGCGCTGCGCTGGTTCGGCCCCGGGCGCCGCAGTTTTGCGCTCGTCTCGCCGCTTTCCTCCCTCGTCCCAGCTGGCGCGTTTGGCCTTCTTGCATGGACTCGCGACCCCTGGCCATCCTCTGAGAAAGGATTCTTTGAGACACCATTCTCTCTATATATTCACTAGCTACGAGGCCAACGATCATGAGCTGGTATCTATGCATCTTTTATGATTGCGTTTAAAACTTCCTCCAACTTCTAAGAAGAAAGGGATAAAAATACTCCGGTGAAAGTTGTACTACAAGATTTCAAAATAATTTTTAAACAACGTCCACAATGGAGTGATTAGTGATTGTTTTACAAAAGAAATCAAATTTGAAGCAAATGGAATATAAGGAATTGATTGCCTTGAAAGACTTTAGGTGGAAGTTAACGGAACAAAATATTTTTTGAGAAGTCGATTCCAATTGGCGCATCGAAATCTCGGCCGCTGGTCATGAATCATCGATAGGCAAAACATGTTTAGTATGAATATTTTACTCATTTTCCAGTTCTTCCAAATTTATGTTCAATATTTGGAAATGTTCCAAACTGATGTCCAAAAATGTAAATTTTTCTAAAAGTATAACACCAGGTGAATAAAACAAATTGTATTTTTTTGTCAACTTACCACACAAATTGTGTCAGAGTAATCGATAAAAAATGCAATGAAATAATTCTATCAATTTCTCTCTTTTATATCAGTTCTCTGAAGAGGTGAAAGGGAATCCCAGAATTGATGGTAAAAGGTTCTCTTAAACCAAATGGTATATGAATAATGAATGTAATATGAAAATGTGACTCACATGAAAATAAGATATTTGAAAGGTTTCTTGGCCCCCCTTCCATCCCCACACCACCTCTAGAGTCAAAAACATGTTTTTAATTTTAATTTTTTCGTCAAATTAACAATATATTATCTGACTGAAAATACATGAAATATAACAAAATAATTTATCCCTTTATTGCATGATTTTTTTCTTATTACTTGCAATAATTATTTTTCATTACTTTATTTATTTTAATTAAGGGAAAAATAATATAAAAAATTCACAAGTAAATACTGCTTGAGAAAAAAACTGTGCCATTGTGTTACTCCTCCAACAAAATGTGCTATTTTTCACGATTTAAAAAAAATCTGTATTTTTCAAATTGTTTATGTGATAAAATAAGTACCAGGCAAGAGAATAAAATAAGTATCATTCGTATTTTAGTTTGATTATTTTCCTAAAAACGTTTAGTTTCTGATGTACGGAAACAGAATGTGTTACCAGGAAGTTCCCATTCACGATGCCACTAGATTACTATCACTTCATCTCGTTATCTTATCGCGTTGACGGGCCTAATAATGGCCATGGGGTGACATAAACGCATGATGTACATCAAACGTAATATAAAATAGTCCATTATAAAATCGTTATAATGCGTTTATGGTCTGAAAAACATTGTTACAGCTGAGTTACACTATGCAATGAAGGGTTTAACTATCAGAAAAATATTCTTGACATTTTCTCGACGTCAAATTATAACTCTAAAAATTATTTTTAAAACAACAAAAACACATTTTACTTTGTCTTAAAACCTTGGAACAAGAACGAAAATATATCAAAACTTTCTTTCAAAGCACGAAATTATTGTGAATTTTACCTCGTGCCCTTTCGCATGTTGCTGTAGTTATCTCCTGTATAATGATCTTCCGACCTCCTCTTCAAATGTAGTACATGTAATACGCGTATAGTACAGCCCAAATGATACTTTAAACAGTGTGAGTTGTAGTAGTAGTAGTTTTAGTATATTATAAATTCATACGTGATTCCTTGCGGGGCCTTTAAGCAATATTAAATTAAATCTTGCTGGCTGCAAAACGCTTGGTTGATCTCCTAAATGTGTCTTCGATTCATCATTGATAGCGACCTCACGAAAACTCGAGGCTCTCGAAAACGTATGAGTTTTGTTGGCGCAACTATTTCTTTCTTACTTCTGATTGGTCATATTACATGGACCAAAATGAGATGGCTTTTCCATTTTTAAGCAGAATTGACGGGTCATTTAAAGAATCAGGGTTGTTTCCCCTTAATTTCAATCTCCATATTGTATCATCTGTGATTATGGAGAGCATTTAAAAGTTAAATGAGTTATTTAGATTAAATATAATCATTCATCAATTTTTCCTATTCATTTCTCTATTTTCCCCGATTTTTCCAGTGACTCAAAATCAAAACAAATTCCAATATTTTATAGGAAATGAGTATTCAAATATTCTACAAATAACACAGGCACACAAAAAACGTCAGATCCGAAAACTTGACACATGTTTCTCAATGTATTTCGACGCGCTGAATCCGAATCTGAAATGAAAAATTGTGCAATCACCCTCCAGTTTTTGGATATCGCCGACATCGGCGAGAAAACTCGAAGGATTTGAGTTCGAGTCTCGACGCGGAAAAATACTTGCTGTTGAAAACACTTTTGCAAGTTTATGCAGTAGTATAATATAGTGGAGCAGTTAGAAATAATGCAAGAAAGTATGTGATGTTCCAGCACCACTAGTTTCTTGTAGATGTCTGGCTATTCCGGGAAAGTTTTCGGTTTTAAAAACTTTAAGTTAGTGTAATACGAAAATAAACGTAATTAACATGTAGGTAATGCAGAAAATTACAAAAAAAATAACAAAAATAAAAGGAATCATAACCACAATTTTTATTCAAATTAAACACAAAGTTACTTCATGAAAGAAATGAATAATTACATTTTATTACAAACGACATCATGAATTTCAACAAGAGGTAAAAAAGGCAAAAAGAAAGGAAAGAAAACGAAGTAAAACTTGCGAGATTTCATTAAGAATAGGTTCCAAAAGAGCTGAAGAGAACTGGATGAGAAAAAAGGTAGGAAATAAATAATTTTTATAACAAGCTAGTCTACTATTGGCAGATGACTATGACAGAATTTACGACATTAGCTACATAGCTTGGTCGTATTGAGGACCTGTTTCTAGGAGAATTCTAGCAGCCGGCTGCTCTGATTGGTACTTTTCCGTGGTTTCTCCAATCATCATCATCAGGCTAATGCCGGAGCAGTATCCTAACAAAAGGGTCACGAACCGCACGCGATCTTTCCTGTTCTGCTTCTATCCTCACCCTTTACTTACACACACTTATATTCCCTACACTACCACACAGGTCTCGGAAACCGACCCGAAACCCCGCAGTCAGGAAGGTCGACGCTGATCTCGCCATCCAGCGACGGAGATCACCGCCACCTCTCAAGCAATAAGACATGCTCTACACTTATCCGTCCGGAAACACAAATCAATCTTAGCAGACGAGTAAAAGTGCGTACATACTAAGCAAACGAAAGTAAATGTCTGCAAATCGAATCCAGAGATTTTTGACAATTGGTAAAACGTTACTTGCATCCCACATGCAGCTAATGAATGCTTTTTTATCTTTGATTATTATTATTATTATTATTATTATTATTATTATTATTACCATTGTTTTTTGCCGAGGGGAAAAAGCTTTTCACCGTCAGGGATAATCCCATGGGCCATCCCTGGTGTGTGGGACCCTCACCCACTAAAAACCCCTCTCTTCTTTTTCTTCTCTCTTCGGAAAACGTCGCTAGACATTACTTCATGGAAAAAGACGGGGAGATGGACGGGGAGATATCCATATCCAAGGCTTCACTAAGTAGTCTTCTCTCAGTATCCCAGGCTACGCATATAAATATACTATGCATGGCATCATCGCCTTCAAATACACAAAATTCACATTTGGGATCAACTGCACTTTTCAATCTCAGCACTTGGGAAAGGTAGTAATTTACCTCCCCATGGCTTCTGCTGAACCATAGTTCGATAGTGATATCATCACGTAGGTCCATATTCCATTGTGGTCGCTGTCACCTACACCTCACTCGCTGTCCCACCTCATCTGCCATTCTGCCAAGGGAGAAGTCCGAGCCCTCTTCTTGATATCCCCTTTCGTCCTGCGCAGAGGTTCGTCACAAACGGGATCAGATAGCTTCACTACGTCGTAGATCGCTTTCCGTTCTCTTGCCAACAGGTCTACAGGAAGTACACCAGCCAGTACCCCTACTGCGCTGTCAGAGGCCGTGCGGTATGCTGACACTATTCTCAGCGCCCACCTCCGCGTTTACTTGGATCTCACGCAAGCTTTACTTAGTCTATTCGCCCACACTGGGGTCCAGTACAACAGTTGGGAATGAACTGCACAAGATATTATTCTACATTTCCTCTCTTTTACACCAACACGTTCGGCATTAATCTAGAGAGGTCGGATCATGTCTTCGTTGCTTTGTCCGCAGTCTTGTTAATATGCAGACCGAAGCTGCGTCTGTGGTCGATTTCGACTCCCAAATAGGTTATTATGCGTCTCCAGTTGATGTTCACGTCTCTCAATCGAATGTTTGAGGAACGGAATGCTCTCCGATCCGTAAGTAACACCGTTACAGTTTTCTCCATAGTCATATGTACGAGTCTCCTGTGAAGCCACCTTTTTACCGTAAAATGGGTTTCATTCACTTTCATCTCCAGCAAGTCGATGTTGTTGCCATGGAAAACAATGAGGGTATCATCTGCGTAACATATAACCTAAGTATATAATGGAGTGTCAATTTGTAATAGACTGTCATCCATGACATTCCATGATGGCTGACCCAGCCTAGCGACTTGGGGCTCACCGCAAGTCACATTGTCTTCGACTGAGGAGTCCGAGTACACTATTCTTCTGTCGAGAAGGTAATCTTCGATCATCCAAAATATCAGGAGCGGTGGCTCAGTGCATCAACGGATGTCACTGCGGTGCCTCTGGCTGGGAGGTCCTATGTCCGAGTCTTGATGGGGGCAGGATTTTCGACACTACCTTTCCATTAGGTCGAATTCAGTCGCTCTCTGGAGGAGAATTCTGGCAGTCGGCTGGTCTGATAGGTAGTTTTCCGTGGTTTCTACGATTACCGAATGCCGGAGCAGTACCCTAACAAATGGGGCACGGACCGCGCGCGATCATTCCTTTTTCTTCCTTGTCCTATCCTCACCCCTTACACACACATATACTAACATGCACTACACTATCACACATTCCGGTCGGGGACTTGGTTGGTTTGGTTAGTTGGTTGTTAGTGATACCGGGCACGTCAACTACTGAGATCTTTAGCCCTGTAAGTGTAGTACAAGTTTTTTTCTCGGGAGGTGGCGATGATCTTCCTCCGCTGGATGGCGAGAGCCGGCGCCGACCTACCGTCGGCTAGCGGAGTTTCCCCCAACCAATTGTCTCCCAACAGCGGGACATCTCCCCAACCTGGACAAGCTCTAAGCTCCCGACCGGTCTCCCGGGATATGTGGTAGTGTAGTGCATGTTAGTATAAGTGTGTGTTAGGGGTGAGGATACGACAAGGAATATGTAGAAATCGCGCTGTCTGTGGTCCGTTTATTAGGGTACTGCTCCGACATTCGCCTGGTGTTCATCGGAGAAACCACGGAAAACTACCGATCAGAGCAGTCACCGCTAGAATTATCCTCCAGGTAGCGACTGAATTCGACTCGAACCTAGGATCTCCGAGTCAGAGGGACTGCAGTGACATGAACGTGGTTGGTGAAAACTCCGCTAGTCGACAGTAGGTCCGCACCGGTTTTCGCCATCCAGTGGGGAAAGATCACCACCTCCCGATGAAAAACCTTACGGGACTAATGACCTCAGTAGTTGACGCGCTCGGGATCACAAACAACCAATCATCCTAAGCAGGTAATCCTGTAATTTTTGTCTACCAGTGCTTCAACGATGTCCCTCCATCTCGCAGAGGTGAAGGCGTTTCTTATATCTATGACTACTAGCGCACGTCTATTGCGTAGGCGTTCACTGGTAACAACGTTGGACCGCCAATTACACCTACCATTTTATTTTCGGAAAATGAATTTTCATATTCTTAATCACCAACCTCTAAAACCCTTGCATGCAGACTTTTCAAGCAAATCAACCCAAAACTTCATATTTTGGCCAGATTTTTGACAGGTGGGAACAAAAGCGTTCAAAAGTTCAATTTTTTTTACTATTTCTACAAGTTGCAAACAGAGTAATTGGTTTTTAAACCCTAAATATAATTAAAATTTACTAGTTTTTAATACATGAACACAAAACATGAAATGTACCTAAATGAAGTTTATAGGGTTCATGTCGGTGATTAATCAAAATTTGAGTTTATTGCTATATTTTTTAAACGTAAACTTTAAACTACAACAGAATACAAATGATTTGAATCATTACAAATTTGTGAGGAATTTTAACTGATTTCATTTTTCTTTGCCGTTTTCAACGGATGTAAAATTTATTTAGTGCTTCAGTAAAAGACGCCATACGATTGTATTGGAAACTAAACATTTAACTTTCTATTAATGTACATTATAATGAATATAAGAAGTGTTGATAGAGCACAGGCGATCGGAGGCAAAAATATATTACTATTAATATTTTAACATTTTTAATTCGAACGTTTTTTACATGTTTTCAATCACTATTATTGAGCACAAAATATTAATAAAGTTGGACTAACCATACCTCTATATTTTCTACGTACATGGTGGAACAGTCTTCATTATAAGAAATTGAACATTTAACAATAACCACAAATTATAAGAATTTAAACAATGCGAAAAATGCAACTGTGAGAACAAAATACTCGTATACACGTTGTTACGTTAACCTAACTTCACCATTACAATGTGATATCGGCCTACATGTGACAATGCTCTTCCTTCAAGTGTGCGGAGAAACGCTTACAATATTTCACAGTACAAAATTCAAAAATTGAACTTTATAGACTCTTGGCCAGGTTTTTGGCATTTGAGACCACTGTGAGGCAGCACGTACAGTTTGCTGAAGATTCATTGATTAATGTTTCCGGATACGTTAACCGTACCGTTTTGAAGACAATGGCGGTTTTCCTCTGACGCTGGATGGTGAGATCAGGCATCGAACTCCTTGTCGCGGGTCGGCGTGTGGGGTCTGCGCCAGCCGGGAGAAGCTCTAGGCTCCCGACTGGTTACCCGTTAGTGTAGTGCGTGTAAGAGCGTAAGAGAGAGAGAGAGAGAGAGAGAGAGAGAGAAAGAGAGAGAGAAGGAGGAAGACAAGGTGGAGAAAGGAAACATAACGTACGGTCCATGGTCCGTTCGTTAGAGAACTACTCGCGCATTGACGTGTCATTGATAGGAGAAACCCCTTTACAGCCGTTCGAAACAGTCGTCCGCTAGAATTTTCCTCCAGTTATCGGCTGAATTTGACCTGGCCATATGGGTAGTGTCCAAATTACGTCATCGTCGTGACACGAACGCTGGGCCCTCCCGGTGCGAGTCGCTGCAGAGACAGCGGCGATGCTGTCCCTGAGCTACACGAAGCCCGTGTTCGCCGAAGAGCGGGCGTGAGTGTCGAGAGAGGCCGGCTGTGCGGGAGGTGCGGGTGGCCCGCGGCGATTTAAGAACTCGTTAAAAGCATCGCGCCTTCACCTGAGGTCCGGCGGCGGCCGCTGGGCTCCTGGCGCTCCCCGGGCGGATGGGCAGGCACCTGTGCGCCTCCGCCCCTCGGCCCGGCCGCCACGGAAGCTGACGCGGCGCGCATACCAAAGACGGGAGGATTGGACGCAATCCGAGGCGCCTACGTGCCGCAATACCCACGGCCTCCCCCGCCAACCACCACCCTCGCCGGCCCCGTCCAGCATACTCCCGCACCGCACAGCACCGCATCGCCCCGCGAAACCCCCGGGAACCGCCCACGCACCGCCCCCCCCCTGCACCGCCTCCTCACCCCTCCCCTCCCACCGCCTCCTGCACCGCCTCCTCACCGCCTCCTGCACCCGCCTTCTGCACCGCCTCCTACACCGCCTCCTACACCGCCTCCACACCGCCTCCTGCACCGTCTTCTGAAGCGCTTCTTCCACCAGATCGTCCACCGTCTCCTGCACCGCCCTCGAGCATCACCTCCAATAGCGCCTCCAGCAACGCCTACTACATCGCCTCCGGAACCCTCCCCTCATTCCCCGCACCTCCTTCGCACGCGCCCATCCGCGCTCGTCGCCATGTCAAAAGCTTTTGTAAAATCTGTATGCACGTTATATCGGGAGCTCTTAGCGTGCCACAATTACAGAGGTGCCCCTTTCCGCGATCCACTGCGCCGCCGTGCGAGATGGCTTATTCGCGTTCTGAAGGACTGGGCGTGCTATGCGACCTGTCCGAAGAGCGCCGCCCTCCCCCTCCCCCACCGGGACTATGCGTGCAGGGAGCGAGGGAGGCAGCCGCGAAGGCGGAGAGACAACCACGACGGAGGAGAGATTGATTAATCGTATTTCCTGGCGCGTCAACTGCTAAGGTCATTCGTCCCATAAGTAGCTGTTTTTCCCTCTGGAGGAGGCAGTGATCTTCCCACGCTGGATGGCGAGATCCGGCGCCGACCAACCCAAGGCTGGTGCGGTTTTCCTACAATCAGATATCTCCCATCGGCGGGGCCCCACTCCAGGCCGAAACACGCTCTAAGCTCCTGAGCGGTCTTCCGACATGTCTGGTAGTGTGGTGTAAGTGCGCGTAAGTAAGGTGTGAGGATAGGAAAAGAAAGAGGAAGGAAAGATTGCGCGTGGTCCATGAAAGTTGGCTAGATACTGATCCGGCATTCGCCAAGTGCTGATCGGAGAATTGTGAAGGGAGACGGTGAAAGAGAGTAGGGATGTAAATGGTTGAAGACAAAGCGGAAGTGAATCCGAGGGTGGGGGAGAGTGCACGATGTATTGGGAAGCAAGAATGAAATTCAGGTTAGTGAAAGACAGACAAAAAAGTCGCTTAGAGAAAATATGACGTAGATAAACAAACAAAATGAAAATGGACCTTACTGAAATATACTTGAAACATTGTATAAATAAGTATACGAAATCGTCAGAGTATAATTTATTAGACTAAAAAGGGGACGAACGAATGCTAACTGCCTTTAAAATAAAGGAGAAGAAAATTTATAAAACTTATTGAATTACCAAATCTTTTCATCAAGATTCAAGAATAAAATAATAAATACTGATGAATGCAAAACGTGTGAGAGGAACAATATTTTCTTTGGTCGCTTATTAACTGATTTGACACATGCATATGATCCTTTTCACTTTCAAGAAACATCTATTTTCCGCGCAGAAGAGAATATAATGAATTTTGAGCGGGTGAAAGTAAAACTTGACCGGTTGGTCACTTATCTACAACGAGCTGGCTTTCGGTCTTGGAACATGCCAATCAACCCATGACGACAGTCAAAATTGACTTCAGAAAATTTCGAAGACCCTTGAAGGATTTTCAATTTTCGTACATGACAGGGGTATTGTGTGTTTTCATCTTATTTATTATTGAAATTATTCAGAAGACAATTGACGTTTTGACATGAGTCGTAAATAAAAGACCCTTACGACCCAGAGCACACACGGCTTAAGTGAACTGTCATAAATGAATTCTTTGACACATACTCTGTAAGCTCATCAGCATATTTTTTCGAATGATGCATGAATAATCGCACTCTGTGTGCGAGGGATAAATAGGAAGCACTCTCCTTCAACAAGAGGGACCTTATTTGCTTTCCTGCCGTTCTTCATATAAACTGTATAATGAATAAAATATAATTAATATTGTATAATATAATCAAAACGATGCGTTAATTTGAGGAGAAATAGTCTTAAAAACAAATAGTAAAGAACAAATGTATATTTTTCTTTTGGACGGAAGTATTTTTGATTATTGGAGAAATTATCAAGAGCATGAAAGTATTAAAGACAATAAATATAATAGCTGACTCGTAAAGGTATAAAATAAATCTCTCTGAATCATACGTTATCATATCTCTCCACATGATATAGCCCAACAAAAACTTTGAAATATGATAACCCGTCTTGAACAGATTCAACAGATGAATTGATATTTTCTGCCACGTCAACTGGTAAGGTCATTAGTCTCCTTAGTGTAGAGTATGTTTTGCTCCCGAGGGTAACGATGTTCTGGCTTGTAGGGGATTTCCCCATCCAGTTATCATTCCCCCAATTGTGGTACCGCCCCAGCTGGGACAAGCTCTAAGCGACCGATATGTTTAGTACATGAAAGTGTGTGTGAGAGGGGAGAGGGTAGGACATGGAAGAGGAAAGAGTGACCGCGCGTGGTGCGTGGCGCTTTTGACAAGGTACTGCTTCGCTATTCGCCTGATATTAATCGGAGAAGCCATGGAAAACTACCGATCAGATCGGCCGGTCGCTAAAATTCTCTTGTAGACAGAAGCTGCATTCGACCTAGCTAGCGTGGATAATCCCCTACCGTCGGGTCTTGAACCCTAGATCAGTTGCTGCAGTCAGCGGAAATGCTGGTAATGAGATACACTCAGCCGGTGTGAATAAAGTAAAGAAGTGAAAATCTGGGGGGGGGGGGATTTTCCTTTCTCCCCCAGCGGCGCACTGCCACAGTAGCTGCGACAAGTTCTAAGTTTCCGTTTGATAACCCGACATATGTACTAGCGTAGTATATGTAAGTGTAAGTATGTGTGTGTGTGTGCAACGAAATAGGAGGGCCTAAGTTTGAAGGACACGCACAGTACGTGACCGGCATTATTAAGAGGTTAATTGGAGAAATGACATTATCCCGAGAAATTACGGCAAATTCCTGATCAGAGTAGGTGGTTGCCAAAATTCTGTTCCAGAACTCGAACCGTAGAACCTGCGGATCAACGATGATTCTCGTATCGCGTCAACAGTTGGTTGCATTCTCGAATAAACATTGCAGGTGATTTTTTTCGTTATGGGTCGTCATGGTACGAAATAACAAGCTGCTTCCATTCATGGCGAGTTGTCAGTGCCATTGGGGCGGATTGTTCATTGCCCGACTAACTAAAACGTTACTGTGTCAGCGGGAGATGGTGGTGATTTTCCCTCGCTGGATGGTGAAATCCGGAGCCGAACTACATCGGCTTAGGGTTGGGGATATTCCCCAACCAGGGATCCCCCACCAGCGGGGCACCGTCCCAGCCGGTGCAAGCTCTAAGTTCCTGACAGGTCTCCCAACACGTGTGACAGTGTAGTACATGTGAGTATAAGAAAGGGTGAGGATAGGGCAAGGAAGGGGAAGGAAAGATTGCGCGCGGTTCGTGGCCCGTTTGCTAGGATACTGCTCCGGCATTCCCGTGATGGTGATGGGAGAAAACACAGAAAACTACCGATCAGAGTAGCCGGCCGCTACTATACACCTCTAGAAAGTGAATAAAATTCACCTAGCTGACAAGCTAGTGGCGAAAATTCTGCAAACGTCGAGACTCGAACACAGGGTCGACCAGTCTGAGGCACTGCAGTGATATCAGTTAAGGACCTCTATCAGTTAAGGCACATTTGCTGGTAAAATGCTTATGTTATACTTATTTAATATTATGTTAATTTTAAAACTATTACGTTTACTAATGTTATACTTATTTAATGAATTACTTTACACTGGAAGCGTACGATCTACGATAGGCAGTTGTGGATCCGTTGGCCTGCCAGCGTGAACGCGGTCGGGCGCAATGAGGCTGAGAGGCGGGAGACCGCTGAAGGAGGGCCGGAGTTGGAAACACGCTTCCTGTTTCCTATTCGCTAAACAAGTTCTGACACAAGATGTGTCATTACTTGTAAAAAACAAACTAGTGGTGCTAAAACCGCACGTATTTTGTCGCCTTTATTAATAAGCTTTTCTGCTGAAAATTCACCGTTTCTTCGCGCAGCATTATATAACGTATGCGGTAGCGATAAAGTAATTCAATTGAAAAATATATGATTCATTTTATTGAAGAGAGAAAAACAGTTCTTTATTATTGTTCATAATGACGACGTATGAAACAATTAAATATTAAGATCCTAGCATGCAATATTTAAACTATGAAACCAAAATGTTTATGTTAATATTACTAACGGACAATCACGATTTTTGAAGCTTTTGTCTACAATTGTTGCACGCAATTTTTATGCAGGAATTGTATTTCATCCTCCATAAACTGTTTACACACGTTGCCGATACACGTCTTTGAGGTAAGGTCTTATCAAACAAAGACAAGGGCCAGGAGGTGCACTCACACGCTTTTGCCCGAAAATACTTCATCTAAATAAACATGGTTCCGGGTTGAGATTTCGTAACCGTGAAGGGTTCAATGGACTACATTAATTAATAGAAATGTCCTCGACATGGGTGTTCTTCATGGGTCAAGAAAGACGACGGAAAACCCATCACCCGGTTTGAATAGAAGCAACCGAAAGTAATCTTCTCAGACATTCATTGAAATACTGCGATTCTTATCGCCTTATCAGAAATCCTCCGCGCGTCGTTAGTCAATCCGAGGAGGTGTGACTTGATTTGGATAAAGATGAACGCCTGATTGTCTTCCACGTATTCTTGTTGCCACTCATCCGCGGACAGTGCAGCCTTTGATTATGCCGCCTTGAAAGTTTCAGGACGGCAAGAAGAGAAACAGACTAATCCACTGGACAATCAATGAACGACAATAGATTAAACTTGTTGCTCATTTGCTTTGAAAATATTTTATATTACACGGAAACGAATATTTTAATATAAAGTTTAACCAAAAACGTTGGTTGCGTCATATATTCGTAATTCAACTTAACATAAAATAGTTGCACACGTCAGAAATCAACAAAACGTGCACAGATCGTAATTATCTCCATAGAACATTATATACAGTTTTTGCCTGTATTCTGACGTTAAATAAATAAAAACACTTTATAAACTATCGTAAACGAACCAATATTGCTTGCTTGCGCGCGCACCCACTCACCCATACAAACACACGTGTGTGTATGTGTGTGTGTGTATATATATATATATATATATATATATATATATATATATATATATATATGCAAATGTCTATTTCGATATCACAGTAAAAATACAATTCCCATGTATTTCTTGGACATTTCTTCATCGACATATTACATGACACTAAACGCATTTTCATATGAGACACATTCGTTTCCAGTCTTCAGTTCAATCACAACTCTGGTATTGCCATATATGTTAGGGAGGATCGATCTCAGGTCCTCCGAGTTAACTCGACGTCAGACATACCACTACGCTACATATGTCACGTGTGGTTTGAACTCGGGCCGATGCTTAAAAATGTAATTGTATTAAACCATTTCGAACGAGTAATATACGCAATTTTCGAAAATACGGGGTGTTCGCTGAAAGTGGAAGTAATACCATATTTTTGACGTCTGTTATTACATACGACGAAACATTTAATGAAAATAATTTGATGTATATTTGAGAAACATTTTGTTTAGAAATTGGATAAATTCAGTTTCTAATTACGCGAAATTTACTCATTTTTTTAAAAAAAATGTACATGACCTTTTTTAAGGAGACGATCTTTTAGAATAAACTTTCTTCAAGGCAAAAATCGCTCTCTTCAATTTTGTAGTTATGAAATGATTTTTTTTCAAATTTTCGAAAATATCGAGTATGGCGGCAATGGAACAAGTACAATAATTTTCACCATCTTTTGATACACATGAGAAAATAAATTGGAGCGGTTTTTGAGAAAATGCTATTTTTTTATAAATTGCATTAATTTCAAAGAAAATTACTTGAAAACTGCAATTTCCAAAAATTTCGCAACCATAAACAGCATACAATTTCAGTAATGAAATGATTCCAACGCATGTACATGAAAAATATCACTATGTAAGTAATACACTACGATGACACTTAGACCAGAACACGAATATATATTAAGACTGACACACACTTATAGTAGTATTCTTTCAATATTCCATTGGTCAAATTGCAGTCATGTTCATATTTTAGACTGCATCAGAACACATACATTTTTTAATAACAACATTCTTGTCATGGTAACGAATTTATCCAAGAACTACTGGCGAATTTCCTAGGCGAGGGAATTCAGAAAAATCAGATTTGCGGTAATATTCACAATAATTGGGGAAAATGTTAAAAAACAAAATATTTTGAGCATTTTTCAATTGACACGATAGTTTACTTTTCGTTTTTCTGCAATAGATACTTTTTATTCTAGTTTACTTTAAAAACACCTACATTTTTCAGCTTTATTTTGATGTCTATATACAGACACAGACAGGACAGACAGAGAGACAGACAGACAGACAGGACAGACAGGACAGCCGGGACAGACATGACAGACATGACAGACAGAACAGACAGGACAGACGGGACAGACAGGACAGACGGGACAGACGGGACAGACGGACAGACAGGACAGACAGGACAGACAGACAGAACAGACAGGACAGACGGGACAGACAGGACAGAGGACAGACAGGACAGACGGACAGACAGGACAGACGGACAGACAGGACAGACGGACAGACAGACAGACGGACAGACGGACGTTTGCTTTCAATTGTTTTTTCGGCATTAAGGGCCCACAAAACAGGGATTCTGCTACACCACGTGTTAGAGATTTTTTTAAAATTTAGCAACTTGATTTATATATTTCGTTGTCAGGGCCCGACAATGATATTTTTCTGTCCATAATTCGCCGTTTTTTCGCGCAGCATTACATAACTTTCTCGATACTACGTATATTAATCAGTATATACGTACGTATACGAGAAAGTAAAAAAAGGCACATGGAGGAAATTTTTAACATGTTTTTGAGGCGTCATGTACCCTAAACAATCAAAATCCCTGTTTGAAATTCCCACAGCATTGATTTCGTTCAAACCAATTAAGGAATATAAATTTTAGAGAAAATAGGATGAACGATTTATGTGCTAACGTTGTCTAGACGGACGGACGGAGAGACACAGACACACACATAGACACACAGACAGAAACAGACACACACACATAGACACACACCGAAACAGACACACACATAGACACACAGACAGAAACAGACACACACATGACACACAGGCAGAAACAGACACACACATAGACACACAACAGAAACAGACACACACATAGACACACAGACAGAAGCAGACACACACATAGACACACACACAGACACACACAGACAGAAACAGACACTGACGATTTATTTATTTATTTATTTTACGTCAAAAAACAGTTAAAACTGGGCATGACGTGCTATAGGGAAAAGTGAATAGTGTGCACATTTTCCAAATTCTGTGATCCCTACATTAAGTCATATACTACTTAAATTTTGAAAGAAAAAAAGATAAAAGCTCCCATGTAAACAAATCTATTTTCAAGGATAAAAAAAGGCAATAAATTTTGGCTCTTATCCATGTTGTCCTACGGAATAATACTTCCTGCCGCGACAACATGGAAACGAAAACAACATGGAAACATTTGCTCAATGGATCAGGGAAACTGGACGAAAAACCTGATCGAGATGGGGGTCATTGACTCGGAGGCTGCAGTACAATTCTTGTTACAAGTTGTTTACATTTATTGTGGGCATTCTGATTTGGTATTGTTGACGTTCTTATAAGAAGAAATAAAAGAGGTAATCGTCGTCAACATATCAGCTTTATTAAGATAGCTGGCATTTGATGGCTTTGCCGTCATCGTCAGTCTCGCTGCTGTCAGCCAAAGTCGGGCACAGTCCCCCGACTTTTGCCGACAGCAGCGAGACTGACGATGACGGCAAAGCCGTCGAAAGCCGGCTATCTTAATAAAGCTGGTATGTTGACGAAGATGTTTACATTTATACAGTCCAAATGGTAAATATTGCATTAAATACCACTGGTAAAATTAATTTTACTTTCCTTCCCTTCTTCGCTATTTGTATAGAAACAGTTACGCAGCAGAAACGATTTAACTTTGGATTTATACTTTTCTATCGAATTTAATCGTTTAATGTCATCTGGCAAAGTGCTGTAAAACAATGTACATGTATTGTATGTAAATGTTTTGTAATGAGCTGTTGATACTGTCACCTGACGAATATGATTTCTACGTCGAGTGTTATAGTAATAGACATCGGCATTTTCTGAAAATATATTCCCGCCCTTAAGCGAGTCATTTTTGACAAAAGCCACTGATTCGTAGATAAACAGACAAGGTTATGGTAAAATTCCTAGATTAATGAAGAGAGGCTTATATGAATCACGTGGGTAGGAATTAGTTATTATTCTTACAATTCCCTTTTTGTAATCTAAAAGTCTGGGAGCTATAAGATGTGTTTCCCCAGAATATTATGCCATATCTCAGGCAGAAATGAACATTCGCGAAATTAACACAACGAACAGTATGAAGGCTGACTGAATTTGCAAGAATTCTGAACGCGTAGCATAATGAAATTAATTTTGGGTTCAATTCATTAAATGGACGTACCATTTAACATTTGACTGAATTGAGAGACCTAAAAATTTTGTTGCCTTAACATCAATCAATGTTACACCGTTCATTTTCAATAGAGCACAGAATTGTTTATTTGAAATGGAAAACTGCATTAAAACTGTTTTCTTATCGTTTACTATTAATTTGTTACTTCGAAACCAATTTGAAAATCTGATATTGTACTATTTACGGTTTCTTTATTGCAAAGAACGTTCGTATAATCCGCAAAGAGTTCTTCCGTTTCGAATCGTCGAGGGCATATGGTTTACGTATAGTAAGAGAAGAATAGGGCCTAAAATCGATCCTTGAGGAACTCCACGTGCAATGGGCAAAGAGTCGGAAAGGTGTGTATATAATGTTCCATCATTCCAGTAAGGTATTTTCACTCTCTGAGATCGTTGTTTATCGATTTTTCTGCTGCCTAACTGTAGTTATACATTTAAAGACTATACCGAGCATCATAAAGGAAAGCAATATTAATTTCAAGAATGACATTTAACGTATGATTTACCATTTGGGCTGTATAACCGTCGTACATCTTACTACGCTCAAAGTTAAATTACTGTGCATCTACAGACCTCCAAAAAAGCGATCTTTATATTATATGAATTTCTTAGGAAATCTAGGGATAACTCTGAACAAAATTAGTAATCTCTCTTTTAAATCCATTGTTGTATGTGGAGATTTCAATATTGATTTTCTGAGCGAATCCCACGAAAAAGAGCAGTTTCTCAATTTAATTCATTATTTTAATTTAGATATTACAGTGAACGTACCTGCACGGAATACTCTTCAAACACAAACAGCAATAGATCAAATTATAATTAAAAAAAATACTGACACAATAAAAAGTTGCAAATTCAAAAGTTAACATAAAATTATTTACGGACTACTACGAAAGGAATCATGGGAGGCAGTTGAAAACGCTATTGACACAAATGAAAAATATAATTTATTTGTCTCAAATCATTAATTTCACTTTAACACGTGGTTTCCTATTAAAAAGAGAAAATTAAACATTTCACGAGAAAGTAATACTTGGATCACACAAGAAATCAGAACTTCGTGTAAAAACAAACGTACCCTCTACTTTATTTTTAAACATCATAACGTATCACCCGGTTTCCATGTCTATTTCCGAGAATATCAAAGAATTTTAAGTAAAAAGGCAAAACTAATGAAAAATAATGATGATATTTTGAACGCTAGAAGAAAAACTAAAGCAATGTGGTATATCGTAAAAAATACGAGCACGTCTTTACGACATTTCGTAGGGAATGTTGTTTTAAAGGATAATGAAAGGGAAACAAGTAATTCTGAAAAAGTTGCGAACCTCTTCAATCAAAACTTTTCTAGAATTGCGGTTGATCTCACGAAGGAACTAAAACTAGAAAGTTCAATATCATATGCTTCTAAAAAAATTGGCACGATGTTTATTTACGAAACTTCTTCCGACGAAATCCTCAGAATAGTCAGTAAACTAAAAAATAAATATTCACCTGGTTTAGATGAATTTCCTGATTGTTTATTAAAAACGTGTGCAACTGCCATTAACTCACATTTTTAATGCTTCTTTGCGCAAAAGAATATTACCAGATATTCTCAAAACAGCAAAAAAAAAAAATTTAAATTTCCAATTTTCTTTGTTTTTTCACAAATATTATAGAAGGTAATCTTTATGCGAATGGAAACTTTTCTTACGAAAAATGAAGCGTTTTCAGTCTCAAAACAGGGTTTCAGAAAATCAAAATCTACGCGAACTGCCATTTTTTCTTTCCTTAAAGATGTTGCTTCATCAGTGGACCAAAATTAAGAACCCATTGGGATATTTTTAGATCTTTTAAAAGATTTTGAGGTTATTGCATCTTGCTCTCAAAATTACCTTATGGAATTCGTGGTATTGCCCTAGATTCGATAACTCCGTACCTTAAACATTCATCTCAAAGAGTAGAAATACCGTACTGGCACGAAAGGACATTATTTACATATCTTTCCAATTCTTTGCCTAATGAACATGAGTCCCACAAGGTTCCATCTTAGTTCCTATTCTCTTTCTGTTGTACGTAAACACTACGCCCTCATCTATTAATAATGGAAGAACAGTTCTGTTTGCCGATGACACGAATGTTCTTTGCAAGAAAGAAACAATAAATAGTACAATTTCAGAAGTTTCATATTGGTTTTGTAATAACAAATTAGTAGTTAACGAAGGAAACACCGTCTCAATGCAATTTTTCGTTTGAAATCGGCAATTAGCTGATGTTAAGGTAACAAAATTTCTAGGTCTCTTAATTCAATCAAAACTCAAATGGAATGTTAATATAACACAATTAAACACTAAATTAAGCTCATTATGTTATCCATACAGAATTCTTTCTAATTCTGCCAGCCTTCATGCAGCTCGTTGCGTGTATTTTTCAAAGGTATATTCCCGCCTGAGGTATGGCATAATATTCTAGGGAAGCTCATCCTTTAGTGCCCAGACATTTATATTGCAAAAGAAAATGATCCGAATAATGAAAACATCCCATCCACGTGATCCTTGCAAGCCTCTTTTCATTGAGCTTGGAATCTTACCATTGCCTTCCCTGTTTATTTGCTAGTGTGTAGTATTTGTCAAAACTGACTTACCTAACGGTGAGAACATATTTTCATGTAGTACTGATATTTATAGTTACAACACTCGACGTAGAAATCATGTTCATCAAGTGTCAGTATCAACAGCTCAGTGCAAGAAATTCACATGTACGTTATTTTACAACACATTGCAAGATGAAATTAAACAATTAAAATTGATACACAAATTTAAGTTAAAAGTAAAATCTTTTCTGCTGCAAAACTGTTTCCATACAATTAGAGAGTATACTGATCGTCAAAAAGAAAAATAATGTTTACTTTAACAAAAACAAGATATAGTATAATGAATTAGTCTACATTTGCATTATATAATTTAAAAAAGACTCAATATGCCTGTAACAAATAATGTACTTCCGGGTCAATGACCTCAATCTCGATCGGGTTTTTGTCCAGTTTCCCTGATCCATTGAGCAAATGCTGAGATGGCCCCTTGATTTGCTTCTGGACTTTTGTAGCTTCACTACGCGCACGTTTTGTGAGTCACAATTTTGTTAGCAATACAGAAAAATAAAATCTGTTCGTTGGTTTACCGTTACAAATAAGTTTTCTATAATTCGGCAACGAAAATATCTAGTGTTTTAAATGTTAATCTTTCGCTTTTTTAAATGTATTATTATTATTATTATTATTATTATTATTATTTCATCATTCAACTAGTAATAGTTAAATTGTTGGGAAGGGACTCTGAAACTCAAGAAAGCGTGCGCAGATGATTTTCTCCCCCATACGTCACATACATGTTTTGACTAAATAGATAAATAATAAACGTCGATCCATCAGTCCATCTGTCGTCTGGGAACAACACTAGTGCCTAAACTATGCGGAGGATTTTTTCTTAACTAAATACCCCCCAGTCAATCTGGTCCAGCTGAAATCTCTGCGATTTTGAGTAACATTCATTAATTTTGGGGGGTCCCTTACGTGAAGCCCCTGGGACATTTTCAAACTTTTCTAAAAATATGGCAGGACATTTTTTCTTTAAAATTATTTTAAGAATAGACTGAAGTTCACTGAAATAGTGACATACTAAATCCGATTTTCAGTGTTATCTCTGAATTTTCGAAAATTGAAAATATTTGAATTTTTCGGCGCCATCTTGCTCTTTTCTGTTTTTTTTTTAATTATACATTTGTAAGTTTTTAAAATCTATGACGTTGATAATATTTTTCATTACCGAGATCGGTTCTGTTGAATAATTTTGTTATTCCTTTAAAATATAGCACAATTAACAAAATTACCAAAAAAAACAGTAATTTGTATACATTATTGCATTTGTATGTCAAAGTGATTCAAATAATTTCAAATTAAGTTTTACTATGTTGAGACCCATACAGAATATCGCAGCATGGTAATCTAGAAAAGGTCCAGCACAGAGCATCGAAATTTACTTTCAGAGGATCAAAAAATAGAGGTGCATGGGAATCACTCGAAAAGAGGCGGATTAAGCTGCGACTCTATGCTATGTACAAAGTATTCACAGGTTATCCTGCTCGGAATGAAATACACCGTCGTTTAAGAAAACCTACATACTTCGGTAGAGCGGATCACGTGCATAAAATTAAGACAAGAATACCGAAAACGGATGTCGGGAAATTTTCATTTACTAACCGAACTATTAGGGACTGGAACTGTTTGCCTGAGACAATATGTGGTATAACGGTCAGCGTGCCGGACTGTTGTACCCGAGTTTGCGGGTTCAAACCCGATCGAAGCCGTGGATTTTTAAGGGCGAAAAAATCCTTCGTACGCCTTCCTTCGGAGGGGAAGTAAAGCCGGCTGTCCCATGTTAGTAGATTTACTGCATGTAAAAGATCCTCAAGCCTAAAAGAAGCCTCTGAGCAAAATTGATATCCGCCTGTTTCGTCGCCCAAGATAATACCTTCTTTCTCCGCTAGGTGGTGAAAGGAGCGTAACGAAATTTGCGTGGTTAGACGGAAGAGCGGGCCTGATGGCCCGAGTCTCGCCACGTAAAATAAGGCATTAACTAACTAAAACTAACAATCTTTGAACCCTTTCCTCAAAGATTGAGCAACTTTAAAAATAAATTAGTTTTCTAGTTAATTATATTAGGTTATTGTATCAATGTTAAGTTTCCACTGTTAGATTAGAAGTATTTCCTACAAAGTAAGTTGTTTAATTGTTAGTATAAATATTAGTCGTAGTATTGTTATTATTATCTTTATTATTATTGTTATCATTTTATTATTATTTATGTTGTGCAATGCATTGCAGTGCAGTGTAGTGTTCTGGAGTGAAGTGGAGGGAAGGGAATGCGATAAGAAGAAGAAGCGAGTGTGAAAGAAATAAGTCACAGTTAAGTGTTTTGCAGTGAAATGAAGTGGAGTAAGGTTTGCGTGATGGTGTTATGTACTATTTATTATTATTTTTTAATTAATGCCTTTTTTGTAACTTTTTGTTAGTGAATGTAAGTATAATGCATGGAAGGTTAAGATATTCTGCCACCAAGTTACTATACTTAATTGCAAAATTAACAATAAAATCTAAAATCTAACAAAATTTCAGTGTAAACATATGTTGGCACCATCGGTAAAGAGTAAACTATTTATCACCCGATAGTTCGCACTCTGCTTGTTTGAATTATTGGCAGAAAACGAGCATTTTCTTAAGAACCGTACCACAGATATTGCCAAACGCGGTAATGGCCATGTCAACTCCACTTTCATCCTGCGTTTGCAATGCTATTATTGAAGTGATATCAAGAAATGTGCATGATGAAATTCTTGCAGGGATAAAAAAGTATTAGATTTCAATGGATTTGTCACCAGATTCCGCCGCGCCGTACGCCATGTCACATCGCCCTAACTATCAGCTCACCATGAGTGTTCGGTACATGGGAGGACTGCACTCCTTTTGAGAGATTTCTATTCTGCTGGCACATTGAAGGTCAAAAATCACAAGATATTTAGGATGGTTTGAACAACGTTTTAAATGTGAATAATTTTACTATTAAACATTGTTGGGGACAGTCTTACGAGAATGCTTTTGCAAAGAGCGGATAATAGTATGGTCTTCAACCTCTCAATGAAGGAGAATGAATTTGCTGACTCGATTCCTTGTCCTGCCCATTTGATGACTCTCATTGGCAAAGTTGCTGCAGAATCTTGTGTAGCAGCAACACGTTTTATCAACATTTGAACGAAATTTATGTATTGTTTACGAATTATCGATACAAGACTTTTGTGGAGAATTTGAAAAAGTTTCAGTCGAATTCATACAAGTCTCACCTAAATGTCTCAAAGAGAATATACACTGTCCATTGGTCTTGTCGGGCGGATGGTACTAGATCATTAGTGCTTGGATATTTTGAAATAAAACATACATTGTTCATCTCTAAAGATGTTGCACAACATTCCAACACTCAACGTTTGCATAAACACATGAGAGACTTTGAAACTGACAAATATGTAGTATATTGGAACGGCGTATTTCATGGAATAAATACACGAACTTCTTCGCAAAGGACCACCAGAACGGACCACCTCCCAGGGCGAGGCCGAAGCGAGCATCGCTACGATTTTACGTAAGGCGCCTTAAATTGTCACATTTTCGAAAACAATAGCTGTTTCTACTTAAAACGCCATTAGCACACATTGTTGAAAACCAACAACCGGGCCAGTTTGGTATGAATCACGCCACAACGTAAGACATCTTCACACATAGCAAAGCGGTTGAATGATTTATAGAAGGTCGGTACCTCGTTTCGAAGCTCCTTGTCGGTAACTTCCCTGTGATACAGCTGATTTGTGGGACAGAGCAGTAAAAATACGCAGGGGCAACGCATACGTTGGAGAAAACGTAAATAACCCCAGGACAGGTAACATGTATTTTTATTGCAATACTTAATGTTGAAAATCAGATTGTAGCACAGTTGTGTGCTGTCAGTCTTAATTTTTTGGTCATTTCAAAATCTCTCTTGTACGAACCAGGAAGGCGGTCCTCACCACCCGCTCTTCCTCCAAACAAGCCGTTTCGACACGTTAACAACCCGTGAGATACACTTCGATACGCGTAATCTATACAACTCTTACTCTTAAAAACACGAAGGACTTGGTGAGTATTGCAAATACACGATTCTTGAAAAATAAATTTTCCTACAATCTACCTTGTCACTAAAAACTCACATTTTTGAACTCGAGATAGAGAGAAGGCGGATCTCTGACGTCTTCCTGGTAATTCACAGCATTCCTCGTTGCGTCACCTCTTTATATTCAAGGTCTTCGTTTGATCGTGCCGCGAAGTCACTTGGAGTACGCCCACCTTCGTATTGTTTCATTTCTGGTATCATTTTATGAAGGATATTGTATATAATAGTTTCTTAATAGAGGGATTAAATTACGCAAGATGGCTCCGTCACTTCGTTGGGTAGTCTTTGCACTGCTGATGTCAGTAAGTAACGAAAGAAAATTGCATTTTACGATACTCGCAAATAAGTTTCAAAAGATTGTGTACGACCAATACCTAGAAATATACTTAACAATTACATGTATTATGAGGTAATTTCATGAGTAAGAGAAATCGTCTCTAAATGTTTATGCGGTAAGGATACGTTTATTAGCAAAATATAAGAATATTGTGATTCTCTAACTATGCTCAAGAGGTTATGTGAATTTTTATACTTGAAATTACACATCCACTACACTCTGTATTAGTATTATCTAAGTGTACTATTCCATATTCTATCTTATATACTACATGATCATCTTTCCATTAGTTTTAATGGAAGTGACTCTCCAACTACTCAGTGTCTGCTAGACGGCCGGACAGACAGACGGCCGGACAGACAGACGGCCGGACAGACAGACGGCCGGACAGACAGACGGTCGGACAGACAGACGGTCGGACAGACAGACGGCCGGACAGACAGACGGCCGGACAGACAGACGGCCGGACAGACAGACGGCCGGACAAACAGACAGACAGAGGACCGGACAGACAGACGGCCGGACAGACAGACGGCGGACAGACAGACGGCCGGACAGACAGACGGCCGGACAGACAGACGGCCGGACAGACAGACGGCCGGACAGACAGACGGCCGGACAGACAGACGGCCGGACAGACAGACCGCAGACAGACAGGCAGTACCCTACCAAATTGACTGCGTGTGATATTTACTTCCCATTCCTTGTCCTATCCTACCATCCTCTTACACATACTTACATGCACCACATTGCCACACATGCCGAGAGACTGGTAGGGTGCTTAGAGCTTGTTCCGACTGGTGGTATACCACTCTGGTGGGAGGCACTTTGTTGGAAAAAACCACGCCAGATTTAGCCATCCAGGGCGGGAAGAGTACCGGTATCTCCCGAGCAGAAGCATATACATTTACGGAGCTAATGACCTTAGGAGTTGGCGCGCCCGGAAACACTCATTCTACATAACCTGCTGTCAGTCTGTCTGTGGAAGCGCTGAACGGACTGGAGGCTTTGGGGTTTCTAACGGATATATTAATTGTTGATAGTTTGTTACATGAATCAGGGATTTATCTTTTTACGACTCTACCCGCGGCTACGGTTCTTGTATGGCGTAGTGGTATGAGTGCCGTCAAGTTAACTCTGAGGATCTGAGTTCAGATCTTGGAGGGAAAAGAGTTTGCTGGTTGAAATCACTTTTGCTGGTTAAAGTAGTAGTATAATTTTGCGGAGCATTTCTAATCAATGCAGAAAATTATGTTAACACATTGTGTTTACACAACCGACCAATGTGTCCCCGTGTGTTCTACTGTTAAAACTTTCTACTGGTGAAAGTTATTGATGCAACATAACGGGACAACTGTTATCTCATTAAGGTGAGTATCTTTGAATTATATTGAGTTTGGTCCGTCCTTACTATTCTGAAGTTTCGATGAACATTTATTCTCAGGTAGTTGACATGTTTATTTTTTGTGATTAACGTTTACTTAATAGACATAAAAATAATTCTTTACAAACTTTTAACTGAATTTTACTGATTTGAAAAGTTCATGTATTAACTTTTACCGAAGAGATTTGAAAAACTAAGTTATTAAACTACACCATACTGGTATGTACATACTATTGATATAAAAATAAAAATATATATATATATATATATATATATATATATATATATATATATAATAAATTAAAAATCGATACGAAGCTCAGACAAATATGCTTGAACTTCGTATCACACTCCTTGTCCGTGAACGTACTTTTCTAGGAAAATTTTATATTTCACAGCAGGAAGAAATGTCACCACATTTCCACGTGTCTTGAACATTAGTGTGTCACTTCCAGCATAGTGTATGCATTAACGTAACAGTGATTAGTGTTCCCTATATGATATAATGATACAAAATAGGTGTACGTTTACTGCTAAGTTGGAGGCAAAATACAAAACTTTAGAAAGAACTGAACTGCTGAGGAAGCAGAGTTTAGTTTGCAAATCCGGAACGTACGTATCCGTTACCAATCGTTGTTTTAATACAATGGATGTATAAACAGTAATGCAAATATTGCTGTAACTTAAAGCTGTATGTGTAAACTACCATTTAAATGTAATCTTGTCTATGTAGGAATTTTGAATCACTGTACGCTCATTTGTAAGTTCCCGATTAATTGGTAGGTAAGGTGATATATTGTAATATCGTTTACTGATAATTGAAGTTGTAGATCAACCTTCCAACTAAAATATTCTAACCATAACCACAATTTAAAACAGCTTAGTATGTGTAAGAAAACCAGAGTTAAAATTACACTTTTTAATTTTCTTCATTTTTACATTAACTTGTTTTGTTTCCCAGAAAATGTCTCACCATAAATGTTGATATCAAGCAGACAATTTCTGCTATATTTGAGGAGAATTTACTTTCACAAGAAATAGGAAGATGGCACCTATTGAGGGCCTGTAAACACTACTTAGGTTGAAAAATAGGAAATCACGAGAAGTCATGGGCCCCTCATTTGTGTTGTTTCACTTGTTAAGTGAAATTAATTAACTGGAGGACGGAGAAAGGTGGTTATATGCCGTTTGCTGTGCCTATGATATGAACAGAATCCAAGGAACACTTTACGGATTACTATTTCTGTACAACTAATACGCAAGACTTCACTAACCGCTGATCAAAGAAGTCCGTCGAATACACAAAAATTGCTATCAACAAGGAGGCCAGTTTATCTATCTCAAACACTTCCTATTGCATTACTATCATATCCAAATTTACAACACGTGTCACAAAATTTTGCACTGGGAGAGTAGTGATTCGTCATCCCTAGAAAGAAAAATCCTTCCAATCAGATAGCAGATTAAACCCCTCAGCTTTTAACACAAACAAAACTAACTGACGTAGTCCGTAATCTGGGCGTATGAAAGAGAATATCTTTCTGCATTGATGTGTGTGGTTTGATGGGGGCTTTGAGATTCAGGTGTGATCCAAACCAGTGGAGGTTATTGATAGATGCTTCGAAAACTAGTCTCAATGGTGTTCTATTGTACAATAGCAATACAATGCCTTCTGTTCAAATCGCCTAGGCAACTATGGCAAAGGAGACTTACGATGTATTGGAGCATATGCTTACAGCAACTCTGTATGGTTAACACACGTGGAATACATGTGGAGATTTATTTATTTATTTATTTATTTATTTTACGTCAAAAAACAGTTAAAAACTGCGTATGACGTGCTATGGGGAAAAGTGAATTGTGTGCACATTTTCAAAATTCTGTGATCCCTACACTAAGTCATATACTACTTAAATTTTGAATTTTGAAAGGAGAAAAAACAAAACTCCCATGTAGTAAAATCTATTTTAAAATAAATAAGCAATAAATTTTGAATTTTGAAAGGGAGAAAAACCAAAAACTCCCATGTAATAAAATCTATTTTCAAGGATAAATAAGCAATAAAATTTTGAATTTTGAAAGGGAGAAAAAACAACAAAAAAACTCCCATGTAATAAACTCTATTTTCAAGGATAAATAAGCAATAAATTTTGGCTCTTATTACTTCCTGCCACGACAACATGGAAACGATAATTTGAATAATTGTATTTCCCACTGAATTCTAGAAGACGTGCACAGAAAATGAAGTTACATTTATGTCCAGAAGCAAAACAAGGGGCCATCTCAGCATTTGCTCAATGGATCAGGGAAACTGGACGAAAAAACCTGATCGAGATGGGGGTCATTGACCCGGAAGCTGTAGTACAATAGTTGTTACAGGTTGTTTATACTCATTTACACAGTTCAAATGGTAAATAATGCATTATGTATCATTGTTAAAATTAATGTTACTTTTCTTGTGATGCTCAGTATATTCTCTAATTGTATAGAAACAGTTATGCAGCAGAAACGATTTCACTTGGGATTATTTATAGATCGTTACCCTGATCTTGGCAATGCAGCCAGGTTAAACCAAATATCTTTATTTCCTTTGTGAATGGGACAGTCCCGTTATGTATAAGAATCTTGACCTGAACAAAATTGAAAGAAGAAAGAAATATATTAAAAAACTAACTACAAAACTACATGCATTTTAAACCCATTTGTCCTTCTTTACACCCATTTTTATCAGGTAACCCTACGTCTGGTAAGAAATATCATCCAACTCCGAGGGGATATAGGTAACCTGCAAGTCTAAAATGAGTCACTCTGAAGTAAACGAAAAAGGCTTCATTGGGCGCGCGAAGCCACCCCAAATGTTATTACACACCTTAATTATTCATAGTCACTGAAGTAACGGTTAAAGGCCTTGGCGAACAAATCCCCACGTCTCACCCCCACAAATCAAACAATTTTTCCATAGCAATCAATTGCAATTCAACCAACGGCAAAAAGAAACCTTCACGATATCAACAGAATATTCGGCAACAACAAGTACTTTCACATACGAAAGGAGCGACGCTCTTATTTCGCGTAGTAGCGAGCAATCCAAGAAACACCAGCTTCTATTTATTTTTTCTGTAAAATAAGACAGATACCATTTCCATTCCTCAGTCGTGAAAATAGTTTTGAAGTTTATGCTAGCTTTTTTTGTCCTACATACTAACCATGATAAGAATAGGACAAGTTCAGTATCTTCCGCATCCTTCTCTAGACGCATTAAAATAGCTACAAGTATATCTAATATTTCAATTCCCATTACAGTGAAAATAAGAGAATAGCTGTTTCAGAGAGCGTGTACAACACAACAAAGAGAAACGTAGAGCGTTGGAAAGTCTTGGTAGATACAGATCTATCACATCCGTGACATACGTAATCGCTACAGCTCACACTGGGTGAGAAGACAGCAGGGCGCCACTGCGTTTGTCTTGTCATTATCGTTTCGTTGGCTAACACTAATAAATCCATCACATACACGATAGATGGAAAGAAATAAAACATCAAGGGTTTCGTGAGTATTGAGAATTCACGATTCCTTAAAGAGGAATCTACTACGCGCATTGTCGGCGAAAACAAGCATTTGTATTTTGATCTCCAGAGAGATAAGTAAAGTATTCCGAATAATTTATTCCCAATAATTCAACAATATCCCAAGCTGCGCCACCTGCGAATTTAGTCCATCTTTTGATTGTGCCGCAAAGTCACTTGGAGTACGACACGCCCACAGCCCACCTTCGTGTTGGGAAAGCCCACGTCATTCTGATGTCATTTTACGAGGCATCACTGCATATAATAGTCAGTTTCTCAATAGAGGGATTGAATTCGACAAGATGGTCTCTACACTTCGTTTGGCAGTTTTTGCACTGTTGATGACGGTAAGTGACGACGATCTTCGCAATTTATTATACTGGTGCAAGGTAGGGGGTTATAGAGATCATTTGTCTCCTCCTAGACCGGCTTAGGTGGCTCAAGGAATCAATTAATGTCACAGCAGAGTTGTTGACGAGGTGGTTCCAGGATTCGAGTTCAGTCTGGGGCAGGAATTTCGACACAGGCTACATAGCCAAGACGAATTCAGCCGCTGTCCGCATGAGAATTATAGCGGACGAATGCTCTGATCAGGAGTTTTCCGTATTTTATCCGATCAGCACCACGCAGAATCATAACAAAACAGACACGGACAATACGCGATATTTCCTCTTTTTGCGCGCATCATTCTGTCCTCACCTTTTAGTTACACACACCTACACTTCTTTAAACTTCCGCGGCTTAACATCCGGGCTGTGGGTTGGAGGAGAAGGGTTAACAGCCTGTGTGTTGCGCTGTCTATTGCGCTGATCTGTAAGAGTGCGTTGTGGAGAATGTGTCTAATAATTTTAGCAGACGGGAGGGGTTATGGTTTATGCTTGCGTTCAGTAGGTTATAATTTAAATGAATATTAAGGTTTCCCAATGTTACTCTGGTGTACTTTTGAATTTCTCGTTTGAATATACGAAAATCTGTATATTGATTGGATGCATGACATGTCTGATGTAAATGACTGGCAGACGGAGTGCATTTTTAAAGAGATCTGTGTATTTGGGGGGATAGGATTTTTCTGAGGGAGATTTGTGATTTGAATGAACCATTTACTCCGGATTGTATTTATTGTGGGTGACATTTTCTGAAAGGGTTCTGAATTAGTAAAGCAGATGTACATGAAACATTTTTGTATTACTCTGGACAGTGTAGTGTACAGTTTCATTTTCAATTAATGTACTTTGCGGCGTAATATGCTGTTAACAGGGTTGCTTTAAACCTGCAGACATAGCAGTGTGTTGTATGTCTTGCAGAAAATGTGATTCTGGGAGGGGCAGACTTAGTAAGCTGTGTATCATGTAGTGGAAGGGGGCGTGTTCTTGTTGAATAAAATGTTGTGAAAGAATGTCTGCATACGTCGATTTTCTGGAAATATAAAAATCATATTGGTTTCCAGAAATGCGAATATTCAAGAAAATTGATAGATTTGCTTTCGTTCTGTAATTTTGTAGTGCACTGAATGGTAGGATGCATATTGTTTGGAAGGACAGACCACAGGTCAAAATCTTACTTCTGCAATTTTCAGATATTCACTAAGTTCAACGAAACTCAAATCTCCGCCATTATAAACCGTCCTTTGATCTATGAGTGAAAAAAGTTTAAAGAAAAATTAGGAGCCGTTTTTGAGAAAATGTTTTTTTTATAAATTGAATCAACTCACAACAATTACACGAAAAGTCCTCGTTTTTTCCCAAAAAATTGTAAATGACATTTTAAAGATTTAACAATTATATTTAAGACATAAATGTTTATTTTAAGATCTTTGTTTTATTAGGGTGAATAAGTAAATAACTTTTGAGTTTGCATTTCTCTTAGATAAGAGGCGAAAAAAGTTGTTTATTTCGTTATTTAACATTAAAAACGGTAAAATATCTCTGTGACGTACAATAGAAAGAAGTGCAATACGTGCATGGTTTCTGAAGCTCGCAGAAGTATGTTCTAACTCATG
The DNA here is from genome assembly GCA_964035755.1 of Teleogryllus oceanicus. Lineage (NCBI taxonomy): Eukaryota > Metazoa > Arthropoda > Insecta > Orthoptera > Gryllidae > Teleogryllus > Teleogryllus oceanicus. The sequence goes on along the minus strand of CAXIVR010000001.1, from coordinate 230,897,545 downwards.
TACATGTGAATATTTGTAGCAACAAGTGTATTCGGAATTTATTTATTTATTTACGTCAAAAACAGTTAAAAGAGTGTATGACGTGCTATGGGGAGAAATGAATATTATGCACGTTTTCAAAATTCTGTGATCCCTACACTAGGCCATATACTACTTGAATTTTGAAAGAAAAAAGAAGAAAAACCCGCTCAGATGTAATAAAATCTATTTCCAAGGATAAATCAATAAATTTTGGGCTTTTATCCAGCATGTTCTTCGTAAAGGAATAATATTCCTGACGCTACAACATGGAAACAATAATTTGAATAACTATATTTCCCCCTGAATTCTAGAAGACGTGAACAGATAATGAACTTACATTTATGTCCAGAAGCAAAACAAGGGGCCATCTCAGCAATTGGTCAATGGATCAGGGAAACTGGACGAAAAACCTGATCGAGATGAGGATCATTGACTTGGAGGCTGCAGTACAATACTTGTTACAAGTTGTTTACATTTATACAGTCCAAATGGTAAATATTGCATTAAATACCACTGGTAAAATTAATTTTACTTTCCTTCCCTTTTTCCCTATTTGTATAGAAACAGTTACGCAGCAGAAACGATTTCACATTGGATTTAAACTTTTCGATCGAAATTAATCGTTTAATGTCATCTGACAAAGTGTTGTAAAATAATGTACATGTATTATATGTAAATGTTTGGTAACGAGCTGTTGATACTGTCACCTGATGAATATGATTTCTACGTCGAGTGTCGAGTGTAGTAATAGACATCGGCGTTTTCTAAAAATATATATCCGCCCTTAAGCAAATCATTTTTGACAAAAACCACTGATTCGTAAATCAACAGACAAGGTAATGGTAAAATTACTAGTTTAATAAAGAGAGGCTTACAAGAATCACGTAGGTGGGATTTGGTTATTATTCGTACAATTCTTTTTTGTAATCTAAAAGTGTGGGAGCTATAAGATGTGTTTCCTCCGAATATTATGCCATATCTCAGGTGGGAATGAACATTCGCGAAATATACACAACGAGCAGTATGAAGGCTGACTGAATTTGAAAGAATTCTGAACGCATAGCATAATGAACATAATTTTGGGTTCAATTCATTTAAATGGACGTTCCATTTAAGGTTTGACTGAATTGAGAGACCTAGAAATTGTGTTGCCTTAACATCAGTCAATGGTACACCGTTCATTTTCAATGGAGTACAGGACTGTTTATTTGAAATGGAAAACTGCATTAAAACCGTTTTCTTTTCATTTACTATTAATTTGTTACTTCGGAACCAACGGAACCAATTTGAAACATCTGATATTGTACTATTTGCGGTTTCTTTATTGCAAAGAATGTTCGTATCATCCGCAAAGAGAACCGTTCTTCCGTTTCGAATCGTCGAGGGCATATCGTTTACGTAAAGTAGGAACAGAATAAGGCCTAAAATCGATGCTTGAGGAACTCCACGTGCAATTGGCAAAGTGTCGGAAAGGTGAGTATATAACGTTCCATCATTTCAGTAAGGTATTTTCACTCGATGAGATCGTTGTTTAAGGTACGATCATAACCAATCTAGAGCAATACCACGGATTCTATATGAAGGTAATTTTGAAAGTAAAATGTCATTATCAATGACGTCAAATGCTTTTGAAAGATCTAATAATAATCCAATAGGTGCTTCGTTTTGGTCCAATGATGAGGCGACATCTTGAAGAAAGGAAAATATTGCGGTTTCCGTAGATTATGATTTTCTGAATCCATGTTGGGTATCTGAAAGCGCGTCGTGTTTACTGAGAAAGGTTTCCATTCGTACGTAAAAAAGTCTCTCAAATATTTTTTAAACAACTGACAGAAGAGAAATAGGCTAATAATTTTGAATTTCATGTTTGTTGCCTTTTTTGAAGAGCGCCTTAATCTTAGCAGATTTGAAAATATCTGGAAAAGTTTCTGTGCAGAAGGTTTCATTAAATATGTGAGATAACGGGTGTATAATGCCAGGCGCTCAGGTCTTTAACAATGAATCCGGGAATTCATCTAAACCGGCTGAGTATTTATTTTTTAGTTTACCAATTATTTTGAGAATTTCATAGAAAGTTTGGGAAACGAACATTGTGTCTAAAATTTTGGGTGAACTGTCTGTTATTGAATTTTGTGTCTGAAGTCCCTTAGTGAGATCGGCAGCAATTCTCGAAAAGTATAGGTTAAAGAGCCACTGTTGTTGGATCGTTCACATTTATGTAGTTATATTTTAAAACAACATTCTCTACAAGGTTTCTAGTTGATTTGGTGTATTTTTTATTATTTTTCACATTACTTTTGTTTTGTTATTTTTGAATTCGAAATATTCTGATCGTGTTTCATGATTTTAGTCTGTCTTATGACCTTTGTTAACAATGACTTGTATTTTTTAAAGTAGATAAGGAAATTTTGAGATACGTCATGACGTGTAGAAATGAAAGAAAGAATTCACTTGTTTTTACATGATGTTTTAATTTCTTGTGTTATCCAAGAATTGCTATTCCGTGAAGTATTTAATTTTCTTTTTTGAAGAGGAAAGCAACTGTTAAAATGAAATGTAAGCGTTAAAAAATTTATATTTATCGTTTGTATCAACAGTATTATAAACCGCGTTCCATGACTCCTGCATCAAGTAATCAATGAATAATTTTATTTTACTTTTAGTCAACAATCTAGTCATACGTGTAATATTTATTGTGTCAGTGTTCGCATTTCTTATAATGGTAAGAATTTGTGCATCGTGGTCACTGTATCTCACCTTTTTTTAACTTATAAATTTTGTTTCAACCTAAATCTTTTGTTTCAACTTCATATCGAGTAGTATTGTTAATTATAATTTGATCGATTGCCTTCGTCGAATTTTGTATGATCCGTGCAGGTACATTAATTGTAATATCTAAATTGATGGAAATAATTATATTGAGAAACTGTTCTTTTTCGCAAGATTCGACCAGAAAATCAATGTTAAAATCTCGGCATACAACAATGGATTCAAAAGAGCAATTGCTGACTTTGTTAAGTGTTATCTCCAGTTTTTCTAAGAACAAAATATAATCTGTAAGCTCTCTTTGTTAGAGGCCCGTAGATGCAAAGTAATATCACTTTTAGCGAAGTACAACAGAAGTGCAACAGAAATTTCGAAAATATTTTCAAGGGAATACACATTTAATTCTGTCAAGGAGATAGAATCAATGTTATTTCTGACGTAAATACAAGAACACCCATATGTAGAACCTTTAAATGATTCTCTCTCTCTCTGCAATTATAAATAATATATTGATTCCCGTATAATAAAATTATTTGTAAACGCAAATCAGCTACTTATTTACGCTATTATGCAGAGTGCTTTATGTGAAGGAATAAGGAACCTACACAGATAGTGAAGCTACATTTATAAGCAAAACACGGAACCATCTCAGCATTTTCTCAAGGATCAAGGAGGCTGTACGAAAAGTCTGTTTGTTATGGGGGTATATAGGGGTCAGGAAGGCCACCCAGTTGATTGTACTGAATAAGAGCAACAATGTAAACCAAGTTGTTTCTTATGAAAATGTGTCTTGGGCCATGCACCTCGAAAAACAAAAGAGGAAAAAGAAATTTCATTTTTAATGTGATATGAAAATAAATAATTGCAGAAACTTATCTATGTAGCAACATTGGTTTTTACGATTGATGTTTCAAATAATATTCTTTTATCTTAAAAAACAGGCAAAACTGTATATGTCGTACCATGGGGAGAAGTAAAATCCTTTGTGATATCTAAAATATAACCGGGTGATTTTCTGACTGCTGAGCACTTCATTCCAAAACATTGCCTCCCACCTCACTTCTATTTTCCACTCTTTAACCCAGCACTTGCCTTCCACACAAGTTTTCCTATAACAAATAATGATGAATTTTATTAAAAAGCATGTGGTAGTTATGCTGAAGATGAAATTGTACTAAAAATTATAGCATTTTAATAAACCTAACTTACTACTTAATAAAATATACAAACATACAAATTTTAGTTATTATTCCCTCTACTAAAGGACACGAGTCTACAAAGTCGGCTGTTAATGTTTCCAAGCTATATATCCCGCACGCGATTTAATATGACATAGTTTTGCATTACCCCATCTGATTCCCAGTCACTAACATTTCTTATGGTTAATTCCTACGGAGCTCACAACACGCAGCTTCGTAATCCATTTCAGGAGAAACAAGAGATACTTAAGCGAATAAACTGACTTTCACAGTCCTCCTTTTGAATAACCGCATAGTAAGAAAGATGGATGTCCAGGCTTGCCCTACGACAATAAACACATGAAGTTTTCAGAACCAACAGAAAAAATTAAGTCAGAAGCGAGATAAAACTCGCAAAATATTCTCATTCTTTAAACGGTAGTTAACTACAATTTCGGCCTCTTCTATACGGTTTTACCATTAAAAATATATATAAACGAGATGTTTCCTTCCAGACCACGCGACCCTAGTAATGGGGACCAATACGGTGCATCCAGCTCTAACCAAACCCGCCATTTCATAGCAGTATACTATTATTGCCAAATGACGTAGGTTTCCCCGGCAGAGTCATGTGAATGGTTGTTCGGTGGAGGCCGCTTCGAAGGCTGTGAAGCCCACGTTTGGAATTCTGCTGTGTTTCACAGTCGAAGACATTTATCGTCTGAGATAAATTGTTCGTTTTAGAATTTAATTTATTTATTCTCCATTCACAATAGCGGGGAACTTTTGATATAGTAAATTGTACTGAAACAGTGTCTTCTAGCAAATTGAGGTATTAGCGGTTAATCAATTTTAAAAGAATTCATAGCAGGATGATCACACAAGGTCTATGTTCTTACACTGGCCTCAAAACTGCGACACGAGACAACCGATTTTTGTCTAATTACGTGAGTGTTGTTTTTATCTCTGCTTAAGCCCAATGTTTAACACTTTATTTTATACACCAACAAACACGCAACGAGACAAATAAGGATCAAAATAAAAATATCCAGTGAAATTAGTTTAGAATTGACTGTTTGCAATGCTATTCAGCAACTATCATAAACATAATATGTACTTTTCATTTTTCTTGCAGATAACGTTGGCATCACCAGTCAGCAACATTTCCCGTGCTGCAATTTCTACACGATGCAAGTTTCCCGGGCTCTTCTGCTTGGACTGCAGTACTTTGGGGTTATGTGTGGAAACTAATAGCAATTTTCTAGAGTATACAATCGAGGCTTGTGACCCAGCGACACCTTGCAGTACCTCTCTCAAAGCGTGCAGTACGAAGAACTCTTTCTGTGTGAATGCGGGTTTAACAAGTACTTTTGAGTGCCTACACGAAGGGCTTTTCCCCGATCCCTACGACTGCAACGTGTACCACGAATGTGGCGATAACCCTTCTGACCTATATCCACCGAGAAATACGTACACGTGTGAAATGGATTTCGCCTTCAATCCTAAAACCGGAAACTGCGATTTGCCCGCAACCGACGCACTGTGTGGGAAGGATTCTTACCCCGTGCCGGAATGCGATCCTGCCGTGGTTGTTTCACTTGGCGCACTTCCACTCGATCCCCATTACTACTGGATATGTCATCAAGGGACCATTCACATAATAAAGTGCAGAGAAGGTAGCATTTTCAAGGAGATGCACTGCGTACCTGAAGGCGAGACGCCGTCAGAGCGTCCACCCGAAGAAACGTCAGAAGAACCAGAAGGGCCTCCGTGCGGGGTGTTCCAGTGTTCTGGGAAGGGGAAGGAGCCTGATCCGCAGAGCTGCTCTCGCTTTTACGATTGCTCGGACCCCAGACAACCCATCCGCTCCGCCTGCCCCTGGGCACACTATTACCACCAGAAGTGGGAGAGGTGCATTTTTGGGTTCTGTCCCTATTAAACACGACAAGACTGGACAATTAAATATCACTGTCCCTAAATCAACCTAAATTCTGTTCCACAAACTAATGCGATGTTTTTAATTTTCCACAAATTATTGAATTTGATTTGTAAGTAAAAAATTAAAATTAAAAGCAGCCATAAGTTAAATAAAAAAACACTGTTATTTGTTAGTAACTGTATAACCGTTAGTATAAAATTTGTAAATTTGTTTGGGTGTAATGTTTTAAGAACAAAGTATAACGGAAAAAACATTAAAAATATATAACATAAAAGTAAACAAATTTTTATTTAATGGTGAGATTACTGTCACCTGTTACTGTCACACTGTAAGATACCTGTCACAAGGAAGTTGAGACATGTACTAGTTTAGCTTTTCTTTTACTCTTCAGTAGGCGTAGAAATATTTACAGAATTTAAACTATGGAATAACTATGGAATAAGAGAGAGAGAGAGAGAGAGAGAGAGAGACAGAGACAGAGAGAGACAGAGAGAGAGAGAGAGAGAGAGAGAGAGAGAGAGAGAGAGAGAGATCTTACCAAAGCATGTTATGTTTAATCAAACAATTAAAGGAGGACAATTATACACACAATATATAAAAAGAACAAAAAAATCATTCACATTGAAAATATAGCTCTTCGCTTCAAAGTGGAAGGAGACAGGAATAAATTTAATGGGGCGGAATAACGAAAAAATAGACGTTACTTTTATCAGAGAAAACAATGGAATAAAATGCAAAAGGTACTAGTGGTGCTTTAGAGTGTCTCAGATACTTAAGTAAATCGTTTAAGCGTTACTGTTAATAGGAAATTTGAAACCTTTTCACAGAAAACTTTTGAGCTTTCGAGATACTTCGTTGGAATTCAGTTAAAACATTTCTACTTACAAATGGAATAACTTATTAGAAAAGCTGGAAATGGTATATTTATGGCGGCAGAAATACTTAAAAAAAATACATTTGCGAAATTTTTGAAAGAGGAATATAGCAAAATGGCTTTACATCTTATACAGTATATTTCGCACTACCCGTAGAAAAGATGTGAAACAAAATTTGGTGCCTTTTTTTGAGAAAATGGTGTTTGGTTGTTTCTAGAAATGCAGAAATTTTAACTAATTTTGCCATCAGGCCCGCTCTTCCGTCTAACCATGCAAATTTCGCTACGCTTCTTTCACCAGCTAGCGGAGAAAGGAGGTATTATCTTGGGCGACGAAACAGGCGGATCTAAATTTTGCACAGAGGCTTCTTTTAGGCTTGATCTTTTACATGCAGTAAATCTACTACATGGGACAGCCGGCTTTACTTTCCCTCCGAAGGAAGGCGTACGAAGGATTTTTTCTCCCTTAAAACTCCACGGCTTCGATCGGGTTATAACCCGCAAACTCGGGTAGAACAGTCCGGTACGATGATCGTTATACCACCGAATCGGCATATTGCATGCAAATTATAAAATTAAAAATTTACAAATATTTGAAAAAGTGTATATGATGTTATTGAGAGAAATAATTATGGAGAAAAAGTTACATTTGAAGGAAAGATATCAATCTTCAATTTTGTAGTTGTAGAAAGACGTCGAAAAAATTCAAATATTTGCAATTTTCGAAAATTTAGAATTAAAAGAGAAAATACGAACTATGCTACCTTTAAAAGTGTATTTGTATTCTTAAAAGAAATTTTTTAAATAATTTGTAGCCAAAGTGGGGGAATTTTTGGAAATGTTATATGGGCTTCCTGTAAAGTAGCACCAAATGTTAATAAATGTTATTAAAAATCGCAGAGCTTAGAGCGAGGCCATATAGACCGGTGAGTTTTCAGTTTAGAACAAATTCTACGCATAGTTTAGGCTCTAGTGTTGTTCACAGACAACAGACGCACAGAGAGACGGACGGACGTTTTGAAAAAAACTTTTTCCATATCAATGACTCACTATTCGTGAATTCCCACTGCACAAGGGGTAAGGGACAAATTTATTACACATGAGAATACGATTTATTCAATTTTTCTGTAGCAGGGCCACACAATACCTTGTTTTTTGTCGAAAATTAGCCGTTTTATACCGTTTATACGTTTACGAGATAAAGGAATTAAAGAGAGTTAGAAAGAATAAAAGTAGGTTTAGAAGGATAGCATATATGATGGGGATGCCGATAAACAAATAAAAAAGACAATACAATGATACAAATATTAATAAAATATAAAAAGGTCATATCGCAAACTATAAAAATGTAATATGATATTCGTACCTTAATACACTGTCATAAATGTGAGCGAATAAATATAACTCCAACATGGCATCAATTGTATTGTACATCATTGTATGTAAAGTCTTAGAGATTAATTTGAGATATTTTCTGGTTTCATTATCCAAAATTGTTTGGCTGTCAAAATAGGAAAAATGAGAAAAGTCAAGGAGATGGCTAGAAATTGTGTTTAAGGTTTTGTCAAGAAATTTAACATACAGGTAAGGTCCATAAACTTTATTGACAATCACCTTATCGACTGGTTTTTGTTTTTATTAACTACATATCATTGCATTACATAACGTTTCGGAGACTCGTTTTTCTCCTCTTCCTCCTCAAATATTCATTTAATTACGAATAGGTACAGCAAACCGATATGTTCTGGCACCGTACTAAATTTACATTCCCGCCACCTATTAAGAATGAAAACGACATTACTTCTAAATGTCTTAAATAGAAACTAAGAATCTCTGATAGAATCTTCTGGTCCGCTAACTTGTTTAAGATATTTTGCTTATTTGTCTGAAACCCAGTGAGTGTAGTTGAGAACGATGTCTCCCGGGGGTTGCGTGAAATCCGTATGAAAGGTTTCGACCACAACAGAAGTAATGACAAGAATTTAGACGAAAATATAAAAACAATTGTGTTTCCGCTGCACAACGGTGTCACGGTAACACAATTGTTTTTATATTTTCATCTAAGTTTTTGTCATTACTTCTGCTGGAATCAAAACCTTTCATACACATTTCACGCAACCTCCGGCACCATGTACCACAAGTAAATATTAGTTTAAAGCAGACTCTAGAATAGAGATGTGGATTCCGAGTGTATAATAGAATAAATAATAAGAATATATTCATCTCACATATGAAAGATATTATCCCAATATCACAATGTCCAAGTTGGTTTATAAACCTAAGTGCGATTCTTTGATTTTCTTAAAAGATCTACATATAATTCTCAACAAAATTAGTAATCTCTCTTTAAAATCCATTGTTGTTTGTTGAGACTTCAATATTGATTTTCTGAGCGAATTCGAGCGAATAAAGAAAAGGAGAAAGAAAAATAGGTGCGGTAGGAAGGAGAACTTTTTTACATATTTCCCACAAATTGGATTTTTAGCTAAATCTGTTTTTTCGAGATGTCCTTCAGTTATTACTAGAAAATACCCTGGGTCCAGCTTACCCTCTTTGCAATTGTTGAGGACTACTCTAATTTTATAACAGCAATTATTACCATGCACTCTGAAATTTTCTCGGTATTATTTTTTATTTAATAGGTAATTATTACATACAAATTAGAGAACTTGATGCGAAGTGGCTAGGCCGAAGGCTTTAAGCCATTACAATACCTACATTCTACCGCGTTCTAACCTTTCGTATTCTGGTATTCACCCCAAATGGTCTTTTCATCGCATCAACGCCGCGGAAAAGAGACCATAAGGTACGGCTGAGGAAAAAAACCCTGAAGGGGGAAAAACCTGCCGTCAGAAGCCGAGTACATGCTAATCTATCCGATTTTTGTTTTTAAACTATTTATTTGGCGCGGGCGTCAGGCATTCTCCTTCCAGTGTTTGGCCTCCTCAGCACCTGAAAACAAATAACACCACAGAAGATCGTCGCACCAACGCCTCTGCCCTTACATTTCCGGTTCCCGCTTCCCTTCGCCCCCTAAGTCTCGGTATTTACAAACAGAATCCTCAAAGGTTGGTATATTAGATTTATAATGAAGCTTGAGAAGTCTTCGCCTGATTCAGACACGTCTGAGAATGAATCCAGTATGGACAGCACGTAATGGTATTTTATAGAATTCAGGTCAAAACGGACTCGCGAGTTGTATTTCTGCCAATGAATTCTATCAAAACTTATAAAGGATGTTCAATGGCATCTTAATTGATATCACTGCCGCTTAGAAAATATATACAACCTTTATGCAACAAAATCAACCTGGATAGAATTATATAGATAAAAGACCAATTTTAAATGTGATTATTCAGCCAGAAAGTGCTGTGATAAAAATGGAACAAACACTGAATATACACCAGGTGTCGTTACCGCATACTTCAAATAATTAATTCTTGCAGAGAATATTTAGATCAAATCAGATTAAAAGGTCATTGATGTGAAAATTACATTAGTTTGTATTTATTCATGAAATGTAAATATCTCCAATAGACACAATTTCAATCATCGGACCTCAGCAATATCCTTGATCAACTTCCTGAACCATCATTACTCTGGCCACATCCGGGCCATCATCCTTTGAACTCATCATCAACTTTGAAATCATCATCCACTTGGAATGTCCAGAATATAATTCTGTAACACCCATATTTTTAATCCTAAACATTTAAATTTCATATAAAAACTACCTATTTTAAATGAAGATAAAACTTCCCCAAAAAATCATTTTGATTTAGTTTAATCTTTTTATATTTCTTTTTTATGTGTTTTTGTTCTGATGTATATGACATTAGATTTCATTTACCTGTAATATATTTTGTAATAATATACCAAAATAATGATGTTTATTAACTGTTTCTTTAATTTGTGTAATATAAAAGTATTGTATGTCGAAATATAAGATCATTATTGATGTGACGGTTTTTACAACGAGCAATGTAACATTGTAAACATTGGAATCGCAAATAACCTTTGTTGTTGATGTGGCATAAAATTAAAGAAAAAAAGAAAACAGTGTAAAAAAACGTACTTTATATCAAAATGCCAAAATGTATCACCCGTTTTTCATGTCCACTACCAAATTTATAAAAGCGTATTAAGGAACGTAATAGTGCAGGCAAAAAAATGAAAATAATAAGGATATTTTGTGGTCGCTAATGACCTAGATGGTGATGCGACCTTAAATAAAAAATAAAAAAGGATATTTTGAACGCTAATATAAAATCAAAAGTAAATACATATTCAGCAGATATGTAAGAATTGCTAAATATGGGTCTATTTTTGCGACTGTTTTTCACCTCCTATATCTTTAATTCAATGAAAATTTAAAATTTCAGGCAATATTTCTTTTGTCAATTTTCTCAAAACTGCTAGTATCCCTTCTATATGTGAATGGAAGCTTTTTTTAAAAATCGAAAAAAAACTAACCGCTTCCGGAAAATTCAGACGTTTGTTGTTTGTTTATCGTTCGATCAAAATAAAGCACCTTTTGGGATATTTGATATCCTTCGAACACATATAAAGTCTTTGACAATATCCATTTTGTTGTTAAAATTACCTTCTAATGGAATTTGTGGTATTGCCCCAGACTGGGTATCTTCGTATGGTAAACATCAGTCGCAAAGAGTATGTACATTTTACAGGCCATTAAAAAACATTATTTACCCATCTTTACGAATCATGCATTCTCATCTGAGCATGTGCATATTTTGTGCGCACGGCTGCATGTGGTTCCATCATAGGGTTCCTTCATCTTCTTTACCCGTAAACGACCCGCCCTCGTTCATTAGATGAGTTCAGAAGTTAGAAACCGTTCAGTAGAAGAGTTCTGTTTACTGATCTCACGAATAATTTTTGCAAATGCAAAACAATAATTAAGATTTTACATGTTTCAAATTTGTTTTGTAATAAGTTTAATGGTAAACGAAGGAAATTCGGTTTCAATGCAAGTTTGCATTATAAATAGGCACGCGTGGGCGCCATTGAAAATAAACAATGAGGAACCGGCTTGTGTTAAGGTAGCAAACTATCTGGTGCTCTCAATTCAGTTAAATTTCAAAGAAAATACCAGCTTAGATGGCTCAGGGAATCACTGATGACACTGCAGTGCCTCTGACTGGGAGGTCCTAGTTTCGAGTTCTGACGGTGTCTGGATTTTCGATACTAGCTAGGTAGTTAGGTGAAGTTCAGCCTTTGTCTGGAGGAGAATTTTAGCGTCCAGCTGCTATGAACAGTAGTTTTCCGTGGTTTCTCCAATTAGCATCGGGCGAACGCCGGAGCAGAACCCTAACAAACGAGCGACGGACAGTGCGATCTTTCCTCTCACTTCCTTGCCCTATCCTCACCCCTTAAACATACACTTATGCACTATCCATTCCAGGAGATCAGTCCCGAGCTGACAGCTTGTCCCGACTGGACGTTGTCTCGCTGGTGGGATGTTCCTGGTTGTGGAGAATACTCCTAGCCGACGTGAAGGCCAGCGCCAAACTCACCTTCCAGGGGGGAAGGGCACTGCCACATTCCGAGTAGAACATGTACCGCTCATACGGGACTCTTTATCTTAGCAGTTGACGCTCTCGGAAATATGAAATAATCAATCAAAAGGAGTACCCATGTGAATGAATTGAATAGTAGATTAAGTTAATTATGTTAGGCACCTGCAGATTGGAAAGTACCTGCAGATTCGAACGAAGCTTTAATAATTAATATACATAAAAAGCGGTCAATGAAAGACTGTGATAATTATTGTGGGATATCCTTATTCACTACATCTTCTAAATTGTATACAACAATATTAAAATACAAAAGTAACAAGGAGATGGAGAACATTCTTCAGGAAGAGATTAATGGGTTCAGGAAAGGAAGACGCTGCAGTGACGCAATTTTTACTTTGTAACAGATATTAGAAAAACGCAGAGAATACAATCTGTCTACGTACATACTGTTCTTGGATTATTGCAAGTTTTTGACAGTGTTGATAGATCAAAATGATGGTGTATTTTGGAGAGCTATGACATTCCAGGAAACTTCTTAAATGCCTTTTAAATCGTGTAGCAGAATAGTGACATTTGTATTAAGGTCAATGATTGCAAAACATCGGAACTTCTAAAAGTCAACCAAGGATTAAGGCAATGGTGTGGTTTGTCACCTTCTTTAACGTATATATGAACAAAATTATGAATCTACAGATCACCACAAATCAAAACGATATACCATTATCGAGATATAAACAAATCACACATCTGACTCATGGAGATGATCAAGTTATTTTGGCTACCTGGGAAGACGGTATCCAAAGAAATATAACATGTCTTAACCGGATCCTATACAGTTATAATTTAAGGAGACCTAGTCAAAAAACAATGAATATGGCACACCAAGGTCCATATTTGAGAAGAATAAAAATTGCTATCAACAACCAAATTATTGAACAAGTATCCAATTTTACTTACCTTGGCTGCAAAATATCAAATGACATATGAATCCCATATTTTTCAGGAAAAATCTATACCTTCAATATTGTGATTCTAGGATCACACCCCAAAATATTGGAACGTATTCGATATTTGAAAATTTATATGCTTGAACGAAATTGACAACTGCGACTTTTTTAAAGCGTAGTATAGTTCCTCCAAAATTAAAATAACCCTTTGCAAGCTGACAGACTACATTTACTACATATAGGAAAGTAGTGTTACTACATCAGCACTTACCTCCTCACATTATTGCAAACTTTTTCAATTTTTGAAAATCAGAGAGCTCAACAAAAATGAGATCTGCGCAAAGTTTTTAAGGGTCACTTGTTCCATCCTTAAAAGATTGGGAAGAAAATGTGCAGTGATTTTCGAAAAAAAAACCATTTTTTTAAAAATTGCATTAAATTCAAAAAGAAATGACGAGAAAATCACTCGTTTTTTTAAACAAATTGAGGATCTTCTTTAATGATCTGATTGTTTAGAATATATTTTGTTTAAGACAAAAATTTCTATATTGAAATTAGTGGTTTTGCAATTTTAACTTTTGGCAATTTTCGAAAATACAAGTAATTGTTGAAAACTACCTAAATTCAACGAAAAGTAACGCGAAAACTACTTATAACCTTCGAAAAATTGTACATGATCATAAAGCCATGTAGAATTTTAAAACGTTTTAATTTCTACGCTATCCGAGGACAACGTATAATACAAAATGTATGCTATTGTTGATAACATTTTGAAAATGATTAAATTTTATGTAAAGTACACTAGAAAATTAAAATATCCATTTCAAACTTGCAGGGCCTTGAGTTCCTTTAAATGGATAGGGGAACATAAAATTTGAAAAAATCGTCTGAACGATTTAAGTACTAGTGTAGCGTCCGCTACTGAAACGCACGCGGCAGCGTGGTGCTCAGCGGGTGTCGTGGAAACTTTCAGAGTGGGTACGTGCAGAATGCACCACAATGGGCAGGAAGCGAGCGGGCCGAGCCCAGGGTGCAGTTCGAGAGGGTACGCGTCGCACTTGTGTCATATGTGTGACTGAGATTCAGAGTTGGCTGTGACTTTTATTATTCTTGAAAAAATGTGAAGACATAATTAAGTAGAATGTGTGAAAAAAATGACGTGATGATTAGTGTTTGTTAAGAGGCGTATTTTTATTTCTAATGTGTGTAAGCTGGGTAAATTATTTCACATGTATAAGGGTGTTTCACATAAGGGTATTTTTTTTTTTTTTCAACTTGTGTAAATAAGGGAACTTCATGATTGGTTATTAAATTAATTGTATACATAAGGTAATAATTCATTCCAGGTGTGCGTGATATTTTATAAGTAAGTTATGAAGCATTCATATTAAATTATGTCCCAAATCATATTAAGGAGAAATGTCTTGCTAATTGTCAGAAAATCTCGAACGTTAAAATTATTCATAACTAAAAAAAAATGAAGAAACAGGGACCCGTAAAATTCAAGATTAAAAGACATTCTAATTGTAAATTGAACAGAAGGCCAATCTACGCTGACGTAGTTCTGAACGACTTTGCTCTGTAATTGAAAGAAATTTTCGATCAAAGTCGTGTTTGGGGCAACGGCAGTCTGTAGCGTCCGTTTCTGAAACGCACGCGGCAGAGTGGTGTACAGCGGGTATCGTGGATACTTTCAGAGTGAACACGTGTAGAATGCATCCCAAAGGGCAGGAAGTGAGGGAGACCGAGCCCAGGGTGCAGTTCGAGAGGATACGCGTCACACTTGTGCCAGATGTGTCGCAAGACCCGGCGGGGAGTGTCATCCGCCGAGTATTGGCACCCGGCGGATGGCAAAAGAGCCTCAGTGAGGCTATAAAGGCGGGCCGGCCCTGAAAAGGGCAGCTTTTTGTTCCTTGAACTTTAGTCGGAGGCTATCGCGAGACGCCAGTGTGCGTGGGAGGCCGCAAGCTTGCGGGTATGAGCGCCAGGCTCATGTTAACAATACATTCCGCAGTTAGTAGATGCTAACGGGGAGCAAATGCTCCTGTAGAAAATGGTAGGGCAGTTATGTGTATATATGTAAATAAATTGTCTATATACAAAAGCCATCTCGTCTGTGATTTGTTCAACCCACGACGTCACACTATCAATGACCACAGACATTTTGCCATTAATCGATTTTTCGATACCAAGAATCCGCAAAACATGGATTGTGACTTCACAATGTTTTAGAAAAAGTAATTTTCTACATCTAGGAACAGGTTTCTCCACATTTTACTCATCAGGTTCTGGGATTATGGGTTTGTCTGTCAAAAAAAGCGGTGTGTTTTGATGTTCACGATTACAATATGTTCTCTTCTTACAAAGTAAGTTGTGAAAGTAAAAGATTTCTCCACTTTTCTTTACCAGCGCCCGACAATGCGAACTATTCTGTCGAAAAATTACTTATATTTGCTGCAGCGGTACATTCTTTTCTCTTTACCACATTCATTTTTTTCACTTCATTTTCATCACTCTTTACAACAGTCGAGAAAGTAAAATTACAAAAAATGCAAAATTCAGAAGAAAAATCTATGAACAATTATAGCTAAGTTTGATTTGTATAAGGAACTAACCGGGATTTAAACAAATAAGATTCAGTAATTTTTCAATATCATTTATCAATTACTGGATCTAAAATTAATTAAAACTACCTGTGCTACAAAAGCATACATTTTCTCTATAATACATATCAGCGAAAAACGGGATCTGTGCCTTTTTTAAGCTTTTTTGGCTAAGAGCAAAAAATTTGGAAAAAAATTGCAACCGTTTAGGAGAAAATTTTATTACATAAACATCAATACCTTCGAGCAAAATGTACGCAAAAATGATATGTTTAAAAAAATACATAAACTTCTTTAAAGATCTAATTCTAAGAGCATATTCCATGAAAAAAATGCATATCATCAATATTGTACTCTCGTTTTGATAATTAGTGGAATTTTCGAATATACACAAAGTTCGCCGAGAATTAGAACTCTACCGCTTTTTTAACGTCTATATACATATATCCGGACTATATTTATGTACTATAGCAGGTGTAATTTTCATTAAACACTCAGAGTTATCGGAAATTGCGAATGTTAGAAATACTATGTGCGGAATATTATGTGACGCGCTGTTCATGAGAATTCACTCTGTACGTACAGAATTAGAATTGGCAGAGTAACATAATCAAATATCTGCCTTTCCAATCAAAATCTAAAGAGTTGCTTTTTCTCTCGAGTTGCTGGGTATCTAACAAAACGAGATCTACTCTGTATAGTTTTCTTTCAATTTTTGCGCGCAGGAGAAATTAGAAAATACATATTCTTATGTTTCAGTCTCGGTGAACCCAAAAAGATTTTGTAGTTTATTTTTAGTTCTGTGTTTTGGTTTCTATAAAAGTAGCATATATTGAAATGAAACAGAAAAATGAACACTACTGGTGCAGTGGATCCTCCATCAACTTAGCTAAGGAGTAAGCTCCTTCAACTTAGTAGGTCAAACCTCTTTATCGCACCTCATTACACTATTTTGAAAATCTAGTTTAAGATGATTACATTATAATGATTTGCATTTACTTCATTATTTGCAGTATCCTGACCTTAAAATTATTTAATTTCAATATTTCATATCAAACCTAATTGTATTACCTATATCCTTCCAGAAAAATAAACAAACACAATTTCTTTGCACCAAACACTAAAATGCTTTTAAATTCAGCTGCATGATTCCACCGAGAGCACCACATGACTGATCATTGGCGAAACGTAGTTTCGTAATCTAATATCATGTGGCAGCTCATGCTAATATCATGTGGTAGCTAATGAAGTTTTAGCAGGGGTGTATCAAACCTCTTTTCTCTTGAGTTTGCTGTAATCGCAAGAGCAAAGTATTACATAGCATTAAAATGGAGCATGTTTTGTCATCCAATAAAATCTATAATGTAACCATATCATTGTACAGTATCTGTACTAATTAGGGTAATATTTCTTGTTTATTGTGATGGGAGTTTTTATTGTATTTCATTTAATGTATTAACTGGATAGTGAATTGCGGGTGTACCTTGCCACCGAAGAACAGCCCGCTTACTAGAAAAGAGCTTATTATTATCCTTACTATCATGAGATAGCCATTAATACGAGCATGAAAATAAATCATATTGCTAAACTGAAGAAAGTACTTATAAAAACATCAAGAGCTTTGTGAGCGTTGAAAACATCCGATTCGTCATGGGACATTTAGCACTCTACCCATTATCGGCGAGAGTTCGCACATTCACTTTTGATCTCCAGATAGAGAGAAGGCGGATCCCTGATTTCTTCCTGGTAATTCACAGCATTCCACGCTGCGTCAGCCCTTTAGGATTCAAGGTCATCTTTTGATCGTACCGCAGAGTCACTTGGACCACGCCACACCCACTCTTCACCTACGTATCACCTGCGCCCACGCAATATTCGCAACATTCAATGAAGCGACACTGTGTATATAAGAGACGGGTTCTCAGCGATGAGAATACATTCGACAAGATGGCGTCTACACTCCAGTTGGCAGTTTTCGCTCTTCTGGTAACGGTAGGTGGTATGAAATAGCATGGCACACTGCGATAGGTTTTGCGACACACCTTTCAAAACTGTCAAATGAAGTAGCATTACACCGTTATTTTATTATTTAAAAATAGTAGACCTGTCTATGATGCAACTTAAAAGCATTGCTGTTTTGTATGACATGATCCCCGCAAAAGAAGTTTGAGAATGTCTTCTGACTGAAATAATGAGTGATGTTATAGAGGTAAAATAAATTAATTTACGTAGTAGTTGGACCGTAAGACATGTCGGATAACCTTCCCAGGAAAAAGAGACCGACAAATCCAAAGAGAGACAAAGATATCCATGGAGAAAATGAAAATATGTATTTATTTCATGTAAGAGCTTTAAAAACAGCTCTGATGTATATGTTTATGAGATTGTGTTTGTAATCCGTATTTGTATATCCGTATTTGTGTATCCGTATTTGCGAGAGAATAGACAATAGTGCTTCAATAAACATTTGAGTGATGAGTTTTGTTTAATTTACAAAAATTATTATTTTTATAAATCTGATCAATATTACATAATATGCAAATAGATAATGCAATATTTTAAAAATATAACATATCAATGTACAAGTTCGTAATGTGTATATTGCTAAGATTACTTCGATTTCCATTCAAAATACAATTGGTGAGAATTTTGGAAATAGATGAAAACTCATTATGGATCAGAACACAATTTTTTACTTATTTATTTAACGTCAAAATACAGTTAAGAATAGTGTGTGTCGTACGTGAGGAAAGCAAATTCTGCATGTTTTCTTGAGCTTTCGAATCCTCAACTTAATTATAATATATATATATATTAATTTGAATTATAAAGACAAAGAGTAAAGAGTGTTTTCGCCAGAATTGAGAAGGAAAATCACTCCCTTGCAATAAAAACTATTTGAAAAGGAAAATGAGCTGCAGATTTAATATCCCTTAGCGTGCCCCAAGGGAGTGATTGACGTATTGCCGCAGGAACATGGAGAACGGTTATTTGAATAATTAATTCCCTATTGAACTTTAGAAAACATAACATAGTGAAGTTACATTTATGTCCAAAAGCAGAAGAAAGCGGCATCTTAGAATTTGCGCAAAGAATCATGGAAACGATGAAAAACCTGATCGTAATGAAGGGCATTGATCAAGAAGCTGAGGTACAATACTTTTTACAGGCATATTTAGTCATTTGGAATTACTAAGTCTCAATGGTAACTAAAATTGTTAAAATCAATAATACTTTCTTTTTTATTGCACAGTAGTTCCAAATAATGTAGAAAGTGTTATGCAGCAGAAAATATTTTACTTGGGAATTAAACTTGTGTGTCGATTTGAATCATTTAATATCATATGGAATTTTTTTAAAAATAATGTGCATGTAGTGTATGTTCATTTTTGTAGTGATTTGTGAATATCCCGACCCCTGATGAATATGATTAATACATCGAGGCAATACTTATAGACATCTGTATCGAGTGAAAATATTGTAACGTCATCACATGGCGGCCAGGTTCGACCATCTTTAGAAAGTTTAGCAGAGGGGAAGTGCATCCGGTCGGCTAGGACAAAAGCTGTTAGTAGCTTTTGTCAACTGAAAAGGGAGCCATTAACACCCCGGGACGCAAGTCGGCCGGGCAGAGGGCCTGACCCCCCGCCGGCGGTCAGGGGAGGCTGGCTGGCCATGTGGTCTCAGAGCCACCCACACGTGCAAAGAAGCTAGGGGGTGGGGGTGGGGGACATGACCGCCAGAAGCTAGCCGGCCGGAAGGAGGGGTTCGTTAAGAGATCGCCTCGCGTGCGGACGCAACGGCGGCCCGTTGGCGGTAGTGCATTCCTTGGACACTGCGAGTGCGTAGCACCGGGTGTCAGGACACCGGCGCGGTAAAGCGTCTGGGTGGAGGATGCACTAGCCAGGAGATGGGAGCAGGGTGCGTGGAGTCGCGGAGGTAGATTGCGAACGGAACCCCAGAGCTGTACATACTGTATAATATTCTGTAAATAAATATTGTAACTAGAGCTCGTGTCTGTGTAGTCATTTCGCTACCACGACGCCACAATATGTTCCCACTCTTGAATAAATCGTTTTTGACAAAAAGCACAAGTTTGTAAATCGAAAGGCAAGGCAGTGGTAGAATTCAGATCTTAATAGAGGCCCACAAAAATCACCTGCTTATATTTATTTATAATTCATACAATTATTTTCTGTAATCAAACATATATAGGCGCTCTAGGATATGTTTCACTTAAATATTATGCCATATCTCAGACGAGAACGAACATTCGCGAAATATACATAACGGGCAATATTAAGACTGACTGAATTGAAAAGAATTCGGAATGCATGTCATAATAAATTTAATTTAATGTTCAATTCATTGAAATGGACGTTGGAGATGATCATTTCAATGAAATGGACATTTGAGGTATCATTAAATATAGAAATGTTGTTTACCTTGACGTGTCAATATAACATCGTTCATTTTCAATTGTGTAGTTGCAATGGAAAACAGCATTGAAACAAGTTATCGTCGTTTACTATTAATTTGCTTTTACAAAGTTTAAATAGAAATATCTGTTTCAAAGCTGGTGTTTGGTGCTGGTGTGCTGCATTCTTCGATGCCATCCATGTAAAAAAAAGTATAAAGCTTGAACGATGTGAGTATTGCTAAAATGACAAATCTCTCTCTCTCGAGAGAGAGGGGGAGAGAGAGAGAGAGAGAGAGGGGCAGAGAGAGAGAGAGAGAGAGAGAGAGAGAGAGAGAGAGAGAGAGAGAGGGCGTGATTTCTGGCGGAACGCGGCGGCACGACGTTCCGGTACCTGGGGAAAAATTATAATAGGAATCGGTGCTCCATGATTTTGCATATTTTTGTCTGCTGCTTCAGGACACAGAAAAGCGAAATTTCTTGACATTTGGTTAGAATTTGATGCTATGTATATTAATATGTTACTGCATATTTGGCCTTTTTCTCGTTGCTGCAAATTCGTGTGATTATAAGTGCCTATTTTGCATATTTCGTTAAAATAGAGCCTTATCTCTAGCGCGTTGCATCTTTTCATATATTTTATTTGAGAGCGTTCATTATTTCGAAACAGCTTGTCACTTTTTTTGTTTTTTAAGGCCACATCAACATCTAGGTCATTAGCGACCACTATTGGTTACCGTTATGGTAACTGTGAAGATGAAACTAAATGGTGGTGATAAGAGGTGAAAGGACGAACACAAATACAACCATGCCCGAGGCGGGACTCGAACCCACGACCAGAATCGAACCCACGACCAGACTGGAACCCACGACCAGACTCGAAGCCAGGACCACTCTCGAAGCCACGACCCTTCGGTCCGATATCACTATGACACTACAGCCTGAGGAATCTCGGCCTCCGGGGCGGCTTGTCACATTTTGCGTTTGTTTTTCTTTTCTTTAGATGATAAAATACTTGTGCAGATGTAGGTTCTTGATATCATATTTTTTAAACTAGGCACAAGAAACGCAACGAGACATAATAGGTGAATATATACTTCAATTATTTCTCCTGCGAAGTAGCGATTATGCTATGTTTGCACAAATATGATCTTTTCATTCTAAGCAAGCTTCTCCTGAATTTTTTCTAGAAAGGTTAATACAGAAAATGAAATATTGTTAATTTTATTTCCATATTAAAGTGCATTTGTAAGAATTTTAACGTCATAAATGTGTATTTCTAAAAGCGTATTTCAATAATTTGCTGGCACAGAAATGCGCTCCCTAATTATACAGTTTTATTATAAATACATGAGTTGTGTGGAGCATGTGAAATGGTAACGGGATTTGTCACAAAGGACACCGAAAATATAATTTCATTAAAGCTTTTCATTCATTTAATTGACTTTACTACTCTATTGTTTCCGTCGGAGGATGATGGAAGGGGCGCGCTCAAAAATGCTTCGCACTAGTCACGGAATACTAAGGCGTCAGACAACGTTCAGAAAACTACTCACTCCTGAAAACAATTATTTTGTTTTCAATAAACAAAAGTAATTTAATGAGTTCACGAGAGCATAAATATTTATGCTGTGATGACGCTTGTACTATTGCAAAAACTGTTGAGGCAAGAAACTGTGACAATAAGTGAATAATAATTTGATAACTCACGTACTCAAGTTTTTTACGCATCTTACATACTCGTATTTGAAGAAAACTGGTCCTAACGATAGGAAACACGCGTTGGGTTTTCAAAATTCATTAGGAAATGGGAAGTCCTGATCCCACTTTAGTTTTAGTTCAGAAATGATTAGACCAAGGTCGAAAAATGTACGTATTTTGTTCTTGTAAAAAAGCCTTTTTATTATGAAAAATATGATACGCTTACGCACATTTCAGAGGGTATTAATTTGGTCTTAACAGATATAATCGTACGTATTATAAATAACTTTTGTGGGGACAAACTGCTCAAGGTGTGAGAAAGGAGTCACGAAGGAGTGTATTCTTTCTCCTTTATCATTTAACTTGTTATTAGAACATGTGTTAAAATATACGTTAGATCAGGCCTGCACAGTATTTTGCACTTTCACTGACTTTGGGAGACGCATGCGAGCCACTCGAGTGCAAATCCAGGCAGTGTAGGAGGGTGAGGATGTATCTCATTCTCGGAGTGGAGACTACCAATGAGAATGCGCAATTCGAATCGTAGCGTTTAAATTGAAAGAGCAATTGGCGAGAACATGACTGGCTGCTACATAAAATTATAGTAATATTGCCTTTTATATTATATCAAAAATGATTGTTATCGATAAATTACAATGTAAAATATGAACCTAAAACGAATTAGAGATACATATTTTGTTTCGTACACCAATTATTATTATTATTATTATTATTATTATTATTATTATTATTATTATTATCGTTTATAGGGCAGATGTACTTTGCTTTGATAACATGTAATCATAAATTGTGTGTGGGGTCTAGCACAAAATTGTAATTTGAATTGTTTTTTACGATGACAGTAATAAATTATTTTTCATTAACTATGTTTAATTGAATGAGAAGTTCTATCAAATCTAAAAAATCGTATTCTTAAGCGTCGTTAATCAAGATTGCAAACAGTATGAATTAGAAATAAATGTACGTAAAACAAAGTCAATGTTAATTAGTAAAACAGGGCCAAGACCATTTCATCTGTTTATAAATGTAATTTTTTGCTGTTTATAAATGCTCTTTATAAAGCTGTTTATAAATGTAATAACCCTTTGAACAAGTTTCCAAAGTTCAGATATTTGGGACAAATTGTTAATAAATCATGGTCATCAGATCATGAAATAAGGACGAGAATTGAAATACCAATATCCGCATTCAAGAAAATGCATAATTGTTTATGTAACAATGAATTGAGTTTTACTCTACGATAGAGAATGGCAAAATGATACATCTGTCCTCTTATATGGCGCTGAATGGTGGACATTAAAAACATCTATTAACAGAGTAGAGTCATTTGATATGTGGATTATTAGAAGAATTAATAATTATCTGCGTTAAAAGGAATTAAAATTAAAAATACTGTATTATGGACATTTACAGAGATACCCCAAATGTGAACTATTACAATCGATAATGATGGGAAAGTTCAGGGTGGGCGGAGATTTGCAGGAAGAGAAGCCCTGGTTGGCTAAAATGCGCAATTGGACTGGCATATCGATAATATTCGAGTTGCTTCATTTGGCACAAAAGAGAGGTTAGGGGAAGTGTGCGCCAACCTTCAGCCTTCAGTAGTCAAGAAATCACTTTAAAAAGAAGATGCACGGAGTATAGTATACTTAGTACTGAGAAAATTACGTAATGCTGGAAAACCGACGTCGAAAGTTTGACACGTGTTTCTGCCGCGTCTGTTTCCAACCGTCTACGAACGGAAATAAGGCTTTCTACGTTATTTATCGAAATTCGGTATTATCATAATGATTTGTTCCGACTCGAATTTTGACTCGACTGCGACTCAATCTGTTCCGACTCGACTGCGAATTTCAAACGAATCTGTTAAGCTTTAGAGGTATTTTCATGAAGCTCCCTGTAACTCAAAAGTTTTTTCCAAGTGGTTATACTTTTTTTCTTCATTTTTTACTCCAATAATTTGCTTATAAACATTCAATTGATGAGGTTTTCATTAAAATCTTTAAAATGTTCAAAATTGCAAAACTTCTTCTATCACAATCTTAATGAATTAGTATCAAATCTCTAAAATAATAAAGATAAATATTTTACTAATAAAATCAATTCGTCAACATTAGGTCTTTTAATTATGTCATGACATTTCAAGTTTGAGTCAATAACGATAACATTCCAAAAATAACTCTACAATATTCTTTTAAATAGTCTCCAAATTGCGTTGTTTCAGTTTTCCGTAAACTAATCAAATAACAATTATGAAAGAAAAGGTGGAACACTTTATTTTGTATTTTAAAATTTATCCGATTTAAAATAAAGCTCTCAGACGAGACTAAAGAAAAATAATTTTATTTTTCAACTGAAATAACAAGTCATCAGAGTTCTATTTGTAAGTTTTATGAAAAGCAAACACGTGCCAAGAATAGGTTCCCGGAAACAGTGTTGGTAATACAGGACAATGCGTCATTAAGGCTTAAAACGTTCATATGCAGCAAATATACATGGAAAAACCTGCTATAAATAGTGAACTAAAGCAGAGAAACATGAAAAAATGGTCCAAGACACATATACAAAGGCTTTTTTCACTTACAAGTGCATTGTATTGATAATGTTCGAATCTGTGTACTTTTATTAATAGTCCGACACTCGCCATATGCAACTCTATCGGTAATAAAAGGATTAGGATGATAGTATTAAGATTGAAATTAAAATATATAAGATTTTCTTAAATTGTGTTTGCAATCATATGCATCAAGTTAAAAAAGCTTTTTTTCTTTCAGGTTACCCTGGCATCACCAGTGAGCAACATATCGCGTGCTGCAGTTTCTTCAAGTTGCACGTCTCCTGGAATCTTCTGCATGGGGTGCAATAAGTTGGCGTTCTGTGTGGAAACGAATGGCAAATTTTTGGAGTACACAATAGAGGATTGTGGCCCAGAGACACCTTGCAGTGCTTCCCTCAAAGAGTGCAGCGACAAGAACTCTTTCTGTAAGGATGCAACGCTAAATGCCTTGGAATGCGTAGAGGAAGGAATTTTCCCCGACCCATACGACTGCAACGTGTACCACGATTGTGGCGATGACACTTCTCCCGAATATGCACCGAGAAATACGTACACGTGTAAAATGGATTTCGCCTTCAATCCTAAAACCGGACTCTGCGATTTGCCCGCAACCGACGCACTGTGTGGGGAGGGTTCTTATCCCGTGCCGAAATGCGATTCTTCCGTGGCCTTTGCAGTTGGCGCACTTGCACTCGATCCCCAGTACTACTGGATATGTGTACGTGGGCGCATTCACATGCTCAAGTGCCGGGAAGGGACAATTTTCACAGAGATGGGATGCTTTCCAGAAGGCGAGGAGCCAGCGGAGGAACCATCAGAGGAATCAGAAGAACCTCCTTCCGGGGTATTCCTGTGTTCTGGAACGGGAAAGGAGCCTGATCCACAGAGTTGCACTCGCTATTACGATTGCTCGGACCCGAAACAACCAATCCGTTTCGCTTGCCCATGGGCACAATATTTCCATTCGAGAAAGAATAGATGTGTGCTTGGATTCTGTTCTTATTAGAAAGTCACGATGTCTCTTCTGAAAGCATCTGGACGCTTGTGCTGAAGCTTACGCTTTGGTATTGAATTCAGTTACACAAAGCAGCATATTTTGACCATGTACCTTGAATGCTGCTTTTGAAAACCAAAATAAAAATATTTCAAAGCAGGCAACATTGCTCGCAATAGAAAATACCTTAATGTTTATGCGAAACCCTTCTGCGGTTATTATGAATTTAATTGTTTATGTTCGTAGATGAAATGTGTTAAAGCATCGTAATTATAAACAAAAATAAGAAAACATAATATAAAATAGTCATTAAAAGAAGTGTAAGTCTTAAAACTGCAATTGTATGTGCTCTTTATACCAAATAAACACGATGTACATAAAATATATTTTTTGTACTCTAAATGTTTCCTTAACCATGATTTTCATCTCATTGTTATTTGTATGTAGACTTTTCTTTCGATATGGAATATACTATTTTTAAAAGTTTTCTTTTAGTTTGTAGACCCTTTCCTATAAATATAATCCATATTACTAGATTTTAAGTGGGTAAGCCCAAGCATTTAAGCCTTTACAAAGCCTTTACAATCTGAAGGATTTAATTCATTATGAAGCTTACACCTTTCAAATCCTTTCAATGCCAGATATATTAGTAGATATTTATATAATACCTGTTGGGATCCCGCTGCACCACGGATTCTTAAGCGAGAAATAATGTTCGATTATATGAATAATTCTTTATGGAAAAAATGTTAATTATGAGAAATGAACAGTTCGTGGAGGTTAACAGGATTGGTCCAACAGCAATGTTCTTGAAATGAAATTTTATACAAGTGTTTGACTTCCTCCTTCGCACATTTGTTGTTGTTGTTGTTGTTGTTGTTGTTGTTAGGTCGCTGGATGTTGTTACCAATTATGGAAAGATTTCGTCCTTTACATTTGAGTAAGGTAAGTGTAATTATTTTTCTCGATAATTTAATTTAAACATTCATCCTAATAAAATTAATAAAACAATAGCTTTAATGTGTATATGGCATTATAAACTTTTTGGCATTTATTAAAGATGACAACACATGATGCCCCACATTAAGTTATAAAATTTTAAAAATAATTGCGAGCGGTGTTAACTAGACTAAAGCTTTTGGGATGTACAGTAGACCACTTGACACCTCAGAAATCTTACTGGATATATCCTGCTCTTTCTAATTTAGAGTTCAATATGCTCACAGTGAAAACAACGGCAACCAATTATCAGGATTATCAAGAGAGTGTCTGAGATGATTTCGTGACACCAACTGCTACCGCTGCAGCGTTTGTGACTGAGTTTCCAGGATTCGAATCCCGACGGTGGAAGATTTTTGACACTAACTATTTAGCTTGATATAATTCAGCCACTTACAAACCAGAGGACAATTCTACTGACGGGCTGCTGTGATTGGTAGTTTATCCTGTTTCTACGATTAATAGTAGCGAATGCCGGAAACAGTACTTTATCAAACTGGCCACTGACAGCGTGCTCTTACCTTACTCATCCCTGGCTCTTCCTAATCCCTTAAATTCACAAATACACACATACAGACTTGCAATTTATATGAATTACACTAACTTGCATATTACCTTATAAATTGTCGCTGCTAGGCGAGTGCCCTGCTGAAAGCAATACCCAGAGGGGAGGAAACCTACGAAGCTGATATGTACGTCTGTGCCGGATCTCGGGTTCAAACGGAGGAGCAATCTCGCCATTTCCTGGCTATAAGACTCACCATATTCACAAGATCAATGACCGAAGTAGTTGACCCCCCGCACACCTAAACACTGACTCACTAAAGAGGAGCTTTTGAAAGATGCATTAAGGAAACATTTTACCAAAAACATCTCAATCCGACAACTGCAGGAGGATCCGGGTATTCCAAAAGTGACATTGACAAGATACATTCAAGAGACAACATGGGTGTAAAAATGTAAATTTTAACCCCAGAAATAAATATTTGATTTTTTTAAACGAAAAGTTTCTTGTTGGTTGGATTCAACCTACTTGGATCAATTACTATGGATTAACTACTAAAACGGCACGAAACCTTGTATATGAATATACAACATTAGAAAATAAGAATCGAGAGTCATCGTATAATATAGCTGATTTGGTGTGTAAAATCACTGATTTTGATGCAAAATATTTTATAATAACTAAAGTCATGCGTGTGTGGAATGGTTCGCCATAATTCAGAACTGAGTTCAACATGGACACTAGTGGCTCCATTAACCCCAATGGGTGGCTCTTAATCTCCTTCTGGGTGAATAAGTTTTCTTCATTTAATTGTCTTCACACACATTTTTGTTAGAGGTGGAAAATAACAAATTTTAATACTGCACCTTATAT
Source organism: Teleogryllus oceanicus (assembly GCA_964035755.1). Lineage (NCBI taxonomy): Eukaryota > Metazoa > Arthropoda > Insecta > Orthoptera > Gryllidae > Teleogryllus > Teleogryllus oceanicus. Next base: position 230,869,610 of record CAXIVR010000001.1, on the reverse strand, counting down.
TTGAGTTAATATTATTATGATTATTAACTTAATTAATTAATTAAAAACAAAGGTAAAGAATTAAGTCATGGCACAACAACAGCATATACATTCTCGTATTATTTCTAAATTGTGCAATTTTAGAAAATTCAGAGTGATCGTTGAAAATGAGACCTGTCCCATGCTTGTAAGCATCCCGTTTTCTACATGCAGTAAAGCTAAAGAAACTAGTGGTGGTACAACAGCTCATACTTTCTCATATTATTTGTAACTGCAACGCAATATTATACTACTTCATGAACCTATAAATGTGTTTTCAACCAGCAGTTTTTTCAGCAGCAAGTTTGGAGCTCAAGTCAGAGTTAACTTGCCGTGTGCCTTGCGCTGCACCAAGCAGCCCCTCTAAAGTACCAACATTGTCCGAGGCTAAAAATACAATTGTCGCGCCCATTATTTCCAAAACGCAATTTTCGAAAATTCAGAGATCAAAGAAATTGACCATCATCATTATTTTACTCATCCCATGATTTATCTGTGGGAAAAGATTAAAGAAAACGTTTGAAGTCGTTTTTTTTTAGAAATTGTTTTTAATTGCATGAAAATCAAGCGGAAATTACACAAAAATTACTCGTCGTTTCAAATAATTGTACAAGACCTTTCTTAATGACCTGATTTTTCAAAACTGATTTTGACAATTTAAATTATGACACAGTTATCCCTTTTTAGAGAATCAATAAAAATTTTCAAAAAAAGTTTCATTTTCCGTACAATGCTTGAACACGACGTTTCGCGTAATTTTTAAACCAGCATCAGGTGCAAAAATAATAATTATATTTATATTTATATCTGAATGATTGATTGATTTTTTCGTGTTTCCGGGCACGTCAACTGCTTTGGTCATTAGTCCCGTTAGTGTAGTGCATGTTTTTTTCTCGGGAGATGGCAGTGATCTTCCCCTGCTGGATGGCGAGATCCGGCGCTGACGTACCGTCGGCTAGTGGGGTTTCCCCCTAATCAGGACTCTCCCACCAGCGGGGCACCGCCCCAGCCGGGACAAGCTCTAAGCTCCCGACCGATCTCCCAGAATATCTGGTAGTGTAGTGCATGTTAGTGTAAGTGTGTGTGTAAAGGGAGAGGATAGGACAAAGAAGAGGAGGGACAGATCGCACGCGATCCGTGGCCCGTTTGGTAGGGTACTGCTCTGACACTGGCCTGGTGTTGATCGGAGAAACCACGGAAAACTACCGATCAGAGCAGCTGGCCGCTAGAATTCTCATCCAGACAGCGATTGAATTCGACCTAGCTGAAAAGATAGTGTCGAAAACCCTGCCGCCGTCAGGACTCGAACCTAGGACCTCCCGGTCAGAGGCGCTGCATCTATGTCTGAAAATGAAAATAATTACAAACATATGAATTATATTGTTAAGAATTAAAAAGAAAATTACACAGAAATCAGAGATAAAATTATGGAAAAAATAAATGAGTCGCTCACTTGCAAAACCTTGCATCTTGGATGGAACCGAGGAAAAGGGGGGAAAACATTTTACGGCTGAATACCACTTTGCCCAAAAACGATTTTCTCGCCCAAAAAGTCCAAAACTCTCCGAGTTGACTGTTAAAATCTGTACAATCTCTCACTATAAGAGTTTCATTTATATTTAAAATTGCTGTTTACACTTAACAGATTTTGCAAGTGTAAAGATATTAAGACAGGTTTTACTAGTTGAAGTTCGGCCATCTTGCAAACGTATCCACTTGCAAAATCTGCCAAATGCTTCAAAGATTTTCAAAACATGTTACAATAATATACTCACAATAAAAAATTACGACACAAAACTTGTATCATCTCGAAGGTTAATCTCCAGTCAAATTTGACAATTGTGTAAAAATAATTAGAAACGAAAGTTCTGGTACAAATTTTAACGAATTGTTTAAATTATGATGTAAAAAGAAACTTAAATTGTTAACTTTATATCTTGTGAGTGACTCAGGAACCCAATTCAGATTCTGATAATTTTTATTACAATTAGCCGTATGTTGGCATCTGATACTTAACTTCGTAGCATGCAAACTCTGACGTACATTTTGTGTCAATACCGTAAATTTGGAAATAATTTCCAACATTTTTTCTCCCCGTCAGAAAAACTTGCTGGTTGTAGGTACATGATGCTTTGAGGTCATTCTTGCGAAGGTCCAAGCACACGTTCTCTAGAAGGTCGGGCAGAAGAGTTCGGAGGAATGTAAGGTACGCCTGCCCATTCAGACGGTAAGGAAGTGTATACAGGCCGATTATTCTGTCATCCAGAATGTCGGCCCAAAAGTTTACGCTCCGTCGTACCTGATGCCTCCTTCGTACCTGATATGTGGATTCATCGTTGCCCACCAATGCTCATTGTGCTGGTTGAACGCTCCCTCTCGAGTAAAAATGGATTCATCAGTCCTAGCCACGCGGGAACTGAAGTCATTTTCAGTGGACTGCTGGCGCTGACGCTACCCCCAACACGTCAACCGCCTTCGTTCGTCGCCACTTGCACACTTACATAATGAAATAGTTGCTGGCGATCTTTGTTGAAGGAGAGCGTGTTACAAGTGAACGAGGGAAGTTCGCCTTTTGCACGAAATCACGCCCACTGCTCGTAAGCTTGTCCTCGAAATGCTCTCAATACATTTTCCTCTACAGCGACAGAAGAGCGATAGATACATGCGCATCCAATCTTCCGCCCGGTAACACTGAACCCGACGCACATATTGCTGTGTCAAGGCGCAGAAAAAGCAGTGGAAGGGTTGTCTTCTACTCGAGGTACCTCTCGGCGTGTATTCGAGCTCCCACACGGACGTAGCTCCGGCATTCGCTGGTGACTAGACACATGTCACAGTACTTGTTTATGAAACGTGCTCGTTCTCGCCTCTCGCACTCATAAACCTAGTTATGTCTACTATTTTTGCCTTGACAACGTTTATCTTTTGGTATACGCTGCCGGCGGCACGGACGCTGGAGGTGGTGCGCAGTGGAGGGGAAAGATGACTGCGCAGGTGCTCATCCAGCCATGCTCTGAGGGGCCGGGACCCGAACCGCGCCTACTCTTGTTTTGAGGCAAAAATTACCCGCAGCTGATGGGCGCATAATTAGCGGTGATGGCAGGTACAAATATCTGTTTCTGATACGATATGAGCCACGACGTGATGTGACCCAGCAACAAGTAAATGCAAGAACACCGACCATTACACGGGCTGCGACAGGCAGCGCTCCGATAACCTCAGAGAACCTCAGTCGAACTTTTGCGTGCGAGAGTGTGAGAGTTGTTTTGAAGTAGTTGTATACCATAAATGCAACACCACAGTGTTTCTCAGTTTTATACTCTTTCGCGTCAACGCCATACTAGTTTTCTATTTGTTTTGTTCATTGTCACATGGCACAAACCGTGACGCCATTTTGTCTCTGCTTATGTTGACCAAGTGGGATTGGTTAACTGCAGACGTGCCTCCTACAAAGGTTGCTCAATGCACTGTTCGGCCTGAAGCTTCACAAAATGACTGAAGGATCAATTCAAATTCCGCACCCGACATAATAAACTCAGCATTTTCATGAACGAACACGTCATTTCCAAAATACATTTTGGATATAATTACATTTCGAATAATGTACAGGATACTATCATTTATGTGGCAATTTTAAGCATAAGGCTCTACTTCATACAAATATATGCTAAAAGTAATCATTCGAGCATTCCACGAGTTATATTAATTTTCTTAAATGTTGGATCGTTTTCATTATTGATGCTTACGCCATCCGATACTGTGGCTATCATTTTGAACAAAAATAGATTTTATATATGCACTACTTTTAATAGATTGAATAAAAGACACTTGATATTATTAATGTACTCTAGTGTGAGGTACGCGATTCTCTCCTCATGGAGTATTAAATCGACACTTTCACCAATTACGCAGAGAAACTAGGAAATGGCTTGCACAGAAAGATATGCAGCTGGTGGGTGTTAGAGCGTCCGGTTTGAATTTCGCGCGCGGAAAAAATCTTTTAATCCCAATTTTCCTGAAGACAAACTTTTTACGAAAAAACTGGACTTGCTATTCTTCACGAAAGTAAACACAGAATGTGGGGTATTATTGTAATGGGAGCTTCTAGGCATCTTGGATATACTATACACACAAAGAACAGACTGTCTCCGTCTTATCTTCCGTCTCCTTCTTGACCTTATCAGTCTTCTTCTTGTTCTTGCCGGTCGCTTTTTCCTTGTCACTGTTCGCTTTCTTAGTGTTCATCATACATCAAAGATCATGAAAAATACCAAGAAGGTACATATAGCATAAAATAATGACAATTTGATATGCATTTTGATTTTTTTACTTAACCAATGGCTCATGTAGCTGGAACTTATTGTCAGATTAATCTAGAACCGCGTGTACTGAGATGAAGAGAGAATGAGAAGGTGATTGAATCGCAGACGGAGGAGAAAGAGACAGAGACGGAGGAGAATGAGACGGAAATGAGGCAGAAAGAGACGGAGATGGAGGAGAAGGAGACGGAGAAAAAAATGAAAGGAGAGGCAGACAGGCGGAGAAAATTTTTCCGGCTCACTGCCCAATGTTTTCTTCTTGATCTTGTCTGTCTTGCCGTCGCCTTTTTTTCTTGACCTTGCCTTCAGTGTCCTTATCAGCGGTATCTCAGGTCCTTGTTATTGTCAGCCATTTTTTCCTTGTTTGTGCCCGCCTTCTCTATGTTCGAATTCTTTTCCTTTACCGCATTTTTCATATATATCATGTTCTTCAACTTCTCAGTCTTCACCTTCTTTGTTTTCTTCATGTCTACCTTATCATACCTTATTTTTCTTTTATTTCTTTGTTTTCTTTCTTTTGCTACACCCTTCTACTAAGATTAATTACAGGGGTGTCTACAACACGCAGAGTTTTGATGCACAAACGTCAGAGGGTTGCGTCAAGCAGGGGAGAACGGGTCAAAGGACTTAGCTTTTATTATAACTATGCTAGTATGGAAAAGTAAAAATGAAAATAAGGAAAACATTAATATTGGGCTAAGAATTCCCAATATCCAAATCGTATATGGGCAATTGTTATTTGCATGGTTGATATGCAGCATCACTTTTGATAACACAGGACAACAAAAAAGAGGTTTCAAAACACTCTCTCAAATCTTGATAGCTGATTTTTTTGTTTGAGTTTTTTGAGTGCTGAATACATATCTGAACTCTGTTTGTTTCCATCACCCACAGTTTAGTCACAACTTGATATAGTAAGATATGAGAAAATATGCTAATGATGCAATAAAAATGAAAAGTAAACTACTTTTAAAGTACCAAGAGAGCAATATTTAAGCATATAAGATGGCTTTATATTCTTAACATTACATTCTGCAGTGGCTTTACGTGCCTATTGTCGTATATTTTCTTTGTCTTTTCTTTAAAGCTCCTGATTTAGCTTTTTCTCCAATGTGCCGATTGCTGACTCTCTCAGTGAAGTGCCCAACAGTAATCTCCTATCATGTTGGGTTCCAGCGTCCCTGATAACGTGTATCCATCGCTTTTCGATGTTTATGAAAATGCTCATCTTGTTCTTCACTTACATAACCAAACTTTTTGGAAAAAGTTGTGAACGTTTATAAAGTGAACCTTGAGGTTCATTAGGGCATCCAGCATATTGACAAGAATTGCTTCTTATTACTAAGACAATTTTGTCTTAGGTCTTTTTTGTTGCCTGGGAACTTATTTAGAATGCGTTTAAATGCAATCCATGCTCCTTTGTCATTTACTGTGACATGTAGTTCAAATGGGGATCAAACATTTTTCTAATATAAGGCCTAACGAAGATATCTTCTTGTAACGGGAGTCCGAAGCCTTCGGGATTTATAATCTTCCTTGTGCAGTGTCATTCAGCAAGTTGCTGCAACTTCTACTAAGCTACTACTGCTAGTAATAATGATAATGATAATAATAATAATAATAATAATAATAATAATAATAATAATAATAATAATAATAATTTTGCTTCAGACAATTGTGGAAGTTTTCACAAAGGTATTTGAAACATTGCCCGTCTTTAGGTAAGGCCTTCACAAATTGTTTCACGAGTCCTAATTTTATGTGCAATGGAGGCAGCAGAATCTTGTGTTTCTCTTCCAGATGTTCCCGTAGAATGTTCTTTTCTTCTGGTTTTAAAGATTTCCTTACAGATCAATTCTTTCTAGAACAATGCTGATATCGTGCCCTACTGTCCCATTCACATAGGAAACAAGGGAATTTAGTAAAACTGCTTTGCTGGCCAAGAAGCAGGCATGTTATTCTTAAGTCACCACATATCATCCATCCATGAGCGGAGTAGTAAAACTACACTGAGATTTGCATAACCTTTATTCATGGGTACCGAATGAGCAACAGGTAATACTACATAGGTGTTGCCACGGTTTAATAGAACTGCTCGTAAACTAATTTTAAAAGGAATAGATCAACAGCCTCCATTCTTCTTTTTCGTATTCAATTCCGAACTCATTCACCAGACCGGCAATATTTGAGCGATATACTAAATCCCGTTCTTGTTTGAAAAATGAGCATATTGCTGCTATCTTCTCCTGTACATATGAATTGAAATTACAGCCCAACTAACTGCTAACATATTATTTTCCGTGAATCTGGGGGCAAGCACATGAGCGTTCTCCTTTATTAAGTCCAACCCTTTGACCAAATCATGTGTTCATTGAGTACACAATTGAGGTTCTACACTGTTTACGGGACACAAACTCTCCACTCGATTCGTCACTTGACATATTACCCAGATTACCAGTTGCAATAGCCACTGGTAGTTCGAAATAGGCACATCCGCACTATGGCCTATTGGCCGAATTGCAGATGGTAGGATAGGGTACTGAATTACTGAACTTTTTTTTTTTTTTGAGTTGTAGCAACGGAGATAGAAATCATCCGAATGATTCTTTGGTTCCCTCCATACCACTGAAATAACAAACCTAAAGGATGCTTTCTCGTTTTTGACCATTTTCTATGGCGCCCACGATTTGTCCTGATCACCACCTTTAACTCTGAAATATGAAACATACACATTTCTAACAAAGACCGTAATATTCCATTGGTGCTTTTAACCACAAAATCGACACAAATATAACAAAAACTATCAGGAATGTTCTTACAACCCCCACTATTCACCACTGAACACTAACTGCTAAACGGGTATAGCAAAAATGCGAACACATGCACCTCGAATAAAACAAAACGGTACTGTTTGTCAAATGCTACTCTGACTATGAAACCGTCACGCCTATCGATGTGCGGTAGTGGAAGAGATCACAATGAAGAAATAATTTACCAAAGAGATTATTTATTTATTTATTTATTTATTTATTTATTTATTTATTTATTTATTTATTTATTTATTTATTTATTTATTTATTTATTTATTTATTTATTTATTTATTTATTTATTTATTTATTTATTTATTTATTTATTTATTTATTTATTTATTTATTTATTTATTTATTTATTTATTTATTTATTTATTTATTTATTTATTTATTTATTTATTTATTTATTTATTTATTTATTTATTTATTTATTTATTTATTTATTTATTTATTTATTTATTTATTTATTTATTTATTTATTTATTTATTTATTTATTTATTTATTTATTTATTTATTTATTTATTTATTTATTTATAGTAAAACAGTTAAAAACTGCGTATTACGTGCTATGGGGAAAAGTGAATTGTGTGCACATTTGCAAAATTCTGTGATCCCTACACTAAGTCATATACTACTTGAATTTTGAAAAAAAACACTCCCATGTAATAAAATCTATTTTCAAGGATAAGTAAACAAATTTTGTCTCTTATCATGTTGTGCTTCGGAATAATACTTCCTGCCGCAACAACATGGAAACGATAATTTGAATAATTGTATTTCCCACTGAATTCTAGAAGAGTATACTACCCTCCTTGTCGTCCTAATACTTTCTAATTCTAACTTTCGGCATCTCATACGTTTCTGGAGTCTTAGAGCTGCATTTGCCTAGCGATACAGAGAAAATGTAAAAATGTGAACAAACGGTGAGTGATACGGCATTTTCAATGTTGTTTTTGAAATCAGCACTCTTAAAACGATAAGAATTAGGTAAAATTATCCAAAAATTGGTCGTTGGTCTGTGTTATCTTTGGGCTATTGGAAAAATATTAAATTACTGAGGTACTAGCGGAATATTATTTCTGAACGAAGACAAAGAATTATTTAAATCACAGAAGATTTAAGTAATCATGAAAAGTAAAGGTCGAAAAAAATAAAATACACGATAAATTATATAACCTTTCCATTGTAAGTCTCTTAAAACAATACTATACTTTTTACGTAACTTCGGATTTTTCTTAACCCGTCAGACGCATGTTTCGTAACGAATTCAGGTGCGAGATGACTCTGTCACCAAACAGTAAAAAGGTCGAGAAAAGTAAATAATACACTTATTTGCTTTTTGTATAAATACTTGTTTATTTTAATGCTTATATAAAGGTTTGAACCAACATGTGATTCACTAATTTCTATGAATGTCTTTTTTTTCAAATATACTTTACAAATGTCTTTCATTCTTTAATGAACATTAACAGTAGTATATTGGTCAATTTAAGAATAGTAAATGCATGATTTAGAAATACATTTTATTTCACAAATCTAAAACAAAAAGAAATACTCTATGCAAAAGAGAAAACTAAAATCAAGTTGCAAACTGGAATAATCTATAATGAATTTGTATGTTTTATAATGAATGAAACATCCTAATGCTGTGTGATAAGATGCAAAATCGCTTATGGTATGAATAACTTAGCATGGTATAAACATATAAATTATCGATCAAACCTGTTAATTAAAAAGCCTACTTCACTGCTTCAAAAATTGGAACTTCAAGTCTGCGATTCTCATAATGAAAAATAATATGAGAGGGGCTACAAAAAATTCCCCAATACCATTGTTTTGCCAAATGCGTCCCATAACCAGAAAGTTTAATTCCAGCTAATCTGTTTCGAAATTGTGAAAGGACTTATTTTCTCTGACAACTTTATATGCAGTACCAACAATTTTTGGCAACTCATTTCACATAAGAACGCTGTTTCAATATTATCTTCTGAAATTTTTCTTTTTTTACTCTCCAAAATTATATTCTGTGCTATATTATTCTAATGAACTGAAGTCTTTTAAAAGGGTACGAACCAAACGATATTTACAAGTGGAAAACTATACTGATACTGAAAAACTCCCTACTTTCACCATCGGGAAATCAGAGCGACCTAGACATTTTAAAAGTGTCAAGACTCTACCTGTTGATTATGCCTGTAATACAAAGGCTTGGATGACGAAGATATTATTTACAGATTTAAAAAGAAGTTGAAACGATTGAAGGCGTTGTCATTGTCAACAATAGTATTTATTTCAATAATAGAAGCTTTCGATGGCTTAGTCATCATCATCATCACCGAAGCAAAAAAAAATATATTGGACAAACAGGCAGAACTTTCAATACAAGAATAAAAGAGCATATACACGCTTGAAAACACAACACCTGCAAATCTCACTTTGCGAATCATTTACTTCAGACAGGTAACACATTCAATCCACGCACAGACATTCACAGACTGGAAATAGAAAATCAATATCATACCAGATTAACATTGGAAAATCTTCACATTCATCTCAATAGTAACCTACTGAATGTAAACAAAAACTACAACCCCTCCCCTCTGCTAAAATTACTTTTTTGACACCACCCTCACAGCGCACTCTTCGGGGGTGACACAACACAGCACACCGCGCCCAGGCCATTAACCCTCCTCCTCCACCACACAGCCGGTACTTAAGCTGCTAGGCCCGCCCGAACCGCGTAGTCGTTTTTGTGACTCCCAGACAGCAGGTAAGAAACGGCTCAACTTACTTTTTGTATTTTCTCTCTCAAAATTGTACATGTATATTTTCATTCATTTTCTTGCTTAAATTTTAAAAAACTACCATATTACAAAAAGATCTAACTCTCCGTCGCCTTCTTTCTTTCCTTTCATTAATTCTTCTCCTTTCATTTCTTAAGATTTTTAAATTATGTAAATTATTTTATATTATAAAGATCTAACTCTCCGCCCCCTTCTTTCTTTCATTCTTTCTTTTCTTTAATTTTTCTCCTTTCATTTCTTAAGATTTTTCTAAAATTAGGTAACTATGTTAATTCTAATTTTATATTTTTCTTGTATCAGAAAACTGATGATGATGGCTAAGCCATCGAAAGCTGCTATTATTGAAATAAATACTATTGTTGACAATGACAACGCCTGCAATCATTTCAATTATGTAAATGTCAACTACAACTCACCACTGAATCAATATAAAAAGAAGTTGACAAGGATATTAAGATAAAACGAAAAAAATTACTTTTCATTAACTATCGTGTTGTTCATACGGACGTACCAACATTTGCAAACGTCAGTCATGTTCTTGTCTCCCAAATACCACCAGTAAACATCAATCATTAGGTAAAAGTATCATACACATACTCAAACGCCTTTATCGCAGAGAAGTCGTTTAACGTGTCCCTACGTGCTTGGAACAAACAATACCTCCGAGGTAAAAGTACTTCTAGCCAATAATTTTGCAAGGAGAGCGTGGTACACAGTAAAAACTATTTTAAAAGTTGAGTTTTGGATCGGCACAGAAAAACAAGACCCTATTCCAGAGAAAGTGAGGTTGAAGTTGGACCTAGCAATGAGGAATGGACCAGGATTGTGTTTCACGGATCCAGTATGTTAGCGCAAACCTTGGCAGACCTCGCACAGATTGACGACGACGTGGCCCCGCTGGAGAACACTTCCACAACGACATCGTTAGGAATTGCATGAGCACATACTGACGGAAACGACAGTGAAGATGAGATGATCGATCACAGAAGTAAAGAACATTCCAAGCAAGAGGCTTTAAATACACTGGAGACGCTCCACCAGTTTTTGAATACTCGATGGGTTGTTGATAAAATAATGTTTGATAAGACTTATCAACTTGAAAAACATGCAAAATGCAAAACAGAAACGGGGAAGAAATTAACGGATAACTTAACCTAAATATTAATGTGTTGCCCTGTTTTCTTTTTGTAAGCATCTAAGTCAAATTCTAATGGATGATACTTAAACACTTTGCTGTATTTGTTAAACCTATGTAAGCGAGGAAAGACACTGCTGTATTTGTGTAAGAGAAAAAATGGTCTGGTGAAAAACCTCCATAAGCGAAAAAGATATTGCAGTCTCCAGAACTCTCGTTTATCCTGGTTCATATGTATGTGGGTATTTTCGGGGAGGAAACGTCGAAAATAAACTCTTAAGACAATTTTAAGCATAATTTGTCTAATAAATCACTTGGATATTTTGAATAATAGCCGCAATAAGCACTCAAACGTTGGTTAGAAAATGTTTTCTCGACCAAAATGTACATTGCAAAAGCTTACAAACACTCTAGAAACATGTAAACTGTTTATTCTTTACAAAATAAATGACTATATTTGTTCAGAAAGGAAAATTAACCCAGAAATACAACAGCACTCAATTTACATAATTAGACTGCTTTTTTCAATTTCTCTGTTAATTTTTCTTTCCGAGCAAATACATTCATTTCTTTTGTAAATAATAAACAATTAACATGTTTCTGGAGTGTTTCTATACTTCTGCAATGCAAATTTGGCCTAGAAAGCATTTTCTCAAACGAACTTTTGAATGCTTGCTGCGGCTCAACCATTCAGAATATCCGAGTAGTTAAATCTGACAAAATATGCTTAAAATTGCCCTAAGAGCTTCTTTCAAATTTTCGACATTTCCTCCCCAGATGAGTTAAATATATATATATTATAACACGCCCACCTACTACCTTCCAGCCGGTGGCGATGAAGCGTGAAACTATGAATGCTCGTGAAGCGAGCTTTGAATTCTCAGGAAGCAGGATCTTTCGGGTATGAGAAAGGTCTGAACCCTTGACACAATGAATTATATAAAATTCTGGTAAAATGAGCATATATTCAGTAAAACAAATTACACAGTGGCACAAATATACAATAAGTATGTACTTTACGTAGATGGTCACTGCAAAGAAAACAGAAACAAAAAGAACAGAAATAACACAACCATAAGAGAATGTATAGGCGTCACCTTGACTGCCTGATTACTTCAATACGCACTATTTACAATACTTTTGCTTTGACCTCCTTCTCAATTACTTCGTGTACCTCATTTAACTTTCGTTAATCTAAATTTTCTCCGTGCACGGCCCTTTAAGTGATTCTCTACAATTATTCTTTTATAGACTTCACAGAGGTCAGCCTTGAGCTGCGCATTTATTACAACGCTGTTAACTCTAGCACAAGAATAAACGTGACACACACGTTACTAAATCGTACCCTTTACAAAATTATAGCAACTGATTATTCCTGACATCATACAATGGACACAATTCTTTCAATAAGATTACTTTACATTACATGAAAAATTATAATTTACTTTAGAAAAGTTGTACAAGGTATGGCATTCAAACGAATTTACTGGTGCGTACAGCGAATGAAATCAAAACTGCCGCTCATACATTCGAAATATTTCCCAGTAGTTATATGGAACTTTCACCTATTTAGAACGCTACGCCTGGTGTTTAAAGCTACACAGTTTCCCAACAAATTGTCGCATAGAAGTTGCCAGTTCTTTACCTCGACATTTCCTTCCCGCTCGCCGTCAGTTAACCTTGGGGGTTCGGCCGCTCGCAGTCCTCGCCACGTCACTTGACTGATTCGATGTCCCGCGGTTACAAGCTCTTCTTTCGCTCGATCTCAGGATGCCGCCACACGTCCAAATTCCAAACCTTTCTCTCGTCCTCGGGCTCGTACCATCGACGGATTGGTCCAAGTCCTTCTCGCCTACGCTTGAGTGTTGGAGTCGTCCTTCTGCCGCCTGCCGCGTACCCGTTGCTCGCGCTTCCAGTTTTAAATAACTAACGTGCTTGAATTGACTACTTCTAGCACTCGGCCGACATACCACACTTTGAGCGTGCGTGGTCGTGGCGTACAAAATTAAATACTGGATTTCGTTCAGAGTCCTTCTGCGCGCATTTACTTCGATGATGAAACTATTTCAAGTTCGAGCAGTCACAACGCTTGCTTACTCGCGTAATGTTAGTGTAAATGCTGTACATGCACTTTGCTTCTGAATTCTATCACTTATCATCGCGTTTCTTAAATCAGCTTTACTAAAGCAGGTAAAATTATACTCCTGCACTAACCGATTACTACCGCTGAAGAATCTAGTTGAGTCGCCGTCGCTGTCGAAGTCGTAAGAGCTCTACCAAAGTGCGTCACGGTATTTATGCCACTCCGCCTGGGGAAAAATTTCTGGAGGGGTGAATTTTCTCCTCCTCCGCGCCCTCTCGAGAAAATATTATCCGCTAACTTTGGACATCGGAGTGCGAAAACCTGCGGGTAGATGTCGCCTTCTCGGACCATCGCTCCGCCTCGTACCCTATTTCTCAGTTCTCTGGTCTTTTCTAGTGGCTTATGGTGGCGTTACGGGTTCGTATACTCCGTGACGTCACAAAATATATATATATATATATATATATATATATATATATATATATATATATATATATATATATATATCTGTAGCGAACGGCGAATCGATCCGAACGGTTCACCTAGAATAGGGAACGAAACTTTAATGGCAAACGGTCGTCGGGCAGAGAGTGCAGGAAGGGCCGCCATATTCGGCGGTGGTAAAGGCGAGTGAGGAAATGGCAGAAAGAGAATCCGAGTTCGTCGATGGTAAAACGGCATGGTAACGAGTGTAAACAATGGTCTGACAGTAATGAAGTGATATTCTAAGGGGTGGAGTAAAGAAAGACCTACAAAACAAGTAAAAACGAGAGAGTACTGAGAGACAGATTTGGTGACACATGGTCTTGAAACGGAAGCAAATAGGGTGAGCGTTGTGCGACGCTGGTGTGGAACAATTTCCAGACTACATCAACAAACCAAAGATCTGTGGAATGACGAACTAATATTTTCGTGGACGATGTACAACAGGTGTGTGGTGAGTGGATAAAGACCTAGGCGAACGGTAACCCAGCAATATGATGAGCTACCAACTAATGCACGGGATCTGAACAATCGAAGTGAAAATATATGATGCTTTGTCAACGCCAGGCAATCTTGCGGGTTGAAGAAAGGCATACATCGAGACGAGTGTCATCCCGAAGGAAAGTTCCGCAGCCGCCATTATCTGTTCTATGCGCCGCACGGCCAGGAACGCGCCGGCGAGCGGAGACGTCGCGTTTGAAGGTCATCCCAGCTCCTTCCAACCACCGGCGGCAGCGTGGGGCGTCGCTGACAAGCTTCGTCAAATAGTAGGACCGCTTCCGTGCGAACTTTATTTACCCTATACAGGTAGGCTCAAGCAATGGTAATGGAAGGTGAAAGGTAGAATTTGAAAGGGGGGAAATATTGGCATTATATTCAACGGAAAGGGGGGCAAGCCCCGGAGTGAACAATTATTGTAAAGAGGGGGAAAGTTATATCTGTAAAAAGAAAAACTATGTAATTCATCTCTGTAAATAATTTATTAAGTTAGATAATTTTGTTTATATAGAAAGCAACCTAAACAGAAAAGGGATCTCCCACATACTATGAAGAAAGCCTAAGTAGTTACAGGTCGTAATTGTGCATGAGAATTCTTATTTCTATTAGCAATAATTTTAGTATTTCAACTTGCTTCAATGACTAATGAATATTCCATTTCCTTTGTTCAAATTTTTTCATTGAAAATAAATCGCAGTAAAGTGTTATTGTTTTGAAATGTATTTTTCCATGTTTGTGCAATTCCATATGATCCCATTCACGAAAAGGAACACCTATCACCTTTTAATCAAATATTTGTTGTAGTGAGCCAAAATCTGGTCCATCACTACTTACCTACAGAGAGAGCGAAAGCGAGAGAGCGAAAGCGAGAGAGCGAAAGGAGAGCGAGAGCGAGAGCGAGAGCGAGAAAGAGAGAGAGAGAGAGAGAGAGAGAGAGAGAGAGAGAGAATTATGTAAATACAGTCTTTGAATAAAAATGTATGTACATTGCAAATATGTTTTGATACATTTAGAGATTTTTAAATGTTCTGAACTATCTCATGTGAGCCATTCCTTTTATTAATCTCTCAATTCGTTTTTGAAATCTAAACGTCTGGGAGCTATAGGATGTTTTTCCCCAGAATATTACGCCATATCTCAGCCGGGGATGAACATTCGCAGAATACCCAACAAGCAGTATCAAGACTGATTGAATATCAAAAATTCTAGAAGTGTTTCTAGAATCGTCATTGTTCATTCTCTCGTTATTTTAATGTTATTAAATATAATACTTTTACTGTGATAATGAAAACTGTGCGCGGGGAATACTGCGGGTGTGGTAACCCACAACGTGTATTTACGATTTGTCTGTACTACATAAGGTAAAGAAGAAATCAGACTTATTAATGATTGTCATTATTTTAGTCCACAAGTAGAAGAATAAATTCACCACAATTACACACAAATTAAAACATTAAAGGGAACCTTTTTCTTTAGTTGGATATTGGAGAGAGACCACACTTCAGTTTATCTGAGGGAGTTCCATCATGCAGTTTGCACCTCCAGATAAAGCAAAGGCGTCTTTCGGGTTTCTGGCTGGTACGAGTCTCATAACATTTCAAGCTGAGTCAGCTCTTGTGGGTTCAGTGACATCTGATCGAGGCGCAGAAATGCATGGGGCTGTGACACGCCTACTCCCCTCCTACGGATTTCTCGGCCTTTTAAATTCTCGCGTTTCGTTCCGGGGAGTCACTTTGAGAATGTAAGAGTCAGCTTCTCAACAGGCTATCCATTGCCGTTCGACGAATCGCATTCAACAAGATGGCCATGGTTCTTTACTCGGCAGTTTTGGCCCTGTTGGTTACTGTAAGTCGTTTGAAATTCTATACAAACTAGCGACAATGCAAAGGTGCCATTTATTTAATTAGAAAATTATTTATCATTTTTAGTTTCATATAATGAATTATATTAAAAACCTGCTGTGACACACTAAAACTTTATTTTTTACTTATGATATCACAAATATGAAACGAACTTTCATATATATTCATGTTAATGCTTCACATAATAAAAAAACGGGCGAAAAAAGTATGGAAATATAAAAAAATATTTTAGATTGATTTTCTGGCATATGGCATCTTCACAAAAGACGTTAAATGAAGAGATTTCTTTGACATTCCATTCCACGAGATTATGTACATTCTACAAACAATTGTGAGAATTGTAGTAAACATATTACTGAGCACAATAGCGCATGAAGTCGCGTCACCGAATGAAGTGTTGAAAGCTAGGAAAAACTAGTATCGGGCATTGAACGTAAATGTTTTTACTCTCTTTTATCTGTTTCCTAGAAAGAAATTTATGTAAAGCAGGGAAATCGTTTTGTCAGACATTGAGATTGAAAAGTTGAGTTTTTCCTGCTATCGAATATTCTAAATATTCACCCACAGTTACTTTTGTCCATTATTATTGTTGTTCCAGAAATATTTAGTCCATTTTTCGTCCATAGTTGTGGTTTCCGAGCAATTGAAAAAAATAGCTATGGCGCAGTTATTTTGTTCAACAAATGATAAATTAATTTTCGGTAACACTGTTTATTAGTTTCACTCATTTAGAAAAAAAATGGAAATACGGCGCACTGGAGATGTGAAAAACGTGGTATTTTTAATTCTCGTTGTGTCACGAATTGGGACATTCATGTAAACATTCAAATGTTGAAGGACAGGGTGCACACGCATGTAGGGATTTTGAACGGCGCGGAGCGGAAGTTGCCGCAAAATTTGTAGTGGCAGGCATAAAAATCAAGGCGCAAGATTATCCAAATGCACCACCTTCTGCTGTTATAAGGGAAGAAAAAGCGGTTATTCAAGATGAATCTTTATTGAATCGCGAATCACTAACACTCAATCAATCAATCGAAGAACATTTTCAAACTTTTCACAAACATTTTTTAAATTTTTTATTCTCCAAGAGGGCAGAGAATTCTTATAAAAATTGCGTGTCCACAATATTCAGTAAAATTTCTGAAACATCTGAAATTGCAAAAGTGTAAAATTTTGTTCGCCGTTCTCCAACTACATTATTGATGATAGAGTTTTCCTTAACGCAACTTCTTCTTTAAAATTACATCTTTAAATATTGTAATGTATAATTTAAAAAAGAGTTATTTTCGCGTACTTTTGAGCGAAATAGTGAAATACTTTTATAAGCGACCGAACACAATTTTCTCCAAAACAGCTCCAAACGTTTTCCTAGTTTTCATTCAAATAAAGTAATACTTCCTTAATAAAACCGTGTAAGTCCGATTTTCATTAGAACATCTTACATTTTCATAACTGAAAGAACTTCAATTTCCTTTTTGATGCACCGAAACGGTTGCTGGAATGAAGGTAGCTGTGAGGTCGAGTGGGGAATTTACTTTTCTTGCGGTATCTGTTCTGGGTTTGAATTCTATACATGGAGATATTACTACATGCATGAAAACACCTTTGTATGGTTAAAGTCGTATTATAATATTACATAACCACTACAAATAATACGAGAAATATTGTGGTGTTGTAGCATGACTACTTTCTTTTGGAGGCCTAAAAATGTTGTAACCTACGACCTCACCCAAGTACACATTTATCATGAAATCTCTTTTGAACAAATATTTTATACATTTTTTGCGGACAAAAACGAGATGTTTTTAGTTTTGCGCAGATAAATTAATACAATATCGAAACTTCAGAAAATATGTCCGTTCAGAGGCACAACTTCCAAGAGAGATTTCCAAACTCTATTGTATATAACGGTAGTAATTTGTTGTTATTTAAGAAGTTTCGTTTAGAAAGTACATTCTGTTGTATTTACAGATCGTCTTTGCATCGCCAGCTAGCAGCATGACCCGCGCCGTTTTTACAAGTTGCACGACCTCAGAACCCTTCTGCTCTGACTGCAACACTTTGGTTCTCTACACTGAAAGTGGCAAAGAAGAGAGACACATGTGCACAATACCAGAATATTGCAGCTCCTCTTTACGAAATTGCAGCTTAAAGACATCGGTCTGTTCTCAAGGACCATTCAATTGTGTACAACAAGGACTTTTTCCTGATCCATACGACTGCAACGTGTTCTACGAATGTGGCTTTAGTGTTAATAGTCGTTACCCGCCAATTTCTTCACGCACGTGTAAAGTGGGCCACGCCTTCAACCCCACAACCGGGAAATGCGATTGGCCCGCGGACGACGCCATCTGTGGAGTTGATTCCAACCTTGCGCCGAAATGCGAAGGAAATAGGCTAACCATGGGCGCGCTAAGCCGCGATCCGAGTTTCTTTTGGGTGTGCTTTAATGGAGCCATTTCCATTCACAAGTGCAACAATGGCTATGTTTTCAGTGGCTACCAATGTGTTCCTCAAGAATCCACGAAAGAACCAACACAAGGAACCGAACGTCCTTCCGAAGTGTTTCAATGTGCTGGTGGAGGAAAGGAACCCGACCCAGCGAGTTGCAATCGTTATTACGATTGCACTGACCCACAACATCCAATTCGTTTATCATGTCCCTGGCCAAAATATTACCACCAGAGAAAACAAAAATGCATGGTTGGTATTTGTCTTTATAAGTAAGCATTTCTGGTCAAAATAAACAAAAATATCATTGCGACCTACCTGCTGACGGCAAATAATGACTCTGAAAATGGCCGAATAATAGTTTTGACAATAAAGTGAAATATAGTCAAAGTATATCACTTTTTCCCTCAATTTATTTCGCTGGCATATTTCTCTGATTCTGACGGGTTTTCTGTTATGTATATTCATTAAAATAAATCTACTATCTTGCTATAATTATCTTTGATTCTGAATTTCCCAACCACCCAAAACGCCCCACTCATCAGATGAAACGTTATTGTTGTCAATATGAACTATATATGTTAATAGTTGATGAAACATCAATAAGATTTTTGCCAACTTTATCAACATTTAAAAAAGTTTAGAATATTTCCATGGGTTCATCGTTTCTAGAAAGTTATGGCAAAAAACAATTTCGGTAATGGCCTGCAAATACTGCTAAAAAACACAGAATTATTTTTTGAAAAGTAGAACGAACACTGATCAAGAAGAACAAATAACATAATCTCGTACAACACTGCACGAAAATTAATATTTCAGCAAAAACACATTACAAATACTGCTATAACACAGTAATGTGTATGAAGTCCAAGATGGAAACACTGAAACTTCAGAAATAAGCCCTTAAGCATATTTTGCAGATATTATATAATAAGCATTTTAAGCATATTTTGACTAATAAACTACTTCGAGATTTCGAATACGTGAGCCGCAATAAGCACTAGAAAGTTGCTTTGAAAACATAATTGCTATTCAAAAAATTGCATTTCAGAAACATACAAACAATCCATAATCATGTTTTTTTATTATTTACAAAAGAAAAGAATACATTTGTTTACAAAGAAAAATTAACCCATGAATAAAACAATTGAGTAGTGTAAATTAGGTCATGTTCTTTTTCTCTTATGCACAACTCAGCCAATACGGAAGCCGTGGGTTTAGAAGGAGCCAATAAAACTATCTAGAATTAATTATTCCACTTCTCATAAACCGTGCTTCGTCTGTAAATAAAATCATCCTACATATATCAGATTCATGAAGACGCCAGGTTCAAAATTGCTTAAGCAATTCTCAGTATTGTGGTTGTAAGTGTACAAATTTGCAATTGCAATACTTGTAAGGGAACAAATTTTCATTGCGAAAGAATTTCCTTCGTGCACTCTTCGCAACACCCAACCGAGAAGATATTCTTCCACTGGTTCTTGGATTTTCTTCGATTTCTACAACAAGGTTACTTGCTTGTTCTGAAGCTGAAAAAAGGACGCGTTGGGAAGTCAGACATAATAAACCAGGTTTTCGCAAGTTTCTGAGGATGCTAATAATACCATCTTGTGCAGTACGATACGATTAGAAAATCGTCAGTGATATTATTGCGCCGCTCATTGCTCACTGCCGTCAAAAAATCGTAAATACAAATTATATCTGCGTATACCTCTTTGGAGTGAATTCGGGACATTTTCATGCGAAATGCACGTCACAGTAGTCAAACGTAGACTGATAAGTAAGTAAACATGCAGACGACTGTGTTTCTAAAGTAAACACAGAGATTACTCTGCTTTAGAAATTTTCAAAATAAAGTCCATTGGCACGCTGATTAAAGTGCTGCATTCCAATCTCGCGGGCTAGTTTCTCAAACGCGCGCTTTAGCGAGTACCAACCGCTTCATCCCTACCTTCTACAAAATTCACCATGCAAATATTGCTCAAAGAAGAAGAATGGACTATATGTTTATAGAATATATGTTACTAAAAATAACCTGAAAATTAATTTTAATGTTTCGTCGTTTTCTCACCAGACCCGGGGTTCATATATATAATTTGCCTCGTCTGTGTATTCCTGTGTAGAGGCAGACATTTGAACGTAGGTAGCTGCCTTGAATTCTAGAGCCTATTCCTGAAGTGAAATGCAGGAAATAACGAAACACAATTTCTAGGAACAGCAGACTGGAAATCACACATAAATTTCTTTTTTGATGTATATTTAGGGGGACAAGGGATCCTTGATGGAAGTAACGACCTTGATAATGTCATTTGTACATGGAATTAGCATAAAATATATTAAAATAGAACACATTTATTTACGGAATGACTATAATTACGTTTATATAACCTTGCATTACAAATATGACTTGAAGCATTAAAATTGCTATTAGCAATTTCCTATGTCAATCAAATTATGTTAAAAAGTTGCCATTAATGATTATTTATTATGAGCTCTTTAGTTGTTCGAGAGAAATTTTTTAATAGAAATTACTTTTTCTCTCCGTAATGCAGTGGGAGGTTTTTGAGGGGAAAAATAAATTTTCTCGAACGCGGGACCTTTGAAATGTACCTCGTTTGCTGTTAATTCATCCCAAAGAATCGTGATTGTTTTCGTTCGAGATTAGGCGCCAAATTTAAATTAATTAAGTTAATTAAACATATTTCCTACCTCCAATGGGCATCGCACCGGACCCAGATTTGAAAGGCCGGTACGCTGCGGGATAGGCAGTGATGATGCGAGGCTGGATTTTTTGAACCTGCAGTTTCGGATTGTCGGCTTTCTTGACACGTTTGAACAAAAAATGAGACGCAGGGGTTAAATACAGTTGCTAACACTGTTTAAATGAATAATTGAAAGACCGACCCAAAAACTTAAAAATGGTATGTCAAAGAAAGGACCCGCTAGAAGCAAGACTAGAATGTGAAATGCATTTTCTGTAAACCGAATGCTTGTGGACTTGCATTCAAAAAGCGGGATTGGACATGAACCCGATATAGAGAGAATCGTGTTCCCATTGCCACGTTGGCACGTAGGTTGAAAAAACATGAACAAACTTAAATAGAATTGTGAAACCCTTTAAATTTTTTAACGGCTTGTCCCCGCGACGTGAGGGAGAACAAAAAAAAAATAACTTAAGATATAATTAGGATGCAGTTTACCCCAAAGCGCGAAAAGCACGATTGGCAGACTCAAGTTCTAAGCAAGGAGCCTTGCCAATACAAGGTAAAGAGGATCTCAGAGGAATGTCAAAAAGCGAAGTTTTAAAATGTAATTTAGAAATACAATTGTTGTATTTGCGCAAACGCATGCGTATAATTGAAATTTTCCGAGCGAAGTGTATCCGCAATCTGAAGGAAAGAAAGAAAACCCAAAAATGAACCATTACAAGTTAGGAAAATAACAAATTAAGATATGACCATAAGAACTTTGTATATCTATGCGAACGCCTGTCTTAAAAATTCATTTTTTTAGCGTGGCGTTCCGCCAATACGAGGGAGAAAAAGGAAAAAGTCAAAAACGAATCAAAACAGACTTTATGCAGGGGGTTTAAACAGGGGTTTATGCATAAGGCCTAATTAGAACAGTTTGTATTACTGTACGAACTTATGACTTGTTACTTAAAATTTCTGCGCGAGATGTGTGAGTCAAAAATGTAAAAAGTGAAGAGTCAAAAAAGAATGAACCAAGGACTTATAGATACAATTAATAGATACTGTTTGGTACGTAAGATTTTGCAAATATCAGCTGTATATACAAAATAGCTCGCGATACCATTTTCGTCAGCTGAAGCCAGGCAGGACGTCTGTAAACATTTAAAACAACTGTTCTGTCAGTATTGGCAAGTAAAAACACTTTCAGAGAAGTCGAGCAAACGACGTAAAAAAACTTTGAACTGAAGCATCCTTCTGCCAGTACGTGGCGAACTAGATTGTTTCACAGGGGCTCTTCGTCGTGTGTACAAATGATGAAAGAGATTTTTAAATTTTTTTAATAGCTTGCTTGTAGCCGAGACCATTTTCCTTCAAACAGTTTATGTAATATGGTATATCTATCTATTTTTAACAGTAAGCTATTCTGTGAGATCAGATAGAACAAAACAATGGAGTTTTCGGTGCTTGTTGATCTTTGTGTATCGCAAGTTTTTGTTTACATTTGATATTTTTTCATCACCACTTCTGCTCGACATGACGGGTCGTCTAGAGCATGTTATTTTCAAAGGCTACCCAAGTCTGACGTTTCGTGGACAGGTATTTCAAAACCTTACTAGCCGAGAACGATATGCCTAATTTCCATCGAAATGAGCGTGAATATCATTTTAACTCCGAGAGAGAAGAGTCGTGGGGGTGGCGTGATGGGTGTGATAGCGCTCATGGGGGGGGGGGAGTGATGACACAGTGGAAAATTGGCAGAGTAACAACTAAAAACAAATTAAACTTTAAAATATTTTTAATATACTCGTAATTTTACTAAATTTTGATATGTAATAGCATTATAATAAATATAATTATGTAATACATCTTTACAGATGTAGTACCTGATGATGAGGCGACACCGCGTCTCGAAACGTATATTACCAGATTTAATAAAATGCATAATTAAGATCATGTATTACTTTAAATGAAATTAATTTATTTAAAATGTTTAGTCTATCAAAATGAAAGAGGTGTAATAATGAATGTGAAAAATATTTTAAATCGTATTGTCACAGGTGTTACTAGACCCAAGGGAACATAATGGAATGCTGTTATATGTAATACTTTACTCTTTGTCGAACCGCCGGAGTCGGCAAGATGTGAAGTTTCAGAATTTGAAAACTGTGTATGATTAAACGCTGTTCATACGAATGTACTACATGTAGGATGCGTGTAATATGTGTGCGGAAACCAACATGAAATGTATAGAAAGTAAGATGCGTATGAGTTTACAAAATTTTGTTTTTCCTCTGGCTGGAAAAAATTACACACATATGATTTAGCTTTCTTTTGCTTCCATTGTATGTAACATCTCGTGGCACAAAGTGAAGTCGCCCGCCTTTCACCATGGATCTCCGGGTTTGATTCCCGTCCTAATGTCATGTGAAATGTGTTCCAACAAAAGGAGTAAGTCCAACCCCTGTGAAGCATCCTTAACCCTACCCCTATCCTTATTCCTTCCCAATTGTGGTCGCTGGGTAGCGAAGCAGGAAACCAGTGGTGGGAGGCGCGTACGCGGAGAGGATATTTGGCGGTCCTTCTAGAAGACCGCGACGAGACGTGACGGACATAATAAATATACAGTAAGGGAGGATTACTCCAAATATACATATAAAGTAACGAATAATTACTCCAAAAGCGTTCAACACCCAACAAGGGGTTAAGAGACGCGTTGCGTCGTGAGTTGACGCAACAAATGTAAAAAAAAAAAAACATTGCAACAAAGGCTTTCGGTTTTTTGTACGAAAATAAATAAAAGAAAGATAAATCTAAGCATATTTTGATACTCAGAGCATCCATTTTCTTTGCATTTCATTTCATTTCTTTTCGCTGGTTTGAAAAGACATCCATCTTTTCCATTTCATTTCGCGGGACTGAAGCACTGCATTATCTCCTGTTTTCTACTAAAATGGCAAATTATAACATTCGATATAATTTTCAAAAATTAGGAAGTGTTCTCTACAGCAGAAGAACCACAGGCAATTTGTATTTGAAGGATTTCGTTTGCACTGCAAAATAGTTAAAAGAAAATGATTTACCAGGTTTGAATAAATAATCCCGCTAGTAGAAGCAAGAAGTCTACAGAAAAAATGAAAGCAAAATCCCTAAGATGGTGTAACAATAAAGCACCTTGAATACAAAGATTCAAGACGCTCAACAAGAAACCGAGTTGAACAGGACGGAACAGGCTGAACTCTAAAAAATACTCAGAATGAGGAGAAAACTGAAGGACAGGCAACTAGAGAACAAGAACAATATCACAGCTGTCGACAAACAACTGCAGTTAACCGCTAATGTTTCGCACTTAACTTCCGAATTCTATTTACAGCAATAATTAACAATTACTCATAACTTCCGATTTCATTATAGAAAAATTCCGAGAGGGTACGCTGCGCATGGGGAGGGTACGCCCATCCCCACCTTCTCCGCGGTGTCGGAGCACCGAACTCCCATAAACCGAATTGAGGGCGTGCCTTATCAGCTGGGGCGGCCCGCAGGGCGGCGGCAGATGCTGCCGTCTTACCTTTACGAGCCATCTTAAGGCGACTTTCGTGTTTTCAATATCCCCGCCGCCCAGATACCTATCTGCTTTGATTGGATGCAGAGAAGGGCGCGAACACTCGCGGGTGGGGGAGGGGGAGGAAGGGGAGTGTTAATTTTTCTTCGCGCCGCCTCGCTGCGGGAACAGCCGACTCCGAACCCCTTCTCAACCCTCTTAGCGAGTCGTCAGTCGTTCCTTTTTGCGAGCTGCTGCCTCTCCCTCTCACCCTACTTTTCTTGTTTCGCGCTCGAGTTCGCTTAAAGAATGCCAAAGAGAGAGAAAAGAAGTTGCGTCATCGTTAAGTGGAGTCGCGCTACAAATTTGAAGATATGTTTGCTTTCCCTTACGTAAACTAATCCACTTCTATTAATATCGACACGCCATATATATTTGCATTCAATTTCAAAATGGGAAAAGCATTGCAGATTAAAGGGATGAAAATCCGTTGATCGGGACATGTTTGCTATGAAGAGAGGTGATTTCATCGTTTGTCACATAATATCGTCAATTTGTTTGCGTAGGCACTGAATGTGTAGTTCTTCTTCTCACGAGATATAAATGATTCCTTTGTAAAGGATGCTTTCTGACGACATGACTAAGTACTTCTGACTATTATGAAATAAGGATGTATTAAATCGAAACACTGAAAATGTACCTCCACCCTTAATTTCCTTTAATTTAATATATATTGAATAAACACATAAAATTATGTTCCATACACTTCATTTAGGATGTCAAATTAATTAGTGCCGATCTATAACGATGAAAATGTAGATGCAAAATATAACTCTACACGAAACTGACGACATGAATAAATGTTTTCACGGCATAAATTGACACGTGTGCGGTTTCGCTAAATTAACTCTATTGAAATCTTTTAAAGGTGATTTTATAGCCAGTTGGCGTTCTGATTTCCAGCTGGAAACTTGGAATACAAGAATAAAAAAATCTACCCAGATCCGATTCAAGCCGATTTCAATATTTCGCTCTTCAAGTAGTTTTAATTCTGTCCTGCGCTTGCCGCCTCCCGCATCATTAATCAAGATTAGATTCACATTTTGATCCTCCTGTTAGATATCGCTTCATTCGCACTTCCCCCGTGCACATTCTGTCGACCCCAAACTCCCACTCAAAAGCGATTTGGAAATATTGTGCCCACTGGGACGTGCACCGTTGTTAAAAGAAAAACAAACACAACACGATCATCGACAGCTACGGATACCAACTTGAGCGCAACAAAAACACCGGGAGCAGTTATCACGCCTCCGGCCAGACACAGGCACATTATCGTATCCTCTTCTGGCGCCTCCCAAATTTGCTCGTCCAACCGCATCGCTGTGAAACTGCTTCGTAGCTCCTATTCAAACAGCTGGTACAATACGCAACTATGATTAAAAACTCGCTTTGTATACATGTACGTACGTATTCGCGCGTTTCCCAGCCCGCCACCTCCGCCGCCACCACCACCACCGCCGCCGTCGCCGCCAACAACACTACCACGCGTGCCAACAAAGAGCGTTATCTCGGAACGATCTCTTTGTGCGAAAGTTGGCGGCGACGAGGGGGGTGGCGGCAACGTTCGTGATCGGTTGGCACGCCTGCTTCCCGTGCCGCGTCAGGGGACGTGACAGGTGAAAAACAAAAACAGACACCTGTTGTGTGGGGGAGTGGTATCAGTGGCAAGTTGGTACTACTGACAATGCAGTATTGTGAGCGATTGTGGCTCGCGTGGGGGAGGCTGGGGGAGAAAGGGGTGAATGGGATGCGGTTGTCGCGGCAGAGGTGGCAGAGGCGGTGGCGGGGATGTTGGGGATGGCGGCGGCAGCGGCGGGGACCGCGGGGACGACGTAGGTGGCGGTTGCGGAGACGGGAGGGGCGGGGCCGCGAGGGAGCAGATAGCGAGTTAGACGGAAGTGAAGTGGAGCTGCGGAAGGTTCCAGAGAGGAACGCGTCGCAAGGCGAGAGCGTCGCTGGGCGTCGCGATGCCTCGCCGACAGGCGTCGCCGCCAAGAGGCCCCGTGAGCGGGCTTTCGCCCGCAGCCAGGCGATGCCAGCGCCGTGATACGCCCACCCGCTCAACTGGCAAAGTTGCTGCAACTCACCGCGTCGGAACTCGCGACTCGGCCTTTTCAACCAGTTCAATATTTTATCTAATTTTCGGGCGGCTCTGTTTGCTTTCGTGGAGGAACGGGAGTCTAACTTATAGAAGTGCCAGCTTCGAAAGTCGAGCGGATGGGAAGGTAAACCTTCACACTATAAAGCTTTTGTTAAACTCATACCCAACTTTTTTCATGTAAGTTAAAAAGATATTTTTGACATTTCACTTGAATGTAGTTAAATGCAATCAATCTCCTTATCCTAGAATTGTAATAGACCATAAATTGAATTTATGTTGTTTCCATTAAATTTATTCCTGTCTCTTCTTTGTGACTTGCTGCTTCTATACTTTACTCATGAGAATAAAAAACGGTTTCGTTCTCGCTTTTTTACATTCCAGTACTACTTAAAACATATTTTTTACACATATTTTAGTTAAATATAAAACGTATTAACATGCATAAAAACATGCAAAAACATCAAATTAACATCCTGAATTGAATAGATTTTTAGTAAATAGTTGCAGAACAAACCTTACTTTTCAGTCTAAATATATTTTGTTTTGCTTCACATTCACACTTAAAAATGTAAACCCTCCTAGAAGGGTAATATTTTGAGAATTGGAAAATATATCATTTTGAAATCACAATGAATGCTTGTAGTTAAATATTTTTAGGAATTAATGGGTTTAGTAATAATTGTAACAAATTGATAATGATCCAACCAATATAACTGCGCACCAACATTATAATTATGATAAATAGAGAGAATGAAAAATGAAACAAGAACAGGAAGCCGAAGTGCTGAGCATGAAGACAGAAATAATATTAATGATGGAGTGAAGATGACGCCAACATATAACCGCAGAATATATGAGTAAATTTTTGACATGCAAATTGGTAAATGTAAACTTTTACGCGACAGTAAACCGCATGTTCGAAACGTAATAAATAAAAATAGCAAGAATGTGTACACAGAGTGAATACACACGAAAAATGCACAAATAATGGCCTTTAGATCCGATGTCATTGAAAACCTCTCTGAATTTACAAAAATATTCACGTCGTTTTTGAAAGGGGAATAAAAAGTTCGTATCAATTGATTTCGTAGTAGGCATGACACATCTGCTGCACGCGGTCAACAACAGTGATAAAAAAAATCATCGTCACCACAGGAACGGAACAAAAAACAACGAACTACCCCGTCTCCAGCATCAGTCAATATCGATGAAATTTACAGCTCTCTAAAACTACCGTTAAACACGCATCAATGAAAAATTAACGAGTATCGCCGTATCTCCTACTACTGCCGAATAACAATGGTCCTGAAAGAGATTTAGTGACCACAAACTCTCGCGGATCTCGTCACCACTGTGCCGCACTTCCTGCCGCACTTTCTGTGCCAACACTAGAAATTTACACACTTTTCCAAAATATTACTCATAATCACAGTAATTTAAAGACTAACACCATTTGTAATAAAAAAACATTAAAACTACAACAGTTAAAAATATAACAAGCACTCGATCTCACAGCAGAGGCAAGTTACATATTATGTGACATTCTTATTGCGAAAACTCCTACTAATTTGTAGCGGAATCTTAATTATATATGTGCTACATCCATATGTTTCTTCAGCTATGACTCATTACACTATGGTTAAGTAATTGTGAATCTTTAGTGTTTGAAATCATCTTTGATTTTTCATTACGTCATGTTAATTCACTTTTTCGTTCATTTTGATAATTAGGTGGTCATTGGCTGAATGAGGGACGTGAGTGAATAGAACGAAGGAAAGTGATAGTAGAGGCAAAGGAAAGAGATTATGAACACAGAATAAATAGGCAGCGGAGGCAAAGGAATTGGAACGTTAATCGAAAGAATCTATCGAAACGGAGCCGAAGTAAGGAGACTTTTTATTGATTGATTAGTGTTTTTGGGAGCATCAACTGCTAAGTTTATTATTCCGGTAAGTGTAGCGTATCTTTTTATCGCGGGAGGAGGCAGTGAACTTCCCCCGCTGTTTAACTATATTCGATGCCGGCCTACACGTCGCTTGGCGGGATTTTCTCCAACCAGGTATCTCTCACCAGAGGGGCACCATCCCAGACAGGATACCTTCTGGGTGTGGGTCTCCTGACATGTGGCAGTGTAGTGCATGTAAATAAGTAGTATGTGTAACTTAGGGCCGAGGATAGGAAAAGGTAGTGGAAGGAAAGATCACGCGCGGCCGGTTACCCAGTTTTAGGGTACTGCTCCGGCAGTCGCCTGGTGTCGATCAGAGAAACAACGGACGGAGATGGTGGATAAAAAAATGACACAGAAGGTAAGGTCCGCAGAAAAGTGTAGGTGGGACGAAGGAAAGAGAAGGTGGAAGCGAACAATACAGACGGAAGAGATGAGGGAAACAAACTGAAGAACCGAAGGAAAGAGAAAATGGAGTCGAAGGAAAGCGAAAGTGGGGGTGGTAGCGGGGTGAGCGTGGGGACCCGCCTCGTGGCCGTTGGGAGGCGGGAGCGTGGCGGGACGGGGGCAGGGCCAGGGGCAGGGGCAAAGGGCAGGGGGCAGAGGGCAGGCAGCGCCCGGCGCCCGTCAACGGCAGTTAGACGTCGACGAATGCAAGCGAAGTCGACTTGACGACGTGCCTTACGGCCGGTCTCCTCTTTAATTCAGCGGCAGGCTGTTAGGCCACTTTACGAGCGCGCGGCGGGGGAGACCGAGCCGTAGGCTGCCCCAATCCCCGTCCCACTCCACCCCTACCCCACCCACACGCCACCCGCTCCTCCCCGCTCGCGTCTTCAAGGAAGCACTACCATCTTGATCCATTCGTAGGATACAGGACGTCGTCGTGTTAGATATGACTGTTAATACAAAAAATGACTGGTTTTAGCATGCTCTATTTTTTCATCTAAAAACCGCTCTATACCGTAACAGTCGCTCAAAATAATCGATTATTGAAACAATCGTTTTTTAAACCTAAGTACACAAAATTGTTACATTCTTACAGTAGCAATACAATTTGTCATTACATTTTGAAATATTACAATACAAATGTATTGCTTCTTAACTGCATTTTATCAAATCTATTGCATTTCAAAAAAGATCGTCATCCATCGAACACTTTTTTTAAAAAAATATCTCTTTTCCAACGTCTGTTTTGCTTGGATATTGGATTTAGGAACAGTTATATTCGCCACAGTTACTCTATTGACAATTGACATACTTTCAACAGGCTTAAGATTGTATATCTATTTTTATTCCTTTGGGGAAAAAATCGAATTCCTCCCTCTTGTTTTTTGTTATTGATGTCACAATAACAACAGTTTTGTAAATAAGCAGAAAACAAAGTAATATAGTATTTTAAAACGCCATACCTGTGAATAATTCCGTAGTAGAACACTTAAGATGACAGCATAAGTGTCTAAATGACGCTCAAATGAAATCCTATAAGTGTGCGAGACTAATATTTACAATAGATTATGATTACTTAAGTGTCGCGTTTGATTCTCACAAAAGATTAACAAACATATGATGTACTTGTATGAACTAAATTTTATTACGGACCTAAATCATACCTGAATAAAAATATCTGTTTATTACAAGACATTTTAAGATATGTTCACTTACGGGTTAGGATGTCATATGTCAAATATGGTGAATTTGTCGACAAGAATATTTACATTTGTGACTAATAACAACTTTCATTTAAATATATAATATAACACTATTATTATAAGTGTATATTATTATTATAATAGTGTAATAACACTATTTAAAATAATCAACTTTCATTTCGTATTTTATTTATTTCGTACCGTCCGAAAACAATAAAACCTTTATGTAACCTTTATGATGTACAAACTACGCACATTTTCTTGAGCTCCTCTCCAAAATGCCTTATATAATTTGGTAATTTAACCAATTATGATAATTACAACTACTTAAAACATTTGAGATACATTAATATATAGTTAGGAAAAGTATAAATTTTCTCTCAGTAGACACGGAGAAAAATCACTGAAATGTTTAATCCCTAAATTATTCGCTGAACTTTCGTCTATTTTAAATTATCGTCAAACATCAATAAAGATAAAACTTGTCAAATTATGGCTCGTATTGCATATAAAATTCCTGATACTGGTATGAACATATTCTGCAATAATGTAATTGCTGAAACATTTGAACATTTATCAGAGCAATATTTGTGATGGAGTAATTTAACATTTTATGAGAATAAAATGCTCTATTTTGGATTCCGGTGTATTAAGAGATACCTGTAATTGTAATTGTAAATATCTGTAACGATACATCTATTCCAAATCATTAACACCAGAGCAATGTCCTCATCCACATAACTTTGACTGCCACTTGCAAACAAACTTCAGCTGATGCAGATCAAAATTTCATGACACAAGCACTGAAACTCAACGTACCTTAACAGCCTGGGCCCTAATGAAATTAATTTTCTTATTCTGGTAATACTAATAATACAAATAATGATGATGATGATAATGATAATAATAATAATAATAATAATAATAATAATAATAATAATAACAACACAAATTGCTGGAAAGTTCACTTGTGTGAAGTCAGTATATAAATGATTTTTCGTTGTGTCATAGACATAGAATTTTCATTTATTGACAGAGATCAGTGTGGTGCAAAAAATGCATTTTCCTGCACCCAAAATTTCATTATTTAAAAACATTCCAAATTCAGATAAGATTGTTTCAATTTATTCTATAGCCACAATCAGAATTAATTTTTCTTCTACACGTGGTTCTCGGTTCATAAAATGTGTTTGCTTTTAAAATTTCAACATAAATTGCATCTTGTTTATTTTTCACACATCGTGAAATACAATCATTGGAGTATCTTATCGCATTATTTGGTATCTGCATTTAAATGCAACGTATAGCAAGCATTCATCATCTCTCTTGTTATCTTCGTAACGGTTAATAATTCATATCTTGTAATAGGTACATGCTCCTCCCATTGCAAAGTCATAGAACAAGGTGTTATCATATGCAGGCCTGGTATTTTGAAACTTGTGATAACGACGTATTACAACTTCGTCTGGTATATTTGCTGAGGGCTGGTAACGTCTTATTATCGCATCCCATATCGGGGAATAAAATAAAAGTAACGATAGTGCTAAATATCAATCTTTTATGACAACAATTTAGCAGATTGCTATTACAGCTTCAGAAAATGTCAATTTTTACGTAATATATCAAGTGAAAGTCAATTTTTAATTTACGTTCTGGACAAACTATCATCAATGTTACTGTATTAATATGTACAATAGTATTAATATTTTATAACTTCTAAAATATACAGTAATATACAACATATATTGTCTCCGTGTATAAATCATTTTTCAGTTTGTCTTTTTAACTATAATTTTTCTAGGTGGAAAACTATAAAATTCGATTTATATTAAGATGTAAAAGATACATTTAATGTTATAGATACAATCTGTCTGTAGACTTTATCAACACTCGGTAAAACGTCCATTCTTCCACTACAAAATTTCCATTGAACAGATACGATACGATAACTTTATATTTTACCCAACATGTTTTTGAGAAATGTTCCAAAAAAAGTAAAGGCAATCATACTACGTATTCACCGTACATAGCTTTTTGAAAGAAGTGTTGAGAGAATTACTATATTTTCTCCCAAAAGCGATTATTGAAAAAATGCTTCATCATATCAAAGAAAGTTGCAAAGATAGCGACAAAAATAAGCGGGTATGGGACATCAAAACCCATAAGGTCGTTTCGATTTCGGCCTACGGCTCCGAGGACCAATTGATGATGAACATGGTATCCCGCCATGCATTCATGTCGGCATTCAGGGGCCATACCTCAGCGCCAACCGCTCCGCTTCCCCGCTCCCGCTCCCGCTCCCGCTCCCGCTCCCGCTCCCGTCCACCGGCTCGTGCCTCGCGCAGCCTGCCCCAGCCGTTGCGGGCGACTTGGGCGCAACGGAGCGGAGCGGAGCGGGCGCGGGCCCGCTCTCCGTCTGCCAGCGCCAGCGCCCACCTGCGCCGTCAAGCGCTACACCCACCCCGCCCCGGCCAGCCACCGTTAGCGCTGCGCCGGCGAAGGTGAGACGTCATTATGCATTCCGTCGGCACGCCGCCGCCGCCGCCCTGCCGCCTGCACCCAGCCCGTCAGTGCAACGGAGGGAAAGGGCGATCCGCAGACAGCCTCTTCAGCGAGGCGCCACGCGCCACCGCCGCAGGGACAGGAGGAGACGGGCGACAGGGGAGCGAGGAGACGAAGTAATGCGAGGGACAAGTGAAAGGGGATGATCGGAGAGGGGAAGAGGGGGGAAGGAGAAGAGTAAAGTAGTAACAAGAACAACAAAATAATAATAATAATAATAATAATAATAATAATAATAATAATAATAATAATAATAATAATAATAATAAATTATCACCTGTGCACGTAATCATTTATGTGACTTGAAAGGGGAAGAATGAAGAGAATGAATCCAAAGTCAGAAGCTGCAGGTTGTAGCTGCTCACGATGAGGCGTAGAGAACACGACTTTGTGGTGAAGCTGCTCTCCAAATTTCCCAAAATGATAAATGCCGCATCAGGCAATAACACATAGAAACCGTTGACCATATCGTCTCAGCTTTTCCAATTCTAGCAGAGACTGAATACTTGAAAAGACGCAACAGGGTGTGCAGTTACTCCACTGGCGCCCTCGAAGTTCGAAACACAAGCTTCACGTGGTACGAACACACCAAAACCGGTGACGTCTGTTGAGCTGTGTACAATATTGCACGACCAACACATTCAAACTGATTGCACGATAGCGGCAAACCAGCCGGATATTGTTATCCGGGGTTTGAGGGAAAATCGTGCCTACTTGTAGTTGTGACTGTGCCGTGTGATCAAAACGTCTTAACCAAGATGGCAGAGAAACGTCTTAAATTTAGAGTTCGGAAATCGAGATCTGCCGAATGTGGGGCGTAAAAGTACATGTCATCCCAATAGTTATCAGTATTATGGGATTTGTTCTTAAAATTTGTGTAAGAACTTAACTAAAATCGCAGATCATTCATAAGACTGGGAAGTGCAAGACATTGCTTTTTTGGGACAGCATACATTTTGCGCGAAGCATTCTGGAAGTACCGACAGTCCCTAGATCTGCTCCTCAGGAAGCTAGTAGCAACCTGGAGTATATTTTATTAACCGACACATAACATATTTAGTTGTGAAGTAAAGGAATAATAATAAACATAATTATAACAATTACAATAATAATTATAAATAAAAGACTTCATTGATATGGCAAGTGGAAGAGATGAAGAGAAGAGGAAAGAAAAAAAGAAGGGGAAGAAGGTGAGGCAGGAAGGAGAGTGTAGGGAGGAATCAGACGATGGAGAAAAGGAAGGTAGAGAGGAAGAAGAAAATGAGAACGAAGGAGAAAAAAGCAGAAGAGGAGACGGAAGAAAAAAGGGCGTAGGAGATAAAGAAAGAAAGAGAGCATGGAGATGGGAGTTTGAGGAGGAAGAGGAGCTTCGAAAGAAAGTCTCTCTCCTTGAGGAAGGATATATGGTGACAATAGCCTTATCGATGATTATGTCGCCCCTCCCATGCACATAGAAAAAAGGCGGCGAGGGCGGCGAGGGCGGCGAGGGCGGCGAGGGCGGCGAGGGCGGCGAGGGCGGCGAGGGCGGCGAGGGCGGCGAGGGCGGCGAGGGCGGCGAGGGCGGCGAGGGCGGCGAGGGCGGCGAGGGCGGCGAGGGCGGCGAGGGCGGCGAGGGCGGCGAGGGCGGCGAGGGTGGCGAGGGCGGCGAGGGCGGCGAGGGCGGCGAGGGCGGCGAGGGCGACGAGGGCGGCGAGGGAAACAAGCGAAAACGTGTCAGCGTGGGAGCTGTGAGCGCAAGGGGTTAGCGGAGCTGATAAGGACAAGGTAGCGAAGAGGGGAAGGAGGCGATGGCGGATGAGGGACGCATCGTCCTGGGTGACGCGAGGGAACAGTGGTAGATTCACCCCGGTGACCACAGCCCAGCGGAAGTACGTCACCGCAACAATAGCGCGTCTCCGAAACACTCGTGCGAGCTAATCTCTAAGACACGTCACTCTGTCATGTTACGTTTCCTCTTGAGTCTCCAAAGCCACATGGGATGGAGGTCTCATTCAACATCTCCTGCATCTATTAAGGTGCTGACGAGAACAGGAGGTGGGGCAATTGTGCACCTCTGAACTCTGTTACACTGTTAAGATCAAGATACAGAATCCTAAGAATTGAAGAATATTGCAAATGTAGAATAAAGTTCACAGAAAATCATTCATAAATATTTGAAAATTAAAATTAATAGAAAATGTATTTTTTGGATTACAACAATAGAGGCTTCAATGCACGTGATATTCACAGATAATTAAGGACAAACTTTACTTTCGTCATACCTACAAAAGATTCTTAATGTTGGTACATTAATCTAATATGTAACAGCTCAGAGATATAATATGTAACAGCTAAAAGATATACTATTTATAAATACTTCTATGTTTTTAGATTATTACAAGATATGGTGTTACAAAAAGAGCATGGGGCACATAAAAGCATAATTTGTCAAACAAAAACGAGTGTTCTAAAACGAGAGGCTCCTTAAGATGGATCAGCTGAATAGCGGCTACCACTGCAGCATTTCTGACCCGGAGGTTCTAGAGTTTAGGTCCAACAGTGGCGGATTTTCGGCACCAGCTAGATAGCTAGGATGAATTTAGCCGCTGTCTGGAGGAGAACTCTAGAGGCCGGCTGCTCTGATCTGTAGTTTTCCGTCGTTTCTTCGCTCATTACCAGGAGGAAGCAAAATCAGCTCCTTAACGAACGAGACACGAACCGCGCACGGTCTACCCTCCCTCATCCTCGTTCCTACGTCTTCCATTACACGCACTTACGTTTACAGACACTACCACACTTGCTGGGAGACCAGGAAACAACTCAGAGCTTATTCCGGTTGGGATCGTGCCCCTGCCTCTGGCAGAAATACCTGGAGGATGAAGGGGGAAACCCTGTAATCCGACGGGTACCTCGGCGTCGGATATCACCTTCAAGCGTGGAAAGATGAGGGCAATCTCCCGGGATATACCACGTACTACACTTACGGCGCGATAACTACAGCCGTTGTCGTGCACGGAAACAAAATAATCCATCTAAATGGGAGACTTGCATGCCTCTAGTCATGTAAACGATGTGATGCAAATGAAATTAGACGTATAGATGTATTCATGAAACAGTCACGTGGACTTGTAACAGCAATACATAATAAAAATGAATTATCATAGAAAATGAAAAAGCATAAACTAATTGCACTATTTATGAAAATATGTCTATATTGTTCGTTTCACGTCACCATACTGCATTCCACATCATTTATATAATTCATTTTATTTTGTATCAATTACCCACTGCAATACTGAGATGTTCACTTCACATGTTCAATGTTTCACAACATAATTATTTGTAATATTTATTTCTCAACGCAAATAGTAGTTGTAGACTATCAATGATAAATAAACTAAAATCGGACATAATTTCTTTCCAAATATTGCTACAGTATGGGGATAGATTAGCAAAACTAACTGAGATGTGCTATTTCAGTGTTGTGTAGTTAGATTTAGGAAATAATATTTTGAAATTACAGTGTTCTGTTTGTTTTTTTATGGATTTTGTTAGAACAGTGCCCCTTACCACAAAAATAAGTTTTCTCAATTCACTCTAAATTTCAATTTACGATGGTTCACTATTGCGTGTTTAGAAATTCTTTTTATTGAAATAATTGTAAAAATGAAAGAAAGAAAATGATCTTCAGAATGTTTTGTTAATATTTATAATGCACAGTTTGTTTATTTTATTTATCGCCAAAAACAGTTATAACTATGTGTAACCTTTAATGGAGTGAAGTGTATTCTGTGCTAGTGTTCCTACATTATGAGATCCCAAACTAACCTTTATACAAGTTGAATTATGAATACAGGTGGAAATGAGCGTTGGTTGCAAATAATCGTACTTCTTTGTGGGTTCCCGTAAATAAACAACAGAGAAAATTACTGAGGAATATTTTGGGGGCCATTTGTTTCATCTCTCGTTCAACGATTGAAAAGGAAATGTAATTTATTTCCACAGTGACAAAACACGTCACATGTATTCTCACGTGTACACGCCCGCATTTGCAATGTGCCTTCACTCGTGGAATCGCACCCATTTCAACTCCATGCCAATTGTAACAGCAACAAATCTCGCTGCAACCAATGATGCTGAATTATTTGAAACGTGGTAAATTACACATGTTGACAAATTATTATAAGAATTCTTGTTCCATTTGAATTTTCTTGCGTTTTGGATCCGAATTTAATAGCCATTTTTTTCTCTTAGGATTTTACTACTGGACTAAAGTAGACACGCAAGTTGATCATGATGGCGTAGATACATCTGAACCATCTTCTCACTTTCGGAACCGCTCAACAGGAATTAGAAAATCTGTTTTTAAGGAACTGCTAGCTGAAATCGAATGTTGCTCATAATATGGTCTGGTCTGTTAACCATTACGCCACCAGCCCTCTTTCTTTCGCAATAAGAATTAAAGTTGCAACTTTCTTACATCAAGTGGAACAGAAAGATAGTACAGTGAACCTAGGGCAAGAGGACAAGAAAGTTAGTGTCCATATTGAGAGGTCACATTGAGGGAATAAAGCAATTCTTAATCATACCATCTCCCCTTTCTCTGTCACACACACACACACACACACACACACACACACCTTACATGCACTACCCTACCATACAAGTTGGGAGCTCAGTCGAGAATTGAGAGCTTGTCCCCGGCTGGGGCGGAGTCCTGCGGGGAGATATCTGGAGGAAGAAATCTCCAGCAAACCTTTATGTACTCGTAAGTCGACGTTGGATGTTTCCATTCAGGGTAGGAGGAACGTCACACCCCGCGAAAAACAATCAGTGCAGTAACAGAGATAATGATCATAGCAGTTGACGTGCCAGGAAACATCAATCAATTCTTAAGAGAAGTAGTGCTGTTTACAGCACGTACTTTCTCGCATTATTTGCAACGGCTACCTAATATTATAATACTACATGAACATGCAAAAGTGTTTCCAAGTAACATCATTTTTTCTTCGTGCTGGAATTGGAATTCAGGATCTCAGGCAGCACACCATTTGCTTAGCCCCTATAGTACCACTTCACAGCCAATTCAACATTCCGACGCTTTAAAAAATGTTGAAAATTTGTACATGCAATTAAAACATTCAGTGATTTTCATTTACATTAATTCAAGATATAATTTTAAAGAACATATTTTTTATTGAGGAAAAGATCTCTATCATCAATATTGTCGTTTCGCCATGTTAATTTTTTGTTTGCCATTTTCAAATAAAGAGTTAGGGGAGTAGCATAATATTTTCATTTTTTTGCTACATCCGAAGAAAAAAGTAAAGAACACATTCGGAATAGTTCTTGAAAAAGAATGACAAATTGCATTAACGTCTATCAAAGATTAGGCGAAATCTACATGTTTTTCTTTCAAAAAATGTTCAGGACTTTCTGTAAAGATATACATTTTTATAACAGATTTTATTGAAAAAAATATAATCAATATAGCCAATGTTAAATTATTGCAATTTTCAAAAATGCATAGAGTTCGCCGAAAACGTGATCGTAATCGTCATGATCATCTAAGCGTCTAATGCTCTATCCGAGGAAGAAAATTGATGAAACAATTGGAATCGTTTTTGAAAAAAAAATCTTTAAATATTGTCTATATTTCATGGCAAATTCCGGGAAAATTACTCATATTTTCAAATAATGTTCTTCATCTTATTTCAAGATCTCTCTTTAAATAATAGATTTTATTAAGAAAAACAATATGTTCAATATTGTAATTGAAGGAAGACGCCCACAAATATTGATGGTTTTATTTTTCTAAAATTCAGATATATCAAGGATAATGAAATCTAGCCAATTTTGAGTTTAATAAAAAAGAAGGGAGTAATTTTTAGTAAAGTTTGAAAATGCCGTGAAACTTCATGTAAAATATCTCTAATATCAAATTATGTTTCAATCTTGAGTTCGTTCAGATTGATCAGAGAATATCAATTGTGGAGAAAACCATCAGGACGGTTTAGCCGCTAGCAGTTACTACGAACTGACGGTCGGATTGTCAGATAGTCGGATGGAAGGGGGGACAGACAGACAGACAGACAGACGAACGCTTCACGAGCGGACATATAGTCATCGTATTTCCGTCAACTAATTTCTCGGTATGAAGGACCCAAAAAACATAGATTATGACTACACGGCGTGTAAGAGAAGGTAATTTACTTCGTATTCGTTTAGGAACAAGAATTATTCACTTTTTCGATATCAGGGTCCCACAATACGAGTTTTTCTAACGCGAAATCGTCGACTTTCTCGTAGTAACTTCAGATATTTGTACACAATGTCTTAACTTTCATCATTGGTTTAACTTTCATCATTGGTAATCATCATAGTATTCCAATACTTTGTCTTTACTACGGAAGTACGTAGTGCGAGGAGAAAGTAAAAGTTATTTCTTAAAATAACGTGTCACTTATAAGTGATGTTGTTTGTGACTATTTCGTAGATATTGCTATGATAGCAGAATGAGCACTTTATGAAGCGATTGCAATCTTGGCAATGTGCCATTTGAACAAGCTATTTCGTGTCTGTTAAGCTCAGTGTGTATACACTCAATATTTTACAAACAATGCGCTTCCCAATTGATTTGTGCACCATCGAAATTGTTCAACAGTGTACACATCAATGGACAGACGATGTGTCTGATGTACTTATACCTGGTATTGGAATGAGTGGTCACTCGTTAGAAGACTCGTTTGACAATAAAGACTTCATGAATGAGCTTCGGTTGATTGATTGATTGGGTTTTCGTGTTTCAACTACTTCGGTCATCTACGTGCGTCAACTACTTTGGTCATTAGTCCCGTTAGTGTAGTACATGATTTTTTTGTTTGTTTTTTCTCGGGAGACGGCGGTGATCTACCCCCGCTGGATGGCGAGATCCGGCGCCGACCTACCGTCGGCTAATGGGGTTTCCCCCTAACCAGGACTCTCCCACTAGTGGGGCACCGCCCCAGCCGGGACAAGCTCTAAGCTCCCGACCGGTCTCCCGGAATATGTGGTAGTGTAGTGCATGTTAGTGTAAGTGTGTGTGTAAGGGGAGAGGACAGGACAGGACAAGGAAGAGGAAGGAAAGATCGCGCGCGGTCCGTGTCCCGTTTGATAGGGTACTGCTCCGGCATTCGCCTGGCGTTGATCGGAGAATCCACTAAAAACTACAGATCAGAGCAACCGGCCGCTAGAATTCTCCTCCAGACAACGGCTGAATTCGACCTAGCTGAAAAGCCAGTGTCGAAAATCCTGCCGCCGTCAGGACTACGTAGAACGTAGGACCTCCCGGTCAGAGGCGCTGCAGTAACATCAGTTGATGCACTGAGCTACCGCTCCAGGTATGATCTTCGGTTACTGAAAGAACACGAAACATCAATTATGAATTTAGTCATAAATATCAATGCACCCTCAGTGCCAGTTACTAGGAAAATAATTTTGTGAGACAATAAGTGACAATAAATTGAGTCTGCTTCAAAATGTGGTTGGATTTTAGAATGCCAAGTTGGAGGTTCCTGCAAGTTAAGATGTACGTATTTCGAAAATTGCCCAACAAAAAAAGGGGCCGGGTAAAATACACCTTTATTTAAAATTTGCTGCGTCATTGACGCAACACGTCTATTAAACAAGAATTCAGTTGCAGTCTGGAGGAAAATTCTGCACTCACTTACATACACTACCTCACAGGTTGGGAGATCGGTCGAGAGCTTAGAACATGCCACAGCTGGAGCGGCGCACCACTGGCGCATTCGCCTGGTCTTGATCAGAGAAGCCGGCAGCAAGAATTCTTTTCCAGACCGCGATTGAATTCGACCTAGCTGTCTAGCTAGTGTCGAAAATCCTACCAACGGCGTGAATCAAAACCTAGGATCAAAATGTTTAATAATATTAACATTAATTCCAAGCAATATGTGGTGCATACACACAAAATAATATGGTATTTGTAGTGATGGTTCATAGAAACCTCTTGGTAGAGGGACGCGATGAGGCCGTTGCTATGGGCGTTTCTTGACCTGCAGCCGCTGCATGAAACCTCTCACGAGCGAGCCGGGTTCACACCCGCACGCGCGCTTGCGCCGGTCCTCCGCACACGCCCGCCCCGCCCCGCGCCCGCACCTGCACCCCGCTGCCCCGCCCCCTCCCTCAACCTCACCGCCCACGCCCGCGAGCAAACGCGCCGCGCTGGGAGCGGCGCCATCTGGTGTTTGTTCGCGCGAGCGTCTGTCGCCGCGGCGGCAGCGGGGGCCAGGGGTGTGGGGCGGAGGGCGGGGCGCGAGGGGGCGAGGGGTGGAGTAGCGGCGAGCGACACACGGCGCGTCCGCAACCCCACCTACGCCGCCGACGGCACCGCCGCATCCGCGACGCCGCGGCCTCCTCCGGCAGGCGCCTTCGACATGTCGTACCCGCCACCGTCTCCTGCTCTCGCGGCCCTTCGGGAGGTTACCGAGTTCCCTTGTCGTTGCTGCCTTCGCGTACCAGTTTACGGCTTATCACTCACGTCCTCGCTCTCGTCATTGCCTTCGATCTCGTTCTCATCCTCGATCTCTCCCTTACTCTCGCGTTCTCACCAGTGACATCACGCATTTGCCATCGCCTTCGCAATCTCCCCTCCCTCTAATGTTCTTGCTCTCGCCCTCTGTCATCCTCACATTCTCGTTTTCGCGGTCTCGCCGTCGCCCTAGCTCGCACCCTCTCATCCCGATCTCATCTCGCTCTCACCCGCCCTAGCCCGCCTCCTCTTCCCTCACTCCTCCCTCCTTCCGCCTCCTACCCTCCCGCTTGCTCTCGCCTCGCCCCATCCACGCGAGCTGCCTTCGGCACTGGCAATTCCACCTCCGTGTTCGCGTACTCAGCCGGTACCTTCTCTAATGCCCCGTCGCCGTTCTCAGCCTCGCGTTCTCTGCCTTTGACCCGGACGGCCCCATTCCCGGCTTCCACACCTCCGATATTGTCGACGCCGTTTCCCTCAACGTTGCCTGCCTCCACGGCCGCCGCCGCCACCATCACCAACATCGTCGCCGCCGTCACCATCCCTACAGCCGCGCCGTTCTCACCGCTGCTGCCAACATCGCTGCGGACACATCCAACGATGCCCCCTTCCCTGCGTTCTCCTCAACACTCCCGCTGCCGCTGCTGTGTGTCGTGTTCAGGAGACATTCGCTTAACTTCCGGAGAACTTGGCGCCTTTGTCCGCGGTTCCAGCGCAGCAGATTCGTTCGCGCGCCCGGGCGCCAACTTCCGGGCCCGCGAATGGCCTCGGGCGAAACGGCGCGACGCCGCGCGACGCCGGGGCGACGCGGGTGGGCGGGGCGCGGAGCGGGGGAGGGGCGGAGGGGCGAGGTGATGCGTTTGTTCCGCGGGAACGACCATTCGCGGCTGCCAGAAAACGCGCCCTTTTCAATGGCAGAAAACGCACGAATGTGCGTGCGCGAGGGAATAATTTCCAAGGGCGGCAGCGGCCGACGCGAGTTTCATCTCTTGTGAACTTACAGCAAATGTTTTCTGTCTTCTAGCATTCCTTGTTTTCTAACATCATTCATCTCTCTTGTTATTTTATTTTAATAGATGTATTTCGATAAATTATGTAGTAATGTTAACGAAATTGTGTTTAATGTATGCAGTGTCACTGAAAATACAAAGTAGGAAATTTATGTGTGAAAGTGCTAATTTATGACTGAAAATGAATGCATTGATGTCATAAACAACAAATATAGAAACATATTTTATATAAAAATGTTAATCATAAGAGAAAAACCAAGGCCATTTTCTGGGAAATTTTTCCCATCTTCATCGGTGCGGCAACGTCAGCGGATATATGTACACAATGAAATAAATAAAATTGTGTTTTAAAAGATAAATTTAATTAAACAAGTGATGTTTAAGTACTTATGTCATGTGGTCAAAGCCTGAAGGAAGAATGAAAAATTAATATAAGATTTCGGCTGAAACTACGAAGATATTATTTACGATCAATTGAAAACGTGCGTTCTACTGAAGAAATTTCTAAGCAATTGAACAAAAACAACAACGAAAAGAGTAAATAAAAATACCGATAACAATTCAAATTTTATCTAACAAGATCTATTTAGATATTACATCATTTCATAGTTCTCCGAAACAGCACATAATTTAAAAAAGGGATATCAAAATACATAAATGCACTAAAAAACAACGCTTTAGAAGATCGTGGGGAAACATTGTGTCTAATACCTGTCGACACATAAGAACACACAATTGCAGAAACAGACGAAGAAAAAGCAGAAATGCTAACTCTTCGGTTCCCAGATATTCAACGGATAATCTAGCACTAACAGAATTAACGAAATATTTAATTTTCACTAATAGTCAGTGACACATATTTCTGTAAATACTGAATGTTGTTCCACTGCATATACTTTCGAGGTACTGACTCAGTAAAGTGACGTGCTAACTGGGCTTTCATATTAAGCCTTCCCAGAGAGAGTCCAGTGGATTCTTCATCCAGAGGATATTTAAACAGCGTCGTGAAATAATTTAATTTTTCGACTCTGGTCCATTTAATTTCTCATTTTATCGTCACGTTCTTCTCGTCTTAATCTTTATTACATTATTTTTTTCAAATATTAATAATATACTACTATAACCTACACTTACTAGAACAGTCAAATAAATATATGGTTATTTGTTTTTCTTTCATTCACCCTGACTGATAGTATGTGCTCTAGTAATCAACAAAACGAACTGGAAATACGGCCACTTAGAGTATTTTGTTCCACGAGAAATAACAAATCTTAAAGCAGTTAAAAATTTCAGTCAACAGAGATTAGCAATCGAAAACGGAAGCACTTGGAATGTTTGTCTCTAATAGTACTTAGTATTTAGTAACAAATATACAGTTAACTTTTTTCCTCAAAATGTCTCTTATTCTAGTTTTCATCTGAGCCCCTCACTTTATTGAATGCTTTTTGATGCAGGAAATGGAGACATTACCTACCACTACTATGAATGAGTTGTTTGAAGAGGGACGCAACGGAAAGGTATTTACAGCGCATTTATCCGAGTTTAATTTTATGTAACTCGTTTCTGTCCAATGTGTAACTGCAACTAATACATATTGAAGCTGCTCTATTCCGGGACCAAATTAAGTTTATTGGGAAATATATAGCCATGGTGTCGTTTGTATCCGTAATTTTAATCTTAGAGAACAATTAACTGAAAATAA
Source organism: Teleogryllus oceanicus (assembly GCA_964035755.1). NCBI lineage: Eukaryota > Metazoa > Arthropoda > Insecta > Orthoptera > Gryllidae > Teleogryllus > Teleogryllus oceanicus. Next base: position 230,825,379 of record CAXIVR010000001.1, on the reverse strand, counting down.
ATGAACAATTCATCCATTGGAATGTCCCCAACAGAAAAAAGAATAGCAAAGAAATGAATGCATATGAAATAGGTTCAGTCTGAAATGGAATATTAATCTGGTTGAAATTCATTTCAAATCAAAACTATAATGACGTGTTTTCGAACATTCACGACGCTTCTACAAATTTATGAGGCGAAATTCTCCTTCAAGCATGCTGAAAAATACATTTGAAATACCGAATGGATATGATAAATGAATGTGTAATAATTGCAGACTTCCGATTATTTAGCTTAACATAGGAGACGTACGCCTCAATACAAGGTTGCTAGTTACGCTAGCAAACATTCTTCGCAATACCATCAAAAGTGTTGGCTAAGAGGTACAATCTCTCCAAATCTTCATATCATCCAACAAGATTTAATTCTATGCCACATGTGTGGATTGCAACAGTAGGCGAGGGAGAAAAATCAACCATGAAAATTACATTAATACTTACTGTTATTTACATTAAAGAGAACTTGGGAGCCTTAACGCAACATAACATATTCACAACAAAAATTATACTTTTAACAGAATTTACACTGACCTAAATCCAGTGTTACACCATCGCATCTTATCAAGTCAGAGACCAGAAATACGGAGAAATCAAGAGAGAAAAATTACACCACGAAAATCAAATGCCCATTCTGTCAGTGCCCCATCAGCATGGCCGTCCCGCGCCTCAGCCGCTATCGCTAACAACATAACACGCGATGTACACGAGGTCGGGCCGTTACGCTAATGAACAGGCATCCATCGCCAGGGCGGCGCGTAGGGGGAGGGGGCGAAACCGGGGGAGGGGACGGTGAGGGGGGCGACGGTGGCAGACGCAGCGCAAAAAGGGCGGCAGCGGAGGCCGCCCGGCTGTTTTGCCAGCGCCGATTACCCGCCCGTTCGACTCGGCGGGGATCGATTCGCCGAGAGGGGAAGGTCGGTGGCGGCGCGGGGCGTGTGGAGGGTTGCGAGGCGGGGTGGGCGCTGCGCGCTCGCCAAGGTGCCCACGCTGCGGCCACCCGCTTCTTGCAGAGGCCACCGCCGCTGCAAGAAAGGAAAGATGTAATCCCTCGTGTTTCGCGCCTGTGGACGAGCGATCGTTAGCCAGGGGCCCTTTACATGGGCAGACACCGGCTTCTGCATGCCGAGCTTTGTTTCGGCCTTGTTTGGATAGTGTTCAACGAGAGGAGATAAAGAAGACGGGGGTGTTCGCTTTAAAGAATGGTAGTTCAGCACAGCGTCACCGCAGAGGTCTAGTTGCCTTCTACTGATTTTCTTGTTTGATGGGGAATTCGGTTATAGCTAACTGTACCACGAACCACCTACCCCCAGGGGGTGTCAAAATACTGGGTAAGTTACGAGCACTTTCATGAAGTTGTGGGTGGAAGGAAAAACAAAATATAATTCCAATGTATCAATTATTTAGTTGTATCATCAATCCAACATAATTTGCGATTAAATGAACTTATTTTTCTCAGGAACTAAGTATCTAATATATGTAATCCGCGACAGAGTTCTCAAAGACTTGCAGTGATCTAAAAATATTTGAGTGATCAGTCATGGGGCATGGTGCAATTTTATCCAACTGCAGCGAAATAGTTAATTTTTGCGAAGGAAAGTTCATAAAGTAGAGATTTTAAGCTTTAACCTTATCTAAATTAAAAGAATTTTGGTTAAAAATTGACTGAGCTATGGCCATCTGAAAAGTGTCTATTTCAATGGGTTTAACGTAAACATTGGACATATTCCAGCTAGTGTGGTACACTGAGTCAAATACGTAATGTTTCATTGTCATGAAATTGTTGCGTGGTAACTTGGCCCCACCTCAGCCAAAAATCCGTTGATAAAAATAAAATAAAGTAATATTTGTTATTTTCTAAAATGTAGCAAAAAGGTCGAAAAATTGAGTGTTTATGGGGATTGTGGCACACTTAAACCCACTTTAAAAACTGTTTTATTGGTGCCGATGTTATTCTTGTATCGAAAACAAAACTTTTTTTCACTAAGCCATTGACTTCTATTTTATTCGATACAGCAATATTTATATACAGGGTGAGTTGTAGTGTAGTTGATAATAGTTGAAAGATGAAAAAACAATAGTAATAATAATAATTTAAAAAAAGCGAGAGATTAACATTTCAAAAACTAGATATTTTTGTTGCCGAATTATAGAAAGCTTATTTGTAACGGTAAACGAACGAACAGATTTGAACTCACCCTAAGCTCTACTACCACTACAAGCAAAAGGAAAGCTCAACAAAACGTGCGCATAGCGAAGCTACATTAACGTCCAGAAGCAAAGCAAGAGGCCATCTCAGCATTTGCTCAATAGATCATGGAAACTAGACAAAAACCCAATCGAGATGGGGATATTGATTGATACTGATTGATGTTGATGATACAAGTGTTCAAAGTGAAATATAATTTGCCAATAGGGATGATTGAAACATTATATTGGTACACATTATATTCATCTTGTACATATATCATTTATATCTGTGTTCGTCAAAAAATGGCACACAAATATTACTTCACTTAAAACAGTACATTTACGAAAATTGCTCTGTACCGTGATGGCGTAATGGCAGCTCCATGCAGGTAATGTGTGAAATGAAAATATCCGGAAGGTCTCTCAATAGATACTAGGTGACCAGTTGTCAAGAACATACATACTAATAATATCTACCGTCAAAAGAAAATACTTGAAACAATGGCTGAATATAAAATAGTTTGTTAGAAAAAACTTATTTAATTATATATTATTAATGTAACAAGTGTGGATCTAAAAAATATTCAAGGGGGTATTTTCTCTTTCTTAGGAAATCAGTAAAGATGCTAATTTGGCACATTGACTATTATAATAATTATTAATACAGGTACTAAGGATAATAACGGCAGATCCCGAGCGGTATGACGGTAAGCTCCTGTCATTTACCTATTATACCATGTCATACACCAATTATACGTTGAAATATAAAAAGGAATTTGTATATGGCGAAACCCGCAAATTCCACCTTCAAACATTTGTTCGGAGTGGAAGTGACTGTAAACGAAAACAGAAAAAGTCATTTTCCTCAAAACGAACTTCGACATCTGCCTTTGTTATTCTGTGCGCCCCAATTCATTTAATAGTGACTATTCAAGAAAATTAAATTTGTCGGTTAGAACGCATTATATTATACACAGGGCGAAGATTTTTCAAAGTACAGGACGAAGATTTTTCAAAGCACCAAACCGATCCAATTTTTCAGGATCTAATGCAATATCGAATAGCAAATGCACAAGAGCGAGCCCTACATCCTGTCCTTCCGACACGGGATTTTGTAGACTTTTTTTTCAGCGATGAAAGTCAAAAAAATCTTAACACCAAAATTATTGGCAAACATGAGAAAATTTGTATCGTCCTACAGTAGCAATAACGATGGCGTGTGATACGAAACGGCTGCGACTCTGACTGGGAGGTCCTACGTTCGAGCCCCGTCGGTGAAAGATATTCGACAAGAGTCAGCCAGGTCGAATTCAGCCGCGGTCTGGAGAACTCTAACAGTCAGCTGCTCGGGTTTCTTTAGTCTTCCGTGGTTTCTCCGATTAAAACCAGGGGAATGCCTCAGGAGTACGCTCTCAGATGGGTCATGGACAACGTGCAATTTTTTATTTCCTTCTCCCTTACCTCCTCTCTCATTTACACCGGCACATTTACACGCACTACAATAGAACACATGTCAGGAGACCTAGAGCTTTTTCCGAATGGGGTTGTGCCTCACAGGGCGAGATACCTACCTCACAAATCAACGTGTAGGATGGCATTGAATCTCAGGCGGGGGGACACCGCCATCTCCTGGGATATAGAACTTGCTACATTCACGGGAATAGTGATCATAGGAATTGATGCAACGGGAAAAATAAAACATTTATAATCAATCAACGAATGGATTGCGTGGCATCCAAAATTTCTATGAAATTTCAAGAAATGGAAATAAGGCCCGTTTGATGTAAAAACCCACGCTCGGTGACGCCTTATCGGCATCATTCCTGGACATCAATCCTGTGTACTGGCATCAGCGGAAGCGTCGCACTTCTGTGGCTGTTCTGCGAGACGCAGTCTCCCCGTCTGTTCGCGGTTCCTGGCAGTATGTTGCTCGGATGTGAGCTTTTACGCCAACCACCATTGGGTCGCCGCAAATAACTTGTATAAAAGACTCTTTCACAATATCTCTCAGTTTTTCAAAGATTTTTTTATTTCAATAAGTGTTATTAAATTCAAATGAAAGTAAAAATAAGCTCAACAGAAAAACAAGTCTAGGGTCTTCCCCATCGTGGATTTGCTCTTGTGGATTTGCTCTTGTGGATTTGCTCTTGCGTATTTTTATGTATTTAACGTCAAATGCAATGAAATTGTAAGTGACGTTTGTGTTGGGGGATGCGGGTTAAATTCCTACTCGCAGAAATGAGTTGTTTGGGCACTCGCTAGCCAGTAACGTTGCTCCATTTGAAACAATTGGAACAGCGTCTCCATTAGAGAATCACTCACTTGCTCAGTGAAATACAAGTAATGATACACTCCAGTTATATTTCGCTACTGTACATTTACCTTCTTGCATTCTTTCAATCGCTAATGATGTTTTTCTTCATTTGTAAGAAAAGCGCCCCTTCCCCGACGGTTCGTAACTCCATGAAAAAGAAAATACCCATTCGTCATTTTCCTATTGGATGTACAGTTACTTCTGAAAATAATTATTCTTAAATGTTTAATTGCGGGTCTATCAGTACCCCAACTAGTCTCGGTTAGGCATCCCGCTGAGCAGCGCTGTATGTCGCTGCTCCTTAGCAGAGAAGGGCTCCGGACGGCGCAGATTCAGGGCGTTCGTATTTCTCACATGAATTCTCAGAATTTAAAAATGGGGCTTAGTGTTGCGCGATTCAAACAATTTAAGATCTATGTTTCGTTAAGCTTATAATAAAACGCATCATCACTGTAGGGGATATAGCCTTCGTCAGCTCCTCTAAATTAACAGATACCTCTAAAAAACGCAATTTATGGGATCGTTTGATCAGTAAAATACCTAAGATTTTTGGGAATAAATCGAGATCGGGTGAAACATACGTAAGTAGTAGAGTCACAAAACAATCGTTATGCCATATTATAAGTTCTGGCTTGTCGCTGCATCATAAGAATTATGTAAGTCACCGAGGTGCTCTCGGTTAAAAAGTACACTATAAGGCGAACGTACAAAATGTTTTCTCACTTCTCCATTTTCTCACTTCTCCATTTCCTCGCTTCTCCATTTCCTCTCTTCTCCATTTCCTCGCTTCTCCATTTACTCGCTTCTCCATTTACTCGCTTCTCCATTTACTCCTTCTCCATTTACTCGCTTCTCCATTTACTCGCTTCTCCATTTACTCGCTTCTCCATTTACTCGCTTCTCCATTTCCTCGCTTCTCCATATTTACTCCTTCTCCTATTTACTCGCTTCTCCTATTTCTCGCTTCTCCATTTCCTCGCTTCTCCATTTACTCGCTTCTCCATTTACTCGCTTCTCCATATTTACTCGCTTCTCCATTTACTCGCTTCTCCATTTACTCGCTTCTCCATTTACTCCTTCTCCATTTACTCGCTTCTCCATTTACTCGCTTCTCCATTTACTCGCTTCTCCATTTACTCGCTTCTCCATTTACTCGCTTCTCCATTTACTCGCTTCTCCATTTACTCGCTTCTCCATTTACTCGCTTCTCCATTTACTCGCTTCTCCATTTACTCGCTTCTCCATTTACTCGCTTCTCCATTTACTCGCTTCTACATTTACTCGCTTCTCCATTTACTCACCTTTCTATTTATTTACGTCTCTATCTATTTGCTTCTCTAATTATTTACTTTATTTACTTATTTATTTACACGACTGATACGAGCCAGTGTGAACAGCGCGTATCTTATCAAAAAATATAATTTTGATAATATTATTGATTTTATTATCGATGATGAAAAATTAATTTTATATTAAGGATACGCGGAAAGTGAGGAAAACGGGAACAACGATCTCACGAGAAACGAGAAAAACTTAACAAAAATAAAACAGAATTCCAGATAGTTACCAGCACGCAAACGAGAGTATGTCCAATAAATCTTTCTATTACTGTATCGTAGCATTCCTTTATTTTTCTTTTATTACTCAAAATTATATACATAATTTACAATAGCTGCGTGAGTACATACAGTTGCTTTGGTCAGAAGTAATATAATGAATAGTTCCACTTCTTCAGGCTTTAATTGTAAGTTGTGCATGAGAGTATGTGTTATACGTCTTAAAGTGCTTTTATTTCTTTCAAATTCTGATAACACTCTAATGGCAGAAAGGAAACCTTTTTGAACGTTTACGTTTCCAACTTCAAATATGTTGATAGCTCTTTTTCGTAATAAAGATGATAGAACATTGAACACAAACATCCTTCAATATTCCTTGAAATTTAGGTAGGCATAATTTGCAAACTCTTTACTTTATGCAAAATATTCTAACGTTTTTATCTACGTTGTAATCGTATAACGACAAACATAATAAGCATAAGGACGAATGCTGGTGAATTTTCAATATTTTTACTCTAGAAACTGGGGAACGCAACCGCCCCTTGAAAGTAGTAGTGACATCGTCTATTGGAAAAATCGTAAACTTTTTTTTCACTTCTTTAGTTTCAAGAGCAAGTTTTTATTGATTCACTTTAAGGATACATTTTATAGGTTCGAGCTTCAAAACAACATCTTTAAAAATCACGGTTTTAAATGTTCAGTCCATTCGATACAACAAAATAAACGTCATACAAAAACATGCGTCAACAAAACAAACGTTAGCAGGAAACTCATTAACATGGATAAATTATTGCAATTAAAAATCACTTACATGTCACTCAAAGGTGATAATACGATATCATTTATATTATGGATAAAGTATTTACTTGTAAAGCAATCCATACTCTTTAGGTTAAGTGTTCGTTATGTGGAGGACTTAAGCTGCTTCTGAAATTTTTCGATTTTCTTCATTAGAATATATATATATATATATATATATATATATATATATATATATATATATATATATATATACACACACACACACACACACATTAGAAAACATTGCTTCTGCAAGACGATTAATGCTATAAAACATTTCTGAGGGTTACCATGCTATAATTAAAAATTGCCAACAAATCCTTTTATATGCTTACATTTAAGAATCCGCATCAGATGTGCACACTTACGCCGGCCTACCCAAATTGTCAGAACTGGTCTTTAGAATATGTTTGATCTCGGTAGAGTTTTAAGTGTACTCATTATATGTGGAACGCGTTAATGAAACAAAATTCAGGGAAATATAATTAATGCTACAAAATTACGTTTGTTTCCCATTTCCATTTGCAGTCGCACAACATTAATCATATCCCTCCTTCATCCAAACGTATACATACGTACGTTTTATGGTGTAATATTCAATAATTCAAATTTTTGTTTCCACATGAGATACAATAAATGTAGGTATTATATTGGAATGATGTCATGATAATTAAAGACTATCAATACTCAATTAAGATGAAGTAAATGTATTTATTTACCTATAAAATATAAAAAAATTTGTTATTCTTCACTTTCGTGAAACTTACACGAGTATTTTCACATCAGATACTAAATTTTAATGGAATTTTTTTTCTTAAAATATAACGATATCTCTCCGAATAATCAACCTTTGAGCAGCATTAGTTTCATTAAAATAAACTAAAAGCAAGTAATTAAAAGAGTGAATTTGAGGTTTTTGCTTACGTAAAAATGAGATGTGCATAAAAATTGAAAAGTGATAGAACTGAATTCAAACAGAAAATTGGTTTATTGTATAAAGATTAATGTTCCTTCACCCAGATTGAAATACCAAAAAATAGTTTGCATATCTTCAAAGAATCTCCAAACATATAATCCTTTTCTAATGGTGGTCCTATCCTCATGAATGTGTGAAATTTTTTAATTAAATTTTTCTTCAATTCCAAGCGGCTTTTGAAAAGTATCCGTCAAATCAACAGGAAACAAACGCGTTCTGCGTAACTGTGTACGTACATGGTGAACATATATTTACCTGCTCTGAACAAGAGACAGAATATGTCTGCATATGAGAGGAGTTTCAGTTAGAAGAGCTCACAAACAGAAGTGCTAAGCGACAGCCTTATTTCTAAAATAATAAATATGTTATATAAGAGTTTGTTTTACAAAGAAATGTAAACTACATAAAAGTTATGTTATAACTATTTTTGTAAAGATATTCAAAATGTAATATGTATTTTTGATTGAGGTTGGTAAAAATAAGAAATTCGTCAAAGAGTTGTATCGCTTTTTAAAGAGACAATTAGTTAATATTACATTACACTAACATCTGTAATTATTTTACACTTTGATCCATCTGTTCAAATGATAAATCTAAAGAAATGAATAATCTCATATCTTAACATGACATTGGTCCTCGACGCATGGGATGATCCAAAATTTTTTAAAATTTAATAAAAAACCAAAAACCTTTGAATGAACGTCTACTAGCAAAAAGGAGCGTTAGGGTTCTGCTGTCAATTCTGCTAGCAAGAGGAGGTTGGGAACTCACGTAAGTAGGTAGAACAGCGCATAAAACCAATACCATTCGTTTAAAACGGAAGCTCGTTCAGGGCGAAGCCAGCGCTATTGACGTGAAGTCAAACACGTCGCCGCCTTCTTTTAAGCTGGGATGCCCTCCAGTCCCGCCGCCCTTCCACTCGCCTCTATCGGCACGCGGCACTTCCTTTGCAAGAAGAAAGCGCCTGAAAACGCCAAACAAAATCGCCCAGCGTAATTTCTCCTGGAATATTAATCGCCTTAGGGGAAAATAAGAGTATTAATAATGTAATTTTTAGGAAACCTGTCGCTTACATGTCAGGAAAATAGCAAGACGAAGTCATATCGCAACCTCTTTTCTTAGAGAAATATCCCATCAAATAACATGAAACGAAGTGTGAGGAATTTCTATTGAAAAAGAAACGTAATTTATTTTCCTTTTTCTCTTTCCCTCTCGTCAGAATGTGCTTTATATAAGTTTTACAAATATACAAAATTATTATTATACTGTTCTCTTCAAGTATCTCATTCTTTCTCCCCCACTCTCATATATACTCGTAAATACATATGTAGTGTTCCAGCTTGACAATCATCATCTACTTATACTCTACCGTAGACTTTCAGGATGATGGGCGTTTTCCAATTAAATTAAAGATTAGTCGACCTTCAAATAATGAGATTGAAGGCACGATGGGATTTAATGAGAGCAAGAATGTGATGGGAAAGGAATGCGCGCAGTCCGTAACCCGTTGTTTAAGAGACTACGACTATATTCACCTCCAATATATACGAAACAAAATACGGGAACGACCAATCAGTTTCCGGATCCTGAATTGCCAACCACGCCACACACTGCCCTTTCCCGACCTTTGAAGAAAGCAATGTTCTAAGAAAGTCTCTTCCCCACTTAACAGTCTCTATTCTGTGGTCACGGCCACATTGTTTTCCTCACAATATGCTACGCGAAAGTAGGCAGGTTGCTATTGGTGTGAAAAAGAGACCACAGGTGACGCGAGAGTGATAAGTGAGGGAGATCACCAAAATAAACTTAAGCCCCCTAAATTTATTTTCCCTAATATTGCTTCTGTGGTAGTGTAGACAATCTGCAAAGTAGAGATACGAACATAGGACCACGACGTTCATACAATTTCCGTAACAAAGTCGGACCACCGACCCAATAACGCCAAATACAGACATACAACTCTCAATTCCACACGCTGACGCACCAGATCATAAAAAAAATTACACTGCATTTTTAAAAATATCTACTGAAGTGGGTGAGTTATTAGTTACCCGTTGACAACTTTCAATATCGTATTAGCCATTTCTTTTCTTTCCTGCATGTCCGCATACACAGCCCAGAAGCTTATTCATGTGGAGTCGAGTCTCGTCGCTCTCCGGCCTTTTAAGCGTGGGCATTCCCTGCCCCCGCCACCCTGGTCTCCCCGCCGCCACCCGCGGCCCCCGCCGTCTCCGCGGGCACGCAGCAGCTCCTCCGCGAGGGTCGGTCGCCACCGCACGTCTCGAGAAGGCGAAGAGGGCGGCGTGGGCGGCGGGGGCGGAGGCGAGGGCGCGGGCGGGCGCGGGCGGGCGCGGAGGCGGGCGGAGGGCGCGTGCCTGCGACAGATGACGGCGGGCGGCCAGCCAGCCGCGTCCTGATCCGCGGCCCTGCGCTTGGCGGGCCAGAAAAACACGCTCCCCCTCCGCTCCCGCCGCCGCCTCTCCTCGGGGCTCGTCTCAGCTGGGAGGCGGCGGCGGAGGAGGCGGCGAAGACGGAGACGGCGGTGGAGAAGGTGGCGGCGGAGACAGAGGCCACGGCGAAAAATATGGCGGGAGAGGATGGAGGGGGTACAGGAGGCGCCGTTGCCGGCTACGGTGGCGATGGTGACGATGTGGCGGTGGTGGTGATAGAGGCGGCATTGTAGGCGAAGGATGGTGACGTCAGGTGGCAGAGGCATTGGTGATGACTGTAATAGTGGTGGAGCAAGCGGGGGTGGTGGTGGCGGCGGCGGCGGGCGAGGCGGTGGCGAAGAGGGCGGAGGCCTCGGGAGGAAGGAGAACCGCGCGGGGTAGCCCCGCCTCCCCGCCGGAAAAATAAGTAATTGACCCGAGCAAAACCGACCGCCTCCTCGCCCCCTCCGCCTCAGGCTCCTTCCCGAGCGGCGAGAGCGGCCTCCGCAGGGCAGGGCGGCCGCGTTTCGGGCTTCTCCCGCGTCCTAATAGATGAACGAGCGGCTCGGATTCACACACAATTAGACGGGAATTGCACCAGGGCGGTTGTTACTGTTACTATTCAAGTTCTTGCTTTAATTTGTGGGCAGCGGCGAAATAACACTTGACGGCTAGCAGGTATTTAAATGCGGACGATGATGAAATTACAGTAATATGGAATAATAATAATAATAATAACAATAAAAACTGCACTTGTATCGTATTAGCCATTTCTTTTCGTTTGGGAATAAATTAATAAAGAATGCAACAAATAGAAAATTTGCCACTGTCAAGCAAGGAATATATTGAGAAAAGATATCCTAATCGTCTAATGAGTTCCTCATAACGGATTCAGTACTATAGTTCAAGTACTACTACGCTTTTTTTAAAGGCCACTAATGATACTTTTACCTTAAGTTTTAAGTTCTTGAATATCTATAGTATATAGACTTATTTTTTATTACGATCAGGCCTATTTATTTTTCTATCGGATCCTTCCCACTTGATAAATAGGCAACTCCAAATGCAGAACCCCCTTTGCTGAAATAAATACGTGGTACTTCAGCGACCTTCCTACATCGAGCGCTAACTTACAGTCAACATTTTTTCGATACAACGGCAGACGGAGATAAGAAGTCTGATTCATGATTGAGTTTACCCATAAACCAGTCTCGATCGAAGCACTTTGAAACTCACAAAATTACGATATGACATTGACTGCAGTTCGTTATGTTGCTTTTCCTTAAAAATATTATTTTGTAATACCAGCGTCATTCCAGAAGACATGGAATTATGCCAAATTTTCCAAAATTACTAAAATGTGATTAGTTTAGTACTAGTAGCCTGCAACAGCAAAAATGTCGCTAAACAAAACCACAGATTATTAATATCCAGGAACTGGTAGTATACCAACTGAATTATATAATAACATGTATATTTGCAGTAGCTAATAACCTTGTCGTTAATGCGACTTTAAATAAAATATTTTTAAGAAAATAAAAAAACAAAAAAAAACAGAAATTACAAAAGTAGTACCAAGCCCAGTAGTGAAAAATAGCTTGCACTACACAAGAACATCAAATAAAACACTCATGTACGAAAAGTTTCCAATAAAATTAATGTTTTGGTAAAAAAGTCTTCTCGAAATGGCCAACACTGAATCGATACTTGGTAGCTGGTTGATAGCACGTAAAAATGTTGGACTAACTCTGCTCCAAAATAGATATAAGTGGAACAGCTGCCATACGTGGTAATTGCAGTTCTGTGTGGCAGAATTGCTCTTCAGTGTCAAGCGGAGCTACGAAAATCATTCGATGATTGATTGTACTTCGCCTTGTGGTTGTGTTGCACATTGAGAGGTTATCGCGAGAATATTGCAACTGCTGACTAGGCCTGCAGTGGTCTACAGGTACGATTAATTGATTACTAGTGATTCCGGGCACGTCAAATGCTAAGATCATTAGTCCCGTAAGTGTAATGCATGTTGTATTACTCGGGAGGTGGCGGTGATCTTGCCGCGTTCGATCGCGAGATCCGGCGGCGACAAACAGTCGGCGAACGGGAATTTCACCCACAACGTATCTCCAACCAGCGGGGCACCACTCCAGCCGGGACAAGCCCTAAGCTCCCGACCGGTCTCCCAGCGGAGATTTTCTAGATGAACTTGGGATTGGCCATAAGATATCTCAGATCAGCCCATCACTAGGCCAAGAATGGGAGAGGAACACTACTGACAGTAGGATCGTGAGCAGTTCTGCCAGATTTTTTAGGTACTATTTGCCTTAAATTGATCGGATGAAAGTCAGGATGACTGTTTGTAGCAGCTGGCATCAAAATCCGTATTCCGCAGTAGTCAGCTGATCAGTGGTGATCATACGTCGAAAATCTGCGGAACGCCGGAATGTGAACCGTGGACCCTCTGGTCTGTAAGATAGTATTTCGTGTTTCCTGGCGTTGTAACTACTTTGGTCATTTATCCCCTAGATGTATAGCACATTATAGGCGGAAGGTAGTGGTGTTCCTCCCCAACTGAGAACCGATGCTGACCTACTTGTCGGTTTGTGAGGTTTTCCTCCTCCAGGTATTTTACTCCTCGCTCAATGGTACTAAGTTCCTGATTATTTCCCTCCCGGAACAAAATTTAAGTTCCTGATTTGTCTCCTAACATGGGTGATAATTTAGTGCACGTAAAAGTAAATGTGTGTAAGGGAAGCGGAAGAGGCAAAGGTGAGGAAAAGTAGATGGTGCGCGATCCGTAGCCCGAAAGTTTAAGTACTGTCTGGTATTTATCTGAAAATAATCGAAGAATCCACAGACAACTATTAGAGAAGCTGGCTGCAAGCAATGTTCTTCAGACAGCGATTGAAGTCGACCAAGCTACATGTCTAGGACGTTATTCACACCGCCACAATTGTTATTCAAACCCTAAGACCACCAAGTAAGAGACGCTAAGCGGCAACAATGTCACTGAATCTCTCATGCGATCCAGCCCATGAAGCCTCAGTTGCGGAATCGCAGGACATCTTCACTTTAATAATGTGCCAGCACATCTAAGTGTAAAAATTACAGCAGAGGTATTGATTTCTTCAACAGCCAAACAATGGAAATCTATATGCATGTTATGACTCCTGAAGAAATAAAGAAAATAAATAATCCCTATGAGAAAAATAATAATATAACAATTTAAAAAATATACAATATAGAAATAATATATTTCACTAACTATTTTACAGAGTGAAACCATATAATGTACGTATTAAAATAATCACAAGTAAAATTCTTGTGTATTCAAAAAATATAATAACGCCTTTTATAAAGTAAATATTTTTAAGGAAAAAATGAGAATATTTTTTTCACTGTCTACGACTTCATTGATTTCTATTCTGAATCCCCATTCCGACGAAGGGGCTTGAAGCGAAGCTCCTATTCCGACGCGCTCCATCTGCTAGCGCCGCCTCCATTATCATTCATTCCGCTAACGCCTATACCACCTCAACACCGTCGCACCTGCCTGAGAATAAACGTAGATACCTGCGGCGTAAAATTAGCCACCCCTTAATCGGGATTAATCTTCGCGTGAACGCCGGGTGGCGGTGGTGGAAGGCGAGGTGCTGGCAACGGCGGTGGCGAGCAGAAGGGCAAGGAAAGCAACCACGAAACGGGAAAGGCGAGGGTCGGAGCTGAGGGTTCCGGGTACCGGCAGCCGGAACAACTGGGTTGGACATTGCAACGACCAAAGGAAGCAGTCGCAGGTATGAGAAACGGTATATGGGTATGGACGAATTGTGAAGCGGTAAGAAAGAGGTTAAGATAGGGGCGAAGATGGCGGGGAGTGGCGAGTGATGGAAGGGACGGCGAGAAGGAAGGATGACGGTACGGACGGAGGCGGTTCAAGACGCGAAGGCGATGGATACGACTGGGTCAGGCGGGGACAGCCGGATGATAGCCTAGGGAAAGTAGAGTGAGAGGAGTCGGGCGACGAAATCGGTGACAGTGGAGCCGACAGGGTCAGTCTGGAGAATTAAGCGAGAGGATGAGAGGGCAACAGGAACCAAACGACTCAGGCAGATACACCATGTCCAGCGGGGTCGGGGTAAAGCAGTAAGTGGCGAGGAAGTAGTGGGGATCCAAAGGAGAGAGAGAGAGAGAGGTATACGAGACGAGGTGAGGATGGTGGCAATGGACATGGCGGGGGCCGGAAGGGCGGGGGGCCTGCGAACGCGGCGTGGCCGCTAACCAACGGGGCGGCAAAGCAGTGGGTAGGGGGAGGCGTGAGGACGGCGAGGACGTGGGCGGCGGATGATGCGGTGGCAGCGGTAGTTGTGGTGGCGGCGACGAGGCGCCGGCGGTGGCGGAGCATCCCCGTGCACGCAAACGCCGCCGGCGAACTTGCCACTTAGGGCGTCTCCATTAGGCCACACGGCTGAGATATCGGTGTTGGAATTCTTGTGACGTGACCGTGCGTCGGCGGGCGAGGGGAGAAGTGCCGCCGGGCACGGGCGGTGGGCGGTGGGTGGCGGACCGGCGGAGAAATTGCGACACCTGGTGAAGCGACGAAAACGCGCCGAAATCTAGCTTAAGGCAGTTGAAGTCCATGCGGATCATAGGACACTATGCGGAAAGTGTGTACTCTGAACCTGGAGTTGAAAGAAGATACTACGTTTAAAGCTTCTCTGAGTCAGAAACGAAACGGGGGTTCAAAAGAAACTTAAGACAAGAAAATTAGGTTATTTCCCGGTCGTCAATGGTTTCAAGACCTATGAATATCCAGTCTTGTTACCAGTAATATTTAATTAGTGACGAACGTATGAGCGCTACCAAGGGGTAGGAGCGTCATGTTTGTCACTACTTTTTTCTCTTTTAACTATCCATGGACCTTATAAAATACAAGGCCCATTGCCAGTAAAACTTGAAGAGAGATTTGCATGACAAAACGTATTTACTTAGGATGGTAGACTCACGACAATGTGTATGGGATGAAGCCATTTCAGTAAAATAATACATAGCTTTGAATAGTTTTGTGAACATAAACTTAGTTTAAAAAACGGATATTATAACCTCCATTTAAATATAACATAACATGAAAATAATTAGCTTTTAATAATAACTTACTCTGAATGAGGAATCCTCCTAAACTGATTAATGTAAATGCCTGTAATGTCTTTATATACAACCTCTACAGTGCCTCATCTGAAGAGGTGATACACCTGCATCTTTTACCATAGATAATACCTTATACCATAGAAATTTCTAATATAGAGAAAATGGAGACTACGAGCAAAAAAAGATAACATGTTCCTTATACACAATTACGACTTACGTTCACAACTGAGAAATTGCTCTTGGGATAAGTTCATGCATATCTTTTTACGTTTTAGAACATAATCGATTATGCTGAGTTTCCCACCAACTATGAACATCACTTAACAAATCAAGCAACATAACGCAAACAACATACCATGGAGATCTATTTTTCACTTCAATTTTCTCACTATCGTAGATATTCAGTGCTTGAGTTTTGATGTAGAAGTAAATAGTTATGTCACCAGCAATTTGAGGGAGTAGACGGTGAACAGAAAAGTTCGAATTAGAAGTTACTTGGAGGAGTCCATAGTTAGTAGAACGTCTAATATATTGTACTGTACAGTGTTAGTGAATAAAAAGGTCCACCTCGAACATTTTCTAAAGTTTTAACATATATTTTACATTCAGGTGGAAGATTCACCAAACGATTCATGATTGATTGACTCATTGATTGTTAGTCATTTCGGGCACGTCAACTACTGAGGGCATTAGTCATGTGAGTACTGTGCATGTTTTTCATCGGGAAGTGCAGGTGATCTTCCCCCGCTAGATGGCGAGATCCGGCGCCGACCTACCGTCGACTAGCGGGGTTTTCCCCAACCACATATCTCCCATCAGCGGAGCAACACACCAGTCGGGCCAAGCTCGAAGCCCTCGACTTACGGCATGTGCAGTAGTGTAGTACGTGTAAATGTAAATGTCCATAGTTAGTGGACACTTACACTTACACGCACACTTGTAAGGGGTGAGAAAAAGACAATGAAGAGAAAGGAACGATCGTGCGCGGTTCGTGGACCGTTTGTTAGAGTACTGCTCCGGCATTCGCCTGAAGTTGATACGAGAATCAACGGGAAAACTACCGATCAGAGCAGCTGGCCGCTAAAATTCTCCTCCAGTCAGCGCCCGAATTCGACCTAGCTGACAAGCTGGTGTCGAAAAATCCTGCTGCCGTCGGAACTCAAACCTTCGACCTCCCGGTCAGAGGCACTGCAGTGACATCAGTTGATGCACTGAGCCACCTCTCGTGGTCAAAACGATTCAGGACATTGCAGCTAATCAGTTTTAATTATTAGCTTTATGATATAAATTTAATTTTAAACGCATTAGACTAACATTGTTCTTTTCATGGAACACTTCACAGTTTGACACTTATAAATGACTTTTAGAAAGAAACATTCGGCAACCCTACGTTTGTTGGTATTTAATGAATAATTAAAAACACTAATGAGTTTTAAAATTCAGTGAAATAGCAGGTTCGGGAGTTTGCAGTACACCTTGATTTCTGTTTTCAAAGTCTCTCATTCGACGGTTCAAAACAAAACAGATTAAGATGTCTATTGTATTTTTCGACCTCTAAACGAAAACTGATACCGCGGTACTCAAGCATAAAAGAGGCAACCTAGAAATTGCACGAGACAAGTTTGACGCATGCAGAGAGTGAATGATGTAGAGAGTGCGGTGATATGGAACCTGGCAGTGTCGTTTCTGCGATCTCTTGACGCCGAAACGTTTAGAAATTTTCGACCAACTTGTGCTATCAACAACCCAATTTGAGTAAAAGTTATATTGTTTTATGAATGGTTTAAGGCGAATTTACGAGTTCATTCTGGAAAAAACTAGAGAGTTACATTAAAAACATATTCTGTATAACTATCAACGTTAATTGAGAAGTGGGAACTCAATTGAATACGCCTTTATCCGGGAATATTTTCACAGTGAAGTATTGAAAAATATTTCCGTATTCTTGCTGTATTTCGGATATCTACCAAAACCGTTCAATACATACACAACGGGGTTGCTGTGCTAATTGACGCACAATGATTTCTACATTGACCGAGTATTTACCTAGTGGAATTATTTCAGCAAGACTTACTCTATCAAATATGATACATGTGTTATCCTTTTAAAAATAGATGTTTTAATCTGCATGATGAACAACGCTGCAAACGAAAACATATGGGCGATTTCCTTATCACTTCTGCTTATTCGTTTGGACGTAATGTGAATTCAGTACCTTGAATGACTGTAACATACAAGGGCTTTTCAGGGATGTGTCTTGAAAGAAAAATTCGACTTATCTCGCCAGGGTCGCACTGTTCTGTCATGCGTGCGCCTGAAACTGATTGGAGGAAATGTGGGAAATAACCGATGAGTGCAACCAGCACATAGAATCCTGTCCAATATTGTAGAAAAATTGATCTGAGCTAATTAACTTGCGTCGAAAAACCCGCCTGTTTTGCGGACTTTCCACCTGGGACCTCCCTATTTCTGAGATATGTGGATTAGAAACCACTATGTTCTCGCAGCTTGTGTATCGGGAGAGATGACTCGGGCATCAACTAATGTCATTGCAGTGCCTCCGATCGCGATGTCCAAGGTTCGAATCTCAACGGTGGCAGGTTTTCCGACACTAGCTGGACAGTTAGTGTGGAATTTAATCGGCTATCGGAGAATACTAGTGAATAATTCTCCATCGGTCTCTGGAAGACAATTCTGCTCTGATCGGTCATTTTCCGTGATTTTTCGACCAATACCAGGCCAGAACCCTAAGAAACGGGCTACGGACCGTGCGATCCTTCCTTCCTCTTTCATATCGTATCCTAACCCCTTACACACACTTACACTAACGTGCACACCACTACAATATATGCCGGGAGACCGGTCAGGAGCTTCGAACTTTTCCCGGCTGAGGCGGGAAAACCCCCGCTTGCTGACGGTAGGTAGCGAGGGAAGATCACTGCCACCCTGCGTGGAAAAACAAACACTACAATCACGGGACTAATGATTTTAGCATTTGACGCGCACGGAATCACTTATAAATCATTCAAAAACTCGCAAATTCTGTTCCCAGCGCACCCAATATGTGGAGGTGGCTCATGGCATCAACTGATATCACCGCAATGTCTCTCACCGGCAGGTCGTAGATGTCCGGGGTCCCAGATAGCAAGGTCGAATGCAACCGCGTCTGCAGGAGAATTCTAGAGGCCGGCTGTTCTGATCGGTAGTTTTTTATGGTTTCTCTGATCAACATCGCGTGAATTCCGGAGCAGTACCCAAACGAGCCACGAACACTGAGCGATCTTTCCTTTCTCATCCTTGACTATCCTCTCACTCCTTACATATTCTACACTTGCATGCAATACACTATCATACATGTCAGCATACCAGTCGGAAACTTTGAACTTGTCTTGGATGGAGGGCTGCCCTACAATTGGGAGATACCTGGATGGGAAATATCCCGCAAGTCGACGCGTAACTGCGTCGAATCTCACCATCTACGGGAAAACATCTCCCGTAATAAAAACATTCACTTCACCTATGAGACAGGCGACAGTAGTTGACGCGCACGGAGAGATAATCAAATTATCAACAAGAGGAAGGAGCAGGCGCTAGAGCTGAGTCGGGGGACGCGTGCAGGTTGGATTTGCATCTGCTAAGGCATTAGTCCCGTAAATGTAGTGCATATTTTATTGCGGGAAGTAGTGGTAATCTTCCCCCGCTGACGGGCGAGATCCGGCGCCGACGTATGTCGGCTTGAAAGGACTTTCAGCATCCAAGTATCTCCAATCATCGGGGCATCACCCCCGCCGGGCAATCTCTAACATCCCGAACAGGTAGTGCATGTGAGTGCAAGTGTGAGTGAGTAATGGGTGAGAAGGATGGAAAGATTTCGTACGGCCCACTGCCCGTTTGTTCGGCATTCGCCTTGATCGGAGAAACAGGGAAAATTACCGATCAGAACAGACGGCCGCTAGAATTCTCCTCGAGACAGCGGAGGATTTCGAACGAGCTACCTAGCAAGTGTCAAAGAGTGTCTAGATGGTGTCGTTAGAGGCACTGCAGTGGCATCAGCTGGTGTCCTGATCCACCTTTGCCGATCCGTGCTGGTTGTGGCGCGGAATGGCTACACGGGGCGTGGAGCGGGCGTGGGCGGAGGGAGGCGCGAGTGTGGCGGGAGGCCGGCATCGGGGGAGTGGAGGCGCTCCGAGTGTTTGGAAGCAGCGCGAGAGGTGCCCCTTCCTCCTATGCAGCGAAGGCCAAGTAATGGAGCTGTGCGTTTGAACGCGTCGGGTGGGCAGATTAAAAGTGGGGCATTGAGGAGGGCAGCGGAGGTAGTGCATTTCGGCCGATATGTCGTGCGGTGCAGTTATTGGGTACTGTGTTGCAGGGAGGCATATTTGTGGTGGTGGATTGCTTCATGGTTCAATTTTAGTGCTATGATGGAATGTAGAAAACGTTTCAGTGATGGCCTATTGAAACTGTGATTTTGTGAAGGATTGGTTTTGCGGAACAGCCGTCCAATTGTGTATAGGTAGCGTCGTTAGTGCCAACCCATGTGAGTTTCGACCCGTTCGCAAATATCACCAGAAGCCACCGACAGAATACGAGGCTTAATGAATTATTTCGCCTTTACTTTAGATAGCTTCCATCAATCCTGAACTTAGCAAATAATTTCCTAAGACGTTAGTTTTGTATATTCTTAGGAATTGTTGAAAAAGGACAAGGATAAAACGTTCTTTTAAACCGCTTCACAATTGTCAGTAATAGTTTTGTAAAACTCATAACAAATGCAATTTTATAACATTTACCGTCATTATTTACATTTATCAAATATAGTAGATTACATCGTGAAGATGGGACGTAATCGGAATACACTAGATTCGGGACACTAGATGGGACGTAATCGGAACTCACTAGATTTTGTATAGACACGTCTCAAGGTTTTGCAGGATGTTTCTAAAACATAAAAATCCATAATCAGAGATCTACGCAAAACATTTTTTTAAATTTTTTCTATTATTCATTCCACCAATTTTGGAGAGAAGGTAGGCTGGAAAATGTACTAAAATTTGTGTAAAAACTGGTGCTGATGCTCTTTTTGCCAAACATACTGCATTTTAAAATATTTCAAAAGTACAATATTAAAGAAAGATATTTTTAAAATTTAAAATATCTTTCAAAAAATTAGATCTTTATAAAAGTTCATGTACTTTTTTTTGAAAAAACTAGTATTTTTGCGTAGTTTTTGCTTACTACTAGTGGAAATTATAAAAAAAAAAACATTTTCTCTATAAAACATTGAATTGTTCCATCAAACATTTCCACAGATAGAACAACACAAGTTTCAAAGAATGCTTCTGCCTGATATTGATAGTAGAAATGACGGAAAGCTGCCGATCAAAGCAGCCGGTTCCTAGATTTTTCCTCGAGACAGCGGCTCAGTTGTGACTTACAGATGAATCAGCCACTGTCTGGGCTGGAACCCTAGGACCTCCCGGTCAGTGCCGCTGCAGCGTCAGCGGCAATGCTGGCTCTGAGATAAACTCCGTCGGATGGAAGTACGAGGTACGGGAAGAACAGGGGAGAATAACTGAGGCAGGCAAATCGTCGGGGCTGTCAGCGCGTACAAAGACGCCGCCGGTGACAAGAGGCGTTGGCCAGGAGGCGGCGGTGCGTGCGAGGGCTCTCAGGGGCGTGGCGGGTGTTGAGGGAGAGGGCGGTAGAAGGGTGAAAGGAGAGGGGAAGGGCGCACATGAAGGGTCGGAGACTGATAGCGCCCGAAGAGCCGATTGTGCGCAACGTTCGTCGCGTACTAGGGGAACTGGACGAGCGGGGGCGCGGGATCTGGCAAAGAAATTCGAAGACTGCCCGTTAGGAATTTAACCTGGCGACACCCAGACTCAGTAAGTTTTAATACGTGTGGAATTGGCAAACTTTCAAACTCCCCTAACTTTAAGAGTTTTAAAGAATATTTCCAAATCTCGACTACTAATCTAAAAATGTTCCTTTATTCGTCCTAACAGAAAGCATTACAACCAGCTCAATTGGAAAGGTCACGGCCTCGAGTCCCACCCTAGATATGTGAGTTTGTGCTGGACGATTCCCCTTTAAGAAAAATTCTCAAATCGCCCATTAATGCATCTGCTTCTAACAGATGTAATAACGGAGACGGCTACTTCCTTTATCGAATTCTGATAAGTATTCTCCATATGCAATTTGGAGAAAATATGTCCAAAATGCATTGAGGTCAGTCGGAAAAGTTCAATAATATAAAAAACAATAAGAAATGTAATTTTTACACTACTGCAAGAAATTCTTCTTCCTTTGCTATAATATTCTATCTTGCAAATGCAAATAAAATAATATCTCAATAAGAAGAGCAGAAATTATATTGCATACATTCCAAAAAGTAACAACGAATGCCTTTCCATAAAAGACAGCATTTATTGAGTCATTAAAAAGTAGATATATCTTTCCTTAATTGTCCTTACACTCGACATATAAATAGCGACTAATGTAATAATTTTTACTGCTCACTAATATAAATAAGCTTCAAACATTACCTTATAATATCGTGTAAACTAAAGATAAAACATAAGCATCACATAAACAATTCGTCGTTTACCTCGCTAAACCACATCATCCTCCCCTTGTAGTAATGCATGCATCATTAAAGGAATATTAACATTTTTAATGTGCTATAAGGTCTTTCTCCCTCAAGGGAAGTTAATGATTCTCTAAATTAAAAGTGACTTTCTTGCAAGCGAGAAGGGTGCACAGTACCGGTGAGCAACAAGAAGCCAGGAGAGAAGGCATCTCACATCACAAAGGTGAGAGGGAGCAGGAAAGAAGAGACTGATATTCCTTCAACAGTTTTTCATCGAGAAGCAGCAACATAGCCCCTAAGGATTCTCCAAAATCCATGCTACTCAGTCATTTCATTAATTCCTCTCAATTGTTCCAACGGAAGCAATTCCTTCTTTTCATTTCTGTGATTTAGTTCTAAAAGATCTCAATTACGTAAAAAGAACACAGGTATTAATCCAGTTATTAAAACTGTATAATGTTTCTAAGAGAAACACATTCTTTCTAGATTTTCGAGACGTTAGTGTCATCACCTCGTTAAAAAGAAGCAGGGTAAACATATTACAGGAATACGATTTAGGAGAAATTTACTAAAACATACTTAATATCTACATACTAAATATGTATGATCATTAATATTTTTAACAAATGAATTTGATTAGTTCGTTAGTTTCAAAAATGTATATTTCCTCTTAACTATGGTGAGCCGGTACGTTCAAAATTTAAATAAATGTACTAGAAGCCGCTCTGTTGTACTGTCTACAGCAGCCTCATTAATTCAATGTATCATATCTGGTTGAAACCGTACGTACCCTTAAAAGAGTCCGCAAGTTTGTAACTAATTGATCAAACAGTCTTTCATAAATAATATAAAATATAATTGGATAATAATATAAAATATAATTGGATAATAATATATATTAGATAAAACTCTTTAATACATAAGACGGGTTAAACCGGCAAGGTCTGGAAAATGCTACTGAAAAGAAAACCAACACTGAATTCTCGAATTTCAACACTCCAAATTGCGTCAAAACTCAATGACGTAATGTTAAAAACATAAAAGAAAAATGTAAATAATTGAACCACAGGAACACGTGAAAAAACAGTTGTTTTTTTTTATGCCATCCAGTACTACGCAGAATGCATTGTAGCTTTGCCAGAGGCCGCCTCCATCCGCATCCGCTAGCCGAGCGCTCCAACCTGCCCCGCCCCCTCCCCTAGTGCGCGGCGTGGACAATTTCCCTGGCGCAGGCGGCGAGCGGCCCACGGGGACCTCCCAGTGACCCCTCAGGGGCCCTTCACCCCCATCCCCCGCAAGGGCTCCGTCGCGCGAGGGCGGCCGTGCGGGAGATATGCGCTCGCTCATTGCGCTAATTTTCACCTGCGGGCCGGAATCCCATACGTCGCGGAATGCGGAGGGGCCCCGGGAGCTGAGAGCCAAAGCGCGTGATGAGGGGCCGAGGATGGCGGCTCCAAGAGGGGCGACTCTCGCCTGCAAGAAACAAGGTTCAGTGTAACTCATCCAACCAGAGATATTTCGATCCTGAGGTAGGAAATGCGTCAAAAGAGAGCGGACGGAATCTGGACAAAACTGATAGCTTATAAACTCAATTGATCTAACTAGTGTAATTAACACCCACCACATAACTACTTTTTAGATGTGTGTAACAAACTATATTCATAGGTTTATCTTATAAAATCATATTACATCCACAAGAATGCCAATATCGTATAATATATAACAGAGAATTCAGTTTCTCAAGCTCCATCAGCTAGCCGGAGGTGACATCTGAAGATAAAACGTTTGAGCAAGCGTATCTTGTCTGAAGGACAGTTCTGTGTTGTCGCGCTGGAAGGTGTACGCCGAGGTGGAGGGTGTGCTTAGGTAAAAATCTCGTGCAGTCACCCCCGTTGATCGACAGTAGATCGCCAGGAGAAGTAGGCTAATGAGCACATCCACTTAATGAATGCTTTATTGTGGCTTCTGTCTTCTTGTCGGCACGTGCGTCTGAGTAAACCATGCCTGAAACGTACGAATGTAGCACACACTAACCCAAGCGCATTAGCAAACATTGAATTCTAGCAATTATTGTAAATCCAGTTATTTTAACAATATTATTTTCGTCTGATGACTTGCGCTACGCTATTAAGCAAAAACTGCTCTATTCAAGTAAAAAATAATAGAGAAAATACGCAACTATTTTTGCGAAAAACTTGTTTATGTTTTGTTTTAAATTGTCACTAGTTCACTCAATATTACACAAAACTACTCATATTTTTAAAACATTAAAATACAAGATCCATTTTTATAGAACACATTTAATTGAGAAAAATGTTAATCATCAATAATATAGTCATAAGAGCAAGTCAAAGAACGTTTAGACTTCTGCAATTTCCGAAAATTCAGAGGGTTTAATGAGGGATTAATTCGATCTGCTTACGAGCGTACTTTACTCTATTAAAGTGATAATTGAAAGAGAAAACCAGGAAAATTTCGAAAATGTCGTATTCTAGAAAGTAATTTGCTACAAATAGAAGCAAGAAAAACAAACACTTTTTCAGAATCAGGAATCCAAGGGTGTTTTCTAACCAAAATTCGGTACCTCATGATGAAGCATTACATGGCTTCGTCTATACTATTTGTTGTACAAGAAAATGTAAAATACTCTACCTTCAACAATGTAGTTGTACGACAGATTGAAAAAAATGTATTTTTTCGTATCTTCACTTCAAAACCCGTATTTTGCGGAACATTTATACACCAGAAAGGTGAGCTTTGGCGGCCTAGGCCAAGAATGAATTTTAGAGGACGAGTACCATGGCAAGGTTTTTGTTGTTGACTCATTGGCAAAGAATATTTATTATTTTTTAATACAGAATGTACGAGCAGTAGCAGATTCATCTTCCTCAATTATAATCTCTGGAATATCGCATTCCATACTTACGAAACGAATCGCCAAAAATCAGTAGCAAATTCTACACGCTTTAACAATTGTAACATTACTGATACCTTTAGAGGCGATAATGCAGAAGAACATCTGCATCTATACGACGAAATCGCATGGTATAAATGAGATCTCTCTACAAATTCAAACCTAAAATTGGGAGGTGAGTATACGAAAAATAGTTATATGTACCTCGGTACTCGGTTAGTTTACTAACCTCAGCTCCGCCTCGGTTGGTAAACACGTCATCCAAAATCATTCATTTTTCGGCCTTGATACATACATCACTATTCACTATTGAACCATTTTGTGAAAAAAATCTTGTGAAAAAGCACCTCCAAAAAATTAATAGATTCATTTTGAATTCGTAGGAACTTGAGTGCAGCCAACAAGAAATATCCGTTTTCTGGTGACAATTCAATGACCGAATGAACGGTTTAGGCTCTAGAGTTGTTCACAAACGGAAATACGTGCAGTCCGATGGCCAGAAGACGTTCTGAAAAAAGACAGTTTTCTTTTCAAGGACCAACAAAACGTGGATTCTGAACGCACTAAGTATTTGGCAAAATAATTTATAACATAAAGGAATAAGAAAAATTAGGATTTTTTTCGACAGCAAGGTATTGTACAACACGTGTTTGCGAACAAGAAAGTTTGGGACTTCTAAAAACTTATGAATTTTCAGGATAGCCGTTTAAAACCGACTAACCACAAATTTCGGGCTTCACTCTATGTATTCTTTGTGGACGGTCTTTACGAAAATGTTACTTGTAAAACTATAGAATTTTCGAAATACATTGGCTCACATCACTCACGACTTCTTCGATGTGCCACTTTTCTTTAGCACCGACGTTGTAAGATTTACGGGGTCGTTGCGTCAGTACCTGGAGGCGAACATGGAGATGAAAAAAAAATGGGTCGAGTTTTGCGCCCATGCGGTGTCTAATTCGAAAATTCTCTAGCATATATCTCGGATCGGGGAGGGTCATTAAACAAGTTTCCAGAATTCCGACATTAGAACTCAACATCTAGAACCAAAATAGTACATTATGAACCGATGATGTAATGATGGTATTAATACACTCGTGTGACGTTCACGATATTCGCTCGTTCTTCGCTCGTATCGTAATATCACACTCGTGTATTAATTCCCATTACATCAAGTTTCATACAGTACTATTTCTATACCTTTTATAAGTTAAACTTTTACATTGAATCGTTTCGTGGCAGTTGACATGCAGATTTCAGCCAAGGCCACCTAGCAGACAGATCCCTACCCTACCATCGCATGCTACCGTAGGTGGCTGTGGTTACCAGTCTGCCTACGAGGGAGAACTGCGCTAGTCCAATAGGATCGTGTGAAATTATGATCCAATTAATTTTAAATAATATTAATGAAAAAAATACTTCTAATAAAATAAATTAAAACTGAGAAGCATAATAGAATATCAAAGGCAATTTTAATGTGCACAATCGAACGAAACATTTAGACTAGAACGATTCTGAATGCTTAATGAAATGTTAATACATGGTTTGTAAACTTCTCTGTGATTCGTCAAGATTCTGTATCATAATGACGTCTGTATCGTAATGAGTATCATTACGCAACTAGTTGCAGCCAGCAAACGATAGCATTCTATAATCGGAGTAGAAAAAAATTTATCAACGTTTCTTGGAGTCATATAGAGAAGAAACGGATGAGCGAGGAGTCAAGGCGGGAATCGAAAGCCTACGAGTGTCCTGGCCGCGCCGCCGGTGGGTTCGGCGAGCTGCGCTGCGTTGCGGGCGGGCGTCGTACGGCGTCGGGCGGCGTCGGGGCGGTGGGGCGGGGCGGGGCGGGGCGGGGTTTCGAGGCGCCGCCGGCTGCACATGGGCCGCACTGGGCGGAGCGGTGGGCGCGGGGGAGCACTGGGCGGAGCGGTGGGCGCGGGGGAGGAGAGGGGATGCGGCAGTCCGCCCCGCCCCTCCCCGCCCGCCCCGCCCCGCCCCGCCCCGCCCCGCTCCGCCCCGCCACTCCACTCCACTCCACGCCACGTCCGCCTCGCTCCCAACCCCTTACCCCGCTCCGCTCTCACCTCGCTCAGCCACACCGCACCCGCTCCGCTCCGCTTCCGCCACTCTCAGTCCGCCTCGCCTCGTCTCGCCTCGCTTCCACCCCGCCCTCACTCTGCCTAGCCCCGCCCCGCCACTTCCCTCTCAAACGCCGTCTCTGCAGAGTTCTCGGGCGGCGCCCACGACGCTGGTTGGGAATGAGATGGGAGAGGACCGAAGTCGCTCGCACTACAAACTTCAATATTTTCTAGTTTCGTTTTATTCCGCAACGCGCATGGAAGGGCGAGAGACTGCGGAAGTTCCGCGTGACCCAATCCTTGGCCCATAGTTCGCTTCTGCCAGTATTGCATTAGGCTGATGATGGACACTGACTTATCATGAAGTCCTAGGGCTCTGGTTAATTTGGCACTGTGTTACATATAGGCCGAAATATGGTTAATTTTAGGAATGTCCTGTTAAATCTCTCATTAGCGGTGTGATTAATGTTGTATGAATGGTAATAAACGGAACATTTTGTACTTCATCCAGCTGATGCTGAACACAGGGTGCTGGCTAAAGGTACACGATTATTTGAGGGTGAGGCGTCTTGTGTGCTGGCGACAAGTATTGTGGAATCCCAATTTGTAGCCAGTTCTGTGAGGCAGAGGCTCAAGACTGTTTTATGTAAATTACGAACGCCTAAGGCCAAAACCCCTTCGCCATCTTGGAAATACGTATCGAAGAGTCAACTGAGGTTAGGTTTTGTGGTTTGGTGTAGATGTTTAACATTGGCACACGGAATCTCGAAATTTCACATTTTTATAGCCTTAGAAAGTTCCCGTAGCCGTCTGATACCTGTATATCACATATATGTTATTCATCGTTACCGTAATGTATTTTACGTATCTTAGATCGTGTTATGTAATGCCAACTTCATACGGTCTAAGTCGGAAGAATGCTTCGAAGCTATTTCTACATCGAACTTTATCTACCGATTTTGGTTAATGTGAATATTAACCTGCTCATTAGGTAATAAGCCATGTTCGCTCTTTATCCGTAAAAACCGGATCTAGAATTGTTGGATAATTCTAAGAAGTGTTGTGAATCCTGTATTTATATCAATGTTAAACATTTATGTTTAGTTAGAATGTTAAAAGGATAACATAATTTGAATCTGCTTCTTTGTTGCAGAGGAAATAACACACACACACACACACACACACACACACAATCTGTATTCTAAAATAATTTCAATCTGTTACTAAACAGTTCCAAAAAGGTAATTTTTTGGAATAGACGCACAATGACTTTAAGATAACCCACAGTACCTAGAGTTTTCGGCCATACCTTCGATCATTTTGATTGACGGGCGAATGTGATGTTGATTTGATACAAATGATGATGGACACTGGTAGGCTATGGTAGAATAATTTGCAGAAAAAATGAGAGAACTCTGAGAAAACCTACCGCAAAACCGTATTGCCCGTCACAAATTTCTCATGGATCGCCCGGCATTGGAAGTCCGGCATCCAAACGTGAAAAAAACATTCGGACACTACATCAGGGGCAGACCGATAGATATGCTCTTGTCAATGAGACAAAGAAGCCTCAAGTAGCCTAACGGAAATGATAAAGTCATTCACACATCTGTAGTCATAATATTGCATTGAAGTTTTCTTTTGGGAGAACGGGCAAAGTCATGAGTTGTTTTCTTCGCGTAAGGCACCCAACAGGGCAATATGAAAAGGCCTGTCTCTGAAAAATGTGTTTAAAATTATTTACTCATATGCAACATATTACGTAAATTTTTGGTATATACCAAGAAATAAATTTTTACGAAATAACAGACATTCATATGATAAGGTATATATTTTTAGAAAATGTTTCAATGTTACGGTAATTCGAATTTAGATAATTTCAAGTTCCTAGAGATCATTTTAAAGTCGAGTTTGAAAGAGTGTTAAAAATTAATAACGAAAACGAGAACACGTTAATTCAATTAACACATTGAGGTTTACTACAATATTTCAGTCTGTGTGTTACGAACATAGGATGTCAATGATACAAAGATTGGCGAGAATTCTATTATTCGAGGGCAAATTTTCTTTTTGTTCTCTCACAACCGTTTGCGAAATGACTCACATAGCTAAACTACAATATTGATATAAACGCCAATACTTTTAGTAAAGAACAATACGGAGAGTAAAACCGTTTAATAGTGATGTATTTTTCTGCATATGAGGAACGACGAATATCCATTGAAATGTATAGGCTGCAGGCTTGATTTACATAAGCTAGAATCATGGGCTATCACGAATGAAATGAAATTAAATCCCAGCAAATTCAAGTTTATTAGATTCGCGCTTTCTAGAAAGACAGACGATATCAAATATAAATTAGGAAATCAGGATATTACGAGGGCTAAATGCTGTAAATATTTGGGAATTGTACTAAATGAGGATCTGGGTTGGACAGAACATGTAAATTATGTAGTAAAAAAGGCGTGGACGGCTTTGTACTTAGTAATTAGCACTTAGTAAAAGCACTTTGTAATTAAAATACTTAGAAAAGGAAGTGGAAAATCCAAGGGAATTAGGGTACACGTCTATAGTACGTCCGATATTAGAATTTGGCTCCATATGTTGGGGCCCTTATCGTTTAGGGCAAATAAAATCTCTCGACAAAGTACAAAAATATGCCGCAGAATTTGTTAGGAGAGAACGTTCAAATTCTGAATTTATATCGTGGAAACCTTTGGAAAAACGCGGAGAGAAATCACGTCTTTGTGCATTATTTAAATCAATAAGAGGGGATCGTCCGTGGGGTGAAGTACGGGCAAGACTATGAAAACCAACTTACGTCGCGCGGAAGGATCACGGTTTCAAAATTCGGTAAAGAAAACAGAGAACAGATGTAGGTAAATTCTCATGTGTAAACCGAACGATACAAAATTGGAACAAATTACCTGCAGCAGTGCTGGAGACTTTCCCTCAGAATGTCAAAAGAAATTAAAATTAAACTAAGTAAATGTGATTAATAGATTAATTTTGTAAAATTGTATTTCGTAGCATATAAATATTTTAATGTTGTTTGATTTTTTGTGTGTATTTTTAGTAATTCCTTAGAAAACGCTACCACCGGAAGTATTCTATTTATTCCTAAGTAGCAAAATAAATATTTTATTCTATTCTATATTTTGAGTTTATTTGAGATTTATTTATCGTAAAAAAACCAGTGAAAAAACTGTGTTTTGAGTTTTGGGACTATACTCGCACTTTTCAAATGAGAAATTAAAATTTATATAATATCCCCCCCCCCACACACATCTTCAATTTAAATATAATAATAGTATCTTGTATCACTCTTCATTAATAATGTAGTACCAGAACACTTTAATCTTCTATCACAAATCCTTTTTAATTTTAAAACTACATGAGAAAATAAGTATATATGAAGACATCTATAATCTGCGCACTTTTGTTTGGAACTCCAGAAATCCTTAAATATATTACAAATATTTCAAATGTTTTATATTTCACTTGAATAAAATTAGGGCAAAACCGAAAACAGAAGTGGCCGCTTTTAAATATCGTCTGATTCTGAGCCCACGACTCGTTATACGGTCAAGAGTGCTTATTGGCTGCGCTGCTGGAAAATATCCAATATTATTTCCGTCTTCTTGTCCCACGGTCCTGCCCGAAGTAGTGTTCAATCGACACTTGCCTACGACCAATCAAAGTCCTTTCAGGTGGTGCAGTGGCGTACTTAAGCGAAAACGGACAGCAATCAGGTGTCAGTGACCATGTTCGAGTAAAGATCAAGTAATATGTTAGATGCCGGAGAATACCCCGCTTCAGTTGACACTACCACTATTGCCAGAAACTGTGATGATGAACAGATGTGGAACACAAAGTTTCGTAAGAAAAGAGGTGATTACATTTTAATAAGCTTAAGGGGAGAAGGATTATTTTTTCTACATTTTCATGATTTTTATTTCCCATTCTTTTGGAAAGAAAATTCCGCGATGGAACACAACACTGACAATGAAGGGCTCGGGGGTAAACATAGTAACTCTTATGATGAATCAACGTACAATTTATTATCCAAAGAGGACTTGTTTACGAAACACGTATTTCTCTATGCCCAGCCGTAAGCCTTTCCAGGCGTTTAACCTAATATAAAATCTTAACGTTTTACGTCATTTTATGCAAATTACAGAGTCTATTTTAGTATTAAATTTGGACAGTTAAATTGTGCTAAATATAAAATGTCCATTGAAAATATTTTAGAGAATATTTATTATATCATCAGGGTATTGTGATTTGGTACCGTTGACATTGTTCTTATAACGACAAAAGCATTTCTGACAGGGCTGGCATATATTTAGTCATTAATCATACCACAAGATAAAAATCAAACATTTTTCTTCAAAAAACAAACATTTAGGAGGATAGCTTAATAAAATAATACATCATGTAGAAAATGTGGTCAACGGAAACATTCTCTTCATGATCGAACAAAGGCAAACCATCGAAACTCAAGTTGATCAATGTTTCGGACAATGGTGAAGTTGTCCGAAGAATCAAGCCAGTCAACTCGTTTGAGTAACCTTACTTACTAATCAACTTCACTATCCATCTCTAAGAATTGCACCCTACTCGATTACATTTTAGTCTATATTCTATTTTAAACTCAGAAGTATGTCAGTCGACTAACCGTCATTCATAATTTATAAATTTCGCGCAATTCCTCAATGGTTTCATGTAAGCACAGATTTTTAATGAAGCTTATGAGACACACAGATGAATACAATGGAAACTCGAGGTAAATTCTTAGATTGTTCATTGCTAACATCGTTTAATTTTTTGCACAATTTAATACAAGACGGCAGATTTCTGAAGCCATTTTCCTCAAATGCATTATTTGCTATTGTATGTCTTACTTTCTGCAAGACTACATTTGTGGAATAAATTATATACATCATTTAGGTCAATGAATAAATGAAAATTGCAATTCTTAGAGCACGAGGTATTGTGAAAAACTGCGTTATAAAAGATGAAAGCTTCTGAGAGAATTCTTTCACACTCACAATGGTCATGATAATGTACTACTATCTCAAAATTCTAAAACGCACAATACGGTGACGTCTCCTGGCGAAATACTGACGTCCTTTCAACAGACTGCCTACTGTACTTCTTTTGCGCCAGCTAGTTGACGCGTGCCGCACAGACGACAGCACCCACGCCCCGCCCCCTCCTCTTCCTCCTCAATGGAGGAAGCCCCTCTCCGCTGCAGCCTGCTCGGCTGCCCTACGGCCGTGCGGGACCCTCCTCTCCACCTACACGTTCCGGCTCCCCCCCCCGCCACCCCCTTCCACCACCTCCTCCCCCTCGTGCTCCCTCTCCGCTTCCACCCAGCGCCTTAATCCCAGCGTCCCCTGGGGCAGCGGCGGCCGGTAATTCATCACGCGGCCGTCGGGAGCGCTCGTGTCGCCCCCTGAGACCGTCGGTGGCGCCGTCGCCGCGCCCGTCGCCCTCGTCGGTGTCGTCGTCGTCGCCGTCGTCCTCTTACTCCACCTCCACCGTCCCCGCCGTCGTCGCTTCCGCCACTGTCTGACGGACGCCGCGCGATACGCGTTTTTAATCTTACAGCCGCAAATTTATCGTCCCTGGTACAGCTGCTGCGGTCTTAAACGTCTACCGGGCTTCGGTGGCGGCGGCGGCGGCGGAGGAGGCGGTGGAGGCGTCGCCCGGCCGCCGTGTGACGAGTCTCCTCCCCATGACAAACGAGCTATTAAGCGACCTGGCGGATGCCCCGGTCCGCCTGCGCGACGCTTTGTGTTCGGCCCCGGGCGTCTTTACGGCGCCCGCTGCGCGATCTGGGTGATAGTGTGCGGCCCGCCGCTGCCGGTGAGGCGGCGAGCGGAATTGAAAGGGGGAATTGAGAGGTGAGGGCGAGGATGAGTCACGCCGGATGATGGCTCGCCCTGCGCTCGATAGCCAACGTCCCCGAATGGGAAGAGGATGGAAGGTAAACAGATGAGGAGTAGGAAATACATTATTTTCTTGTGTTTATTTACACACATTGTATATTTATTTATGATAAATATTCTTACTTCTAATTTTTTACTTCGTACATCTTTTTTTGTGGATGACTTCCTGAAATTATTTGGTTCTATTTACTTGTACGATGAATACCTAAAAAACGCTCTCCGAAGGTTTGTAGTGATGACTACATCTGGGTGCTGTTTCGCTATCCCCCACACAGCCCAGACCCAACAACGAGCGAGTTTCCCCTTTTCCGCCAGCTGAAATTATTTCTTGCTGATCATCAGCTTAACAATAACAATGAAGTGAAAAATGTGAGTGGTGAGAACAGTCACACAGGTGGGAGTATTCAATGACAGATCACATGCAATTTGTTCGGACGGAAGCGAATATTTTCACACCAGCTCTTCCCTAAAACGCTCGTTGCTGCCTGTATTCTTAACTTGTATTACACGAGTTAAGACCGAGATCCCAGAGCTCAAGAAACCGTGTAAAGATTGTACTTCTCTCCATCGTACGTCGCACAGTTTTTCAAACTGTTTTTGACGTTAAATAATAAATAAATAAATAAATAAATAAATAAATAAATAAATAAATAAATAAATAAATAAATAAATAAATAAATAAATAAATAAATAAATAAATAAATAAATAAATAAATAAATAAATAAATAAATAAATAAATAAATAAATAAATAAATAAATAAATAAATAAATAAATAAATAAATAAATAAATAAATAAATAAATAAATAAATAAATAAATAAATAAATAAATAAATAAATAAATAAATAAATAAATAAATAAATAAATAAATAAATAAATAAATAAATAAATAAATAAATAAATAAGTAAATAAATAAGTAAATAAATAAGTAAATAAATAAATAAATAAATAATTTTAAACCTCGAAATGCAATTCACAGGCTTAGAAGTGAGCAGTCCAAAGGAGTTCACGAATGACGCGCCATTCTCCGCGAACCATTCGCAGAGGGACAGCACGAAGTCGAAGCGAACAAGTTATTACACCATAATGAGATGATTAAAATCCTTTTTTGTCTGGAAATTGTCCCTCTTCCGGATGAGCAAGTATATATGTCATTATTGTAAGGAAATAGATATTGCGTCCCGTCGCAAGAATATTCGAAAACAACAACTCCATCTTTTTTTATAGCTTCTAAGAGGTGAATCTACGCTGTGTCTATCCGCACGGCAAAGTCACTACAAAGAGGGAATATTTACCTGAGTCTTATGGAAAAATTAAATTGTTACATGGAAAAATAGCCGCTACTGGGGCATGACAGCTTAATTGAAGTAACCGTATGAGATTTCACTGTATTTCAATTTTTACGGGTAATTACAGTTATAGCGTAGTTATTCCTTTATTTTCGGTAAGTCATACTGTGGTGCGCCTCTGAAACAGGCCATCAAGTAATCTCTGTACCTTACCACATTGTTACCTTATCACATTTAGAGAAAAGATTTTAAATGTTTCTCGACTAGTGAACTTTCAGAAGTAAGTATATAGTAACGCAATCATTGTTTTAAAAACACGTTTTGTTCCTGGCACACACATTCATACATTTAATTTAAGAATTAATGCGAGATATATTTATGAACAGTTACCGCTGACAAAACTCGGAAGCAAAATAGATTATTTGTGTACAATATTGAAAACGATGCTATAATGATGACGCTCACATCTCATAATGATTCTATCATCATATAATCATATATAATCATTTAATAATCACAAAATCATAATTCATTAAATCGTATTATCACTATGTGACTCTAAAAAAGGAACGAAGAAGGATCGCAATTTTATAAGATTTCCTAATCGTGATTTCACCATCGCACCCTAATTTTATTCGAAACAATTTATCTCGTACTTTTATTACGTGGTTTTATGTACTACACATTTTGGTTTACTGTTATTATCCCGAGAGAAATCTACATTAAACAATTTTCGTAAAACGATATTCAAACTTGTAAAAACCAAAAACGTTTCTGTAAAGCTTTTCCCTCTCATTTATTCTTTTAATAAATATCTTCATATATATTATCGTGTTAAAGAACTTTTATTCATGAGAGAAGTTTCAAAATAACTGTCGTAATTTTGTACAAATAGACATCACATGTCAATAATACTCGTAACATTTGCCTTACTGTGTCTGAAAAGGATAGAAATAACATGAATGATATTTTAAAACAAGCGCACTCTCAAGCTAAATAATATGCGACATCATATGCGTATTCATTAAAATAGCATCGCTTGATAGTTACTCGTTTCTGCTGCTAATGAACCACGCTGGCCGTATCGCGAGGCCACGCGTCGATTCTCATCTGGAGTTACGCAGCGCATATTTTTTCATGACGGTCGG
Organism: Teleogryllus oceanicus; assembly: GCA_964035755.1. Lineage (NCBI taxonomy): Eukaryota > Metazoa > Arthropoda > Insecta > Orthoptera > Gryllidae > Teleogryllus > Teleogryllus oceanicus. Next base: position 230,789,960 of record CAXIVR010000001.1, on the reverse strand, counting down.
CGGTTCGTGTGCACACGGCCGTCATTGAATTTTAAAGCTTCCGTAAGGTTGCTCCGCCCAGCGAACAATTTCCGCGGGTGGCCGCGCCAAGGTATTGACGTCTTACAAAGCCCAAGGTGTCCTCCTCGGCCCCCTCCTCCTTCCCCTCCCCTTCCCATGCCACCGCCGGCGTGTATGTGAGCCACGGCGGGCGCGGACCGGATGTGGAGGGGCACCGCGAAAGGGAAAAGGAGAGGAAGAAGAGGTCGCAATAACCCGGACTGCAGCCTCCATCAACCTCCCAAGGTGGCAACGGCCGCGACAGAGGCGCGGGTCATGGCAGTTTACAGGGAGGTGAAGGTGGTGGCGGTGGTCGTCGTGGTGATGTCGACGGTAGACGCCATGGAGGTGAGAGAGGCCACCGAAGTATCCGCCACGGAGGCAGTGGTGGTAATGGGAGTGAATTCGGAGAGGGAGGCAAGTGAAGAAGAAGAAGAAGAAGAAAGAAGAAAAATAATAATAATAATAATAATAAAAAAGAAGAAGAAGAAGAAGAAGAAGAAGAAGAAGAAGAAGAAGAAGAAGAAAAAGTAAAGATGAATGAGGAAAAGGAAGGGAAGTTAGAGAAGTAAACAAAGAATATGTTGAAGTGAAAGAGGCAGACTGTAGCGGACCAGGAGGAGTAGCAGAAGCGGAAAGGAAGTGTGTAAAGAAGATCAGCTAAACAGGAAAGAGGAGCAGGAGGAGGAAGTCAGTCAGAAGAGAAGAGGAGGTGGACCAAAAGGAAACGGAGAAAGAAAAGGAAGTCGAGAACAGGAGGAACAGTACAAGAGCGTGTATGCACCAGTGGTAGGAGAGAAGGCATCGTCGATCGCGCAGGCGTCTGGCGGCGGTGACGGTGGCTGAGGCAGCGGCCTTTGCGGCAGCGGTAGCCACCACAGCAGCCCCGCCAGAATCAGCCCCCTCCCAATATACTACCTTTCCTGGTGCGGAGCCCCTCAGGTCGCCTCCACGTACCCCTTGGCCGCTTCACCCCTCGCGGGCCCTCCCCACCGCGCGTCCACGCCCCTCACATGCACCCCCTCCACCCCTCCCCACCACACTACTCCGCCCTGTCCGTGTCCGCTCGGGCCGCGGCCGCTGTGGTCCGCAACGCGATCCTCTATTTTTTCTTCTCGTTTTTTCACTTTACTTTTCCTCCTCCCGGCGGCGGGGGCGGCGGCGGCGGCGGCTTCGTCCGCTCCCGTGTTGCCTCCCGTTTCCGTTTCCAATTTCTCGCCCCCCGCCCCCGGGCCCCCTCTGCCTGCAGCCCGCTGTCTATAAATTATTACGAGAGCCTGGACGCGCGGAGTTATGGAGGAGCCCGGCTGTGCCGCGTGGCCCGCCTTTACCTGAATATTGCACGCGGCGGCGGAGGAGGCAGCGGGGCGGGCGGAGGGGGAGGGTGGTTGGGGCGGGGAGGCACCGCGGAGGAGCTCCTGTCTCGCCCCGCGCCGGCCCCGTGCCTTGATGGCTTGGGCGTGGCCGAGACCTCGCGCCCGCCGCCCGCCGCCCCCTGCCCCCCGCTCGCCGCTCGCCCACCGCCAGCGCCACGAGGATGCTGTGGCCTCCGCCGACTGCCCGGCCAGGGCCGCGCTCGCGGCGCAACGCAAGTATTCGCCCCGCCACCCCAATCAGCCGACATCCATCAGCGCTTAGGCGCCTTCACTAATGTTAATTTTATTATTTTTGGATTTGTCTTAGTTAGATAGTGTTATACATGTGTTTAATATTTGTAATAAACATCCTACCAAATAAATAAAAGTTAAAAATCTGGATACTGATGTCATATTTAAATAACTTTTCTAATATTTTGAGAAGTCAAAATAGGAGCAATAACTTTTAAATTTTGTCATCAAATACTTTACCTCCAAATACAGGCCAGTTATTATTTCATGAAGGGCAAAAGCAAACACCTCGTGTAACATCTCAAATGACTCATTAACGACATGTGCGACTTACTTTCGCAAAGGTACAAATTATAAAGATAAACTTTAAAAATCAAATGATTCAATTCATATAGATATTTTCTGGAGGAAGTTATGCAGCTTGTCTTTACAAAATAGATACTTTCACATAAGAAATATTCCCGTTTTTTTACCGTAAACGCAAAGTGAGACATTGATGTTACGACTACATGAATACAAGTCATTAATATTTGTAAGTTGATCAATGTTAAATTACGAGCATGACGCCTCCGGTGGATACTTTCATTTAATATTTGTTTTGCTTTTCAACTTCATAATATAACAAAATTTGAAATATAATATTGTTGACTGGTTCATTTATTCTTCGGCACGGAAAGGAATATGAAAAATTACCAAAATTTCAAAATATTTCATTACCAAATTAGGTTAAATTGTCTTATAAATTCAATCTTCTAAATCTTATACAGTCAATCTTATAAATTAAGTTGTAAAGATCTGTGATTGGTCAGAAAGGCAGTGTGGTCTCCGTATTTCAGCTCTTATGGTGCCTTAAAACATTTAAAAAACGAGTTTCATGTGCTAAAACGCTCTCCACCAAAACATGCTTTTCTGGAATTCTTTTAGAATGTTCCGAAATCATTGTCAGTTCCTCTCCAGTAGACCGAGACTCGTCGAATAACACCTTTCTTGTCCCGGACGGACTAGCAGAGCTCTAACCGTAAGTACCGGACAGCGTAAGTAAGATATTTGAACATGTTCAAGATTTATCTCAAATGTTTATGTTGAGTACAATGGGTACCATTTTGTACTCACACATCTATTACACGAGAACAAAATTATTCAATTTAATTAAAAAGTGAAGGATGGATCTATTGAAAAAATTGTTGTGCGTAGTAAATTTTATTCTGAAACAATACAATTATGTGGGTTATATATTTATATTTGCTTATTTAATATTTTCTATCTTGATTTACACACAAAGTTTATCTCATTCTAACGTTTCAGATCAAAGGAAAAAATCTCCCTCTCAATGTTTACGATCATCGTATAACTCGATGCAGAATAAACCGCCTTTTCTCTGAGATCTTTAAAAATGTAAGGTTTCAAGGAAATTTACTCACTTTTCAATGGTGACGCAACTACTTTCTCGGATACAGAAAGCAACAAGATTTATTTTAATGAAAAATAAGACAAAACATATTGAAATAATTTTCAAAGACGTTAGCAACAAAAAATAAGATAAGTAAATAAGTTAAGGTAAAGCAATATGGTACTAAGGAAATCGATAAGAAGGCCGTGAATGTTTGAAATAAAATGTTTTCTTAGCAAGAGCTACCACAAGTAGAGATGATTACATACGCTACTGGAAAAGTTTAGAAGAACATCAAGAAGAATGAACTAGAATGAACAGATTGAACAGATTGAGCATCAAGTGAGATGAAAAAGCATGAAGCGAACAAAAAATTTAAAAATCAAGTACTTCTTTGAAGGGAGTAGAAATATTATTGAGTTCCTTTTTAAAGGCGCGGTGCCCGTGAACTAACATATCATATTACTTTTAGACAATCGCGCAAAAACGTTTTTGGATATTAATTACATACAACCTATTTTAGAGTAACAAATGACTATAATTTTGCGACCTGAATACAAATGATGATCATATAAGATTATAAAAATTTGACATTTTTAGTTTTTTTTTACATTGAATGCTTTCCGAACAGACCGCTCAAAAAAATAAAAATTCAATGCTTTTAACGTAATGGAATCCTATTCTGAAATGTTCAGAGCAATCATAGCAAACAGAAAACAGTTCCATAGAGTAAGGAAGCTAAAAGACTCGACTATTCGATTGAGATACGAAATATATTTTAATTTTATAACTGATTAAATCAATAAATAACCCACGTTTATATTTTATAACATTAATTCCTATAATATGAAATTATTTAAGCATTTCTATTACGATTTACAGCGTTCTTATTCATGCCAATTTTTTAAAAAATCACATTCTGTTTCACTGCATAGCATATCAACATTTCTTGCTTTAATTTTTTAATATTTCAGTACTCTGTACCAGATTTGGGAATAAATTCCAAACCTATTCATTTTAGTTTAATCCATTTTATTTGATAATATATCAGGACGATAGGGAACCAAAATGAACATTTATTTGAAACAGGAACGCGAATATTTGAAGTGTTGTCGGCCAGTTAGAGTGTAGTAACGCCAACCTGGAGGGTAAAGATTTTTTCAATATTCCTAGGCACGAACTTTGGAAGATACAAATTATCTTTATGAGCTCACAATAATCAGGAAAATATAGTGGAGGATCATTCCTTAAATAATGAATTTCATTATTGTCCTAATTTCCCTGTATTCCATTTCGTTGAAGAGCAGTGAGTAAATTAAACGAACTAAACAAGATGAAAAAAATAGTTTCATAAATTTAAATCTGGTTTACACTAATTACATTTCGTTTTCTCATAAAGGATAAAGTTCATGTAGGACTACAGCAGCTATAGAAATTATGTCTAATAGCTCTCAGTTATACAATGAAATATTCAGAAGAATAAAAAGATAACTGAAATACGTACCCCCACTCCCTTACGTATAATGAATATACAGATGTGTGTCTACTCAATGTCTACGTACACATGCAATCATAAAATAAAGAAAGATAAACAGAGAGAAGCAAAACTCGAGCAAATTTTTACTTTTGTACCGAATGGAGGCGAGTTAATTAGGCGACGTTCGTTTAAAATGTATCCCTCCCCAACGGCGAAGAAAAAATAATGAGAACCAAAACCAGGGCAAACCAACTTGCTTTTTAATTAAATGAGTTGAGTGGACTGTCGAACGGTAACAAGATGCATCCCGTTCTCGCGGCAGCCTCAACAAACTGCAGCGCGGGCCTGCGCAAACGTCTTTCTGCATGTGGGCGGGCAGAGGAAGCGGAGCTCCCGGAGGCTTCGCGGACAGATCGCGAGCGAGGGCTGCGCGGGTGGCGGCGGCGGCGCAGCATGCGTGCCGCGGTGCCGTAAGCACCCAGATCACGCAACCTTTTCCGCCCCCTCCCCTTCTCTCCCCACTCCTTCACCGCCCCGTCGTCCGCAGCCTCCCTCGGCCGCTCCCATCTCGCGGGAGAGACGGTCTGGCGGGCCAGAGCGGAGCGGAGCGGAGAGGAGCAGAGGCGCGGGGGCCGGGCTGGAGCGGGGAAGGCGTGGCGAGGGAGAGGAGGGGAGGGCGGGGGCGCAGGTAACGTGAGCCCCCTTGCATCGCACGTGCCTCCGTGGCCCCCGCGGTCCCCCAGGATGCCCGTCTGCGGCCCCGCGCCTGCCGCAGCCGGAGACCCGACGCAACGCAACGCGCCTGCTGGACCCCCGCGCCGCCGCCACGGAACGGCTCGAACCACGTTCGCTGGGTGCCGTAAGAAAGCACCCACGCTGGAGGAGTTTGTTTTCAAAAGCTCCCTAATCCAGCATTTTCGAAAATTTAACTAATGATATCTGCATATATTTCGAGGGTTTTGAGAATCAAAGTACAATATTATTTGTACCAAAACGACCAAATTTCATTCATAACCGTCGTCAAAATTGTCGTTTCACTTCAACTTTCACGGCAAAAGATAAAGATATAGTAAAAGGAAATGTGGTTCATGAAGATGATTCTGATAATATTGATGTATATTACGATGAATGAAAATAATTCCTAGAAAATGTTGTTCCTTTATTTTTTGAATTTCTAATGATTTAAACAGGTTTCAATGATGAAGTTAATTTTAGATGTTTCTAAAAATATAATCTTGAAAATTATTTGGTGAGTAATTATTTCTATGTCCACCTTTTTCCTTCCAATTTTGTATGTCAAAACGTCCCAAATACGAAATTCAATTCCTTACAACTTTGGAATAAAATATGGAGAAACTTAAAATTTGTCATAAAACGTTTTAGTGTCTCCCAGAGAAACTAAAAATGAAATATTGATTTACTACAATAACTATTTTAGCGACAGTTTTTTTTATTTTCTACTGTAAAATTGTCCAGTCTTCTCTCTTTTACTGTACTTACTTAAATTGTGCCTAAGGTAGAAACGAGATTTTTTTCAAGGCGAAATTTGATAACAAGAACATTTAATTTCAGTGTGATATAAATTACTTGAAAAGACCAACAAACAAAGATTATATTTCTACTGCTGACGAAATAATTAAACTCCCACAGCGATCAAAACAACGCGTGGAGGTAGTGAAGCAACATTTATTATTCAAAAATGAAACCGAGGAGCTATTTCAACATTTGTTCAATGGATCAAGGGAAATTGGACAAAAAATCTTATTCAGAATGATATTGGCCCAGAAAAAAACAATACTTGTTAATTCATCCTCAGTCTTTTAGAATAATGTAGTACAAGTGCACTTTGAAAACAAACTCTTCAAATACGATACTAGCTCCGTAGGTAGCTAATTAAAAGAATATTACCAGGTCTACAGCTGACAGAAAATGAGGCTACTTTTGCGCACTTTTCAAATATGGAATTTACGAAGAATTTTTATTATTAAAAATCGGATTAATTTATCTTTCAAGCAAATAATAAATTAAATAATTGTACGATAAAAGTAAGGAAATCCGGAAATTATAGAGAAGCTGGGAAGTATGAAAACTCAGATTTTTCTTAGGCAAATTGCTGTCTCCATGCGCACGTATAGTAAGCTACTTTAGAATGACTACTGAGCTAAACCCAAGTGCTGATTAAATAAATCTTATCTTACTTCATCTTAGAACGGTTTCACTGCGCCCCTCAAAACGCGTGGTCCGCCTGCCGGCATCAGAGTGTGTTGTGTAAATTAGCATTTGTTTTTCAATTTGGAAAATTTCCAGTGGTGACCTTCCAATATTGTTTATTTGATAATAGTAGGTATCTCTTTAAATAAAAACTCAGCATAATGCACACCGAAATACAGTTTATAATATACTGTTTTTAAATTAGAAAATGATTATAATAATTGAAGAGTATTTTTTCCAAGTTCGGGATGTGTTTGGAAATACCACATACAAGTGAGTGTAAGTATTCATTCCGGACGTGTCAACTACTAGGGTTATTTTCCCTGTAAGAGTGGGGCGTGTTATGTCACGAAATGTGGCGGTGTTCTTCCAAGCTGGAACTTGAGATCTGAGGCGAACTTATTGTATTTGTCTTCACTTTTAAAATAGGTCTCTTAAAAATTCTACACATAAGTTTTTTAAAATCTTTTATTACATTCAAGTAAATATTTTTTCAAACGTTGTTTCAGGAGTTACTGCACTCCTATCTTAAGGGTTATTGTCATAGAAAATATTTTTCTTTATTACTATACACATAAAAATAACCTCAGTTGAGTTCTCAATTATTACAATATTGGCATGAAGACAATTTTCTTCAATTACGAAATTTCAAGAAGGAACAGGAGTACCTTTCTATCGTATTCCGTGTCTCATTGATCTCCCATTAGAGGAAGTTTATTTTAAAATTGACCTAAAGGACTTAAATCTTCTTTTTAATTTTTAAAAAAGAGAGGCCTGTTTTTAGAAAAGATTCCCTTTTCAAAACATTGTAGGAATGTAGATCTCACCTGTTTGTAAGAAAGAGACGTCTTGCTAACTCACACTTGTATGACGTTTATGTCAGGAAACGGAAGCGAGAGTGAAAACGTTTTCGAGCTGTGGAAGGGGAAGTCGAAAAGGACGGGTTAGGAGAGGAAGGCTGTGTTCTTCCTCCACTGGTAACATTCCCCAATTTTACAATGAAACTGGAGTTTGATATTGTTTCTTTCGTAATTCTTTAATTATATTGTCATACTTATTAATGAAACAGTATAATTCTGTCGGTTATGGTGTGGGAATTATTTCGCAAGCGCGTGAAGTGTCACCGGACGAAGAACACAACGATAACGCTCAGGTTGTTATAAATGTAGACAATTCACATACAAAATGTGTTTATGCGTTTTTATTCTCGACACAGACTAAATGATACTCTGATATAAAAGGAGTTCATACAGTAGTAATTATGGAGTAGGAGTGAAAAGATTTTGAATTATTTAGAGATACTTTTTATCTGTTGTAATTCTTTCAAATGATTTAAAATGTATCCTAATGTAGTTACATAATCAGGATTTTGGTCCCCATGCAAGTTAGTTCCAAACCTCGCGGTGTTGCACAGAGTGCAATGCGTGCCCAATGGCGTGACGAATCCAGGCTCGCCCGTTGGATAGATTATGTAGCATCTTGCGAAATAATAAAACAGAAATAGCACATGAATTTAAATTACAAAGATGATAGTTTAGATAATCTTTTTTTAACGAAATGGTATAAATGTTTTGAGTTCAAAAACACGCAAAATTGGTCATTCTACCTGTCAGCCTACTCAACGATGCTTCATTGAATCTAGTTTTGTAAATAGAGGCTAACATTTACAAACTGTTTCCGCTTGTGCAATGGTACGGAGAACAAGTGGTCTGTAATAGTGTGCGTAACGAATCACAGTTCTTTCTGAACAAAACGAGAGTATTACAGAATGTTATTGTATTTACTATGTGACTATTAAGTATTGAAAATTAGACATTGAGTAAAATTCAAAGTATTATGGAATGAGACATTGATATTTATGTTTCATCTTTGCTTGTATAATTCTCTTAAAGAGTGCAAGACTAGATAATTTATCCTATTATACTGATTATGTAAAAGTTTAATATGACAGAAGAGCCACAATGGGTTACATTTCTATATATATTTCAGCCTAACATTTACACACTTGTAAATTTTCAAGAATGTGTTCATGTTGATCTCAGAGGGGATTACATGTGTTGGTCATGTGGAGTTTACTTTCTAATTTAAAAGTCTTTGTGGTGTTAACATTGAAACAGAACAGTATTCTGAAGAGACATTCACTTGTTCCATTTAGGTCTTCAAGGTGAGATGTATTTTAAGAGTCATTTAAGAAAAATAACCTGCAATCAATTTTGCACCTAAAGAAAATAATAATTCAGTTAGTGTTTTTATACTTATACCCAGTTTGATAGAGCAATAAGAAATGTGATAATATTGAGTAAATATTACTTTACTATCACATCATTCTTTTTTTTTTAATTGATTAGTGTTAGTGTTCAATTCTTGCTTTAGTCATAAAGAAACTAGCAAATGGACAAATGATAGTCTCCAGAAGCAAACACAGCTTTGTTTAAATTAGAGTGAAACTTGTTTGTGTTGTTTTGGGGATATGTGTTTTTTTTATTGTGTAATGTTCGTGTTTTTTTATCATTGTGGATTGACATTCTGTACTTTGGTAAATGTAAAAGAAAACGTCCAATTACAAATGTTCTGTGACTATGACTTTGTGTTTGTTTTTCAAAATCTTCATTGATAAAGAGTCCCGAATCTATGAATATTTAATAGACAACTTGAGGAGAGATTACACCATGTTAATAGTATTTCGCAAAAGAGGGCATGCACTATTTCATCCTAGTAACCGTTAAAATTATTCTATCCGTTCCACAGGGGTACAGCCGTTTAATATCGTGTCAGATGCTCCACAGAAGTCTTTCCGTTCGAAACATGTAAAGGAAGCACACGCAAGAAATCAGCTCTCGTAAAACTCGATCATGGGCGGAATTGCAATGGGTAATTTATTTAGCAAACGATTAATCATGTTAAGTCATTGCTAATTCGTAAATCTACATTTATTTTCGATTTTGCTGTAAAGAACGTGTTTATATTTCGAAGTCTCATACCGGGAGCGGAGGCTCAGTGCATCATCTGATGTCACTGCAGCGCCTCTGACCGGGAGGTCCTAGGTTCGAGTGACGACGGCGGCAGGCTTTTCGACACTAGCTTTTCAGCTAGGTCGAATTCACTCACTGTCTGGAGGAGAATGCTAGCGGCCGGCTGCTCTGATCGGTAGATTTCTGTGTCTTCTCCGATCAGCATCGGGCGAATGCCGGAGCAGTACCCTAGCAAACGGGCCATGGACCGCGCGCGACCTTCCTGTTCCTTGTCCTATCCTCACCCCTTACTTACACACTTACACTAACATGCACTTCCCTACCACATATTCTGGGAGACCGGTCGGGAACTTAAAACTTGTCCCGGCTGGGGCAGTGCCTCGCGGGTGGGAGAAACCTGGTTGGGAAAACTCCATTAGCCGACGGTAGGTCAGCGCCGGATCTGGCCATCCAGCGGGGGAACACCATCACCACCTCCCGAGCAAATCCACACCCTACACTTACGGGACTGATCATTGTTGTTGACGCGCTCGGAATCACTAATCAAATAATCGAAGTCTCGTACTTTTAATTTTTTCTATTTTTTATTTGCATTTATAGTCAACATGTCAAAAGAAATTTCGGTCCTATTGTTTAGATCAGGGTGCTTAAGCCTTGAGAGCGCATTAAACCTCCGTCTAAATGTTCGTGAAATTATTTCCCGCGTGGAGAAGCTTGAAGCTGGCGGATATTGTGGAGAGCTGATCAGAGCCATGGATAGCGTTCCCTCGGCTTCGTGAAAAAGCATCGACACCAATGCCGCAGAAAAATTTCGAAGCTCCGGAATACGCTATTTGCTTCAGTAAAATATATTATCTTGGTGTTATCTATAGCAATTATGTAGAGAATTTTTCGAATGATTACGTAGTACCTGTTTACGAATATGCAAATGAATTTATAGACCTAAGAAGCAGGTAAGCCCATAGAACGATAGAAATGGAAGATTTGACGTTTTAGCGATAAAATGTTTAGACGAGCTTGGGAAACTTAAGAAACTGCCATTCGATTATGTATATTGCGGAGATGGCAGTCTGTGTTTGACAGTTGGCAGCGTCACTGTTTTCTAGGAGACGGCCAATGAGGTTGTCACTGCTCCCGCCGACCCGCATGTCGATGAAATATGCGTGCTGTGTGTGCGCGTGTGTTGCCTTACTAGTGTCTTGGATTCGAATTAAACACATGTGCTTGATAGACCGTACATTTTTATTAAGATTTTCCATAAAGATATCATATTGGACAGAGAATTTGCTTGTGCGTTTGGTAAAAATGCACCATGTGCTCGCTAACTGTTGGTACTAAAGAAAGATCTTCCGAACATTAAATTATTGAATGAATGGTATCTAAACTACTGAAGAGAAAACGTGGGAGAATTTTGCTTTTAAAATCAAGGTTTTCATGCCTTTCTTTTACTACAAAAACTATCAGAAGAACATAAAAATTTAAACTAATAAGCGTTTTATAGAATGGAATTGCAGACAGTCGCAGGTAATAGCAAATAGCTTAATTATTTGTAATGCATTATTTTTATCTCGTGCGTTCAGTTTCGGGAGATCAGTCGGTAGCTTAGAGCTTATATCAACTTGGTCGTAGCCCCACTGGTGGCAGATATCTCGTTAGGAAAAAGCAGCCTACGTGTAGGTCAGTGCCAGATGTCACCATCCACCGGAGGAATATCATCGCCACTCCCGCGATAAAAATCAGGCAATACACGAACTAATGAACTTAGCAGTTGACGGGCCCGGAAGCACTAATCAATCAATCGATCAATCGTGTGTCCACTATATTAATTGCTTGTTTGTATGTGATTTACAAAACGTGTTTAAATAATATTACGATTAAAAAATCTAGTAGAGCATGGAATTCTGTGTTACAACACAATATCTCTTGCATATATCTTTTCATAATAGAGATGCTTACGCTGGTGTGTGGCTGAGTTTTTGCAAAATATGATTAACGGTTTCGAAGAACTCATTTTTTCCATTAGAGCTTTTTGAGGATATAGCGAAAACGATAATTATGATGTGACGCATATATCAGAAAATAACAATGAATATAAAAAAGAAAAAACTTAAAATTAAAGATAAAAATACTTAACGCTGTAGTAATTCAAGAAAAATATTTTTTTTATTTTATAAATATTAGAGCCTTACATAAGGACGGGTTCTTAGAAATACTAATAAATTTGTATGTAATATTTCTTTTATCATTTACGACCAATATTAAATACATTTATAATGTTATTAATATTCATTAATATATTGTATTAAATATACTCTTACTGTAATACCACATTATTCATTTTAAAATGTTACTATCAAATCACTTAAAAATCGGAAATTACAATTATACAACCCTTAATTTTTAGCAGGAATAGTTCGCACGCGACAGCAGGGGCGTAAAAATTTAGTCATAAAAACTATTGTACTTGTAATAAACACGAAAATGCTAATTAAGCTAGTCTTCCTGGTGTTCCAAGTATTACTTAAAATTTCAACTCTGTGCTATAAAGCAGCACTATCAATTACTTTTATTTTATTGATTTATATTAAATAAACGACTCCACGTACCGCGCAGACTGAAACATCGGGAACTGCTCTGAGCGAAACGAAAGATTGTAAGCTCGAATCTCACGGAAGACATTTGTTTGTTTTTTTAAACATGTGATTGTACTGGGTAGGCAATGGCACCCAATCACATATCCTAAACTATTATCCTCATCATACTCGTAACTTCTAAGTATTATAAATCCTCCAACCAGCCGAAAGAGCTGAGAGCAAATAAATTATTATATATTAAATTCAATTCCCTTCCCCACCATCGTCACATACGTGATCTGAATTTTTGACGATAGACTAGAACAAATAAATAAGTGAAACAACATTACAAAGGCGGGAACCGAAGAAGTCTCCATAACTCATGATTATTTCGCTGAACGACATTACCACCATTTCAGAACAATAGATCCCAAACCTCGTTTTTTTTTTTTTTTTTTGCTGGCAGGAATGGATTTAGCTCTTAATTGATAAGTTTGTTGAAGATGGCACGTTTCGTCTTGTAAAGAAATTTAATACCATATAATCGAAAATGTCATGCCTTAAGGTACATGTGAATTGAAGGCTTCTTAGAAAACTGGTACTTAAACTTTGGTCTATTATGAAATGCACTAATTTTGTACACTATTTTCGTAACATCTGGAATTCAGTGAATCATATTTAATTAATTAACTATGTACGTCATATCGTAAATAAAGAGTGATACACTTTTTGTTAATATAGTTTTAATGCTCATTTTACGTATTCAACAAATGCTCATTAAATTAGATAAACACGAATTTAGATCTATGACTCTTTGGATCAGAATCATCACAAATGTACTATTAATCAATTACACAAGAAAAAAAAATATATATATATATATATATATATAATTAAATGTAATTGAATATATGTCCAATCATTATAATAATCGCTATCAACGAGAACAATTATCACTATTACAACAAAAAACTCAATTTATATTAAATGTAAAGGGAAAATTAAAAGGGGAATTAATTAAAATCATTATTGCTGTCAGGATTACTTAGGAATTGCTGATAGGCATGTGTGTGTGTGTATATTGTGACGTCGTGGGATTAGACAACCCCATAACGCCACCATCAGCTACGAAAAGTAGCCCACGAACGAGTAAAGTACGCGGCGGAGCGATGGCTTGTAAACGCGCCATCTACCCACAACTTTTCGAACTCTGATGCCCGAACTAGCGAATAATGTTTTTCCGGGAGGTCACGAGAAGAGGAGAATATTCACCGCTCCAAAAATTTTCCCAGGCGCGAGTACCATAAGTATCGCGACGCGCCTTGGAGAAGCTCTCTATGATTGCAGCAGCGACGGCGACTTGAGTTCTGAAGGCGATTGTAACTTCATAGCATAGGAGTTTATTTTAACTTCGTAGTTAATAGTTAGCTTGAGAAGCGTATCAACGAAAGTGATGTAATTGAGAAATGGAGTGCACGAACATTCTTCGCATTAACATTCACAACATTTGAAAGAGCAATTGAAGTTATTGTTTGATTTCGAAATAATTTCAAATTTGTAAAATTCGCGCAGAAGGACATTACCTAAATCCAGCATCTCATATTGCACGCTGAGATCACACACACACAAAGTGTGGTAGGTAGCATTTAAAGCATAACTTCAGCAACATTAATTATTCGAGGCTGGAAGCGCGAACAAACGTGTACGAGGCGCGGCAGAAGAAGAAGGACGACCCCAGGAAAAGAGAAGCGTAGGTGAGAAAGATTTGGACTGGAATGGGAATCGTACGAGTCCGGAGAACGGGAGAAGGGTGTGGAAATTGGAGGCGTGGGGGAGTCCACAGCTCGAGGGAAGGAAACTGGTAACATCGTGGGACAGCGAGCGAAGACGGGTGGCAACGCGAGGCTGCGAGCGGCAGAAAATCCCCAAGGTTACATACAGGCGTGCGATGCGGAGCTGTTGAGGTAAAAGAACTGGCAACTTTTATGCGGCGATAAGTTGGGGAAAGAGAATAGCAGTAAATACACGACAATTCGTGTTAAAAGTGGATGAAAAATCCAGAATAGGTGGGAGAAGTATTCCGAACGATGTGAGTAGCAGTTTTAAGTTCATTTACTGCGCGTGTTATTGAATTAATTCAAAGAGACCATACCTTTCACAATTTTACTTAAATAATTCATGATTTTCACATGTTGTACAGTTAATGTTATCTGGAAAAGTCATAGTTTATTGTATTGTGTTAAAATTAATTGCTTTCTGTGATAAGTAAAGGGGTCAGATTATTTAAGTAACGTGTATGTTACGTTTTATTGTTGTTGTTTTTTGTTCAAAGTTCACAGTGTTATAGTGAGTGCGAAGCCCAAGGTTAGCACCTGTGAACGGGATATCTTAGAAGAAGTGTAAAACTCATTTTAAAAGCCGTGCACGGAAAAACTAGAGAGTAGAAAGTGTAAAATAATGTGGTAGATAAAAATTCAGAAAGAGGAATGAGTAAATTGAATGTAATTATAATTGGTGAAAGTGTGTTCAGGCAGTCGAGGTGACGCCAATTTATTGTTTTGCCTTGTTTTCTGTTGTTGTTTTTTTTCAGTGACCAACTATTTAAAGTGTATAATCCTATTATATGATTGTGCCACTGTAATTTTTCATTGAATATATGCTCATTTTATTCGTATTTTATCTGATTCATTGTGTCGAGGGTTCAGACTTTTCTCATACCCAAAAGATCCTGCTTCCTTTCCCTGAGACACCGTTTACCGCATCAGGCGCTATTCGCACGAATCGCTAAAATATTTTTTCTGAAGTCCCGCTCTGATCTCCATCGTTCCTCAAGGAGAGAGGTGGTAAATAAGTACATAGAGACAACGTAGAGAGAGATAACACTACACTTTGGAATTGCGAGAACCACAGATTTTAGCCAATTAGTAAGAAGGTGTCAAGAGTTATATATATATATATATATATATATATATATATATATATATATATATATATATATATATATATATTATAACACGCCCACCTACAACCTTCCAGCCGGTGGCGATGAAGCGTGAAACTATGAATGCTCGTGAAGCGAGCTTTGAATTCTCAGGAAGCAGGATCTTTCGGGTATGTGAAAGGTCCGAACCCTTGACACAATGAATTATGTAAAATTCTGGTGAAATGAGCATATATTGAGTAAACCAAATTGCACAGTGGCACAAATATACAATAAAGTATGCACTTTGCGTAGATGGTCACTGCAAAGAAAACAGAAACAAAAAGAACAGAAATAACACAACCACAAAAGAATGTGTAGGCGTCACCTTGACTGCCTGAATACTTCAATAAGCACTATTCACAATACTTTTGCTTCTACCTCTTTCTCAATTATTTCGTGTACCTCATTTAGCTTTTGTTAATCTTAAGTTTTCTCCGTGTACGGCCCTTTAAGTGATTCTCTACAATTATTCTATCATAGACTTCACAGAGGTCAGCCTTAAGCTGCGCATTTATTACAATGCTGTAAACTCTAACACAAAAATAAACGTGACACACACGTTACTAAATCGTACCCTTTACAAAATTATAGCAACTGATTATCCCTGACATCATACAATGGGAACATGACTTTCATATAAGATTATTTTTACATTACATGAAAAATTATAATTTACTTTAGAAAAGTTGTACAAGGTATGGCATTCAAACGAATTTACTGGTGCGTACAGCGAATGAAATCAAAACTGCCGCTCATACGTTCGAAATATTTCTCCCAGCAATTACTTGGAACTTTCATCTATTTTAGGACGCTTCGCCTGGTGTTTAAAGCTGCACGGTTTCCCAACAAATTGCCGCATAGAAGTTGCCAGTTCTTTACCTCGACATTTCCTTCCCGCTCGCCGTCAGTTAACCTTGGGTGTTCGGTCGCTCGCAGTCCTCGCCACGTCACTTGACTGGTTCGATGTCCCGCGGTTACACCACTTCTTTCGCTCGATCTCAGGATGCCGCCACACGTAAATTTGGGTCGTACCATCCCGGCCAACTGGAGCGTCCTTCTGCCGCCTGCCGCGTATCCGTTGCTCGCGCTTCCAGCTTTGAATAACTAACGTACTTGAATTGAATATTTCTAGCCTCGGCCGACATACCACACTTTGAGCGTGCGTGGTCTTGGCGTACAAAATTAAATGATGGATTTCGTTCAGAGTCCTTCTGCGCGAATTTACTTCGATTATGAAACTATTTCAGGTTCAAGCGATCACATCGCTTGCTTTCTCGCGTGATGTTAGTGCTAATAATGTACATGCACTTCGCTTCTGAATTCTATCACTTATTACCGCGTTTCTTAAATCAGCTTTACTTAAGCAAGTAAAATTATACTCCTGCACTAACCAATGACGATCGCCGAAGAATTAAGTTGAGTCGCCGTCGCTGTCGAAGTTGTAAGAGAGCTCTTCCGAAGTGCGTCGCGGTATTTATGCGTCTCCGCCTGGGGAAATTTCTGGAGGGGTGAATTTTCTCCTCCTTCGCGCCCTCTCAAGAAAATATTATCCGCTAACTTTGGACATCGGAGTGCGAAAACCTGCGGGTAGATGTCGCCTTCTCGGACCATCGCTCCGCCGCGTACCCTATTTCTCTATTTTCTGGTATTTTCTCGTGGCCTATGGTGGCGTTACGGATTCGTATAATCCCGTGACGTCACAATATATATATATATATATATATATATATATATATAAATAAATGATTTGAGAATTGAGTAGGAATGTACGAAGTAAACTGCAGATGTTAGAATAAGGAGAACAGCTGTAAAATTCAAAAAGAAGAAAATGCAACGAACATGGGATGACAGTTGGAAGGAGAACTCAGTAACGTAGAAGTTGAAGAAGTATAAAAGGAAATGAAGTAAAAAAACGACAGTATTCACTGATAAGAAAACATATAATCTAAGATGTGTGCTTCTGGTAATGCGGTGTGACAAATGAAATTGGATAGCTTGAAATGTTGAGTTCGAGTTGTGAACAAGGAAGAGTACGCACGAGTACGTGCGCAAGGGAATTTTTATTAATTGTATACGGATATGTTGTGTGTGTGTGTGTGTGTGTGTGTGTGTGTGAGAGAGAGAGAGAGAGAGAGAGAGAGGAGAGAGAGTGTGTGTGTGTGTGGGTGTGCTGGGTGTATGTGTGCGAGTGTGTAAGGGGAGAAAGGAAAGTGAGACAGAATATTTTATGAATCAGAGGCAAGGAACAATAGCCAAAAACGCCCACCCGCACCACTTGCTCGCAAATTCCAGAGCCGCTTCTTTCTCCAGCCCCCCGTCGCGGCGCTCCAGTCCGGTCACGCGCGGCCGCCCTGCATGTTTCAGCAGCAGCCGCCGCCGCCGCCACCTCCACCGCCCTCCCCCCCACAACCCCGTCCCGTCCTCGCCCCCGTCGCCACCGGCCGCGCCACGCCAGAGAGGGTCGCGTCGAGTGAGCAACTGTTGCAACTCCCCAGCGACCGCCCTGACGCGACGCTTTACTGGCGGCGAAGGAGGCTGTTGCGTCTCCGGCCGTCGACGCCGCCGCCGCCGCCGCCGTCCGCCTCGCCCCATCTGCCCTGCCCTTAGCATGCAGGCTCCTTGGCTTGTGGACGCATCTCGGCCTCTACCTGTGTTTCAGCCTTGGCACAAAGGCACGGGGCGCCGTTATCAACTACACTGTTGACGATCTTTGCCCTTTCCAACTTTTTCTTCCTTTTTACGATCTCTGTTGATTATTAACTGGTTAATTCTTATCCAGGCTTCCTTGTATTCCATGCTTTACCATCATGCATAGTGTTACTCTCTAGCCCTTACCTACTCGTTTCTAATCAATCCTCCTGTTCATATTTGGTCATTTGCACGTGTTGTGATACAATGCTGTGCTTTCGCCATCCTTTTTGCTTGGTACCAACCCTCCAAACTCTTGTTTCTTCTTTATTTTCTTGTGCTATTTTCAATATATTGTCACTCATCATTGCTGAATTGCTTCAGTCCTCAGCTTCTTTCTCTTCATGTGATTCTTTCAAGTTTTGCTGCAGACTTCACCACGTAAGTTAACAGTCGATTTTGCATACTTTTTTGCCCTATTTTTAAATGTTCTTTGTCTTATATGCAGATTTTTTTTCTGCTCGCTCAATCCCCTAAACCCTCTTCCCACTTGTCTTTTATTTCTGCACGAGTCCAAATTTTTTTCTTCGTTCTGTCTGTCTCTCCTCTCTCTTTTTCCTTTCTTAGTTTCTGTAAGCTGTTTTGTTATCATGCATTATCTCGTTCTATTACAAAGTACACCTATTCACACTGAACTATCATTGGTTTAGTTCTCAGTTATTGTTAAGCCATATGTCACTCTTCGCGTCATTTGTGCTGTCTCATATGCAAGTAACATATCCCGAAATTCACGGTAGCGGCATACCAAAAGAATACTCTTATATTTAACCTATCTGACTAGAGAGGTAAATGTGATTTTTTACTTTTACTAGATTAAAAATATCGAGCAAGAAATAAAAAATCTCGAAAATGAAATTTTAATATTCTTTGCATAATTGCTACTTTCATAGGGGATCATAATTTGAGAAAACGTCTGACAACATATTGGTTTTACGTGCGTAAATTTATATTTGACACATATACACACACTCAAACTCACTCACACCCACCCACATCCACATATATACGGTAGTAAATGGTTACTGCGAACAACGTATAGAATTTTAAGTTGCCGAAAACATTTCATCTGTAATACATACAATAAGAATTTATGAAACTCATAATCAATAGAATTTCATAAAGATGATACAATATGTAATAAATATAATAAACAAAAATTTCATTTAGCGTAATAACTTCAAAAAACTCTAAATGACATTTTAAGTGGGTTATCCCTTATTGTAAAGAAATGAATAGAAAGAGCTATTTAAAAATTCGGAACTTAATATTAACACTTCTTTTGCATCCTATTTTGAGAATCAATATCTTCGGCACCTGTTCTTTGTTTATTCCCATCAAATCTTGCTGGACGGAAAAGATTTTATTAAACTATTGCACAAAAGTGAATTCCGAACCTTTGTGACACACATCAACAGAATAATAACGGGAAATGAAATTCCTGTGAGATGTAGAAGAATGTAACTAAGTAGAACATCAAAGAAACGCGGATAAAGTGAAGGTTTTGAACTTTGTTTCCAAAGAAAATACGAAAATGAAGGGAACCGTGTCTATATATAAGAAGAAATGGACCTTTCCTGTTCCCTAAAGGATACAGAAAACAGACGTAAGGAACAATGAACAATGAAAGTTTCAAAATCCACATTGAATTTATTATTTATTATCCTGATGAATGAAAAAACAAATTCCCATTATAGAGTTTTGTACTTACGAAATCTCATGGAAATATTTATGGTGTTAATAAATAAATGATAAAATGTATATATATATATATAAATTTTGCAACGCAAATATGAAATGAAGTGTGCTTGGCGGGCTGCATCTAACCATCTTCCTAAGAGCAGGGAGCTGCTAAATGTTCTCTCTCATAGGCATGCAAGATACTTTTTTCTGGAAATTCGAATTTATAGCAACAATTAAAAATCGCTATTGAAATATAATTATTCGAATTCCAAATATCTAATTAACGTTTGTGAAAAAATTAGAGTGTTCCTAAAAAATAATTGTACGGGCAATAATGACAAGAGAAATGATAGCGCAGATTCTATTGGTACGTGATGGTCTTCACTAGAATGGAAAAGCGCATTCTTTTGTAGATCGTTCTTGCTGGCTTCCTTTGGCACTCAAGAAGGCCTCACGCGCTCCTTATCTGCCTATAACATCTATACGTAGGTCTCTGTCAAGGATCGAACTGTCGGTACTACCGTTCATTCTCAGCTGTTCTCGGCAAGGTGGTATTCTGTGTCTAGGTTTCTGTTACTTTTGGTGTGTTTTATTTGTGATAAGCGCTGTGCGCACTTTTACATAAATATCAGTCACAAAATTCTTACAGAAACTAATTGAATACACATTTATTAATTTTAAGTAATTTAATTTTAATAAAATAATTAATTTTGATTTAATTAATTTTAATAAAAATATTGGTGGGATTACAGCAGCATTTATTTTCCCCACACATTTGTAAAGGCCACTCAAATTACGCGAAAAATTCCCATACTTTCAAACGCTTCGCGTTAAATTTTTCTGAGATTTAGTTTAGAAGAACATATTTCTTTCAGAAAAAATCTTTCTTCAATATTAAAATTGTAGAAAGACATCTAAATTGTTTTAAACTTTTGTAATTTTCAAAAATAGAGAGAGCTCCTTGAGAATTGGACCTGTCTCACTTTTGTAAGCGTCCTTTGCTAAATTCGAGAAAATGCACAGAAAATATTTGGACAGATTAATGATATTTTAAAAAAATTTCGTTTCAAAAAGCTTCATGTAAAGTATTCAAATTCAAAATATCCGTTTCTAATTTGCAACACGTCAACTTCGACTAGATCTATCCGGGAATGTTAATTTCAGAGAAATGCATTGTAACGGTTATGGCACTGCTGATGTCTACAGACGGACGGATGGACGGACGGACAGACAGACTTACCGGACATGTGGACGGGACCCATCTGAACCGGACAGATGGACGGGAGCATGGAAAGAGTGATGGACAGACGAACGGTCCAACAGGATAGCGAGACCGGTGCCGACCTACCGTCAGCTAGCGGAGTTTTCCCCAATCCGACCACTCTCATCACCCCAATCTCCCACCAACGGGGCACCACCTCAGCCGTGACAAGCTCTGACCTCCCGACCGACCTCACGGCATGTGTGGTAATGAAGTGAATCTTAATCCAAGTGTGTGTAAGATAGGACAAGGAAGAGGTAGGAAAGATCGCACGCGGTCCGTGGCCCGTTTGTGAGGGTTGTTGATCGGAGAAACCACGGAAAACTATCTTCTAGACAGCGTCTGAATTCGACCTAGCTGACAAGGTAGGGACGAAAAGCCTGGCTCCATCGGGACTCGAATCAGGGACCTCCCGGTCAGAGGGACAATAAGAGTTCATCTGTCGATATATCGTCTCTCCTCATAGCAGCTTCACAGTTCTTTCGCTTTATTACGTAAATACGTAGTAGGTCAGGAAAATGAAGTTCGAGGTAAACTTGCTTATAGTTTTCGTTGACAATGATAATGCAAAAATCGCATGCGTCATGGTTTAAGACGTAAACGTTTGTTGAAAAGTTTTGCAGAATTTTGTTTGTAATAGCTACTGTAAACGGTATAAAATAGGATGGGAACCTTCCTTTTGCGATGACATTTTTATTTAGTTGTCGTCATAGAGTAAGCCATACTTGTCTATACACATAATTTAGACACACCTTCTTGGGAAGTGGAATGCGTTTAAAATATTTCATAAAAAAGGTAAGCATTAAACGGCAAATGCATTGACGCTCAAGCATTTGCCATTCGTCGTTGCTTTTCCGTCCGCTGACGCGAAGGGCATGACCCGTTAACAGGCCTAGTATCGGCATTTTTCGTTTTCGGTAATGGTAATGTTGGAACTAGCATTCTCAGACACAATGGTCTCGGTGCGCTCAACTCCTCGCCGAGAACGATCGGAACCGACAAACATCGTGGGTGTGCCTTGTGTCCGACTCTGTCTTCACCTACCACGACTCAGTCACAATTGGGGAAACCATCTGACACGGAAACCAAGCCTAGCGCAGAAAGATTCTTTCACCACCAGTCGCCTGTGCTATTTAAGTCGGTAACATTTGGAAAAGAGAACGAATAATAATCGTGGCAAAACTACAGCAATGAGAATTGTTTAATTGACTTCCAGAAATCGTTAGGTTGGTACTCAGTTTCTCTTTGCCTAATTCCGCTGAGGTTTCGGCGCTGGGGATCGGCCGACGCTAGGCACTAGACGCGCTGACAGTCTGAATATAGCAGAGCGGCATTGTAAGTTTGAATGAACGCGTACACGTGGCGCGATAGGGAGCGATTAGGAGAGAAACGTGCGTCGAGGGGTAGAGGGACAACGTGGAGCTTTCGGCAGGTAAAGGCGGGGAGGAGTCGGAAGGCCTGGAGACAGAGATGCTGAAAAGAGGAGACGACGGGACGCGGCGGGAACGCGGCGGGTGGGGGGGGGGGGAAAAGGGCGAAGAGGGGCTGGACCCCCGGACGGAGGAATGCGGAACGCACGAGGCGAGAGACGAGATGGCGAGGGGATTGAAGAGGGAGGCATGGGCGAGGAAGTAGTGGATATAGGAGGGTTGACGGGAAGGTGAGGCATGGTGCGACATAAGGTTTATTGGCTTGGCCCACAGTGGGTCAAAACAATGACCATAGAGAGCATGCAATATTTTCAGTAATTAAGGACGTGAACATAAACCATGTTAAAACGTATGATTTCTTATTATTTTACACTTTTGTAATTTTCTACAATTCAGAGGGTTCAAAGAAGATGAGACCTATGCCATTTTAAGCACCATTTGCTCTATTCGTGAAGAAAAAAATTAATGAAAAGTTGGTAGCCGTTTTTGAGAATTTTTTTCTTATAAATTGCATTAAATTCATCATAAGGTTTTATTAAAAATATATTGCATGATCTTTTTCAAAGCTCTGATTTTCTAGAACAGATGGCATATAAGACTCCTCTATCTTTAATATAGTACTTTTGCAATGTTAATTTTTTGCATTTTTCGAAGATGCAGACAATTCGCCGAAAACAGGGCCAGCACCATATTTTCCCGTTCTTTGATACATACAAGGAGAAAATTTAAGGAAAAAAATTGAGCCATTTTTGAGAAAATAATTATTTATAAATTGCCTATATTTCACGTAAAAAACACGAAAACTACTAATAATTTTGAAAAATTTTAAAGATCCATTATTGAAGAACACATTTCATTATGGAAAAATTTCTCTATTTTCAATATTGAAGTATTAAGAAATTGCCGAAAAATGAAAAATTGTGATTCCAATGAAAATGAGACCCATACTACTCTTTACGGAGGTCTTTATGCTATACGAGGACAAAATTTAATAGAAATATAGGAGCTATTTTTGAGAAAATTAAGAGTGTTGTTGAAGCTTCATGTAAGGTATCCCTAAAAATAAATATATTGGCGTCAAACTCGGAGGATATCGAGTTCGTTTGGATTGAGAGAGATGCATCAATTTTATAGAAAACTGTCTCAATGGTTTAGGCGCTAACGTTAACCACAGACAGACGGCCGGCAGAGAGTCAGACAGACAGACAGACAGACAGATAGCTTTTTTGGCATTTAAGACCCACAACACGTAGATTCAGAGTACACAACCTATGGGAGGAAGTATGTGCTACATATAGGAAAAATATTTACCCACTTTTTCGCGACCAGGGCCCGGCTATAAATTTTTCTGTCGAAAAATCGTGTTTTCCCCTACACCATTATCATACTTTCTCTACAGTGCGTAAGCAGTATGCGAGTATGTCAAATGAAATGAAGGGAAAAAGTATTCGGAACAAAATAATATTTTCTTCTGAACCATTTTTGTCTACTTTCACTTCAATTTAGAAAGAAATTGACACTTTAGAAAGACACTTCATAATTTGCTAACTCAGTGCTTTGGAGTCTTAAGTTAACTATCTCAGTAAATTCTAGTTGCATGCGTTGTTCCAAGGATTACATGTCTCAATATTTTCTCTCTAAAATCCTACATCTTGCGTATATGCGGCAAAAAAGCATACCCTTTGAAATAATATTTACACCTCAAATCAAACAACTATGCCCTTGCGTGCATGATCAGAGAGGCTATGAGATGTACGCCCAGAATTTAAAAATAAATGCGACAGATATTTTGTTAAAATATGTGTATTTAGTGTATGCTAAGTAACGGTAATAAAGATTATTGGAAAATAATTTTAATAAAGGGGAAGTGAAGAGGAGAGCGAAATATATTAAGAGCAAGAAGATATCACAAAAAAAGAAAAGAGGAAATGAGGAAAAGAAGGAAAAGAGAAAAACAGAAGGGAATAAATTAAAAGCGAGAATTATGAAGAACAAAAATTAGAGGGAAAACAAAACGAAGAGAGAAAGAGAAATAACAAAGGGAAAAAAAAGAGGAAAAAAAAAGAAATGAGTAATATGGTAGATTTTTGAATTTATAGCCAAAAAATATTTCACTGACATGAAGAGTTCATTTATTACTTGGAGTACGCGGAAAGAGTGCACGACGATTTTGTTCTTTTCGCTTGGGACACCTTTCGGTCCGATTGGGACCAGTGTAAAGGGCGACGCGGAGCGAGAGTGAGCGAGCGGAGCGGGGCGGGGCGGGGCGAGGCAGAGCAAAGAGCGGAAGGCGGGGGCGGGGGCGGGGCCGCGTGCATTGTAGCGTGCGCTCCCGAGTGCGGGTGACACGTGAGCGATCGAGGGCGCGGGCGGAGGGTTGCGGCGCGAGGACGTCAGAGGACGGGGGGCTGGGGACGGAGGAGGCCGGCAACACCGAGTTTCTCTGGGAGCGTTGCCCCGGACTGGTCGCTCGTCATTTCACGTTTGGAAACACTGGGCAAATGGGGAATGCTACACAAACACCAAATATAAAAATAAAAAAGTAATGGTAATTTCGTTACCTATGACTAACCTGCGAGTGTGACAAATATTGTAATGAATAAATGCTACTAACATCTGGTCTTTGGTTTCCTGTCGGTTGTCGATCCTACCGATCTGGGTCTCCTATGGTCATTCCACATACTTTTTTATTTCTATAAATTATCAGGGACCTCTTAGGAAAACACTCAACAATAGTAATATTAATAATAATAATAATAATAATAATAATAATAATAATAAGAAGAAGAAGAAGAAGAAGAAGAAGAAGAAGAAGACGCGTTCCTCGCAGAGCAGAGGCTGCGGCAGCCGTCGTCTTCGCCGAGGAGGCTGCTGGATCGAGTCCTGCGTAGGCAAGGTCCTATTTGTGATTGTCCCTCACCCATCAGCATATCACCCCCATAATTCTTAATTCAAGGTGTAACATTCTGGTCTTACCACGGGATACAGCTGAAAAAAATGCTGATCTTCATAATGACACACGCTCATCTGGCCGGGATAAAAAGAATATGACTGGGCGTCGGAAGTTAGCATATAGCGTGGTTATAAATGGCCGAAAGCGATTATTATAATTATAATAATATAAATAATAATAAGACATTTAAGTAAAATTAAATAGATAGGGTACAAAGAGAAGCGTGGGGAGCATGAAGCATGGAAATAAATTATTGTAGGTCACGCTTCCCCGTCCATGGTTTGGGGCAAGCAAGCTGTCATTGGAACTCTTACAGATCTGCTGGTGGATCACAGGCAATTTATTCAAACCCTAATCTAATTGAAAATCCTAAAGTTAAAAAATAAAATAGTTTAGAAAGTTTAAAGGGTGAGTGACACCCAGCGAAGTAGTAATAAGGAAGTAAAATAACATCTGTATCGCTTGAAGAGATTTTAAAGGCCCAATACAGCTTCTTTTGCCTCAGCAGATTGTTCAGTGGCTAATTACGCATACACCCATTGATTAAAACAAATTTGAGGATTAGTGTATTTTTCTAATTATTGTTTTTTGCTAATGACAACTTCATAGATATTTCACCTACACGTTATTTTTCTTGATGTAAGACTATAGACATCAAAGAATAAAGAATACAGCTTTCTCTTCGATGAATGTTCTGTATCACATCGAAGCCAAATCGTAGAATTTTGTTTATAAGTGTCGTCTAGGCAGAGCACATGGTTTATTCCAATTTAACATATTTATTTATAGCCTCAGATGTTAGGACAAGTACGATAGGAGAAGATAGAGATTTTCCATGACGGATAGTCAAATAATGGGTCATCAATTGAATCAGAAGCATCGGGAATATGATTTATTCTTGAATGCATCTTTGAACACCGATAGAATGTTTACAAATAAGATCAAACCGATAATTTTCATAAAACGTTTCTCGATTTTCCAATGCTACTACCACAGGAAAGAAAAGAAGAGAGGTGGAGGATGTCATTACACAATTCAAACTGATACCGTGCAGAGAACATAAACCGTCATAATTTGAAAGGACGTGGAAGGCCGATCTCTCAGAAAACTATGGATAGGAACCGTCAATTGGGATACGTAATCACGACAATCATGCTATTACATAAAACTAAATATTTATTGGAAACAAATAAGACAATTTATTTGCTTTATTGTGTACATTCGTAGTGAGTACACATTCATGAAAAAGAAAGTCAATTAGTAGTGCATATGTATTTATTCCATTCTGAAGGTACACGGTGAGTTATAAGCAATTGTACATGTTTTGTTTTAAATTTGTTGCGTCTACTTCGACGCAACGCGTCTCCAAGCCCCTTGGGGGCGTTGAGCGCTTTGCGCTTCTCGGAGTAATCCTCCCATTACTGTGCTTGTTTTATGGAGTAATCCTCCGTTAACATTGTCGCGTCTCGTCGTAGTCGGTTGTCAAGAGGACCGCCAGGTAGCATCTCCGCGTACGCGCCTCCTACCGCGCGCTCCCGCGTCACTACCCAGCGGCAAGAATTAGGAAGGAATAAGGATAGAAGTAGGGTTTAGGACACTTCACAGGGGTTGGACTAGCCCTGGTGAAGCAGCCGAACTCGTTTTGTTGGAACAAATTTCACATGAGATTCGACGGAAATCGAACCCGGATCTCAGTGGTCAAAGCCTTGCCACTTTGCAATGAGCCACGAGTTCAGCATGTTATTAGCTTGAATCATTATCGCAAATAAAGATTGCTATCGTGGGGAAGAAGTAGTTCATAATGATCACGTTGTTGATGAATGACTCAAACCTAAATAAAAACTGAATGAACAAGAATCGGAAAAAGAATAGGGTCGTGTCCGCTTTATTTCCTAAAACTATTGATTCCGGAATGTAAGCTCTGTTGAAATCTCTGAATTAATAATGTTGGGTTTCTTTCTTCTGGTGGAACTGACACACTAAAACCTCATTCCAAACAGTTATTCGTACATTGCCTATAAATGCATGAAAAGGGGGCAAAGTTTAACAACTATTTTACGTTCATAATCAAAGCGGCGCGTATTGTATATTCTTTTACATAAAATGAAAAATGACTAAGCAATAAATTAAAGGGACATAAATAAAAACCAACGTGGGGATCGCAAATGTTACTGTGAGTTAATAATATATTAATAATTTTTTATACATGTTCAGAATTTAAATATTGAATTCACATTGCAAACAAATCTCAATTTGAAAATGTATAGTAGGACAGAAACAAGAAAGATGGAACACGTTCCCCATATCGATTGATTGATTGATTGACTTTTTCGTATTTCCGGGCGTGTCAACTGCTTTGGTCATTAGTCCCGTTAGTGTAGTGCATGTCTCTTCTCGGGAAATGGCGGCGATCTTCCCCCGCTGGATGGCGAGATCCGGCGCCGACCTACCGTCGGCTAGTGGGGTTTCTCCCCAACCAGGACTCCCACCAGCGGGGCGCCGCCCCAGCCGGGACAAGCTCTAAGCTTCCGGCCGGTCTCCCGGAATATGTGGTAGTGTAGTGCATGTTAGTGTGTGTGTGTGTGTGTGTAGGGGGAAGAGGAAAGGACAAGGAAGAGGAAGGAAAGATCGCGTGCGGTCCGTGGCCCGTTTGGTAGGGTACTGCTCCGGCATTTGCCTGGTGTTGATCGGAGAAACCACGGAAAACTACCGTTCAGAGCAGCCGGCCACTAGAATTCTCCTGACAGCGACTGAATTCGACCTAGCTGAAAAGCTAGTGTCGAAAATCCTACGACCTCCCGGTCAGAGGCGCTGCAGTGACATCAGTTGATGCACTGAGCTGCCGCTCCCGGTTTGCCCATATCTTACACTTAAGTTCATGAATTATCAAATTAACATATTACTGTTCACGGATTAGATATAAAATATAAAATAACGCAATGGACAAAGTAACCCTGATATTTAAATTATGAGATGTTTCCTACTTTCTGAATAAATTTCTACATTTTAGAATCCGAAAGATGTATTTTAAGATCATTATTGGTCTACTTTCCCAAATTCAGCATATAGACATTTAAGCGTCGTGTACGCTAACACTCACTTCGTATATTCTACAGAGGAAAATAATAAAATATACTTTCTTCACTCCAAACCTTAATCGGGCAATAAACCTTACAGAGGTCAAGAACCGTGGAGAAGGATAAATGACACAGATAATGTTGCTCTGAATCCTCCTTTTCGTATCACAGAAGCATGCATGTCAGTCTCTCATTGCATGAAACTCCCGTGACACACCGTAATTATCCGTAGGAGAGATTATTCTGTTCCGTCATGACATGGGGTATTGATTTTTCATGTCACATGTGAAGAGAGCTGAGCAGATTTAAGTTGCGATGTCTCTTTAGACTGATTATTTCGCCTTTCCTTTTCGTGTTCGTCAACTGCGGGTCACTGGTCCTCAGTGTAGAGGATATTTTTAATACGAGAGGTGTTGGGTGTTCTTCTGATGAACTGCAAAATCTGGTGCCGACCAATACGTTGGATTGAGGAATTCTCCTTGTCCAGGTATCTGCCATCAGCGGGACACCATGTCACGTCCGCACTACTTCGGCATTCGAGTTTCATTGTTTTGAGTCAGATAACTTGTGTTAAGGCAATACTTATATTTAAAACATTTTTACGACCTAAAACATGCCACGAATCCTGAACAACTGCCATAGAATCCAACGCAAATAATAAATACTCAGTTAACAATTTTATAGTCATATACAATGGTTACATTTGTAGTATTATATGCAGTATTCACAGCAAGTACGATATCAGCGGACTGAAAAATATTGTGCCATACTATGAGGAACATGGCGAAAGTATTATTCATTGTTGTATTGTTCATTGAAAGTATTATTCATATCGTCTTCCAAACTGGCAATCAAGATGTAATTACGATTTGTACAGTAGAATCACATGATTTGCGCCGTCCAATTATTTGTTGAAATGATATTAATAAATTCAATTATACTGGTATGTTCACGCAATGATGTCATTTTGTACACGAATACAGCAGCAATTTCCTGGTTTCATCTACTTAAGCAAGTAGCATGAATTAAAGAATGCAATATTTGCCCTGATGTTTACGTAGGGTCGAATATTGCGGTACGCATACGAGATAGGGATTGCATAGTCATGTGGGTTATGTTTCAACGAAGATCCGTCGCCACTATAAAATATTCTTATTACGAGACTGCATGTACATGTAGATTAACAGTTATTCTACAGAATAGCTGTTATAGCACCACTCTCTAATAATGAACAACAATTAATGTTATAGCAAATTCTGAAGTTTGCAAATCATGTCACATCTAATCTGATCGAAGCACGAGAGAAACGTAACTGGAGTACGTATCAACAGGTGTCAAATGCATTAATGTGATATAAGGTGATTTTACATTAAATAATACGAACAACTTCGAGGGATTTTGATCTGAATTTGTTATTACAAGTAAGATTCATTCAAATTTTAATACACAGTTGTAGAGATTCACATGTTTGAAAGAACTATAATATACCGACACCAGCAAAAGTGATAAAAAGTACTCGGATATTTGGAGAAAGTTCGAAATACAAGCAATTCTTTTAAAAAACCAACAAAAATATATTAATATCAACACCTCTTAAAGGACTAATTGCTTCACTTCTGAATGCGATTTTCCGTAGTCTTATTTGCAAACCATAGTGAATTTGGGGTCGTGTCGATTGTTTCTGCTAGGTAGCAACAATCAGGAATAAGGAAGATTATAGTGAAACTAGTGGTCTGCGGCATCAAAACTGCTACTGCAGATCAAAACCACAAAATATTTTCCAGAAAGTAACAAACACACTGCTCCAGAATAACAAACAAAATATTTTCGTATAACACTACAACAAATTAAATATTTTAAGAAAAACAGCCTGCAAAAATACTGACATAACAAAGTAAAGTATATACGGACAGAGAGAATAACATTTCTTTACATACCAATTTCCTGTAAGGTAGCAAGCTTCTCGCTACGAAAGGTACTTTGCCCATTAACTTGTCTGACTGCTCTCTATGCAAACGGAAATCAGCATAAAAACCCTGTTGTCCACACGTAGAAGAACTTGCGATATATACGTCTTCGAATTAAACACTACATGAATGTCTTTTCAGTTTTCACATCTGACCCCTTCTCATTCTGAGTACGGTTATGAATTTAGGATGAGAATATAGGAAAGGTGGAAAGCGAACGGAGTAGCGGTAACTACGATACAAGTGACTCTGAAAAAAATGAGAATGCATGTCTTATTTCTATTAGCTGAGAGCTAAGTGAATCCCAGGAGCGGTACACAAAAATGTGGGGCTGAGTTGAACTGTTGTTGATTTGTGAATAACGTCAATTAACTGTTAACTTTATAATATCTATACCTAAGTGTTTAGGTATTTCTGGACTGTACAAACGACTTGAAGGGTAAGTTACAAGTATGAGAAAGGAAATAGAGTGTGAATGGAATAAACAGGGAAACACGTGAAAAAAATGAACGCACACATTGGCAATTTCACGTAGGGTGACTGGATATGAATCCGAGAATTCAGAGGTGAAAAGCTAGCCCTCTGACCGCCAGGCTACGGTGTCTCAAGAAAAAATGACCTTCTCTTCTTTGATTCCCTTGCCTCCCCCATTCCGAGCAGGTTCCACCCACGCCCGACCGTGTTTTTGCGGGCGTCGTCAGTGAGTGCGGGCGGGGCCGGCAGCACATATCCAGAGGTGTAAGAGACGCGTAGCATGAGATCATACCTGCGATGAACGAAAGATTTGATGGATAAGTGATAAGTATGAGAATGGAATAGAATGTGAATGGCAGAGTAACCCGTAAAGAAACGTTTATAAACCCATATTTTGTCCATTTTACGTGGGGTGACCCGGATCTGAACCCGAGAATCCCGAGGCGGAAAGCTAGCCCTCTAACCGTCAGGCTACCGTCTCCCCAGAACAAGACATTGTCGTTCTAGATTCCGAGCAGGGTCCACCCACGCCCGGGCCGTGTGTTCGCGAACAATGTCGACGAGGGCGGGCGAGGCCGGCAGCGCATATCCAGAGGTGTAAGATACACGAATATCATGACCATACCTGGGATGAACGAACGATTTCATAGTTGGTGATAATGACGCTAGTATGAATGGAAACTGAGTTGTGGTGGAATTGTGAACTGTTGTGAACCCACTTTGCCAAGCCGTGAGGGGGACTGGAATTTGAACACCTGAACCGACGGGCAGAAAGCTAAGGCTCCGTTATGCGACGTTCGCTCCTGAACAACGTGACCATACGATTTTTGATTAGTGCGCCGTGTCCACCGCCGGCCCAGCCCGCGCCGTGTGTTCGCGGGCGGCGTCGTGGGCGAGTGCGGGTGGGCGTCGAGCCGCGCGCCGCGGGTGGGCGGGGGTGCGCGGCGGCGGCGGGCGGTGGCGGCGGGGCGGGGCTTCGGCGGGGCCCCACAGCGCAGGTGTGCGCCTCCCCGCCTCCCGCCACGCCCTCCCCCGCCCGCGCCCGCTCGCGTTGCAGGTAGACGCCGCCGGCGCCGCGGGGAAGGCGAGGCCCCACCGCGCTGGGCCTGGCGGCGGCGACGGCGCCCCGACGGTCCACGACGCCGGCGGCGGAGCAGGCGGCCGACCAAGCGCCGCCGAAGAAGCCAAACGTGAATGCGCAACACCTCCACGCCCCAATGGTTGCGCTGTATCTCATTGAACGGCTTGGGTGACGTCTTGTGATGACTCTCCCAACACACAAA
This sequence comes from Teleogryllus oceanicus, assembly GCA_964035755.1. NCBI lineage: Eukaryota > Metazoa > Arthropoda > Insecta > Orthoptera > Gryllidae > Teleogryllus > Teleogryllus oceanicus. The sequence goes on along the minus strand of CAXIVR010000001.1, from coordinate 230,757,895 downwards.
TAAACGAATAATACAGTTTTTATTCGTGAACCCCGAAATGTGGGTGATGTGAATGGTGTTTTTCTGCAGCTCTTTGTGTAATTATGCAGTTCTTGCCATAACCAGACACGGTCGTATTCCATGTAAATAATCAATTATTGTAATAATGCGCCACTAACAAGGCCGATAAGCAGGGGAAATGTAATGAATAAAAGTATTCATCCAAATCTGTTTCGGATATCTATGTATTTATGATGTCTTTTTTTACTGGCATAATGTTTACACTGGAAAGGGTGAGGGAATCATATTCGTTATTGAGACGTTAATATGCCTGTATATGTCGTTAATGGGCAATGTTTTATAAAAATCGAGAAGTATTCTACTGAACTCAATACTTGACTCAACACAACCTATTTCATCAACTTATGAGGTAGACTTATCTTGAAGACTTATTTGTGTCGACTGGTGAATAGAGAATACTCAGATGCAAAGTAATGGGCGTGTTACTTTTAAAGTTTTCTTTTTGTAATGCTTCTATCGTAACATGGAGAGGTGTCATGCAGGTAATAGTTTATCACTGCGACTCCATTATATTTTTTTGAATTTAGCTCCGACGGAAATATCGTGATAGGGCTTGATAGCTTATGATTACTGGAAGTTCGATTAATGGATGCGATGGTGCACGGCTAGAGAATCACAGATCTCTAAGAAGGCATGTCTCATTTTTCCTACCACTTGTTTCAAGACACAACTGACGGCTGAAAGGTTGATCCCTATCCAATTCCGAGATCATAGGATGAAAATCTATTGTTAGGCATTTTCACACTATGTTCGTGTTTTATTTAGTATAGTGTTGGTAACTTACGTAATTTACCGAAACCTGCGTTTCTTTTGTAATTTATGATGTTACTCCCTGAACTGATATGAATTCTCATGACGAGTGCTAGGACGAGTGCTAGTACATATTTAAAATGATGTACTTGTCTTTGATCGTTTCTCCGAAACACGTGTATCCCATTTACATTTGTTATTGTATTGTAATTGAAGCTCATGCCCTGTTAGTTAATATCAATCAAAAACAGGGTCTTGACATTTAGTATGTGACCTAGCTGTGTAAAATCTTGACATATTTATAATCTCACATTCCTTGCAAAATATTATTTTTTGTAAATTCAATAACATAAATCATTCACGCCATAAATCTCACGCGAAATCGCGTAAAAGGAAAAAATAAGAAAAGAAAAATTTAATTTTTAATCTAAAACTATCTTAAAAACTTGTATGTGTATTTACAAACAAAGATTCTAGTGATTCGGGAACTGACATACCCAATTACATTCATGAATTGAGATAAGAACATTAGAGCTAGTGTACTGAGAAGTGTGCAAGCGTTGCAATAGACACCCTTTTAACTGGTGATTAATCATATGAATTGATTTGATGGTACGCAGCCAAGAAAATCACTAACAAATACAAAATTAATAAAGTGAAACGGTCTTCCCGGTTTTGAAACTTATACGTTTTATGTGGCGTGTTTTTTTTTAAAAGTGCACATAGTCACGTACTGGCGTATCGTGTTTGTCAAGTTCTTTTAGTAACATACTGGCGGATCAATATGAAGTTTCACGAACTATTAGCAAGTTTAGTATTAATAATATATCTAGTACCAATATATCTAGTACCTGTAGTAGTAACACGCATAGAAGCATTGGGATAATCTACTTCAATTTCTGGTAATAAAAATATAGAATACTTTTAGGGAATATGGTATAGTATTCCCTTCAGGAAAATACAATAGTGTTTATTTATTAACTGTGTCGGTTGAAATAATATTGACGAATAATCGTATTGAACATTCGTACTTTCGTTATCATTCACAATCTATTTCTCTATGGATTACTATGTTATTAACTTGTAAAACATGATCCTAGAGATCCGAAAAATAATTTTTGTAGAATATTACTTATTTTTTCCTTTCCAATACGGATTTCCACAATATTTCTGTAGTAACTGCACAGTTTAAAAATACATTAATTTGTGAAGTGATAATACAAATTCACTCATAGCTAACGAAAAATGAACGATATCCTGTTCTGTATTGTCCTCTTACTCAGTATATCAAACTTCAGGTGAGTTAAAGACTCTAGGTGCAGTAGGTGTCATTGAAAACACAGCGATTACAAAAAGGATATGTGGCATTATTTACCAGATAAAATATTATAATGAATGTTCTCGAAAGAGACAAGAAGACGTAAGATACGTTCTGTTAATACCACGATCTCTGGATATCCGTAGTAGAAGCCCTGATTAAGAACTTTCCGCAAACTGTCAAGTGCAAACCACTGTGGTGATCATAGCATGATAGCTTGAATTTCACTGTCATTAATCTTTCAGCACTTCATTGATCATCGTCATTTCTCCTATTGTGAACACAATGCTAAATGAGGATGTGATTGATAGAGTCAAATTATGACGTGGATGGTCCCGCTTTTCGTATGTCATATGCATGTTCTAAACAAACTCATTCGAGACAGGCGTTTTTAAAGAAACGAGACACATTTACGAGCAACAAAAGTTCATCTCACATTATATGCAATATTCATTTTCATGTTTATTGAACAGCAACGTCAGGACTACATATATTGGTCCTCGTCATAAAACGACAAGAACGACTAAGATAAGTGAAGAGTAATTGAGTTTGAAGAAGCAGAATGTCGACGTATATTACCCATTACATTTGAAACATCAATCAATCAATCAATCAATGTGCTTCATGAAGCATCCTATATTCAATTCGTTCTTATCTCAGTATGTTCAATACTCATTTCAATTCACTCTTATCGTTTTTCCAAACCGTCCTGTTCTTCGTATAGGACGATAGCACACGATTCTGGCTACATTACGTTTTCCACACTAATAATTTCCTTAACTTTACGATTTTACAGAAATTTTATAGAAGGGGTTCTCACAGGTAAATAAGTGTTACCGTAAACGTATCATAAAGTAACAAGCAGACGATCGCTTCCACTGGTGCACAAGCACCCGGCTCCCCTGGCTTTTATTTAACATATCGACCGTCCTAATTTGTTTATAAAGGAAATGCCTATTTCGCCTTGTAAACCTATCAAACTTTTTCCATGCAATCCCGTATCCGCGACGGAGAAAAAAAAGCAACATAAGAAGGCCGCTTCCCCCCACAGGAAAAAAAACAACGTAAAAAGATGCACGAACCTCCCCTTTTCCTTCCCTTGGCCTCTCGCTGAACTGGAAGGGTTAACGTCCCTTCTCCGCCAATAAGAACACAGCACATGCTGGGCATGCGCTTTCCCTTTGCTTGCGCACGACTGCCTTCAACTTTTTTCTTCCTTTCAGCTTCTTCTCCTCCTCCTCCTCCTCCTCCTCCACCCGCTCCTTCTTCTCCGCGGCAGGACGTTAACCCTCTCCTGGGGCGCCGCCCTTCCCCCCTCTTTCCTCTCCCCCCACCGCCGACCCACTCACAGATATCCAGGACGTTTTCCTTGGGAGTTCCGTCTCTTCCTTGGTTCTGCCTGCAATGCGGTACGAAAAAAACACAACGCACACCCCCACGCGCACACACACGCACGAAGTGACAGTTCCTAAAGAAATTGATTCTTCCGAAGTATCCCCTGCCAGACCGACGTGGTGGTATCTATATAAAATAGAACTAAGATCCAAAGATACGAGACTTTTATGGATATTGGAGATAGGACACTGCAAGACATAAGGTGCCTTTCGTAATTTTATAAGAAGCAAGCGGGACACTGTGAGGGTAGTAACGGTGGAGTGAAGCAAGGTAGGGTAGCATTTTATGATATGTATAGATTATGAATTAACTGTCTGGTCTTTTAGGGTTATTTAATACACCCCAAGGGAGAGAAGGATTTCAATGTTCTTTACCTATAAGTTCAATAAAGAAAAATACGATCTTCCTTCACTTGAAATATAGCATGTCAAGTCTTGTTACATGTACTCATATTCTGTAGTCAAAACTGACTGTCCCAATTCTAATGAGTGATTTAGTTAAAGAGTTTGTATGCACGTTAGTTTGATCCCAACGCAATTACTATGTGACCGTAATCTTAAGGCACTCGACACGAAATGAGTAACCAATAATTAAATAACAAATAATTAAATGAAACTTTTAGATTTAAGACTCCTAATTTTTTATAGTTCTCTTAAGTTAAGAGAAGTGACTAGATGAATGATCTCTCATCACAATAATGGGGTACGTTAAAAGGATGATTCAGATATTGGAAATTTATTACCGATGCAAGTACGTTTTCTATAACGTCGGAGCAAAATTTTCTGGTTTCCAAATATTCCTATCGTCGTTTTTGGATATTTTTATTCATCGCTTAACTATGTACAGAAAAAGGGCGGGGAAGCTATTCTAGAGTTAAAGAAAATTGCACAGATTATTTTTCTCTCCCACGTGTCCCATACAGTTTCTCCAGTTTTTTTTTACGAATATACATCATATTAAATTAAATATTACATTTTATTAATGGTTTTATTCCACATACAGGACAGGAATACTTCTTTGGTACTTGGATTCAAACTGTCGCAAACTTAATGTTTATAACACTAAACTATAAGTATCATGATAACTTTTTATAGTAGCAGAAAAAGAACAAAACAATGCTGTAGAACTATTACATACTCAGAATCCACCGTACTAAAACTTAAACAGCATACTCAATAAAACAAGATACGTTGTACTCAGTTAATTATGCAAATGATAGTAGGAATTATTCATGTGTTGCCTAGAATAGTTTTCAAGGAAGTGCATGGGGAAATAGGTCTAATTGATACATGTAGTCATTTATATTTTATCACTTGTATTTTACGAGATATTTAGGTACATTTGTTTGTTTGTTTGGAACAATACATATTTTTTAGTTCATCATGACGAGCGTAAAAAGACGAATCCAAGGTTATACATATTATTATGTTAGATAAGCAGTTTTGTAATTTTGACTTTTTTGTGCTCAGCTTTCCTTGCTGGAGCGCACGTTAGCAGGGGCAAGGCAGCGTGACCTTGTGTGGCAGACTGTTATCCGTTCAAAATATCCGTTAAACATTAGTGTCAAAAAATGTAAATTACTAAAAAAAATTATTATCTAATATATGACAATATGTATATCATTGAATTTGTTTTTTTACGCTCGACATGAGAGACTAAAAATATGTATAGTTCCATTTGAAAAAAAAGACACCAAATTACCTCAATAGCAATTGCCAGCTACTGGTATTCCCAAGCAGGGAGCTCATGATGGAGGTGGGAGGTCATAAGGTGAGGTCATATGACTTATGTGGTCATATAAGAGGTCATCAGGAAGTCATGTGGCGAACATGACTTATTCCATCCTCTGTATCTAGCATTAATTTGCCTGCCTGAGCTTTTCATCATTCAGATACACAAACTGAGACGATTGTTATGTACGCTACAGCTTTATTCTTGCCCAAATGGAAACCGAGATTGCACCACGGAAAGTTGCGATAGCTATTCGAGGGGCTAGCAATAATTATAATATAACACAAAATTTACGGTACTTATGAATAAGATTTTCAGAACCATCGTGATCAGAAAAAAGAGTCAAACGTAAAAGGATAATATTCACATTTTTCGTCAGCTAATTTCTGTTAATGACAATTATTTCGAAATTACTATCAACTATATTATTAGTCGCTGATTAAAAATTTATACTCTTATTTTACATGTAGATGATATTAGTTTTTGTTTTTGATAATGAAATGTACAAAATATATAATTACTTTGTCTTTCAAACGGACTCAAAACTTCGGACTCGCACACTCATACATGCACTTCTCCAGGGCTGACAGGTATTTAAATACGTGTATTTGAAACAAGTATTTTAAATACATTTTGTATTTGAAAAACTGTATTTTTAAGTTTTTGGGATGTATTTTAGAGATATACTTAAATACATAAAGTAGGTGTTTTTAAAAAAAGCAATATTTAAAATACTTTAAATACAGACGAAGAAGATAGTTTTTTTTTTGCTTTCGCTAGTGAATGTACTTCATTGAAACAAAAAGAAAAGGTTCTTTCAGCAGTAGAATTTGGATTCTCTTTATTTTTAAATGATAAATCTAAATCATTAAAAATGCTGGACAATTATCTAAAAAAAAGCTTTTATTCGTTGTAACACTAGTTTATTTTCATCCACGCTAGTTGCATGATTGTTTTCCTTTGCAGGTTTCATACCTTTGCCAACTAGGGGTTTATTATCTGATGATTTGTTTGAAAAATTAGTAGTTTCAAAAGGATATTCCATTTCGTGTTAGACATAGTTTTGATATCATTGATATCATTTTATATTTGAAAATATTTTACATATTGTTACAATATATTACAATAATTATTGTCTAGAAATTTGTATCTCTGTCAATTACTAATTCACTGTAATTGACAATTACAATATATTGGAGCAAAAATATACAACCAAAATTATTATATATTTACAGTACTTTTGAGTATGTTGTTTATGTACTTTTGAGTGATGAATTTTAAATACATATTTTTTAGTACGTCAAATTCTAATGTATTTTGTGCATGTATTATACTTATTTATAAAGTATTATGACGAAGTATTAAAATACTAAATTTAAAGTATTTTGCCCAACCCTGCACATCTCAATCTCACACTCGTTCTTGCATTCTGACTCCCATACACGCACATGTAGTTCTCACTCCCACTTCCAACCCCCACTTCAACAATCGAATATGACCTTCTGACTCCAATACTCGCAAATGTTCTCGTGAATTTCACCTAGTATATGTACTTTTGAATCCCATACTCGCACAAACACTAGTACTTCTCGCGTTCACAGCCATATCACGTATCCAATGCCATTTCACGCATCGAAAGCACTTTACGCAACCACAGCCATTTAACGAAACCACACGTTCTGTACACATGGATATCTATTCACACACACGCTCAACCACATACCAATTGATTGATTGATTGATGTTTCCGGGCACGTCAGCTGCTTTGGTCATTAGTCCCGTTAGTGTAATGCATGTTTTTCTCCGGAGATGGCGGTGATCTTTCTCCGTTGGATGGCGAGATCCGGCGCCGACCTACCGTCGGCTAGTGGGGTTTCCCCCTAACCAGGACTCTCCCACCAGCGAGGCACCGCCCCAGCCGGGAAGAGCTCTAAGCTCCCAGCCGGTTTCACGGAATATGTGGTAGTGTAGTGCATGTTAGAGTAAGTGTGTGTGTAAGAGGAGAGGATAGGACAAGGAAGAGGAAGGACATCGCGCGCGGTCCGTGGCCTGTTTGTTAGGGTACTGCTCCGGCATTCGCTTGGTGTTGATCTGAGAAACCACGGAAAACTACCGATCAGAGCAGCCGGCCGTTAGAATTCTCCTCCAGACAGCGATTGGATTCGACCTAGCTGAAAAGCTAGTGTCGAAAATCTTGCCGCCGTCAGGACTCGAACCTAGGACTTCCCGGTCAGAGGCGCTGCAGTGACATCAGTTGATGCACTGAGCTACCGCTCCCGGTACCACATACCAACAATTATACACTTAGTCACATATACAAACAGACGTACATACAACAAACTTACATACATTAATACATACATTCCGGCGAAGGAGGTTCAGGGCATCAACTAACCGGGAGGTCTCAAGAGTTCGAGTTCCGACGGTGACAGGATTTTCGACACTAGCTACATAACTACGTCTATTTCAGCCCAGGAGAATTGTAGTGGTCGGCTGCACTGATCGGTAGTTCTCCGTGGTTTCTCCGATTAACACCACGGGGATGCCGGAGCAGTACCTTAACAAACGGGTCACGGATCGCGAGCGATATTTCGTTCCTCTTCGTTGTCCTATCCTCACTCCTTACTTACACATTCATGCACTACACTACCACACTTGTCGGGAGACCAGCCAGGACCTTGGAAAGTGTCGGGCTGGGGCGGTGCCCTGATGATGGGAGATACGTGGTAGGGGAAAATCCCCGCAAACTGACGTAGGTCGGCGCCGGATCTTACCACCCAACGGGGGAAGAGAACCGCCAGCTCCCGCAATAAAAACATACACTACATTTACGGGACTACTTACCTTAGAAGTTGACACACAGGATATCTAACCAATGAATAAAAAAATCAAACGTATATACTACATACTCGTAATACCCATATTACGTACATAGGATTGAGGTCGGGGTTTCCCCCATCGGCGGACGGACGACCGCGAGTTACTTCTCACATTACCGCTCCCTCCCTGCGCATCCGACGAGACCTTTCAAGAGATCGATAGGAAAGAGTTCCCCGTATCAGGCAAACGGGGATAAGCTACGATAACACCCTCAAGTACAAGACTTTTATGGATATTACAGACTATAAAAAAGAAGATCGTGTTGTTCTGAAAAGGAATGAACATCGTTGGGGTGCCCTGGTGGGGGTTAAGATGTATTTATTCTACGTTACATCTGGGACATGTTGTTTTATACTGGAGAATAGAAATGTTGGTCTGAGCAGTGGTACGAATGTAAAATAAAAGAAATTTGATGAGTTTTTGAGTTTTTTGCTGTATCTTGGAAAGAGAATAGAAGGTCGTCAGCGTGAACGACTTCTATTCTTTAAAAACTAAGTTATGTATGTGGTATATGAATATATATTTTTACTGTTCTCAGAAATGAAATTACTTTATAAAAAGGTAAATATAATTAAACGACAATTCTTATCACTGAATCGTTAAAAGCATCTTATTTAGTGCTTTGTCTCAAGAAATTACGAAGGGTTTTTACACATAGAGACCCATAGAAACTAAGGTGGGGGAATGCAAGTTAAAATTGCGAAACCGTATTGCGTGCAATGAATAGGGGCGTTGGGCTATTCCTTCCATTTCATGGCAGAGTTCTTCTGGCATTCATATGCATATCGATACTCTCGAGGTAATTAGCAATTACAGCCGTTATTCAGGCGGTCGTTGTGGAGCGTCCTTGAACTAATTGCTTCACCGCTGAAGGGGGCCGCTGCAGCCCGTCCTTCGCACGCAGCCCGGCCGCGAGAGGCGCGAGTGCCGCCCCCGCGGAAGGTGAGCTCCCTCCAATTAAACGTGCGGCAACCTCACGTCGCTCCCGCACGTTGCTTAGGCTGTCGCTGCCACTACGATGGTATTTTTTGAATTATTTATTTATTTTACGTCAAAAAAACTTTTATTAACATTATTAATAATAATAATTAAACATAATTAATTTATTAACTATTTATTAACATAACTACAACACAAGGTGTATGTTGTAAAAAGCCTTAGATCTAACAATATAAATGCAGTTTTTGTGATACACTTGGTCATCGTCAGATCACTTACGTTTATTTCAGGAAATAAATCACACTACAGAAGGTACGATGGTAGTGATGGGACTGTTGCTGCTGATGACGATGTTGATCATGATTGCAGAATTTGAAGAAAAGGACAATACGTAGAATTTTCCTTTTCCCTTCTTTATCATCTTTAAAACTAAATAATATATATTTGCCCCATTTCTATGGTGATTAACAGACGCGTGCGCATAAGGGAGTAGGGACTACATGCTCCTCGGAAAGTTTAAAGGGCCTCGTAAACGAACGTAATAAAACATTATTTCTGTATATATGAATAATTCCAAATTTCTTCCTTTTATGCTAACACTTTGGGAAATTGATTCATGACTTTGGTAAAGAAGATCTCCAAATCATCTGGCAACCACGTATATAGTTAAACATGTAATCAATTTAATTTTTTCATTGTATCATTCAAGTTATAATTTCAGTTTCCTTGTGGTATGTTGTATTTACTTACTAGTAAAGTATGTTGTATGTGAATATAAAAAGTTAATGAAAACGGTGGCCCAGAGTGGTCCAAAAATGTAGTTAGCCCTTAATTTCTTGAGAAGGGCTTTTGGAAGGGCTTCGTTGCATGGTGCTGGGTTCGGAATGATCCACTCTTATTAGGAGTTGATTATATTACTGGAAAAAATTCACTTACTTCGTCTTCTTTACTGAGCGTTTAATCTGAATATCTAGGGTAATTGGGTTTCACACATAAGTAATATTAACTTTCGTTTTGTCAATGAAATTCATCTGTTTAGAAATAAGTTCTACCCTCTTCGAAAAGTTCTACTCTCCAAACCAGTCAGAATTTAATAATAATAATAATAATAATAATAATAATAATAATAATAATAATAATAATGTGAAATGCTTAGCCTTTGCGGATGACCTCGCAATTCTCACAAATAATAGAAAAGAGGCCACAGACGCCATAGAGAAACTACACGAAATTGCACATAAAACTGGTCTTCAAATTTCGTACGAGAAAACACAATACATAGAAAGAGTGCCACAAGACAAACTGCCTATCGAAACAACCTACGGGACAATCATACAAGTGCCGCATTTTAAATATCTAGGAGAAATCATCCAACCATCAGGGATCAACCTAAGGGCCAATGAGGAGAGAATAAGAAAATTGCAGAGAGCATACAAACTCACATGGAACTATTACAACAAAAAGTCCATATCCATTAACGCAAAATTAAGACATTATAACACTGTCGTACTTCCTGAGGCACTATATGCCGCTGAAACGACACAAATCGGTGGCCAATCAAAAATAAAAGAAATAGAGAAACAAGAAAGGAAAATTCTCAGAAAAATTTTTGGACCGGTACAAGAGCAAGGGAATTGGAGAAGTGGCCCACATAGAAATTTATAAGCACACTGATAAGATTACGGACACATTCAGAAAAAGAAGAATGCAGTTCTACGGACATATTCATAGGATGAATGAAAACAGAATTTCAAAACGTATTCTCATAGTCATCAACTCAGGCAGGGGAAAACAAAATGGATTAAAGAAGTCGAGGAGGATCTCAGACAAGCACACATTACAATAAATGATGCAGAAAATAGAAAAGAATTCAGGAACACCATCAAAAAACATACATTTGAAACCGAAAGCAAGAAGGAGGCCAGGATGTAAATGGACAGCAGAGCGGAAGAAACAACATAGTGAACACATGAAGAAAATATGGGCCCAGAGAAAACACAAACAATCATCATAAAGGAATTCAAGTTCAAACGCTCTCTTTAAATGGGAATAATCGTGAATAATAATAATAATAATAATAATAATAATAATAATAATAATAATAATAATAATAGCCGGTCCAGATAGCCAAATTCGCTACGGCAGTAGTGTTTTGGATATCGGACGGAGTGATCGCAGGTTCGAGACCCGTCTTGGACATGGGTATGTTTCTGTATATCTGTATGTGTTGTCTATTCACCGGGCATTATCTTCTTTTCCATCTTCCATCCTCCCAGGAATTACAACATTGGGGAATAAAAATAGGATTCAGCCTAATGCTGATCCCTTGATGATTCACATGCAATTCTGCATGTCTGCGTGGTCGGAAACGGCCTATTCGTCCAAAAAATATAATAATAAAAATAAAAACGATAGTCGTCATCGTGGCAGTAATAATAAGTCGTGTATTACGGTTATAACAATTTGATTTGATTTATTTTAACAATTAAAAGTAAAAACTGCACGAGACGTATGAGAGAGAAGTAAAATCTGCGCAAGTTTTCTTCAGTTCTGGAATCTTTTCCCCACCTTTTAACTACAAATAAATGAATGGTGAATAAAAGTACGAGCAAAGCGATGATAGTAACATTTGAAAAGAGACATTTTCGCTCCCGAATTATAGAAAACGTATTTGCGTCGGTAAACGAACTGCAGTTTTCAGTTCTTAGTATTTCTAACATAAGTAGTAACCCACACTTGGGGCTCTAATCCTAACACAACTAGCAAAAAGGAGAGCTAATTATAACGTGCGCATAATGAAGCTATATTTTTTTCAGAAATAACACAAGGGATCATCTCAGTATTTGCCCAATGGATCTAAGAAACTGGACGAAATGCCTTATTGAGATGGGGCTCATTGACCCAGAAGCTGAAGTACTTTACTTGTTACAAGTAGGAGTATATTAAGTATCTTTTAAAACATAAAATACAATTGGAAACTAATGCAGTAATATATCAGTGATAAAATAAATATAATTTTTCCGTTTTGATGGTAAGTATAATCCCTAATTGTATAAAAGAAGTAGTATAACAGTTCAAGAAGTAGTACATCTCGATACTAAAAATAAGTAACAAATTCTAAAAACGACATGTGTTTTTGTCCAACGATTGCCATCAATGACAACAACAAATAGTCGCGTGCTCTATCACCACTTCCGGTACCGCTTATGCTTTCAGAAGAAGGCAATTACTGAAAATTGTCCACATCGCCAGATTATGATTTATTACGAGAATGTTGTCAAATTAGGATCGTTGCCTAAATTAAAGTGCATCCATATTTCTTTTTATAAGAGCATTTGGATCATATAAGTTAGTGCTAATGTTTGTCAGCTCTACCGCGGAATTGTTGGACAGTGAATAGCAGCAGTCATCTTAACAAGCAGGATCGGTGTTATCTTAGTTTCCGTAGAGTGTCTTAATTTTTGTGCTGCGCATCGTAAGCCTCTGACAAGTGTAAACGGAGTACCTACTGGCAACGTCTATGCTACACTATTACAAATATCTCTATAACTTCCAAAAGTAGTAAGCTAAAGTTGCTCCTTGTGTACTTCTGCATCAGTATTTGTTTCAATATTTGGACGAGATTAAAAAGTTGCATCGCCGAGTATTCCTTCATTTCACAATTAGACTAAATGGTCGAAGAAGATTGACAAATTATCACCACTTCTTAAAGCGTCGGAGATATATGCTACTGAGACAAGATAAACCATTAAGATATGTTTTGATTATAGGCAGCCCAAAAAAACTTGAACAATCGAAAAAGCAAAGAAGAATATTTCATTAGAGTAAGAATATAAATTAAGATTCTGTTCACAAATTCAAAAGTATATGGTGATGATGTTCAATGTAGTTGAACTCTAAAATGCGTAACGAGAAAAAGGAAAAAATATGATCCAGTATCTGGATCTAAAATGTATACCACATACGGTGGGCTAAAGTGAAACTCAGCATCAAGAAATATTTCTACACAAATTGCGAAGACAAAACTAGTTTTATTCGCTGCCTTGTTCATTTGTCAACTTTTTCTCATATTTCTTTCTTTCTAGCCACACTACGTACTTGCGTGATAGCGAAAAAGTACTTTAGTGCTGCTCGGAGAGTGGCGACTTTTACTCAGAAAAAACTCGTAATGCGGGGCCCTGATATAAATTTTCTTTCAGTGCATGCTGTCCCTTAACTTTTAATAATCAATCGTGGCGTGTTGTGTAGTCCAAATTCATATTTTGTGTGTCCTTGGTATCGAAAAAATTGGTTGACGGCAAACCGGCCGTCCGGCTTTGGTCAATACTAGCGCCTAAAGCATTCAGACAATTTTCTCCATAATGGAGAAATACATTGATACTCTCAGTTCAAATTTTCGGGGTCTTTGAACAACTACAATATTGAAGATGGGTATTATTCCCCTTAATAAATACATTGTCGAAAGACAGATCTCTAAAAAAGATCCATGCACAATTTTCCGAAAACATGAGTAGTTTTTGCGTAATTTTGCGTGAAAAGTAGGTAATTAAAAAAGCATTTTCTGAGAAACCGCTTCTAACGTTTTCTTTATTTTTTCTTGGATAGAACCAAACAAAATACAGCGTAGATGCCATTTTTGGTGAAAATTGTATTTTCAAAAATTGCAAACAATTGACATTGCAAATCTATATTGATGAAATTTTTCTTCAAGTAAATTTGTTCTAAAAAATCAGATCTTATAAAAAGGACGAGTATTGGAAGATATAACAACATTCGTAAAAACTACTCCAATTTTTTTCTTACATTTTTTCTCCTATGGAGCAAAGTAAGCTTATAAGAATGGAGCAGGCTCCATTTTTTGTGACCTCGAAAGGGAGGATGTGTATTTTGTGTGTTTTTAAAAGGGAAGATTTGTCATTTCGACAGCAATTACACAAAATGAAATCGGTAGTTCATTTGCTAAACAAATACTCGTATTCTCTCCAATACTTGAGAGTGGAATTTTCAAGCTTTCAAATTTCAACCACGAAATTTGAAAGAGGCCAACATTATATTCCACCCTCGTGCATCACATACAGATTTTTTGACGATAAATATAAGCTAAAACAAATGAACGAAAATCTTCTGTTAACGGCTCGTGTCCTTGAACAAATTTGACGGCATGCAATAACTTTAGAACCATCCAAACAAATGAGTTGAAACCAAAGATAGCGTATAATTACTTATTGATTTCGACTTGATTTCAGGCAAAACGCAACGGAATGGCGTTCCGGTACCTCGGGAAAGAAATAGGTAAACAAACAAGAAGCGGGCGACAAACGTTTGGCACATTATATCTCATAATTAACCACTTTTGTAAACTTAAAATTAAATATTTTTCTATTTAACTATTATTTTTGTAATGCATTAAAATTATTAGTAAAATATAAAATATCATTATTGACTATTTATATTTACGAATATTATTATTATAATATTCACAAACAGCTGTACTACCACTATTATTGTAATTATTGTTATTACGTGTGATTTATAATCATTAAGTATTATAATTCACCCAAATGATCTCTCCATCGAACCAAGGCCGTGGAAGAGAGACCATAATGTTCGGGTGAGTAAAATACCTCTGAAGTGGCAAAAACCTGCGATCAGAAGACCAGTAGATGATAATCTACCAAACTTTTTCAAAACAATTTATTTCTTTCCTGGCGCGGACGTCACTCATTCTACTTGGACCAGGCTTTAGCGTATTCAGCACCTGAAATCAAACAATGCCACAGAAGACCGTCCGCACCCTCCCGTCTGCGCTTGCTTCTAGGACACCCACTCCCATTTCCCCCTGATGTGCTCATGCAATTATCATCACCTCCATCATCTTCTCAGAGGTTAGGAGAGTCTCCTGTTCCGACTTAAGCAATGCAACTTAATCTTGGGCGACCGACCTCTCTTTTACCACGAGGTCGGCGATATATTTACTTTAAAATCAGTCCACAACTAATTGTATTTCAATGTTGGGGTTATCGGGTCCTGCATTCTAGCATTTCGTTTATTAATGGAAGTACTTTTAATTCTTCTCTAATCTCCAACTCTTTATTTGACCCACAGAATCGCAGCATTTGACTTGTCCCAGTAACCTTATCTCGGACGTCTTTTTTTTTGTATTTAAGGTTGCATCAACGCCTAGATCATTAGCGACCACTATTGGTGTCATCGCTATGGTAACTGTGAAGATGGAACGATACGGAGATGATAAGAGGTGAAAGGAGGATCGTCTCTCAGGCGACTGAGTTCTAGTAAAATCTCTATTTTTCACGATCCACGTCTCACATCCGCAAAGCAGTATCGGATTATCCACTGTTTCATAATATGAAGGTTGCATTTTCTTTCTTATTGTCATTACTTCATTCATCCGTTCATTTAATTATTTGAAGGCAAATAAAGAAATAAAAGACTAAGATGATCTTCGCCAATTGGGCGAGCGCGCTGGCCCACACGGCAGCGTGGCGGTGGCCGTGCCCGGCATCCGGGCAGCGCGGGCGGCCGCACGTGTGCTCCTCCCACGCCGCACCTGCGCCGCCCCCAACTGCGCGCTCTCACGCCACGCGCCGAGGCCCCGCCCCCCGCCCTCCGCCCGCGTTCCCGCCCCGCTGCACTTGCGCCGCCCCCGCCGCCCGGAAAACGCCCCGCCCGCAGCGGGCTCCCGCGGCTCCAGGAGGCGGACGCGTGGAGCGAACCTTCGACGCACGTTTCGACGATCGTGTATTTCAATGCGGCAGAATGAAAAGAGAGATTCATGGTGTGCTGAAGTAAAGAGTAAAAGACTGAAACTATTAGTAGAATAACAAGGTTTTCTATTGATTTGTTCATCGCATGGCATGCGTTTATGGAGGAAA
Source organism: Teleogryllus oceanicus (assembly GCA_964035755.1). NCBI lineage: Eukaryota > Metazoa > Arthropoda > Insecta > Orthoptera > Gryllidae > Teleogryllus > Teleogryllus oceanicus. The sequence goes on along the minus strand of CAXIVR010000001.1, from coordinate 230,741,929 downwards.
TTACTGTCGCAGAATTTTCAACACCAGCTAGACAGCTGGGTCGCGTTCAGCCGCTGTCTGGAGGAGAATTCTAGCGTCCGGCTGCTTTGATCAGTAGCCTTCCGTGGTTTCATTAGGCAACATCAGGCAAATGTCGGGGTAGTACACTAACAAACGGGCCACAGACTGCAAGCGATCTTTCCTCATTCTTCCTTGTCATTTCTTCACCCCTTACTTACACATATTCACACTCACATTCACTACACTACCACACTTGTCGGTAGAACAGTCGGGTGCTTAGAGCTTGTCCCAGCTGGGGCGTTGTCACGTTATGGGTCACCTGGTTGAGCAAGCTGACGTACGTCGGCGCCAGATCTCCCCATCCCCGGGGGAAGAACTCCAGCAATAAAGTATGCACTACACTTACGGGACTGATGACCGTAGCAGTTGACATGTCCGAAATCACTAATCAATCGAGGAGATTACCACGGTAGTCGGCGGGTTTTCGATGTAAGGCACTTGTGCTAAGTTGATGATGATGTAATGGAAATGGAGATGGAAAAGATGGAGTAACGAGAGGCAAGAGATGCGGGAATCCTGACAAAATCTGCCAGGAAGCCGCTTTATTCACACAAATTCCACTTGAGACGGAATCCACCCCACCCCCATCACTGGACACCCTTCTAAATGAACTTGACCACTTTGTTGGCAATGGAGTATTGAAATGATATCTTAAAACACAACTTTCACTTACATCGCAAAGACCTGATAGACAGATGTTTATAATGAAGGTAGAATGTACGGTGATGAAACATCAAGAAGAAATGAGAGAACTCTAAGGCAATCAGCCATTATCCCATATATAACATTACAATTCTAATCAAATATCCAGAAAGTGAAAGAGTGTGCACGTCGTATTGGTACTAACAATATACAGACGCTAATCACGTTGTATTACAAAGCCAAAGGGTAATATGTTCGAACGTAGTTGAAGTGAACCCGAAGGTAGCAGCCACTCCGAGAAGTGTTCGACAAGAAGACTTTTGACGAAACCTGCAAAGAGACAAAGGGAGAAACAACATGAGTACCGGAGTCTCAGTTTTTTCAACAAATTTTGTTTGCCTAGGTCATGTTATCGAGAGGAAGTTATCAACGATATCAGTGCAGCTATGGAATCTGAAATGGTACCACAACGCTCCAGAAGGTCTTTCTACATTAGGAAAGGGGTGTCTAAACTTAAATACCATGCGCCAATTTATTTCCACGTACGATTTCAGGCGACCAGCACTTCAAAACTCAAGCACTTTTTCCAAATTCTTACTTTTAAGGTTGTTTTTTTTTAAAACAGGGGTACGGGTAGAATCTGCTTCAAATAGAGGAGAAAAAGGACTGTTCAATATTTTTACAAAATTAATGAATGTTCAAAAGCCACTCGTTTATTGGAGCACCAAGCTACAGTAATGAGCTTGGGCGATAGGGAGAACGCTATCGTGGGTTCCGTTTAGGTGACACATATTGGAGGGCTTCGGTTTTTTAAAAACACCTCTGGATCACAAATTCGTAATGAACGAGAGAGAGCTTTGAGCGAGCTTTGAGCACCGACACCGAGGTCAGGTTGGAAATTGGAATCGTCTGTTCATCGTCACGTGTCCGCTTCACCAAAGGATGGCCACCTTTCCAGACAAATTATTTCCTCGTAAAAGTGATTAATTCTTCTCTTCCGATTATATATTATGTAATAGACTGATTATTTGTGTCTCCAAGCATGTCAACACTTATGATCATTACATCCGTAAGTGTTATATCCTAAGCGGCCTTCTCCCCATTAGTTGGTGAGATACAGTGCCGTCGGCTTCCAGGGTTGTCCCCCTCCAGGTACCTCCGCCAGTCGAGAAACCGCCCCAGACGGGAGAAGCTCTAAGGTTCCGACTGCTTTCCCGATGTGAGTGGTAGTGTAGTGAATGTAAGTGTATGTATGTGTAACTAAATGATGAGGATAAGACAAGGAAGAGGAACAAAATATTGCGCGCGGCCCGAGGCTCGTTTGTTAGGTGTAGCGGTAAACCAAAACAGGCGAATGCCAACAGTGACAAACTGTTAGCTTTCGCCTGTTTTGGTTAAAAGATACTATGCAAAATTACGGATCAGAGTTGCTGACCTCTAGAATTTCCTCGGACAGCGACTGAATTCGAACTAGCAAGCTAACTAGGTCGAATTGCACACGAGCTGAATGTGCAAGCTGTTCAAGTTGTGATTGATAACTAAATGAATTATCAAAATAGTTTGTCAGACTATCATAATATATCCCATTTTAAGAAATAATTAGCTGACTAGTAGTTTGAAATGCTTGCTTGTAATTGAAATAATATATTCGTGAAAACCACGGAAACGTGGCGGAGAATATGGAGTGGATAGAGAAAAATGTCACTAATAGGTATCCATGTTATTTGAATTTATTGGTTTGAAAATAAAACGTAAAAGTTTCACCGACATTTACGTGGGCTGTGGCGTCAACGCATGGAAAAATAAAATGATTGCATCGGCTTAGAAATGGAGGGTACCCTGCGCTGAAGATCACAACAAACACACCGAACGACAATCTTGCCATTCATTCCGCCGCTCACCGGTCCAGTCGTCCGTGCCCGCAGCCCCGCGGCGTCGTCGCCGTGTGCGGCGAACTGACGTGTGGCACCGCCCGCCCGAGCTCCGCGCACTCCCCCGTCTCATTCGCAGCTTCCCCCGCGGGGCGTCCTCCTCCACCCCTCCTTGGCCGCCACGCTCGCTTCCTTCGCCGGTCATACCACCTCCCGGCGGCACGCGTTGGCCGGCCACCGCGGTTCGCGCCGTTTCATTGATTGATTAGTTGATTCCGGCACGTCAACTGCTAAGGCCGTTAGTCTCGTAAGTGTAGTGCTTGTTATATCGCGGGAGATGGCGGTGATCTTTCCCTGCTGGCTGACGATATCCCACGCCGACCTACGTCTGCTTGCGGGGATTTTCCCCGACCAGGTATCTCTTGCTGAAATATTGGGACGTTCGTTACAGTGGATACTATGCACCTAGGACACTTGCGAAATTCATTCTCAAGGGAGCGCAACATGCTCTTCGTTTCAGTCTTTCCGTGAATTACATTTTAAAGAAGCTGAAGATAAATAATGGTAATAGGAAGAAATTTAACTTAAAGAAAGAAGGGAACGGAATTTACTGTAGTGAAAAAGTAAAACATCTACGTGTGAATTTATTTTTTCAAAAAATATGTAAAATAATAGAATATGTAAAATAACAGATTCTTGATGGATTTTAAAATTGCTTCATAAATTTCCGAATACATAATTTTTTTAAATATTTCCGGACGCAAAGTCATCGATGAGGCCTTAAAATAGATTTGGAACAGCTAAACGAACTACCTCTATGGAAGAAACTGAACGCTAATCTTTATCACACAGTATAAAACAATTTTATTTGGAGGGTCGTACCGCCTTGCGACATCCAGCGACAATCTGCTGTGCATGTCCAGGACGCTCCGGTCCCGTCAAAGGGCACGCCACTGCACCTAGGCAGCTTGCGGGGGACGAGACGGGGCTGAAGCGCGGGCGACGGCGGCGTCAGCGGTGTGAGGGCGTGGGCGGTGGCGTCGGCAGTGGGTGCGGGGCGCGAGGAATCGCCCATATTTCCACGGGGGGAAGGGCAGGGCAGGGTAGGGCAGGGAAAGGGGAGGGGTGGCCGCAAGGGACGGCGGGAGGAGGAGGAGGAGGAGATGGGGAGGGGCGCCGCAAAGGTGCACCCCAAGGATGGAGGGGCGGCCGCTGTTGGTTGTTGGAGCGACCCTGCCTGCGGCGAAATGAGAGGAATCTATAAGCGCGCCAGCTTGAGGATTCGGCCGGCTTCGACGAGGTGATTGCAGAAGGGGCGCTGACGAGGCACGCGGGCTGCGGTGGCGGCGGAGGACGCGGAACCGAAGGCGCTGCGGCGGCGGCGGGGGCGGTGGCGTGGAGACGCTAGAGGCGGCAGCAATGACGGAGGACACGTGGGAGGAGGTGAGGCTGTTTGCGACGACGGCGAAGGTGGCTAAGGAGCGATCATGGCTGTGGTAGCGTTGGGGAGGGAGGGGATGGCGGGTGTAGAGGAGATAGAACATGGGCTGTGTAGGCGTTGTCATAGGTGGAGACGGATAGGAAGAGTGACGTTTGCGGGGGCAGGTACAATAGAAAGATGAAGTGGGTGTATGCAACGTCGGTCATCGAGCATGTGACTAAAGTTTGGCCCCGACTACATTGGTAGAGGCAGCACTGACCGGGACTGGCGGCAATAGCGGAGCAGATGAAGTGAGTTCTCGGTAACGTGGTGAGCAAGAGCGCATCTTGGGTGCTGACTAGGATCTCACGACGCATGGCGCTCGACAGCGGCGTTCGGATGGGCGGCGCCAGGAGAGGACGCATGTGGAAACGCGCGTGAGAACAAGGAAAATGTGGCCAGTATTTGGGAGAAAGCGAAAATTAAGGAAAGGATGTCGCACGCAGGGGCTAAGTCAACATGAAGATGCGATTATCAGAATGCCCGCGACGTGAGTTAGGGAGCTTGGATAGAAACAGTTCAGACAGCCACTCTGGGCCAAATATAGAATCCATGTATCTTACAACTTTGAGTGACATAGTTCTAGGTTCAGTAATTTCATTTGTAATTTGTGGTTTTCTTATGAGAGTCTCGCTTCCTCCACCCCTCATTCCACCATTGCCCGTCAATCAATAATAACATCATCATCCATCCATCCATCCAAAACCTTCATCCGAGATCTGGCCGAAAAGGCATTTCTGAGTCACAATAATGCAGAGACCTCCGCAGCGGTGCGGTGGTGGTGGGGCCAGCGGCCAGGGTGACGAAGACGTCCTTCGGAGAGGGGCGGCGAAAGTCGTGGCCAGCGAGCGGGGGCGGGGGCGCGAGAGTGGCAAATTGAGGGCCGAAGGGGGGCGCGGCGAGGGTTGGGGGCGCAATTGGATACAATTCCTTTGCCGGTCGAGAGCGGCGGGGGCGGAGGTGGTGGCGGGGTGGCGCTGACCACGGCGTTGCGGAGACCCCAGTGGCCGCCTGGGAGGGCAGCTTTCCCCTAGCAGAGCGGTGGAACAGTGGGGACAGAAATGTTTAATGCTGCGGGGGAGGAGGTCGCTTGGACGACAACGGATATAGTGTACGTGACAACGAATGCGGTTGATATAGGGACTTTGTTGACGAATGGGACAAAGATGATGAGGAGTGAGAAGACCTGAGAAGTGGAAATGGATGGAATAGGAAGTGGAAAACTCTAGTTAAAAATGATAAGATGATGAAAAGTAGGACTACGGAAACTGTAGCCATAGTTGTCGATGCCCGACTTGCAAATGTGATTAACATTCTTTTATGTTTGCAGGGACTTGCTTGGGGGAACTAACGCAAAGAGAAAATCGAAAAATTGTTCTCCATCTTCTTCGTACCGAAGACATTGGGTGGTGTGAATAAAAAGTAAGCAAAAGCTTTGACTGGTAATTTTAAACAAAAGCTTTGTTTAAGTTAGATAAAAATAAGCAAAAGCTAGAACTTATTAGCAAATCCATTTTGTAGTAGCTAAAGCTAAAATTTCCAGCAAATGCTTGAAATGGTGTAAGTAAAGATCAGCTAAAGCTTTCTTTTTTAAGCAAAAGCTGATCATTTTTCTGGTGTGCCAGTCCAGTGTCTTGCCATCCTTGAAATGTGTGCTTTTATTTTTTTTCAATGGCTGCTTTTATGCACATTCGATCTCGCAAACGTTACTCCAAGAGAAGGGAATGCGCCGAAAGTGATTGTTTTTTTCTTATATCGGTTTAATCAAGAAAATGTGCTTTGGGTAGCTACTTATTTTTTAGGCGAGTCACAGGAAACGAGAGGTGGAGCGTTATCGCCTATTCAGAAGATGCAGATATTTCTTCGCTTTGTTAGTGACCCTGGCTTTCAAACAGGTGGAGCAAAAGAAGAGGGCGTACACCGAACAACTGTTTGCAAAACTATAACATTTGTAATGAATAAAATTCTAGAGAAAGCTCACGAATGGATTAAGTTTCAAACGCACATGAACCATGCTCGGGAACAGTGGGCAGAACGATATCGTTTCCAACGTGTAATTAGCGTTATAGATTGCACTCACGTCCCAATAAAGAAACCTACCTATCACGGCGATGAATACATAAATCGTAAGCATTTTACAAGCACAAACATTCAAGCTACATTCAATGCAAATGAAGAGTTCTCTAGTGTGGATGCTCAGTGGCCCGGATCTGTACACGACAGTCGAATACTCGAACGATCTGTCCTTTATGAATTTATGAACAAACAGAAAAGTGACGTAGTTTTACTAGGAGACATCGGATACGGCACTATGTCATGGTTGCTTACACCGTACAGAAATCCTTCAACACCCGAGGAAATTGCATACAATAAGGTTGGAAATGGCATACAATTCGCTAAGGAGCGTTATAATAGAACAATGTTTTGGGCAGCAGAAACAGAGATTTCCTGTGCTCCAGTACAAAATAAGAATAGAATTAGAAAGAGTTCCTTCAGTTATTATTGCATGTTGTGTACTGCACATTATTGCTAAGTTTTTGAAAGATGAAATTGCAGACGAATTTCAATATAAAATTGACAATTAAGATGCAGACTACATAAACATCGACAATGAAAATTTTGTATTAGATCAGAACCTGCGTAGAAGAGGACAATAAAAAAGAGAAGAAATAACTAACATTATTTATCACTTATAAAATCAAAAATAATTTTATTTGAAGTCTTTATTTCCCGATAGTATTAAATTTAAGTAACAGTGTAGAACAATCAAATTTCTCGTAAGGTGAAAATCTGGTTGCCAATAGAAGGCAATGGTTCTTCTTCGCGCTCTAACCTTGACATAGGCAAATCTCTTTTGATTTGTTTTCGCACCAATGTGAGTTGCTCTAAAAGTACGAGCCATTGCAGTTCTTGCAAACTGAGGTTAGCAGTCTCCACAGATTCTGGATGGGTGTTCGTTTTTCTTTGTCGCTTGTGACGTGGCAGCAAGAGGTTTAATGATGTAATTTTTAATTCAGGCTCAGATGATAAATTCTCAGGCATCATCCCTACAGTCATATTTCCTAAAGATAACGAAATGTTGAATAAAATGGGTTCAAAATTTTTTCTCATAAAATTTGTAGTATATTTGTTATTCGTAATTATATGTATAAGAAGCGTAATCTAATCTCAGTTCAAGTATGAAATAATACAGAAACATATCAAGAAATAGTAGCACGTACTATATTACCTGGAACTTTGTTAAAAACTGGATTACTTTCCTTGCTCATTAAATCAAAGAAATCACACTCCCAAATTTTTAGATTCTTCTTTTCACATCAGTCTTTATGTTTTAAATTTTTTCCTTAATTGTTTTTCCGTTATTTCCTTCCCGAATTGTTCCATATATTTGTCTCTCAATGAAGTTAAGGCTTTTTATAATAATAATAATAATAACAATAATAATAATAACAATAACAATAACAATAACAATAATAATAATAATAATAATAATAATAATAATAATAATAATAATAATAATAATAATAATAATAATAATAATAATAATAATAATAATAATAATAATAATAATAATGTCTTTATTTCTGGCGAGGCTCAGGCCGTAAGGCCTGCTCTTCCGCCTAACCTTGTTGTACAGGTATGGGGGTTTATTCTATAATGTTGGCTGGTTGATCTTCTAATTCTAATTATGCTTTATTAGGAGGACTTCGTGCTGTAGCTCAAACAATTTCTTATGAGGTGAGAATGGCATTGATTTTATTAAGATATTTCTTTAGCTAATTTAATTCTTGGCCCCTGAGATTTATTAAAAGGTATTTTGTACTATTTTAATAGAGTTCAAAAGCGGCCCTGAATACAGTCGCTATCATTATTTTGTACATCTTCATCGGAAGACATATTGAAATCACTTAAAATTTCCATATTTAATACTTTTAAAGTCGTAAAACTTGTAGGTAAAACCTTAAAACGTGATAAACTTCACACCTTCAAAACGTGAACATAGAGAATGTATACATAAACAATGAACACGGCCTCCTGTGTATACCTAGCAAATACAATTTTCCAGCTGTAGCTTCCTAGTACTAGCAAAAGCTTAATCACTCCTTAGCTAGCAAATGCTAGTGCTAGGAGCTGAAACTAGTTAGAAAATGCTAATGATAACACTAACTACTTTAAGCTTTTGCTTACTTTTTATTCACAGCACCCATTGGGTGTTGACATGATCTGTACACGTTATATAGCCTTTCGCAATAAAATATTTCTTATTTCTGGGACGTAATATTCCTTATTCGGGGTTACGTATGCAATTTTGTCCCCTCGGCTCAATAGTGAGCGTTACTTGGTGACTGCTCTTAGGCGGTATACATTGTCCAAAACAATGTACGCCTATTTTGCGGTCAAATGTTGTCGATTTATAAAGGAATGGATAACGAAGCAAAGCCCGAGAGGCATACATGACTGAGGTTTACGAAATTAAATACATATATTTCTCACTCTTGCATATTACAAAGCCTTGTATTTCAAAACGTAAAACAGTTAAAAAGTCAAGACAGGGTTTCCAATAGCTATTGAGAGTTCTTCTGTAGTCGTATCCAACGATCCATACCTCTAGGACCACTACAGGAAATGCTTCGGAAAATCTGGGTCAACCGAAAGGGATGATTTGGTGGCAGACGAATGCTCAATGCTTGATTTAATTGCTTCCATGACTGATTAATTGATCATTTCTTGATTTAAACTCACACATTTAAATGAGAAATCCAAGCATTTTGCACTCGACCATCTTGGACAAAACATTTTCTTTTGCTTGTTTGCTTTGCTTCAAGAATTCCTATTTTCTCTGCAAATACAATCATGCGTTCTAATTATTTCGAAATCGATTTGTTGCTCTTTAAGCATGTTTCGAAAATACACATAAAAATAGTAGTGCTACATCGACACATATATTCTTGCATTATTTGTAATGGTTGTGTAATACAATATTGCAATTCGTATCCTACTAATTCATGAGCCATTGTTTGTAAAGCATTTCAGTGAAAGGAGTGCGGGAGCTAACGACAGCATAGACATCCCTCACATGACCGGATGCAGCGTAGTTTTCTTCAATTTCTGCACGCATTGGAAATCAGTAATATAAGACCAGTGATATATATATATATATATATATATATATATATATATATATATATATATATATATACACACACACACACACACACACACACATATACTCAGTTCTTTTCAAAGCAGGCATATCAAAAAAGTTGCTGTTCTATAACGTGAATAGCAACTATTTAATGGCAGGCGACCTTGGAGTCTCGCTGTCGCATGACATCAGCTGTGTTGTAAGGAGTGGCGCACTCAGTATGAGAATTCAATTTGTACGCGGACTATCGTCGGAACAACAATCAAATATTTGCATTTTTCTATAGTTTCATTGTTTTTACATTTTTAAGATTTACTGAGTATCTGGTAAAACAATAAACGCTTATCACATGGACGGAGGCTGCATAGTTTTCTTTCAAATTCTGCGCGCATTGGAATTTAGTGATATATATTCTTAGCGAGGACATACGGGATTGCAGGGACTCCATCGGGGCATTATTAGAAATTTTAGAGTTTTTATTGGTACGCATTTTCAGTACAGTTAATTCTGATGGGTATTTTAACGGATTTGCAAAGTAAGTATAAACCATACACAGCATTTTAAAGTAATGTTTCAAGGACGCCGAATCGACAGAACAGGTGAATATGTAATTTTACATGCTATTTCTAGTATCATTGAATGATTCACTCAACATGGAAGTATTTCATATGTGACACATACAAACATAAAAACAATGATGCGGCAAATGGGGCAGGCCCATTTTGGTTATCCTGTGTAGAGTCAATGCGACTTCCGTCTCAGTGATGTAAGAGGATGTCCTGGTTTTGAAACTGCACTAGCATGTTACTACGCAGGCTGCCATGCTTAATGACAAAGTACCTACGGGCCGCCAAGTAGCGTCACAACAAAACTTTAAATGAGAGGGCTTCTAGGGCTGTTTTTGCCTAGTCATTTACTTACAACAGTCACGCGGAAACCTGAAATCCTAAAATGATCTTACGGTGTGCGCTCCTATAACAAACGTTCGTACTTCAAACAAATAAGTTTGCTATGGACATTATATTCGAAATCAAAATGACGAAGAATATCCGAACTAAAATATAGCCCGTTTCCACCTCAGCCATATTCCACCCCAACCATAATTTTATCAAAATTAAAAATTTATTGCTTGTTTATCCTTGAAAATAGATTTTATTACATGGGAGTTTTTTTTCTCCCTTTCAAAAATTCAAAATTTAAGTAGTATATGACTTAGTGTAGGGATCACAGAATTTTGAAAATGTGCACACAATTCACTTTCCCCATAGCACGTCATACGCAGTTTTTAACTGTTTTTTTGACGTCAAATAAATAAAAATAAATAAATAAAAGCCATCATCTAATAAAGAAACCTGATCATAAAACCTGTTCGATGCCTAGATCACTTATATATACTTCACATTCAACCTCGATGCTCAAGCCTTCAAATCAGGAAAACATTATATTAATGCTAATCTTCAAACTGTATTTTCCAATAATAAAAACATGTAACAAATTTGTTTTAATTAATAAAATTAACATTTGTATGTTATGCTAATGTAGAAAAATGCAATGTTCATATTCATCTTTTTATGTATTGGAATGTCCAAATGTTGTTTCAATAATATGTTTTACCAGCATTGCATTTTCAACAAATGTGTTACAGAATTATTACATCAAACGAAAGAAAATCAGGAATTCCATCAGGAATCTGCCAAACAATTTCCAAACGCATTCGCTTGAAATAAAAATCTCCTTTCCACGCACATTTCTTTATTTCCTCAATGCATTTTCTTTTGACTTGTATTAGATAATGCCACCTACTGACAAATTACTCTCACATAAAGAACATTTATACAATTCTATATTTATATACAAAATTATTTCATAATAAAATCAGTTAATTCTTAAAATTTCACAGGAATTGAGGAACAATTAATGATCGAGATGCAGAAATAACATTTTCCATATAAGTTCATTTCCAGGTGAGTTATAAAGTCAAATAATAGGGTGGGAGGTCTTGGATGATCATTTTTAAATACTAGGTTAAAGGAAAAAATCAAAATATTAACATACAAAAACCGTGATAAAACCGTAATATAGTGGCTGTATAACCCGCTTTAACCTCTGACGGTCTTCGGTAAACATGTCTGCCTCAACCGAAGTTCGCATGTTCACGTGTTCGATCTCTGTGCGACGGTGAATATTCCGTCTGTAAAAAATCTAGGGTATGCGTGCCGGCGATAATACACGATCAATTCATCCGCAAAAATAGGTGCTGCTGAGCTACTTAGGTTATAAATTTCTGAGCTACGTCTAGCGAAGGAAACGGTGCTCGGCCGAGACAAATGACAAGGCACCAGCCTTAAAGAAGGCTTATTCGAACATGGCAAGTTCCGATATTCATGTTTCGAGTCCGCAGAAACAGTGTTTCCCCGACAGAGTTGCTGACCTCAAAATCCGGTTGTTTATCAGACTTCATGCTTATAATCGGGGCCATTCATACTTAATTGCACAACGCTGGAACAAAATAACATGAACGAATTTTTTGTTTGCATCTGGTTCTGAGTGTAATATCCAGAAGCACAAACGGTCTTGTATTGTTGTCTTTCGAAAAGATAACTCATGCCAGTGTTTTATCTACGCCAACCGCGTATACCAAAATGTGTTTATATCTCTTGTTATTGCATCATAGGTTCAACAAGTCATTTTGACTTCATTCATTCTAAGCTGTGAATCGCACTCAAATATCACTCATTTGTATTGTGTATTCTATCCGTGACTTTATGGACAATCTCCGACTTTGTATGCAAGTTGTACAGTATGCTATTTTTGTGAGAGTGATATACGAATCCAGAAGTGAAACGTTGAAGCTCGTAAGACAAATCATTCAATAATTTTAAACTCGATTTGTCATTTAAGTCAAACAACTAAAACAGATCATACTAAAACAGGAAACATTTTCTTGAAGAAAGTAAAAATTGTCCTTAATATAAAAGACATGCCAATATGACAATGTATTTTACATTCCATACAAATAATCATAGTATAACTGGGTTACACCTGATTTGTGGTTGTCTGTCTTTCCCTTCTGTCAAAGAGAAAAATAGGCAGAAAAGTCCTGAATAGATCTTTTTTAATGCTTAAAATGCTTTTTTAATCTATGTGACACTTTGCGCAATACTATTCCCATTTAATCGCTTAGAAACGAGTCCTCCCGGGCGTCGAGTGGGCTGGGCTCGGCGGCGCGAAAGGGGGCGGGGGCGGGGCGGGCCCTCCTTTGCCGCGCTAAGGTCCTCTTCCGCCGCAGGGCCCTCGCAAGGTCCCCCAAATGGCGCACCCCTCCCCTCCCGCACCCCTCCTCGCCCCGGCCGCGGCGTCCCCTGCGGCCGTACCCCTCCGCTCGATGTGAAATATCGGCCGATTCGCGACCCCCCCCCCCCCCCCGCCCGCGCACCCCGCACCACGCGCTATGATAGGACAAACGTCCCCGCCGGGAGGCCCCGTAGGTGCGCTTCCAGGATTGAAGGCGCAGCTTAGCCCGAGGGGTTTAGCCGCGGCCACATGCAGGCCCAGGCGCCGAGGCCCCGCCAACGCGCGCACCGCAGCCGCCTTCTTATTTATTTAGAATATGGATTTGGTGTGGGAGGGGCGGGGGGCGGGATTGGAGCGCGGGGGGCGTGCGCCCGCGAGGGCGCTTACCCTGTGCGCTTTGTGTTCGGTGCCCATCAGAGCCGCCCCCCCCCCGCCCTCGCCCTTTGCCTGCCGCGCACAGTTGTCCAGAATAACACCGAATGCGCCCGTCTTTATTTTATTTGCATTTTTAAACAGTAAAAATCAGTGTTATCTGGAACTGACTTTACATTTATTGTACAGGAACAAATGTTGAGAAAACTCTACATTTATTGTCCAGGAACAAAGCCACAAGATCATCTTACTGTGTGCGAAACAGACACGAGAAAGTAAAGCAGCTCACGCCGAGGGTGCACTCACTAATAGATCAGTTTCAAGATCCCGGACATTAAACCACAACCACAATAACAGCACTTTTAAAGATTAAATGTAGTGTCTCTTACAGTCTTAATGTTTCAATTGGATTTAAAAAATATAAACTATTTTTTTAATCAGTAGAGAAAGAAAGAAAACACGTTTTTATGCAGTAATAAGAGATAGCTGGCCTGTGGCAGCAAAAATGCTGCTGTCGATTGTGTAGAAAATGTGGTCTTGGAGCAGCGAAACTTGTTCTAAAAGGGCTTATTAGAATACTGAAGCTCCCTCCCCTCTCTTCGCATGACGTCACATGTGCCGAAAGCAGTGTTGCACTATGAGAATATAGTTGTAACATTAGCTAGGAAATGTTGCTTATTAACGTAATCAAATATTTTCACTGTTCATTCAGAATCTGATTTGATTTGATTTATTTGGTAAAAAAACAGTAAAAACTGTATGTGACGTATGGGGAGAAGAATATTCGAATTTCCCAATAATAGAGAAGAATCGAAAGTGTTTCATTGACTGTGTATTTCTTTAATGATCTGGAGTGTCTAACAAAACCATTGATATCTCTGACATTACTAATTCTGCCAATTTATGCGTGTATTCGAAATTATTAATTCAGGTAATAACAAAATTTAACTTTTTTGTTTCAGTGGATATGTAATAATCAGCAATTTCGAGAGAAAGCATAATCTGTGTAATTTCCAAAAGAAAATTTAACCGAAAAAGTGTATAGGGTATAAAATGAATTAACAATATTCCGTTTATCATTCATGACTTATTTTGCCAAAATTGTTAAAAAACTGAATTCCCCTTTAACACATTTAGTTCTACAATACGAAAGCTTCTTACAGTTTTATATTATAATACAACAAATTACAAATATAATAATACAACAAATAAGTTAAAAGATTCTGAAAGTCTATCAACAACCACCGCTTACAGCGGAGGTTATTTAGGAAATTGTATATTCGAAAGATTGTATGAAGTGATATTTTAAAAAGCTCCAGTATTAATTTCGTATGAAGTAATGGTTCATAATTGTGACTTTTCCTGATATAATAATATTAATAATCTCAATAATAATAATAATAATAATAATAATAACAGCATGTAATTAAGACTAATGAATTCCTGACAATAGTTTCAGTTCCAATTCGATTAGCTTCTTTCCTGTAAAATTTAATTTTCCGAACTTCCGTCCTTTTTAAAAACGGTGATATTTTCTCTCATGGACCAAAGGGCCTCGCGCTCCTCGTGCGCGCGCTTGCGCCCATTCCGGCCAGTGTGCGGCGTCGCCCCGCGCCTGGCACTGAGGGTTCCCGCGACGCCCGCAGTCTCCCGAAGAGCCTTCTCCACCTCCAGGGTTCCGCCGGAGACCGCTTTGCTTGATACTCGCCAGCTGCTCCGCAGAGAGCCACAGTACCTATAGAGGAACCTCTTTGAACACGGTGATAAAGCATTTAAGTGAGCAGGCAAGTGCCTATCAAATTATTTTACTCCGGTAAATATTTCATATATCAATAAGAAATATAATTTTGAAAACTGATTTAAATAATTTATGGAATGTAAATAACATAATATAAAAAGCGTCTTTAATGGTTTTAGTAGCGTATAGAAATGTTTTAGTGTTCGCCTGATCGAACTCTATTCAAGTCATCGATCAAGTCATCGAAAAAATCCTTCGGACCCCTCCCTTTGAACGTCAATCGGTAAGCCGGGTTGCCCCACGTATCAGATTTGTGGCATGAAAATTAATCCCAAGTCTAAATGACCCTTCTTAACAAAACACAAAGGAGTCGTCCAAATCTCGTTTGAAATCCCGTTGCGACTCAACAGGAACGACTCTGACTTTATGAGCATATCAAAACACATGGGTGATCGCAGCTACCTGGCTGAAATCACTGAGGTGGGATTGCTCAACTTCCTCGGTGCAAAGGGTCGTGGGTTGAGTCCCATCTAGATAATCAGTTTTTCCCCTCATCCATTAATTTCTCACATCTCCTGATTTCACTCACAAATAATTATGCCTTTTAAAAAAAATTCTGTCACTTTTCTGTGACGTTTCTTAAGCCAGGAACTTGGCGTAGACTGAGTTTCTGGAGTAATCGTCCGTTAATTCCGTCATTATGGAATAATACCTCGTTCATTATTCTAGTACTTTAGAGTTCGTAGGTCCTGTCAGTTGTCAAGAAAACCACCAGGTAGCATCTCTGCGTACGCGCCTCTCACAGACGCTCCTGCGTCACAACCCAGCGGCAACAATTGGGAATGAATTAGGACAGTGGTAGGATTTAGGACGCTTCGCGGAGGTTGGACTAGCCCATGCGAAGAAGACACTCTCGTTTTGTTGAAACAAATTTCACATGAGATTTTTCGATCGAACCCAGACCTCCTTGCAAAAGGCAACAGACTTGGCTCTAAGCTCCCAGTCTTGTAGCCTTAAACCGCGGGCCACATAACCGTATTTGTAGTTACGGATGACGGCTGTAGCAGCGTTTTTTTTCCTTCTAAGATGTTCAGGAGTAATCTTCATGAGAATGGCAAATACATATCTGACCCTCTGAAATAGAGGTTCATTCTTCGTTGACGAAAGTTGTCCGAATTCGAAAGAAATTCTCATATAAATTCAAGTCATAGTTTTTCTTTTGGGCGAAATATATAATTTGCTAAATTGTGTTTTCTCCCCATGTGTGAGAGTGTGAGGTCTGGTCTATCCTAATGATGAGAAGGACATTCAGACAGAAATAACTGTCTATTACTTGCTAGTACTGTCAATAAATCCGCCGCATTTATTCTTCAAACTGGTACGGGGTGTTGAAACATGTTGGCACATTATTCAGTGCGGAACCGAAGGTTTTATGTTACGACCGCATGACGAAAAAAAAGGCGCCATGGCAGCGATAAATACCATTATTAATCATATGTTGTCCGTAAGTGTCCACGGTGCCCAATTACTGAGATAATATATTCATCACCTACTTGTCGGCAATATTGTAAAGAATATAAAGAACTAAGATAATATAAATTATAACATCAATAACAGTTTTCTACTTTCTAAGCGTTCGTGGAATTGCGCTAGATTCAATATCCTCGTACAGTGAGCATCGAATGCAAAAATAGAAAAACTATACTGGCAAGAAAGAACATTATTAACTCATCTTTCCAATTCTTTGCTCATCGATCATGGTGTTCTGCAGAGTTCGATTTTAGGCCCTATTCTCTTCTGAGAATACGTAAACGATGTTATCAAATAATCAATTGACGTAAAAGATAGATTCGAATTCGTTGTCTTGTAGAAAATACGAATATTCTCCGCAATAAAGAAGCAGTAAATAGTAAAATATCAGATGTTTTAAAACTGGTTTCGAAGCAACAAAATAATAGCAAACGAAGAGAAAACAGTTTCAACAAACTTTCAAGCAAACAATCGTGTTCTCCATTAAAAATATACAAAGAGCAATTGACTGGTGTTCTGATAACAAATATTTTAGGTTTTTCAATCCAGTCAAACCTCAAATGGAACGTCCATTTAAATAAATTGAACAAAATTAATTTCATTCTGCTGCACGTTCAGAATTCTTTCAAATTCAGTCAGATATACTGCTTGAGGATATTTTGCGAATGTTCATTCCCACTTGAGTCATAGTACAATATTCTGGAGAAATGCAACGTACAGGTCCCAGAGTTGCAGATAAACAAAATACATGAAGCTTATTTTACAGCACATTGCCAGATGACATTAAACAATTAAAATCAATATACATGTGAAGGTGTCAAGTGAACTTATTTCTGCAACATAGCTGTTTATATATAATTAGAGACACACCTAGTATCAAAAAGAAATGTAATATTAGTGTTAACAATGATATTTAATGAATTAGTTGCCATTTGGCGTGTATAACGCTAAACGACTAAATAGGCCTGTAACGATTATTGTGCTTCAGTTTCTAGGTCAATGTCACTCATCTCGATAAGCTTTTTCTCCTGTTTCCGTGATCCTTTGAGCAATTTAGGAGAGGACCCTTTCTTTGCTACTGGAAATAAATATAACTTTACTACCTGTGCACATTTTCTAGAAGTAAGTGGAAATATACTTATTCAAATCATCGTACTTATGTTTTTGCTGTAGTAATTCGATTCCTTCACGAAGGGCACAATGAGGGGTGATACTCCCAAGCTGTAGCTGATTTACCTTTGCAAATAGTTTTTAGTGCACGGGAACTAATAAGTTCTTATCAATTCCTTTTTATAAAACGCTCGTGGCCACTTCTATTCATAATTCAACTTAATGTGAAAAAGAGCTAGTGTAAGGATCCCAGAGCTCAAGAAATCGTGCACAGGTAGCAATTCTCTTCATAGCATGTCACACGCAATTTTCAACTCTTTTTGGTGTTAAATAAATACATAACGACATTCGACACAGCTGAACAGATTCATATTCTGCTTAATTATAAAGTAATGTACCGTATTGCAGGCAATTCGCTCTTTCCAAATATAGAGAATTGTATTTCTGTTTGAAAAGATGCATACTAAAGTATTACTGTAAGTTAATTAACTCCGCGTCACTATTTTTCTCCATATTTTAGCGATATTTCTAAGATCTAATGCATAGGCAGAGTCACTTCCAAAACGCTGCTTAAGAGTTGGTTAAAGGGGAAAGTATTAAAAGAGTTCCGAGAAGAAATGTTTTGGTTTTATTATCAATATATTTATGTAAAAAAATTTATGAATATTATGTGGTAATTCAATGTTCATTAAATTGGTACTTTAAAATAATACATAACATTATTATTGATATTATTTACAATAATAAAGACAATTTTATAAATATATTCTTTAAAAATATAAAAATAATATATTCATTTTTTATATTAAAAATATTTTTTCTTGAAAAGAATGCAAAAGAAAGGAAACGTAATTTCGGTCAGAATTGTCTTTCTCAGAAATTCTACTACTTGAAACCTATAAAAACATTAGTATGTAGTCATTCCACGAATTGTTCTATTTCAAAGAAAGTGATTTGAGACATCTTTGCTGAATAAAATATATTTGTGACGGAAGCTTCTTTGTGATTGTACTTTCTGGTGTTTTGTAGCTGAAGAATCCGTTTTGACGTATTCTGTCCTGGAAGCGTTCCGCCATGATGGCTCGTGGACGGTAGTGCATCCGCTTTCTTGGCGAACATAGTCTGTGAGTGGAACTTAGCCTCAACTGCGGCGATCCGTAATAAAGAAAAATATGCTAATATTCATTTGTTCATTTACTATCAAAAGAGTAAACAAACAGTATGTGACGTGTGAAGTAACGTAGACGGGTAAAAGTAACTAGTGGTGCCAAAAGAGCACGTACTTCCTTCCCCGTATTTTCTCGCAAAATTACACAAAATAAACTCAAATTTTCGAAAAAATGTGCAGGATCTTATTTCAACATCTATGTTTAAGGAACATATTTCATTAAGGGAAACATTCTCTATCTTTAATATTTTTGTTGTAGGAAGACGCCGTAAAAATTGTGAATGTTTGCAATTTTCGAAAAATGAGTTTTTAAGGAAAATGAGACCTGCACCATTCTCTTAAACGTCCTTCACACTATACGACAACAAATTTTAATAAAAAACGATGGAGCCTTTTTTTAAATTTTGGAAATGTTCCAGAGCTTTATGTAAAGTAATCCCCAAAATTAAAATGTCGGCCTCAAATTCAATAGGCCGTAACATTAGAATATCAATTTTGGAGAAAATCGGCTGAATGGGTTAGCCACTAGTGTTGTTCACAGACGGACAGACAGACGGATGGATGGTCCGACGGACAGACATTTTGCCGTCATGCGATTATACCGGTATCAAGGACCCACAAAACATGGATTCTGGCTACACCACGTGTTGGAGAATTTTTTCTAAATTAGCAACCGGATTTATTCACTTTTTCTTTTCACTCACGTCTTCTGGGCCCTGTAATAAGAGTTTTACCAAAGATTCCGAGTTTTTTTTTTTTTTTTTTTGCTGCATTACATACTTTTCTCTCTCCGTAGCGAAAAAGTAAAAACTAGCCTACAGAATCATGATAGATGCTGAACAAAACCACACAAAATTATTTTCCAAAAAGGATCACGTAGCTACTCAAGAACAACAAACAGCATACTCCTGTATAACACTATACTTAATAATTAAATATTTAAAAAATTCTTTTTCGGGAATAATTCTGTATATCAGGGGTAGGCAACCTTTTTGTAAGTGCGGGTCACGTTGACAAACCCCCAATAAATCGCGGCCCGCAAGTATCTTCAACTTACATTTTATTCAACAAATTTAAAACATGAAGTTAGAAAATAATAATTAACTATGTCAATACGACTAGTAGAGGCTATTGCATGCTTACAGATACCACTGAAACAGGGAAACTGCGTTAGAATTATGTGTTCATTAGAATTATGTTTATTCGACTGTTTTAATAATCGGTTTGTTGTAAGCTACTTAAAATAACAAAAAATCCGTGAGAGTTCATTTGTCAGTAGACCAATATAGTAGAGACCCTTCGGACAGCGTAAGATAACTTCGTGCGCCGCACTTGCCCGCAGGCCGCGGGATGCCGACCTCAGTTGTAAAATTTCCTGTTCCGTAACGCAACACGTAAATATAAAATATTTACGTCGGGTGACATCTTCCTTGGAGCTTTGCTGTTCAATGACGCCATCTGTATTGTAAGTAATGACAGTGCATCGGCGTGACACAGTGAATTCGGTGACTACGTGCACTATGGGAGTAAGTGGTATACTCAATCAAATAATTGCATTTTTGCAAAAATCAAAACGGTTTCATTATATTTGAATTTTTCCCGGATTCCTGGTATCTAACGAAATTATAGACACATCCTCATAACGCGGAGGATTTTTTTTTTCAATTTCTGAGCCGCATCGAAAATCAGGAATATGTATTCTCTACTCTCCCGTGATTCACGAAGAAGTTATTTAAAGTAGAGGAGAAAATTATAAAATATTTTCCACCTGCAGATCTTTTATGAAGTAAACAATTTCTCAAGTAAATGACTTAAAATTCGCGAAATCCGGGTACTAATTACACAACTTTCTCTCTGCCGCGCTAATTCTCGATTTGATTTGATTTGATTTATTTGGTCAAAAAACAGTAAAAAGTGTAAATGACGTATTGTGACCATCCGTTTGCCGAGGTCTCGGAAAACGGAGCACATCAATATTCAAGAATAAGATGAGCTGTTTGAACGCGCGCCAACGCGCATGAATACAATCCGAAAATGAAAACTACGAACTATATCCGTAAGGGAGCGTCTCGGTAGAGTATGCGACACCGAGAGTCGGAGAAAGAAAGCTTTCTTTTCTGAAGTAACAGCTGGAGAGTGAGGACCTACCGATCACGAGAAGGCGGCACCTCGTACTGCTACGGACTTCAGGACTGCCTCTACGATAAAAACTCTTCAAGACATTCGAGGAGGTAATTATCATATTACAAGGCATTAAAACAATTCATCAGGAAAAGGATGAAAGTATAAGTGACGCATTTAAAATCTTTGTAAGAGAGAGGAGTGTGAATAGCATGAAACTAACGAGGCCATTCATTTCTTTTCTTTGCAGTTTTTTTTATTTTTATATTTATTCTTCTTATACGATAGACTCAGTTGTCGTATTGTAGATTCTTTTAAATATGGAATTAAAAGCTAGTTACATTCTATAAAAGAATACGAAAAGAGTATCAACGGAAAACGAGACGGAGGCCACATCGTGAGTTGAACAACGGTACTGGAAAGGGGCGACCGTGCGGTTCTGCAGAGGGCGGCTTTGCTCCCGACCGAGCTGCAAGGACAAGGACACCGAGCGACTGGAAGAGTCGACGCCGTAGATTTCTACGCCGTGAAAAGACACAGTAAGGTCGTGCCAACTTGAACAATTTGTAGATATTAGAAGGAATAATTTGTTTCGGAAAGAAAGTATTAGTACAGGTTCTTTATACCGATATTCTGTAAAAAATAGAATCAATCTTTTCTTTCAAGAAAACTTAGCTAATTGTAAAGTTGCAACTAGGGAATTTACGACTGGAATGATTAGGCAAAGTTTTAAGTATTCTTTGAAATTGATTTAAATGAGAGAAAGGAAACAGTGTAGTTAATTATTGAGAGTGTAAGTTGTTTGTTTTTTTTCAGCAAGACAAAATTCTTGTATATGTAAAGTGTTTTATGTTCATTGACTGTAACAGCAATTTAATTAGAATATACTTAAGTAAGTGGAAAGTGATTCGACTTGAGTTTCTGTGTAAATGCATTCAATCCACAACGGCCCACATGACCCTGATCCCCGCTATTCTAATTGTATTTTTTTATTTTGCGCCCACCTTGAAAACCCATTCTGAGCTAGCCGGCGGAGGGGTGGGTCGCAGTATGGGGAAGAAGAATATTTGCGCACGTTTTCTTGAGTACCCGAATCCCCTCTACATTTAAAAAATAATTAAAAGTTAAAACAACGACAATAATAACAATAACAACAACAATAATAATAATAATAATAATAATAATAATAATAATAATAATAATAAAATTTAGAAAAGCGGGAGATTATCAACTTTTGAAAAAATAGATATTTTCGTTCCCGAGTTATAAAAAAGTATTTGCAACGATAGCGAGAAACAAATGTCATATGAAATAAACAAGTTCCAACTATACGTCACCACTGTCCAAGCTCTGCGTAGGAAAACTAGACAGCTTCACGGTAACTAGTGACGTTTGTCGCAAGCCCAGCAGAAATTTCACATCGAGAAAAAAACATGAAAATAGTACAGACCTTTTAAAATAAAACACAATGACACTACACTGTTTAATAACATTATGAATGGGGCCGGTCTAGATAAACAAGGTCGCTATGACTAAAGAGCCTGCCTGAAAGGGTGGCGGTGTTCGAATCCCGCCCGGGGCATGAATGTTTGTGTGTGTATGAATACCGTTTCTCCCAATATTACTTACAGTGATCGCTATATGACCTTGCAGTCGAAAAGTGACTTAAAATAAGAAAAAAACTGAATGTGTCCATTATTTGGGCTTGGCACAACAAGGGTAACACAACTCAATCCACATTCTATGCTGTATGTGGGGTCAGAAATAATGGTGTTCTAGAATTATATCGAGGTAATCAGATTCTTTGCAAAGAAGGAAGCTGATCGCGTGAAAATGTTATTCTGTAATTGTAATGATAAATGCAAATTTTACATTATGTGAAGACGTATTGTGTGTACTTTATTTCATATTGCAGTTTTTAGACATTTACTGCTTCATTTCTGTTACTTGAAAATGCTAGCAAGGATTTTCAAGCAACACGTTGTAAAGTAGAGTATGTCTGGAAGTGTTTTATATGGTAAATGTACGTTAAATAAAAATAATATTGCTTTTTTCCCCTCAACTACCAAAACGAGAGACCGACTCTCCTATTTATCTATAAATACATGTGACTCTACATCCGACGCTTAAACAAAAATATTACAATTAGTTCTTCATTATTCAGAACTGAATAACTGATTAAATGAAAATGAAATTGTAATTTGCCAATGACATTCCTGTTGGTTGCACTACCAAGTATACAAATAATAACATTAGGCCGATTTGGACTAGAAATATCATGCCAAACACTTTCTTCTAGGTCAGTGGTTCTTAATCTGGGATCAATAGAAATTCAAGGTGAGTTTTGATTAATTCTTGGGTACGACAAAGCCATGGCATTCTACTTTGAATTACAGCATTATAAACAGAAACTTATTATTTTGGCGTGTTGTTTCGCATTTGCAATCATTCTATCCATTCCTAATTACTATTTAGACGTCCCACAAACTGCACGTTCATGAGTTATCGTGATGAATGTATTTAGAAACATGTCTAGACAGTCCGAGATGTAGGAAAATCATATTGATATCGCGTTTCGCACAGTTGTGACAGCTGGATCTCATTCTTCTTGCTTTGGAAATGTGAATAATGGCCCTTCGAAAATATGAGTTGGCTCCGTTAAGGCTATTGCCTCTAAACGGATTGCATCACTCTTGCTGTGATGACTAGTATTTTGAGGAGTTCCGTGAAAGATCCTTTTGTTGATTTCTTTAGAAATGGGGCGTCATTACCCGGTGAATCACGCCATCGAAGTGCGTCACACTCCACCTGACCTTACATTTAGGCGGTATAAACGGTATTTTGGCCATTACATTTTTATATAAATATTTCGTAGTAAAGGGTATTTGTTGGCAGGTTTTCACAGATTGATCGATAACTAATGGAAACTTATTTGGCCTTCCATGAGACGAAGTTTCTTTAAAGAACTATTGCAGCTGACGGACAAGGATTGTAATAATATTATATCGATAACTCATTTGACAGAAAAGAGATTCTGTTCTTTGCTTTTGGAAACGAATAATATAATCAATAACGATTTATATAAATAATTTATAAAAATACATAAATATTATATATATTACGAATTATTTATACCGAATTATCAGTCAATATTTACCGGGAGCGGTAGATCTGTGCATCAACTGATGTCACTGCAGCCCCTTGACCGGGAGGTCCTAGGTTCGAGTAATGACGGCAGCAGGATTTTCGACTCTAGCTTTTCAGCTAGGTCGAATTCAGTCGCTGTCAGGAGAAATCTAGCGGTCGGCTGCTCTGATCGGTAGTTTTCCGTGGTTCCTTCAATTAACACCAGGCGAATGCCGGAGCAGTACTCTACCAAACGGACCGCGTGCGATCTTTCCTTGCTCTTCCTTGTCCTATCCTCTCCCCTTAAACATATACACTTGCACTAACGTGCACTACACTACCACATATTCCGGGAGACCGGTCGGGAGCTTAGAGCTTATCCCGGCTAGGCCGGTGCCCCGCTGGTAGAAGGGTCCTGTTTAGGGGGAAACCCCACTAGCCGACGGCAGGTCGGGGTCGGATCTCGCCATCCAGTGGGGTAAGATCACCGCCATCTCCCGAGAAAAACACGCACTACACTTACGAGACTAATGACCAAAGCATTTGACGCGCCCGGAAACACGAAAAAAGCAATCAATATTTTCACTAACATGAAAATAAATTACTAATCCATCAGAATGAATACATTTAACATTGCTTTTTTGAACATTAACAATATTTAAACCTGTCTGTAATTTGCGCCATAGCCCAGCCTGCGAGCCATGGCCTACCAGCAGCGTCCCGGCCTCGTGGCCATGTGTTAAGGGGGTACGTTTGGTTAGCACAAAGACATCCGCACGCCGTGTCTTGGTCTTCTCAACCTGAGAAGTGAGTTTTCTTATCACACAGCTAGACTGGGACATTACAAGGAAAATACACATTATAAACTGGCCCCACCGGGAATCGAACCCAGGATTGCGTCATGAAAAGCGACCAAGCTGACCAATGAGTTAAACCGCGAGGCCCAATATTTTAATATTAAACGTAAATGTTCCTGTACCTTTATTTTAAGAATTTTTAATTACATCACATGTCTAAAGATTAGCACACGAAAGACCTCCATAGAGGATTTTCCTTATCCATCAGCAGATAAATTAGTGGCTTCCAATTATGTATTGCATTATTGTGTACAACAAGACGAATGTACGTGATGTGTTCGTTAGAAAAGGATGGTTACAAAAAGATTATGAAATTTGATGTTACGAATTGTATTAGAAAACCTGCATTAGAAACCTTAAATAGCAAGTTATTTTGCACAGATGATTCCTTAATCAAATAAGTGTTAACAAAAATACCGCATGCAATATATCACATAGGAAATTTCTTGTTAATTTCTCGACGGTATTAACTTTACCAGTGGTATTTTCAGATTAAACACATACCTGAAAGTTGTGGTAAAAATGTTTTGCGATTAGCCACGGGGATGCCACTGAACAGAAGAGTGAAGAATTGAGTTTGTGACCAATAATTAAAATCCATATCATCATTTGAATGATATGTACACAATGGTGTCTATGACCATTCATGGCCATTTCTAGAATCATTTAGAATATGCACTTTTGTAGGAAGTAAAGTATTCTTCACAAGAATTCGACGAGTTCATTCTTTTTACAAAGTGAGCCAAACAAAGTTCACTAGAAAAACGTTTGCACTGTAGCGTAGGTGTTTTAGTGGGTCAGAAGAAGGATCAAGGGCACTGTGAGATAGATCGAAGTTTACAATAGACTTTCTTAAAATTCATTTTGTAGTCTTGAAGTAAAACTATTCGCACACCAATGCTTTAATTTTCTGTTTGTTGGTCATTATTTATTACTATTGTATTGATCGTTTCAAACGCCATATTTGAATCCACTTTCCAAACACAAATGTTTGCTACTTTTGTCCATGTTTCCTTGTAAACAAATTAAAGAAATTACTTAGTCATAATAGTGAAAAGTAGAAATCTGATATTTAAAGAAAATGACTTTCGCTGTTTTTATGAGCTTAATTTCTTTAGCTACGAAATTTTAAAAAATTGGGACAGTTTTTGTGAAAGTTTTCAAAATGTCGAACGGACTTCATGTAAAGTTTCTTCAGATTAAAATATTATTTTGAAATTCACTTCATCATACGTTGAGACATCAGTTCGAGAATATTTATTTTGCAAAAAACTCAGAAGCATGGTTTGGGCAGGAGTGTCTCTCTCTTACCGACAAAACGGCGCTCGTATAAAAACACTTTCGGTACCAGGGACTCAATAAGATGAGTCGTGGTAGCGTACGCACGTCCCGCTGCACGGCAGCGCTTACCTTCGCCTCAGTAGTGGCAAGTCAAGATAAGCGTTAGGTGGTGATCGTCGGTTACGGAGCCCGCAACGGGCTAAGTTTATTTAAAACATTGTTATTGTTTTTTTTGTGACTTTCGTGCAACAGTTAAGTGCCGAGTTATTGTGAATGTCAGTAAACTCAGGCCCCTCAACGGGGCAACTTATCAGAAGTGCCATGGACACTTTAAACAAAGCAGATAGTGAATGTGATCATATAGACTCCCAGTCAATATTAGCATGATAGCCCATCTACAACAACAACTTCAACAACAGCAGCAGATGTATCAACAGCAGCTTCATCAGTTGCAAACACAGCTGCAGCTCGCGCAACAAGGACAAACTCAGCCGCAGCTAATGGGAGTGCCTCAACAGCCTCATGGTCAGCCTCCGCTAATATCTCAAGCAGGGCCAACAGTTACAGCGGAAGGAGTCCAACAAAGTGGCGTATGTACTGCAGGTTCTACTTCCTTGCAAAATTCACAAGTAAGTGACGTTAACGCCGATAGCAGATCGGACACTAAGAAGCGCAAATTCTCCCAGCGTAGTGAAAGTAACGAAGGGCATAGTGAAGAGTGCAGTGAATTCAGTTACAATATCCCAGTCTCATCTAGATATAAGTTGTTAGAAAAATAATGAAGTTGTTAAGACTTTACTACTAAACCTAACAAAATTCAGTCAAAATCATGCTCACTTCTATTGAAGACTATCGCAGTTTTAGAAAATTTTGTGATGAACAAAACATACAGTACTACTCGTTCAGAGATCCAACACAAAAGCCCCTATCAGTGATAATTAAGGACATACCTACAAGCTACTCAGAAAAAGGCATTAAAGATGAACTTATTCGTTTGAATCTACCAGTGATAAACGTTTGCAGACTCTATAATAAGGAAAGAAAGCCAATTCCAGTATGTGCAGTTGATTTAGAAAACAATAACGAAGCTCGAAAGATATATTCTTTAAACAGGTTTATTCATAGTGTAATCAAAGTGCAACAAAGGTTAAATTCCAGAGTAATAATGTGTAAAAAATGTCATAGATATGGTCATTCACAAGCAAACTGTGGCAATCATCCCAGGTGCGTAAAATGCGTGGGAAACCATCATTATTCGGAATGTAAAAAGTCTAAAGACGCCGCACCACAGTGTGCTAACTGTTTTGAATTTCACGCAGCTAATTATAGAGGTTGTAGCTATTATAAAAAATATATTGAGTCCTTTGTTAAAACTTCCCAAAAAGCAAATGACAGTAAATCAAACAACCAACGTACTTTACAATCTAAATTTTCTCCTAACCCGCCACTACAATCCAGTAAGCATTTCCCACCCCTCCTTGTACGGCAGCCAAGTTCAAGTAGCCAAACAATGTTTACTGCCCAGCCTACTAACTGGCAAAATATTATACCAACAATAGTTTCCCAAGTTGTATCTGCAATCGTCCCACAAATCCAAAGTATGGTAGAAAAATAGTTACATCAGTATTAAATAATGGCAACTATTCAAGAGGTAAATAAGATATTAAACTGGAACGCCAACGGTCTAAAAAGACAGGAAAATAGTTTCCGATATTTCCTGAAACACCACGGTATTAATATTGCCTGTATCACGGAAACCCATTTAATTCCGGGTGAAAGATTCATTATTCCGGGTTTCATCGCGTATCGTAATGACAGAGAAACGTCACATATAGCGTCAGGCGGTGTAGCTATATTTATATCGAAGAACGTTAAACACGCGCAAGTACCGACACCGACGTCAAGAAACCTGGAATCTGTCGGAGTGCGAATTGAAAGTAATGGCAAAACTTTAACTATTATAGCAGGATATAAACCCCCTAACAGAACCTTTCCGGAAAACTCATACAGACGTATATTCAGTGATAACAATCCGACACTATTACTGGGTGACTTCAACAGTAAAAATATAGCGTGGGGCTGTAACTCGACATCGTGGCAAGGACAGAAGCTATCAGATTTTGCAACGGCATGTAACATCAGCATATTAGCTCCAAACGAACCGACAAGATACGCGTCCAATCCAAACATCATTCCAGATGTCTTAGATATTGTACTCACCAAAAATGTTAATTTTCCCATTCATCAAAAAGTATTACCGGAACTCGACTCTGACCACTGCCCGATACTACTATCCTTATCGGCACAAATCAATAGAACACAGCTCGATCAGGAAGTAAGAGGAATCGTAAATTGGAATAAGTTTACTAATCTAATGTTATCCTTTTACTCATATCCGAAAAGTATAAGTAATGCGCGCGACATCGACGATGAAGTTGATAAATTCTCCAAAGCAGCTATTAATGCCATCAAACAGTCGACACGACCTCGTCGTACGCCAAATGCTAAACCGATCCCAGTAAACATTCGAAATTTAATTAAATCAAAAAATAATATGAGACGGTACTGGCAAATTACTCGAAGACCAGACGTTAAAACGAAAGTAAATAAGTTAACAAGGCTGGTGAAAACCAAACTTGACAAACTACGTTTTTCAAGTTTCAACAAGTATATAGGCGAAATTCATCCAAATTCGAATCACCTCTGGTCATCGGTCAAGCGCTTAACGAAAGAAAAATCAAACATTCCACCCTTGAAAATAGGAATTAACCGAGTATACTCAGACGAGGATAAGGCATCAGTAATGGCTGAACACCTTGAAACTACCTTCAAACCGCACCCCGTGACCGACGCATCATTTAACTCCAAAATCGAAAATTTCGTCAACTCTACTTTTCCAACGGCCGCACCACCCATTAAATTCATTACTCCATCTGAGACAGCCTTCGAAATTAAGCGTCTGAAAATTAAGAAAGCACCTGGAATTGACGGCATAAATACCGTGTGCATGAAAATGTTGAACAGGCGATCGATTGCAGCCCTGACGGCAATATTTAATGCGGCTTTAAGGCTTCACTATTTTCCTGCAGCGTGGAAAAAAGCTGTAATAATTCCTTTCTGTAAAGCTGGAAAAGACCCGAGATACGTTGAAAGCTACAGACCTATTAGTCTATTGCCAACCATATCTAAAATATTTGAAAGACTAATACTATCTAGACTTATTAAATTCCTCAATTCCACCAACGCTATTCCGTCGATTCAATTCGGGTTCAGGACCAATCACTCAACAACGCACCAACTACTACGACTCACTGAAGAAATAGCACAAGGCTATCACCAAAAGGAACATACAGCATCAGTATTTTTGGATATAAGTCAGGCGTACGACAGAGTCTGGCACTCTGGTCTAATTTATAAAATGCGACAACTAAGAATCCCGGAGTATTTACAAAAGGTTATCGAAAGTTTCCTCTCTAACAGATCGTTTATTGTAAAAGTCAACTCTTCAACCTCTTACCCGCGCACCATTGATGCAGGAGTACCACAAGGATCGGCACTCTCTCCCATTCTGTTCAACATTTTTAGCTACGATATCCCCACTGAGGGTGACTCCGCTGTACGCAGATGTCGTCCTCTTCGCAACGCACAGCGACATTGCCGTAGCCAAGGACTATATTCAAAACACATTAAACGAGTATGTTAACTGGACTCAGAAATGGAGAATAAAAATAAACCCGTTAAAATGTCAAGCAAAAATCTTCACGTTACGCCGCCCAAAAAATCCTACTGAATTATGCCTTCACAATACATTTATTCCATGGACCTCCTCACCGATAAAATACTTAGGAGTGTTGCTTGACAAAAGATTGACATGGAAACCACACATAAATGCAATAGCAAACAAAGCATCTGCCAAAATTTCAAAACTCTTCCCTCTAATCAATGCACATTCTTCATTGAAAGTCGAATGCCGATTGCTACTATTTAAGTCCCTAATTCTACCAACCATGACTTATGCATGTCCAGTTTGGGGTTGTGCAGCGACAAGCAATCTCCAAAAATTAACAGCCATTCAGAATGTATTTTTAAGAAGAACTTTAAATGCCCCCTGGTTCATTCCGAACATCCAGATTCGCAGAGAATTGAAACTGCCGTCATTAATCGATCACATAACTCAAATAGCTCAAAACTTTTACCAAAACCTTCACACTTCCCCATGCTCCTTAACCTTCAGCCTAGGTCGCAATGCTGCATACTCACGTATTAAATCCAGGTATCCTAAAGACCGATTCAAACCACCGTAATCCCCCATAACTGTCAATAGATCAACTGAAACAGTCTTCTACCTCGCTTCATTTACTTTAGCCCAATATTTATGTTATTCCAAGTAATATAAACCACTGCTTATGGATGGCCATTCCCAAAAAGTAACAAACTGTGTATTTCATAATTTAACCTCCTCGAAAGACATGTATGTCGAACGAGAAGAAATAAATTAAAAAAAAAAAAGATGAGTATTTCCGTGACAATCTGAAGTTCCATTTTTGCAATATTACGTAACCTTTTCTGTATTATCTACAAGAGAAACTAAAGATGAAACGCACAACCTCTTCACTGCATTCTTTTCACATTCGACGGAATATAATTTAAATTTTCACTCAGACTACTCCTTGTTAGGAAGAGAAGAATCAATGGATTCATACGGACGCTGATATTAGCGGAACGGTCTGACAGAGATATTGGTGACGATTGTAGTGACAATGTCAACTATAATCGTGAAGAAATTTTAAAATTATTGTTGTTGTGGTGGTGGTGGAAGATGTAGCGTAACGGATTAACTGGAAAAACCAAGAACATTTGGATTAGTTTGTCCATGTCAAATTCCTTGTGCAGAGAAACTAGATTGAACCATACACACAAACCTGGAAAAGGAGCACTCTGGTTTCCAAGCATCACCCTTGTCTGTTGCCTCGATTAACTGATTACACTTCGTATTACTAGGCATTAGGCACTAGGCATTACACTTTGTAATTAGAATACTTAGAAAAGGAAGTGGAAAATCGAGGGAATTAGGGTACACGTCTCTAGTACGTCTGATATTAGAATTTGGCTCCATATGTTGGGACCCTTATCGTTTAGGGCAAATAAAATCTCTCGACTAAGTACAAAATATGCTGCAAAATTTGTTAGGAGAGGACGTTCAAATTCTGAATTTATATCGTGGGAACCTTTGGAAAAACGCAGAGAAAAATCGCGTCTTTGTGCATTATTCAAATCAATAAGAGGGGATCGTCCGTGGGGTGAAGTACGGGCAAGACTTTCAAAACCAATTACGTCGCACGGAAGGATCATGGTTTCAAAATTCGGCAAAGAAAACAGAGAACAAATGTAGGTAAATTCTCATTTGTAAACAGAACCATACAAAATTGGAACAAAATACCTGCAGCAGTTCTGGAGACTTTCCCTCACAATGTCAAAAATTTTTAAATTAGACTAAGTAAATATGCTTAATAGATTAATTTTGTAAACTTGTATTTGGTAACATGTAAATACGTTTATGTTGTTTGATGTTTGTTTTGTGTATTTTTAGTAATTCCTTAGAAAACGCTACCACCGGAAGTATTCTATGTATTCCTTAGTAGCAAAATAAATATTCTATTCTATTATTTAATGTCTCCGGGCGCGTCTACTGTTACGGTCATTAGTCCGGTAAATGCAGTGTTATATCCCTGCAGATGGGCTGGGACGTGCGAGCTACCACCGATCTACACGTTGGCGTGCCGTGTTCATTTCTCATTGTATCTCCTCGAGCGGGACATCACCCTAGTCTGTACCATCTCTTAGTTCCCGATTCGTCTCCCGACATGTGCAGTAGTGTAGTGTGTGTGTGTTAACGGAGAGAGGAGAAAAAAGGATGAGGAAGGAAAGATCGCGCGCAGTTCGTGACCCTTGGGACGGGAAACTGCTCTGGCATTCGCCTAGTTTTCAGCGAAGAAACCACGGAAAACTACCGATCAGTTTCGAAGATCCGCCCCGCATCGAGACTTCAACTCTTGGACCTCCTGACCAGCAACGCGTCCAAAACACCGTGAAAGCTGCCACTGAGCCGCACAGCCGGTGTACTGCCTCGCACAAGGCGCGCTCCCAACTCGCTTGTCGCGGCGATCTCTTCCGCAGCATTTCCGCGGCTTCTCCAGCGCCGGGCCACCTCCGGGCCCAGGGCCCAGGTCCCGGGCGCCGAGCTGGCTCCAGCTCCGAGGCGGCGGCGGTGGCGCCTGGCGCTGCTGGAAAGTGCTGCTACCTGCGCTCTCATACCTGGGGGGTCTTACGCGCCGCTCCCGGCGCTCCGCTGCTCGTTCAATCTGCTAAAAGCTCAGTAGATCATCCCCCACCGCCCCGGGCCCGCGCCCCTCCCCGCGGAGCCGCGCCCGCCCCAGCCTGCGCCTCCGCCTCCCGCAGTCGCCCAGCGCCACCCCCACCCCCGCAGCGGCGGCGGCAGCCTGCCTCGCGGCCGACGCCTAGCCGCTTCCTTTCGCACGTTCTTTGTATGGAGTGCGTGAGCGCAGCGGGCGGCGGAGGCGCGCTGCCAATTTACGCAGGAGGCCACTGGGCGCTGGGTGCGGGCTTCCTCGTCATGGGCATTCCAGCGCCATCACTTCATCCACATTCTTTTTGCCAACGTCTCATTCTTCCATCCGTCCCCTCTGCATTCTCTTTCTCTGGTTTACCTCTGCCCTCTCCTCTTCCTTCATCTTCCTTATGTCCCCTTGTCTCCCTCCCATTCCTTTTTCTTCTTCTTCTTCTTCTTCTTCTTCTATCTGACCCTTCTTTCTTCCCCCCTTTCC
Organism: Teleogryllus oceanicus; assembly: GCA_964035755.1. NCBI lineage: Eukaryota > Metazoa > Arthropoda > Insecta > Orthoptera > Gryllidae > Teleogryllus > Teleogryllus oceanicus. The sequence continues at coordinate 230,709,288 of CAXIVR010000001.1, read as the reverse complement.
TCCTTTCCTTCTCCCTCCTTCTTTTCTCTTCTCTTCCTCCTATTTTTCCCATTTATCTCTTGATTCCATACATTTTCCTTTCCTTACTATTCCTCATTAGTCATTCATCAACATTTTTCTTCTTCTGTTTATTTTTCATTTTATTATTATTGATTTGTCTTCTTTATTTATCTTGTTATTATTCTATTTATTTTTTCTGTATATTCTCGCTTTATTTTCCTTCTTCAATTATTTAAGAGTAATTTCTCTTGGGGTGGTAGTTCGTGTTCATATCAATTGAACACTCCCGACCGACGGTTGCCAAGGATGAAATGACATGCAGACAACCATGGACTTCCCTGATCCACATGGATTTCTCACTTTCTCTGCCAGATATCCCGACTCATTTGACTATATTGGAACTACCGGGTCTGGAGAACGTGAGATCTCGTTACGACGGATGTTGCTGGAGAGATTTAATTCTTTATGCTTCTGCGGTTCGTTGACAAGTTGCAAGTGGGATTATCCGCCACCCTAAAATCCACGCACCTCGCCACAACGGGACCGAAACGCGCACTGGAGCTCACAGGCCACTAGGCTAACCACTCCCGGGTCAATGACCCCCATCTCGATCGAGTTTTTGTCCAGTTTCCCTGATCCATTGAGCAAATGCTGAGACGGCTCCTTGATTTGCCTCTGGACGTAAATGTAGCTTCACTTTGCGCACGTTTTGTTGAGCTTTCCTTTTGCTTCTAGTGGTAGTAGAGCTTAGAGTGAGTTTCTATTTGTTAGCAATAGAAAAAAATCAAATCTGTTCGTTCGTTTACCGTTACAAATAAGTTTTCTATAATTCGGCAACGAAAATATTTACTTTTTGAAATGTTAATCTCTCGCTTTTTAAATTTATTATTATTATTATTATTATTATTATTATTATTATTATTATTATTATTATTACTATTTTTCATCTTTCATAGTCTTCTATTAATAGTTCAATAGTTGGGAAAGGATTCTGAAACTCAAGAAAGCGTGCGCGGATGATTTTCTCCCCCATACGTCACATAGAGTTTCTGACTGTTTTTCACTAAATAAGTAAATAAAAAATATATAAAACTCTCTCCCAGTGAGGCGTGGGAGAGAGTTTTCGAGTACTCGCAGTATGAGAATAGGTGGAATGACACAAGCTAACATTTGAATTTTTCAGTCAAAATCGAAAATATTGTATTATTTTAAAGTCGCTTTTTAACATCTTTGGCATCTAGCGACCGCTGTGATTCTTTTAATTGCAGGGGGAACTGTAGGAACAACACGTAGGGACAACATAAACACACACCAACATTCATACTCGAGGCGAGATGCGAACCCGCGACTTCGAGCCGACGCAGCTACGGCCCTTTAGCCTTTCCGACCTCGGTTATCCAGGCCGGCGAAAATGTTTAATTGTTTGTGTGTTTTCCCTGAGTTCCTGGGCATCGAAGAAAATCTATTCTACGAGATTTTCAGACAACAAATAATTGTGATAATTCTTCTTTCGTCACGTGTGAAACAGCGGCATTTCATTGTATTTCCCTGCGAAATGCAAAATGTCGGTTATAACTATTTACACCCAAAAGCCTCAATTACTATTCTGACAATACTGAACTTCAAATTCAAGTTGTAACAGCATGTTACATTCCTGACAATTTAGCATTATGAATTTCTTTTCTCAAAAATATTCGATGACTGCGTTCATAATTTATTACAAAAAACGATCCAATAAGTCAATCTCTTAACAATGCGACTAAACATTTGTAGTGTCTTTGCGTTATTAATTTTGTTTAATCATGATTTCCGTAGAACAAATTGTCCTCGAAGTACAGATTGTAATCTCTGAGTGTATCCCCAAGAGAGGATGCAGATAGTGAAGGGTGGAGTCGCCAAAAGGCGTGGCTGCCGCTATAAGAGGCTATAAGAGGTGCTTGAATGGATGTAACAACAAAAGGTTTCATTGAAGTGTTTACAGTAGTAAAATTTTCTTAGCATTGTGATATATCGTTTTTATTACTCGTTTGTGATATGTAGAAAGCTATTTAAAACAAACTTTGTTTCGCGTTGAAAATGCAACATATTGAACCCTCGCTTTTGTCTGCACATGTTAAATCAAATTGTTCGGCACGTTACTGTTGAGCAAATAGCTAATATATTTTTAATTCACATTCGAAAATTTGGGAAAGCAAATCTTGGAAATCAATAGTCACTATAAACACTTGAAAAATATTAAAGCGATCTGTTTACGAGCAGTTAGACGAGCATTGCTTTTGAAAAAATGCCCTCGATTAGTTTCGAAATACGTAGTATAGAATAGGTAGAATAGGTAATGTAATGGTGCTGAACATCGATCTCCAGATTTTCAACAAAATACACGTTTCATGGGACGCTGGTATCTAAAATGTGTTGATTTATTTTGGAAATGGCTGTCAGTTTGTCTGTGAATTAATCACAGCACTTTTCATAATAAAAAATCTCCGTCCCATTGTATTAACTACCTTATGAATTTGAAACGAATCTTTTAATTTTGGGAGATATTTTATATGAAGCCACTGATATTTTCGAAATGTTCTCGAAAACTGACCCACATTTTTGGAACTTTTATTTATATCTGAAAAGTTCAACTTGTTTCAAAACTGCTCATCATTATTGCATATAAATATTTCATTCTTAATGCAATGGATTCAATATTAAGTAATAAGTAATTTTGCGTGATGCTTTTCAAAATATTAGTGTTTTGCGCAATTCTTAGTCTATTCACGATTTTTCAAAAATGTGTACCTAAGATTTTCTCAAAAGCACTTTGGTGGTTGGAGGTATCAACAACTCGCAGTCTGTCACTGAATAAAGCCGTGCTGAATATTGGATTGATAATCATCTTACGAACAAATCCCTGAAAGATAGGTGTATTGCCGTGAAGTGCAACGCGGAAACAAACTTACAACCGGTTTCTGCCGCCTTTATTTAAACGCTGCCGTCACTCAGTCCGGTGTATCGAGGTCACCGACCTTCGTCGGGCTGCTTCGCGCTTATCATAACGCGACGCCGGAACTAGATAAACACGTTAATTATGAAGGTAATACACAACTAAATTCAGTCCAGTGAAAGTGTTGTGTTTGTGATAAGCAACCAAACAGAAAGATTCTCATCTGATTAACATACATTTTGCCTACTAACACAGTTTGCATACACTACACACAAAATTGTCATAAGCCGTACTATGTACTGTACTCAACAATAATAGGCGCTTCCATGCAAATCAAGATTACCTTTGAAAGTGCAAAAATAATATGTTGAAAATGTACTACGATACAGATCATGAAACGACAGGAAACATTTTAATTGGGGATTTATAAAATAGTCGTGTATTCATAAAAATATATTCTCCAGAAAATTAAATTAGTACTGAGTTTATTGAAATTACACGTTTCTAGGGCAATTATTGGTTAGTTTTGTATCATTTCTACCTGGAGGAGCCTACAATACTACAAGTATTATCAAAGGATTGCAAAATGCTTGTTGATTATCTCATTTACTATTCAACGAAGTATTCTAAGGGAATTGGAGCTAACATTTCAAGAGAATATTTTTTATATTCAGCACTGTCAAAAAAGGAAAATGCATAATATATGGTTAATATGTGTTGCTCGGTTGTTTATATTCTTTGGTATAAGATTTAAAAAAAACATTAAAACTGCTTAAAAAGCGGAAGTCCGACGCCTTCTGGGAGTCCCCCGGCCGTCCCGGGACAATGGGGCGGGCACACGACTGCGGCTTGGTAGCTGATACAGCGCCAACCCATGTTCGAGCTGAAGTAATGCGAAAACCTCACTAGTAAGCGAACCTACATTACACATAATTTTCATGTATAAAGTACAAAAATATTTTTATAAATTTTCAATATGACAAGTAAGCTGCATCGTTAGCTAGAAAGTAAAAAATCGGATTGCTTCAAAAGTTAACAGATAATAAAAGCTGACACTAAAGCAGACACTTCACGATTTGTCTAAAATTTTAAAATATAGATCGACACTTCAGATGACATCAGTAAATTAAAATTCAAAGAGATTCAGCCATTTTTAGTAAAGTAACTTCTTATCACAATGATGTTAATACAAGGAATATTTATCTTGGACAGTATTGTCAAAAGTAAATAAACAATAAATACATGCCTATTGTTTTACTTAGTTTAACGTTACCTTGCTATTTCCTAAACCAAACATCTCATTTTTTCCATATCTCAGTGGGTCTACTTTATAAAATTCGTCTTTTATGGTATTACACATATCTTCATTCTTTGATTACTTTTCGTTGCTAGAACGAACTGGAACAAATTAACATGATGTTCTTCTTGATTAACAGAACATTTAATTAAAAAAATAATTTCTCTGATAATTTCCCCCACTTTGAATAATGTTAGGATTTGTGTATACTTTATTTGTTTGAAATTGAAATAAGTTAGTCTCGGAGTCGAAATTAGTGTAGATTATCTAAGACAAAAACTCCCTGTACCAATTGGATAAATAAAATGCATTAAAATTCCTGAGATTCACTAAGTTCTTACCCGAGAAACAATATTTAATAATATATTGGCCTTCCAAAATGTTTATGAACTATAGCAAAGTCTGTAATAATTGATAGGTATTAGTGCATCAACGTGAATTCCAATACAAATGACGATTTTTTTGCTACATATGAGCTATATTCATTAATGAAAAGTATTTCAATTGTTATTTGCCCATGAATAAAGACTGTAAATCAAAAACGAAATAAAATTCTCAATGCATGACAAACTTCAATGTAAATAGTATGGTTACAGTTATCCACAATGAAGTCAAGCGTGGCAAAATTCCAACGCTCCGTCTTTTGATGGAGTAAAACACCATCAAAGAAAATACGGAACATGTAACTTTTTACGGTGTTGTCAACGGTTGAAAGTGCAAAATTATCATTTGTAAATCACAACACCACACATTTTTACCTTATTGTGCCCACTTCATATTTTCCACTACCAGCATTTGGGTCATTGTTAAGTGTTAACACACATACATCATAGCAAAAAATTCAAAGCATGGGCTGCGAAGCACAAGAAACAGAATGCAGATTGTACTAATATTCCATACATCACAAACAGTTTTCTGACACTAAAAAAAAAATTATCAGTCGTGATGATTTTTCCATATTTTCAAATCAAACTGTTCACAATCTAGGAAACTTCCAAAGTTTTAATTTCCACATTATTGTGATGACATCGTTTAAAAACTGCATTACGAGTAATGAATACACGAAAAAGGCTAACACCTGGCCAAAATTGTGCATCTTGGGGTAAACACTGCGCGGAACACGCACACTCCTGGCGAGCACTCGTGGAATCAACCGGCCAACCGTGGCCGCAGGCGCTTCCGCAGGAACAAACAACAGAATCTTCAGAGCGGCCGCGCTGCCGCTGGAGACAATAGAAACTCAACAGAAGAATGCACGCTGCCCGTCAAGTATAATAGCCCGGGCGGCGAGGCGGGCGGGGTGCCGCGGGGAGCCGCGGGGGCGGAGTAGGCGCAGAGAAGAAAGGAACGAAAATGAAGAGGTACTAAGCACAGTCGGTACCCCTGCTCGCCGCCAAACGAACGTCAGGGGTGCCACCACGCCCCTGCGGGCCCGGCAAATGAAAATCAGCCCGCGACCGGAGGCGCGCGGAGCATGAGAGGCTGGGGGCGGGGGGGGGGCGGTGCGGGGATAGAACTGGGAGAAAGCGGGGCGATGCGGGGATATGCAGGGAGATGTGGGGTGATACAACGCGATAATATATGAGCGATGAGGGGCGTTTTGGGGTGATGGGGGTGATGTGGGATGATGCGAAGCCATATGGGCCGAGACAAGACGAGGCGGGGCGAGGGCGGGGATGAGGCGGGGTGAGGTAAGGCGTGGCGGGGAGAGGTGAGGTGAGGAGAGGAGGCAGGCGGCAGGGGGCGGGGGGAAGAGAGTGTGGCGAGCGGGGGTGGCAGGAAGCGGGTGCGATGGGAGGCAGTGGGGACGTGGCGGAGACGGGGAGCTGCGTGTGATGCGGCGGCCGAGGGGAACGCGCGCCGCCGCGTCGGCAGCCGGGTTCACTTAATCACTCATTTAAAAACTCCCGGCTGTCGCGGCTGGTGGGAAGTCAGGGGCGCGCTTGGAAAGCAGGGGCGAGGGGAACGCGAGCTTCCGAGAGGCCGGGATGCGAATCCTGCCCAAAGGGTATCTCGAATCATCCGAAACAGGGGCGAATGCCGACGTTCAATTCGATAGGCCGTCACGGACGCAATGCAATTTAAAAATATTACAATTACGACAACGACAAACTCGATGGGGTTGATCAACTCGTAATCATTCTAATGCTGATGGATCATATAATTATAAAAAAATGACTATTATTACTATTATTATTATTATTATTATTATTATTAGAAGAAGAAGAAGAAGAAGAAGAAGAAGAAGAAGAAGAAGAAGAAGAAGAAGAAGAGACTTCATTTGCTGGAGTCACATATTAATTCTAATTTACTTTTCTTCTGGCAAAAATGCTGTCCGTTTCTCAAACTCGGATTTCAAGCTTTTGAGGCACCTTTCTCTTTGGTGTAACTCGCCTTCAATTCTTTCATATATTTCTTACCTGTTAATTTTCCTGCAACTAATTCTCTTTTTCCCCTCTTTCTCCCTTTTCTCTCCTTCTTTTATTTTCGTTCCCATATCCTTTCTTTTTCCCTCTTCCTTGTTCTTTTTTTTCACACACTATTCTCTCTTTCTCTCTCGATTACTCTAGACATTTCTTCTGTTGCACGGTGTCACTGTCAAGCATCCTTTCCTTCCTTCCACTTTAAATATGTTTGTCTTTAGACATTTAGAGGCAGTGTTAAAGGAAATGATAGATTTACAACCAGCTGGAACAAGTCTCACGATTCACGCTCCCTCGTGTATGAGTGGCCTAACGTGCCACCGAATCAACTGATTGATTATTTCTTGTTTCCGGGTGCGTCAACTGGGCATTGTCGTCTACGGTCATTGTCCTGTTAATGTAGTGCATGTTTTTATCACTATAGGGGTTCGCCCCGCCGGATGTTGATATTAGGTGCCGACTTATACGTCGACTTGCAATTGCTTGTCCCCATCCAGGTAACTCCCACCAGCGGGGCACCCCCTCCCCACGGCAGGGACAAGCTCTACGCTTCCGTCATGTGAGGTAGTGTAGTGCATGTAAGTGTAAGAGTGTGTAAGAAAGGGGTGGGTATACGACAAGGAAGAGGAAGGAAAGATCGCGCGCGGTTGATGACCCGTTTCTTAGGGTACTTCTCCGGAATTCACCTGGTTTTGATCGGATAAATCACGGAAAACCACTGATCAGAGCAACCGGCCTCTAATCAGTAGCTAAACTCGTGCTAGCAATGTTGATAGTGTCGAAACTCCTGCCACGGTCGGAACTCAAGAACTAGGATTTCCATGACAGAGGCAGTGCAGTGAAGTCAGTTGATGCCTTGACTCAGCCGGTCCACCAAACCGAACTCTTACAATATTCTCATATTTTTTAACCAATCCACCCGTGAAACAATTTGCAAAACGATGTTTCTATTTCAATTTTAGAGTTAATTAAAATTAAAAATAATTAAAAAACTTAAAAACTGCAACTGTCTTCAAGTACATGGAGGGCGATGACGACACATGCCCTGCAACTCTTACTGCAACCACTTAAATTAATTCAGTAGATGCTTTCTTCTCCTACACTAGGTACTGACCGCCAAACATAAACACATTTTTAACTTTTTTATTGTAATTTGAATTTTTCAGTTAATTTCAATCATTTTTATTTTGTCTCCACAACTTCTTAGTTGTACAGATAGAATAGCAAAATTTCGCATTTCCGATATTAGTTTCAGAGGGACAGTTTTCCTTTTTTCCAACATATTAGCAACTAACGCGAATTTCGTTTAGAAAATGTTTGAGTCTTTTCGCGGTCTTTGCTCTGCTAAGTTTATGTACCACCAGGATAAGCAGCAAGAGAGTTAACAGGATAATGAATTGACAAAATAATGAATTCGTAGTGGGATAACAAACAATCAGTGTAAGATTTTTAAAAGAATATTACCTGGAATCACGCAAAATAACAATACGTAAGAACATCGTGGCTAATACCACCATCCCATATGAGACAGTATTTCTCTGAATCTGATGTTAAACAAATGGTGTTACAGCTCCTTTCTCGCGACCAAAGAAAATCACTCCAGCGAAAAAAAGCAACAATAACAGACAATGTTTTGATAGAATTTCCGGATTGCATTAAAACAAGCCCAAGAAACAACGTAAAAGCACAGGAGCGCTTTTTCTGCTGTAAAAAATAAATAAACATTTCTACGAATTCGTAAGAGAACAAATAGAACCCAGCACGTCTTACCTGAGAGAACGAGTAGACATACAGCTATCCCTTTTCTCAAAACATTTTCTCACAAAAATTATTTCGGCCGTATTACGCTCGTTACTACTCCGCCACGAGATTCTTTTCTGTCGCAGGCGCACGCGCGGGGCGGCGGCGGCAAGAAGCAACAGCAGCAGCACGAAAAGGGGGAGGGGGAATAGGACGGGGAGGAGGAGGAGAAGGCGGGAAGGAGCGTCTGAAGGGATTCCAACGCACCGAAATCTTAATCTTCCTAATTCCATTGTCGACGCTCGCCTCGGCGCCTACACCCCCGCACCGTGGTGGCGGTGCGCCACCGCCGATGGGGCGGCGGCGGAGGCGGCGGTGGGTGTTGGGGCGGCGAGGGGCTGAGACGCTCGCTTCAACGAGTTCATTTGTTAACTGCGCGCGCGAAGGGTGAGGCCGTGATACAGCGCCCAAAGAGGCCCAACAGGCTTTCCAAGAGGAAAGTTGGTGGTGGCGACGGCGGTGGAGGCGAAAGCCACGACGTGGGTGGGAGAAAAGGTGGTGTTCATTGCTACAACTGTGATTTCGATGTTGTTAGCGGTAGTTTTGGTGATGTTAGCACTGGTTTTGATGGTATTAATGATGCAAACAGTAGTGTTGGCAGGTTTGGTGCGAGTAGTGGTTTTGGTACTGATGGTTTTGGTGTTGTTGTTGGTGGTGGTTGTTCTGGGAGTAGCAGTAGTAGTCGTGATGTTGCTCTTATTGCTATTACCGGGAGCGGTAGCTCAGTGCATCAACTGATGTCACCGCAGCGCCTCTGACCGGGAGGTCCTACGTTCGAGTCCCGACGGCGGCAGGATTTTCGACACTACCTTTTCAGCTAAGTCGAATTCAGTCGTCTGGAGGAGAATTCTAGCGGCCGCCTGCTCTGATCGGTAATTTTCCGTGGTTTCTCCGATCAACACCAGGCGAATGTCTGAGCAGTACCCTACCAAACGGGTCACGGACCGCGAGCAATCTGTCCTTCCTCTTCCTTGTCATATCCTCTCCTCTTACACACACACTTACACTAACATGCACGACACTACCACATATTCCGGGAGACCGGTCGGGAGCTTAGAGCTTGTCCCGACTGGAGCGGTACCCGCTGGTGGGAGAGTCCTGGTTAGGGGGAATCCCCCCACTAATCGACGGAAACCCCACTAACTAACGGGACTAATGACCAAAGCAGTTGACGCGCTCGGAAACACGAAAAAATCAATCAATCAATCTTATTGCTATTCTTAGTGGTGGTGGTGGTGGTAGTGGTGGTGTTGCAAAAGGTAGCGACAACGGGGACGAAGGCGTGGCCGAAGTCGCGATGGCAAAGACAATAATAGCGGGGGGCATAGGCGGTTGGGGAGCGATGGTAAAAGCTGTGAAGTAGCGGTAGAGTTGGTGGAGGTGGTGGCAATGGAGGCTGCGGGGAAAGACGTTGGTGGCAGTAATGGTGGTGGTGGTGGTTGTGACGATGGCGAGCACTGTGACTCCACGACCGAGCCGGGAGGGCATCTGCCCTGAGCTTGGCGAGTGTGATTGAAGCGGGGGAACGTTTCGGTCGGCAAACTGTGGAAAGAAATTATCACCGACCGCCTCAGACGCAAGGAAATTGCTGCCATGCTCCGTATTCGCTTATGGTGTTTTGATTCGATTGTTGACGGCGACTCAGAAAACGTAGTGGGCACTGATTGAAATCAAATGTTGCTGTGAACCTGAGGTATTTCCCTAACACATCACAAGAAATAACGATGAAATTAACGACGTTGAGAATACAAAATACTATAAGCAATTCTTCTTCTTGCGAATAAGCCCAATGCGCTACGCAATGTGTACAAAATGTGTATCTCCCATTCATGGGGTACCGAACCAAACGCCTTTCTATAGTCGACGTAGCACATGATCAATTTTCGGCTTGTTACCTTAGCTTGTTTTATGATTACGCAGTCCACAGTCAACTGTTCTTTGCATCCAAAGGTACTTCTGATGCATCCTTTCTGTTCCATGCTGATGATGTTGTTCTGATCACAATGCATGTATAACTTTTCGTGTAAAACTGTTGTTAATAACTTATATAGAACAGAGAGACATGTTTTATTATTATTATCATTATCATTATTTTTATTACATCAATGACCAATCTTTTATGAGACTTAATAGTGATAGTATGAAGCCAGAATTGGAAGCCTAATATCATGTCCTGCCCTGTTTTCAAAATTTCCCTGGATGAAAAATGCTGTATTTTTCAGGAACAAGTAAAAACCATGGATCATAACTTAGCTCGTCCAATTCTAACAAATTCAGGATACATGAAAATGCACCAGAGTCTGAAGTTGTCTACACTGAAAGAACTGCTGAAGACCGAGCTAATGGCACCGATGACATCCTGCGTTGATTCACCCTCTGCGATTCCCAGGTCCTTGGGTAGGACATGAATCCACAGAAATACTAATCAAATCCACGGTTAAGTAGTGTAATAATAATAATAATAATAATAATAATAATAATCCCACTTTAACTTCGGAGAATATTGATAAGAAAAACTCGGGTGGAGTGGCTTCGAACCGGGGGCCTCTTCGGTGAGACGGAAGGATTTCCTGTTTCCATTCAAGACCAAGTAGTCAAAACCAGAGCTTATAAAAAAATAATCATGGGTCAGCAAATTGGTAGCCGATGTCGCCTATGTAAATCCACCAACAAGTCAATCCAGCATATATGCTGTGGATGCCCCGCATTAGCACAAACAGAATACCTTAAGAGACACAACTGCGTCGCCAAAGTTATCCACCAAGCCGAAACCAAGAGATACGACCTCGTAGAGAGTGAACAACCATATTATAAGTGCAGAAGAACTAAATCTCAGAAGAACTAAATCTCCGAAAATATAATAGAAGGCTCAAAAGGACTTCGAGCCCCACTTATCACCCACAATGTCCCCGGACATTCCGCTACTTGATTCCACACGTGCTGGACTGTCCTCACTTGATCCCATATGTACCTCCAAAGCTCATGTCCTACAAAACTCGAATTCATTTATAACCACGAAAATCACTGGTTTTAAAGGGCTAGATCGCATATTTTCTGTTTATGCGCGATTTTAATGTATTTGCAGTACTCTGTACCCTATATGATAATTTTCAAATGTTTAATGCTTCCGTTTTAGGCCGCATTCCCACGAAGCCACTGGGTGGCGCCACCGAGTAATCTCGGGTCCCTTCAATACACATCCATCGTCTAGCGTCACTACACGTGAGAAAGAAAGGATTCCAAGGAGTCAGATAGCTTTGGGCGCTGGCAGTCGCATGGCAGTCAACATGGCTAAGCGTCCGAGTGTCCGAATCCTCATTGGAACGTCCGAGTGTCCTAGTGCGAAGGCTGACATTTACAACAATTTTCTGCTGGTAGGGGGAAGGCGGAATTCCGGTGCGCTGATGGTGGAGGCTGTGCTCAACTAGCCGTCACAGCAGCGCGACTGCATCACGTGTGAATTTAATCCAAAGCTTTGCCGGCAGACGCGCCACTCGGAAACTCTGTTGAGTGGCAATCGCCACCACCACCATCATGTCAGAAATATCATTAAACGTCCTGCCTTTTAAACTCAGATTACGATAATAAACGTTTTCTTCATTATGCTTGTGTCATAAGGATCTAATCGTTGTTTACGAGCGTATTTCAAATTTATTATCCTGAAATGTTTATTATCCTAAAACATTCGATCTGAGAGAAAAAAATAGTTCAGAGAATATTTTTACGTCTACTAACATTATTTCGAATGCGGAATTATTTTAAATGGATACTCATCTCTGGTCTGGTAATATATAAGTAATGACAATGTCCAGAAGACAGAAAGTTACCCTAGAAAACGAGAAATTGCTTTTCATTATGACGTATTTTAATGCCCAACTTTATAATTTCTACTAGCAACTGTGAAAGCGAAGCCTACAAGTTTATTTTCACTGAAAATGAAATTTATATTTCTGCTTTTCATGGTGTAGCAACGTCTAATCTTGTATTTCAAGAAAATGGATTCTTAAAAATATGTTTGTGTATGTTTAATTTCATAGTTAGATTGTAAAAGAAGACAGAAATTCTGCTTTTTTAAAGTCCATGTGGAAAATAAAGATTAAAATCCAAATAACAGAAATTACATCCTTAATATGTCAGTTAATCATCTATTTCCAACATTAACCAACATTAACAGTAAAATTAAATAATCGCAACAATATATGGAGAACACGTCTCCCACATATTTTAGATTAAGTTATGGATTTCTCACAAAGTTCCATGCTACATTTTCATTATCCTACACAAATAAAATAACTGACTACCTGAAGTAGACGATCTTAATATTTGTAGTTCGCTTCCCCTAGGCTTCTGGCCCCTGCGACGGAGGTTGGAAATCATTTCCGCTCAGATTTGTTTCTCGCGAGGTATTTACGGCAATAATCAACATAACCCCCCGTGAAATACAACTATTTGATACTGCCTTTGCATACATGCCTGCAGTAGGGTACGCAGTAATTCACTTGGTACCGCTCCGCCCCAAGGAGTCAGGTGGTTGCTTCCTGCGCCCCGGACCTGTATTGCTCCCGCTCCGCCCTCTATCCACCCCGCCCCGCCCCCTCCCGTTCTCCCCTTCCTCCTCTGCAGCTGGCTGCTTGCCAGAAATACACGGCTTCTCCGGCAAAGCAGTAAGGAATGGATTTAAAAATCTCGCTGTGTAACGGGTGGCAAGACAAAATTTTGTGTTGTGGTGTTCATTAAGGTTAGAAAACACCGGAAACGGTCAGTTTTGAGCCAACTAAAGGTCGATTTTGGTCAGCTTCAGAGGAGAAGTTTGTTATTAGAATTACTGATGATTTAGTTCAAAGTAAACGGATATGAAAAAATATTTATTCGGTTGTTCATTAATAGCAAGAATACTCTAAAATTCAAGAGAAGAAGCCGGCTACCATTTTAATTACTTTTCTACGGAAACAGAGAAATTGTACACACATTTAAATGAAACTAGTGAAGACACTACGGAGGAAGTGTGACGAACATGAGGATTATTGAGCCAAAGCATTGTACTACACCTGGTACTCTCACGGTTACGCTTTACCCCAGAATTACCTAAATATTAAGAAATATTGGGTATAATACAATTAGCAACTTGAGAAGGCTATCAATGTAAGAATAAACGATCACAAATTAATTCAATTAATATATTCTTTTAATTTAACATTAAAATTAACCGCAGAAGAAATGATGTCAATGTCTCTAAAATCATTCTTCCTGAAGTAAGCAAATATTATTTTGTTGGCGGAATTCAAATTTCATCTCCATCCTCGGTTCTCTATTAAAACCGAAATATTGTAATAAATAGTGATGCAACAACAGCATGTAGTTTCTTGCATTATTTGCAACGGTAACGTAATATTATAATGGAACTTAAACGCATATTTGTGTAATCTTTGAAGAAATTAAGGAATTACATTGAAAAACGTAAATTTGGAGCCGCTTTTTGAGAAAATCTTGTTTTAAAAATTGCCCTTCATGCAAAATTACTGGTATTTTAAAATAGAACAAATCACCTTATTTGAAGATCTAATTTTGGTGAACAGATTTCATTAAGAAAAAGATATCTTCCTCAATGCGACACTTACAGAAAGACAAGAAAAAAATTAGTTTTGAAACTTATCAAAATTTACAAGAATCAAAGAAAAATGGTCCAAACGCATTTTTATTATTGTACTATGCCATATCTAAGAAACAATTTTTAAAAATTATTACGGACAGACGGCAGTCGTTCTGCGGCAAACCACGTTTTCGGTATGAAGGTTCTTCAAACCGTGGTTTTTGCGTGTACAGTGTGTTAGGGGAAGTAATTTACTACATATAGGAAGAAGAAATATCCACATTTTCGGTATCAAGGGTTTACAATACGGCTTTTTCTGCATAAAAATCTCCATTTCTCGTCACAGAATTACATAATATTCTCTGACAATACGTAAGTAGCGTGCGAGAAAGTAATGAAGCTTTTGAAAGTAATGAAGAAAGTAATGAAGCTAGTGAACACCGTTTCACAACCCTAAAAAGCAGTAATATCTCCTCTGAAATCGGACCTTCACTGCAACGGATTTGACCGCATGTTAAATTAATCAAGTTACAACTGATGTAATAATCATTAAAATCAACACTGTTTCAAAACCGTCGTGTTGAAGCTTATATTTAGAATTAAGTAAGTTCTATGTTTTCCAGCACGAAAGAAAAACAAGTCAATTCGTTGGGATGTTGTCGGTAAAAATTCAGACATGGTGTTCATTTCGATTGTCGTCGGTGAAACTTAACACTTCGTACAGTACCCATTGAAAGAGCTACATCAGATTAAATTCTAATTATAGATAAAATTGATGTTTTCTAATAGAAAGTAAATTAAAAAGGGCCAGAGAGAACACAATGGAATAGAAAATTGAGCTCACACAATAGTCTGAAGCAATTATGTATTCAGTTTTGACCCAAAGGCCAAAGGAAACAAAGCAGGATAAACAATTGAACTTTGAATTATTTAATCACAATAGGTAAAACGACTGCAGGTGTAGAAAAAAGTGCGGCTCATATCCGAAGGGTACATTCGGGTACTCCCGGAATGCAGTGGAATAGAATATAGCACCTAGCGGTATGCAATCTGAATATAGTAATTATAGAATAGAGATAGTATATTATATATATATATATATAATTATATGTAATTAGTGATAATTAGTGAATTAAATTAATTATAAATACAGATAGTGTATTATAAACATATAATGCAGTATAGTAACGATAATTACACAAAATATAAAAAGAACACTAGCTTAAAATATTGATATCAAGATCTCATTTGGATATCTTGGCCTTCTCAACAATAACCAAGCCTTGAGTACACATGTACTAACGCTTTAACACTGAACATATAAAATTAATATGTTGCCATATTAATCATACATTTCACACTGCCGTATTGCTGGAAAACATGAAGCAATGCGGATCTAGCTTAAGCGCCCTGTTGACGGAGAGGTTCGCTTTAGAAAGTCGTAAGCTTTCCCCTTCGCCACACGGTCTGGCCTCCACACACCTTCAAGGTTCGGAATCGAACTCGCGTAAATCTTTCACCCTCGATCTGATAGGAGGGCCGTTTCGTCATTTCCGGGTTCCGGTTACGGGGTTCGGACATGGTGCCGCTTCCCGTTCGATTTCCGCTCCGACACAGCCGAGATTTTTAAGAGCCAGTGTTCGCGCCGTAAAGCTCTAATTCTGCCATTAACGCTGGGAACATGTGGAGATATAAACTTACGAACGTATTACCCATAACAGTGATATTTTAAGACGAAATTGATGTTTCAAATATTTACGATCACTGACGGTAAATCAACATCAAATAAAAAATAATTTGAAATTAATATTTGAAACTTACCAACTTATTGACTGTTGGTATAAAAATATTATATGAAAGCATTATGTTCTACTCTTTTACAGGTTCAAATTGTAATTCACGAGTTATACATATTCACGTCCCATAAGTACTGTTTTAATTGTCATGTACATTTACTTGTTAGTAATAATAATTTCAAGGGATCTCCAAACTTGTACCGGGAGGACATCAAATGATGTCACTGCAATGCCTCTGACCGGGAAGCCATAGGGGTCAAGGTGTCGACGGTGGCAGGATTTTCGACACTAGCTACACAGCTCTACACAGGAGCTTCTATTTATTTATTTATTTTACGTCAAAAAAACAGTTAAAACTGCGTATGACGCTAAAAACTGCGTATGACAGCTAGGTCGAATTCAGCAACTGTCTGGAGGAGAATTCTA
Source organism: Teleogryllus oceanicus (assembly GCA_964035755.1). Lineage (NCBI taxonomy): Eukaryota > Metazoa > Arthropoda > Insecta > Orthoptera > Gryllidae > Teleogryllus > Teleogryllus oceanicus. The sequence goes on along the minus strand of CAXIVR010000001.1, from coordinate 230,693,024 downwards.
TCGGCCGGCTGCTATGATCGGTAATTTTCCGTGGTTTCTGTGATTAACACTAGGCGAATGCCACAGCAGTATCCTAAAAACGGCCATGGAAAACGGGCGATATTTCCTTCCTCTTCCTTGTCCTTGTCCTATTCTCGCCCCTTACACACACTTACACACGCATACATTACACTACCAGACGTGACGGGAGACCAGTCAGGAGCTTACAGCTTGTCCCGGTTGGAGCGGTGCCATGCTGGTGGGAGATACCTGGTTGGTGGAAATCCCCACAAGCCGACTTGGGCGCCGAATCTCCCCAGCCAGACCGGTAGCGGTAGCTCAGTGCATCAACTGATGTCACAGCAGCGCCTCTGACCGGGAGGTCCTACGTTCGAGTCCTGACGGCGGCAGGATTTTCGACACTAGCTTTTCAGCTAGGTCGAATTCAGTCGCTGTCTGGAGGAGAATTCTAGCGGCCGGCTGCTCCGATCGGTGGTTTTCCGTGGTTTCTCCGATCAACACCAGGTGAATGCCGGAGCAGTATCCTACCAAACGGGCCGCCAACCGCGCGCGATCTGTCCTTCCTCTTCCTTGTCCTATCCTCTCCTCTTACACACACACTTACACTCACATATTCCGGGAGATCAGTCGGGAGTCCTGGTTAGGGGGAAACCCCACTAGCCCACGGTAGGTCGGTGCCGGATCTCGCCATCCAGTGGGGGAAGATCACCGCCATCTCCCGAAGAAAAAGAACATGCACTACACTAACGGGACTAATGATCGCAGCAGTTGACGCGCCCGGAAACACGAAAAATCAATCAAATCAATCAATCCCTAGCCGGTGGGGATCAACCTGCCTTGTCATGTCGAAACATATCCTTAACTTTTCTTTAACAGATAATACAAATACAATGCTGAGAGTAAAATTGTATTTGCCGAAACGCAACTACTAAAGTTTAAAATATTGTAGAGATTTGCCGACAATATAGGACGTTCAGTCTAGGAAATTCCTTACAACCCCGGCGGCGACTGGTAGCGAGGGGAACGATGTGACTAACACGAAGATGTCGCAAATGGAAACGAATAACAATGCCCACTAACTGCGACTAAAACGCACGGTGAAGATTTTTGCAAGGATAGCCATCGCTGCGCCCTTTCAATGCATAAACGCCTGTAACGCTTTGAACGAATTGAACACCAGTTTCAAGCCATATTGAGTATCTAATTAGAATGCGATAAATATGCTGGAGATAAGATCAACGCTGGCGGCGAGTCGAACTGCTCAAATTAATTTGTATTTGTAACTTCTTCTTTCTAGTTATTTCGTTCCTCAATGTCATCTCGCTACTAAGACATTCCACCTTCCAATACAAAATATCTCAAATAATAGTCATCCACAAATCTAGCAAACCAATGCATCAAGTCGGATAAAACATTCCAATTAGATTTATACTGTCATTATCTAAAGTTTTCGAACAACTGTTTAAGTTACGTTTATCTCCACTTTTAGATAAAATAATAAATCATCCTTACTTTAGGTTTAGAACATTCGACTACAGAACAAGTGAAATCGAATAGTGAAAAAATAATAAATCGCCATAAAATATAGAACATTTCTTTAAAAAAAATTTTTTAAACCCCCCCAAAAAGTAAAACGAATTAAATGAAAATGGTAAAACATGTGTGAGCCATGAGAACTGTCTTAAAAGTAGCAGTCTTGTTCGACACAATAGTTTGTATACAATGCGGACTGATTAACAAATGTATTTTATTAAGCTAAGCAGCAGTAATTGTAAGGGAGGTAGCCTTGAATACTATATTTTATTCGAATAATCACATACTTGCCATGACGACTTGATTGACACAGATTTTAATCAAGTAGCACCGCAGTCGTTAATTTGTTGCGATCGTTAGTAATTTGAACACGAAATGGAGTCAGTGGCACCTGCAGCCTCTCAGTTGACAGGTCCTGGAAACAAACGAGGCCTGGCGCCCACGCGCCACACAACGCGGGCAGCAATCCAGCGTTGCACGCTCTACACCCACACTGCGGTTTCCGAAGGCCCGCGCTGCCAAGCAAACCTTTCCAACATCGCACCGTATGATAGAAGCCGACGAGAGAGTCGCCAATTGAATCGGAGCAAACGAAAAGGTTCGGTGTCACATTTTGCGGGTTTTGAATGAATGGTGGGAAACCTTTTTTAAAATGTAAGTTCAACTTTCTATGCATAAAAATTCGTTGTCCGTGACCTCTGTGACTTCTGTAGACTATCCTTCAACTGTTAATGTTAAGAAAAAATGGTTCGATGTCCGGAACGTAGAAACTTTTTGTTTGCTCTTCAAACTTCCAAGCTCCTGGACATCTACCGTTTTTGTTTTCCCCAGTTCGATTGTTAGAAACAGAATGTATCATTCGTTGCAGAGCCGGATTTTTCTTACTGTAGACTCATTTTCACTATGCTAATCAACAAATTAATGTAACACATTATTAATTTAACACATTATCTGCAATATTATAGCAATACAGTATGTGAACATAAAATAATTAAATGTTAACTGTCTCAATTACCATGTAATTACACTCTACATTTTCTCTTTTATTGTTCTGATATTAATTTTATATCAATTTCTAATTCTTTGTTGATAATTCATTATCATTGATATATTACATTTTATATTAAATCATCAGATATCAAATTTGCTATTGTAAAATTGCTTTTCTTACTTTCTTGATAAACAGTTTCCAGTAGCTTCAAATACACTTGCTATTAAAAATTTTTTTTGAAATTTTAAATTTTAAAAAATTTAATTTGAGGAGGGATATTTGTCCTGGGCCCCCCTTCAATCTGGGCCTGGTTTCTTGCTCTACACGGGGTTCAACAACAGTGTACCGCTTATTTCAAATTGTTTGCGTCTGGAAAGTAATTTAATTATCTCGGAACGTTTTCTTCATATTTCATTTTGTTAGATGGGGCATGTCAGTGTGTTAGTTACTATTTCATTCTCAGTTGAATCCAATATAATATGTAGCTCTTTTTTGACTAGGGAAATTGTTCGTATTACACGGAAGGAAGCATTTTTGTAATCAGTATTGTCCACAATATTCCTTGCTACCTCTATTCATTATGTAACCGTGTATATTAAAGAAAATAGGAAAATTTGCGAAGATTGTTTCCCCCCTTTGACACATACAATTCTTACTGTTCATTGCCGATAAATAAATAGATAAATACATACTATATAGATAAATTGGGTGGCCCACGGCGTAGTGGTTCACATTGACGTAACACGCCTTCCTCCGCTGATGCCCGGGTTTAGTTCCATGCGGTTCCAAGTGGATATTTTGGCCGACAACGAGGGTTGGCGGCAGATTTTCTCGGGGTACTCCCGTTTCCCCTGCCAAAATGCATTCCACCAGTATACTCTTCAATCGGTCACTGCACTATCGTATCATTAACCGTCATTCCGCGAAGGATCCAAGGACCACAGCGACGTCTAGACGATAACCGAGGAACTAGCTGCGAAGGGCCGTACATACCTCAGCGGGTTACAGTTAGATAGGGTCGCGGCCTGGTGAACTACAGAGGGGGGGGGAAATGATGGGGTGGTGAACGCCCCCTCCCAAGACCCTAATTAGGGATGATAAGGAGTGGATTGAATACCAGGCAAGGCGAGGGGTACAGTATCGTTGAATCTTGACCTCTGACATCTCAGGGAAAATCAGTGTTTTATTAAATAAACAAATTAATAAACAAAACATGCTTTAAGGTAGCTGTTTGCCTCAAAATGATGCACAATCGTGAAACTTCATATTTTTTAAATTTTATTGAATCGTATGTTCTGTTTTGTTCCCTTTTAGATGTTTCAAACAATTTCTTTCTACGTTTATTCATTTTTGAACAAATATTTTTTTTTTCGAGGCGAGTGTCATCTGTCAATACCTTAGTGAACTTCAGATCAATTTTTCCTGTATTGGGAATTTTCCACACATTCATGCTTGTCAAACATCATAAATCGTAAACCAAACAAGATAATAATATAATACTTTTTGCATCTTGCAACCCATTATTTCTCTAGGAAATGAACTAGATTAGTTAGTGTGTCACTTGATGTTTTCGTTGAATGAACTGGAATGTGCAGAATAAACATTTAAACAATTATTTTTTCTCAGATAATGAAATCCTGTCTCTTTAGTTTTCACCTTGTCTTTATCACTCTAGTTCTTTCCCCAGAACATACATTTGTGATTAATTTACAAAAAGAAATATCAAAATACATTAACTTTTTGTGGAGATAGGATGTCGAAGTAAAAACCTGCATTTCGGTCAGTGATTTATAAACAAATATAGAAATGTTTGTATTATTATTTGATCTCTAAGAGCATATATAAATCAAATGTACAAAGGAAAACAAAGTAGACACAATATTATTGATTTTTTAAGTAGATCAGCTACCTACATTTAATATGTCAATGTATTATTATAGTACAATTAGCAGGATTTTTATGATAGCTACGACAGCTGGTGCTACAACAGCACATAATTTCTTGCATTACCGTAATGTTCACTCAAAATTACATGGCACTACTCACAATTTCAAAAACATGTACTACATAATAGTATTCAAAGATTTAATTTTTAAGGACATTTCATTAAAAATATCTATCTTCAATAACGTAGTTTTAGGACGACGAAAATTTTTTAACTTTTGAAATTTTCGAAAATACACAGACGTCAATGAAAACGGGGTCTGAGACATTTGTATAAGCGTACTTTGCTCTTTTCGATACAAAAAATGTTAAAGAAAATATATGGGTGCGTCTTTGAGAAAGTCTTTTAAATTGGGAATCCTAAGTAGGAAATGGAAACAGAATAGAGTTGTGTGTCGGAAGGCTTGACATAGACGTCTTTCGTCTCCTCCAGGCGTCTCAGCCCGTCGATATCCACCCGCTCGCTCCCGCAACCACCCCCTCCAACCCCTCCTGGCTTGCTTGGCGCGCGGCGGGGAGCAATTAGACAGCGATGCGGGCGGGGCGCAACGGGAGGGGGCGGCGGGGATCGCGGCAGGGCGGTCGGAGGTGGAGAGGGGGGCGCAATTCGCAAGCGCGCGAAACGCGCCCCGGGCCGCACCTGTGCGCCCCTCGCGGGTCCTAAATCAACTAAAATCAGCGCGGCGGCGCCGCCACCGCCGACGCCGACGCCGGCGGTGGCGTGGGCGACGGCGTCGGGTGGGCCACCGCCCGCTGCTGCCGCCGCCGCCGTTGGGCGTCGGGACGCGGTGGGCCGCCTAATGAAACAGCGGCGCCAACCTGGTCGCGGGATTTTACGACTCAATCAGGAGGAAATTTACGAGACAACCAACCGAGAGCGGCGCCGAGCGGTGCAGTCGCGATGCCGGGGGCGGAGGCCGGGCAGAAGCGGGGAGAGAGGCGGAGCGGGCGTGAGAGGAGCGGGGAACTGATGGTTTGGTGATCCTTGCTCCTGACTTGTCGGGGATTGGTGACCGATGATGTCGAGTGGCGTCATCGCTGGGTGACGTGAGTTGGAGGTAAACCTGCTGCTGAGAAGCGACAGCGGCAGAGGAATGGAGAGTAGCAAGGAAGGGCGTGGAATTGGCGAGCAGGAACGGGGACGTGCAGATTGCAAGGACGATAGGGTGAGTGAGGATCGTGTGAAGTACTGTCAGGGCGAAATTATCGAGGCCAGGCCGGAGAAATGTCAGTAGACTAAAAAAGGACAATCGATGACGTTATTGATGTAAAAATGAATGAAAGAACTTGGGTGCATTCGGAGTGAAAACTGTTAATGGAAATGGCGCTTCAGTGGGAAATGGCTGATGGCGATCCTAGGAACCGGTATTAGCAAGTTGAGTTGGCTGTGTGGCATAGAACTGAGAATGCGTCCTTACACGAAAGAATGGGGAAAGAACGTGATTTTTATGAGTAAGCCTAAAGATGGGGCGACAATGAACGTAATGCGGACACGGCGTTGGGTTGTGTGGCGGGGCGATACGAGAGTGAGGTAATGGAATAATACGAGATAATTCAGAGAGGCATGGTGAACAAGCGTGGAGCGGGAAGGGGGAGCTAGGTATCCGAGTGTGATGGATACGGCGGGTAGACTGGGAGTGAAGGACACGTGGCTGTAGCAGAGAGATTGGAGGGGTGATTTGGTGGGGTGGGCTGTGTAAGCCGAGGCACGCACTGACGTGATGGGGTGACTGAATTGTAAAGAATATGGTATGGAGGGCAACGAGTTTTGCAGGATACTTGGGTGATAGGGATGTTTCAGCGTGGAGGAGTGATCCATTGTTACAGACTACTCGAATGTGGCGGAATGTTGGGAATAGCGGTGGGGGGTTTGGGGGTGGGTGCGGATTGTATGGTGGGGGGATATCCGAAAGTGATTGAATGTTGCGGGGAGACGGTGAGTGAGGGATATTTGAATGAAGCGTTGAGACTAGATGTGGAGGTGAGATGTGACGGGGCGCGCGATTTACGCAGAAATCGCGATGGTGAGGCGGGGTGGCTGGATGGTGGGGAACGAGGCGAGGCGGGGCGGGGCGGGGCGAGAAGTTCTGGGGGGATACAGAACAGTAGGCTTCTGAATGCAAAGGTCGCGTAGTCCTCTTTCCGCTGCCGTTGCCGGGCGTCTACAGAATTAACAAGAACGTGACGTCTGTCCGTCTGTCTCTCTCTCTCTCTCACTCCAGAGCGAGCGCTCGATTTTCGAAATAGTGCTCGGGGCCCGGTTTCGTTGCATGTATATGAGGGTGCGCGCGTGTACGAGGCGCGGGGAGACGGGACAAAGTACGGGTGTGTGTTTAGTTCGAAATAGCACCGCCAGACTGTGCTGATGGTCGTTATCGTTAAGCGTTTAAGTTATGAACGTTTCAAAACGGAATTTGTGTGTACGTGTGCGTCCGTGTGAGTGCGCGAGTATGCATGTGCTCCAGGAAAGGAGAGGAAAGTGGGAGGGGCGTCGGCGAGGGGAAGGGAGGAGCTGCGGAAGCCGCAAGTGCGGGCGAGTGCGAGCGAGAGGAAGAGCGCGCTGGAAAGAGAGGCGAGGAGAGAGGGGAAGGGACCTGGAATATAAGGAAGGGGTTAATGACTTGGACCGTATTTCGCGTGGTGACTGGGCTACGAGCGGGTCATAATTCTACTGCTTGACAGGTCTCCGAAGCAACAGAGAACCCTGGCAGAAACGGGTCCGCGTTTTATTCGCTGTACTAGTAGCGGTGCCCACGTCTCATACGGCAGTTTCATTACGAGACACTTCCAACGGCTTGTCCCAGCTTATGTCCGGCTGAGCTACGTTATTACTTCTTGGCCTTTCCGCGAGTTAACTTTCTTAAGTATTATGCAAAGGAATGGAGTCTGGAAAAGATTCATAATGAAAATTAATATATTGTGTTAGTTATACCATAACATTATTTGTATGATAATGGTTTGGAGGCGGAGGCAAAATATTTTGTATTTCAGCGCTTCATTAAACAGAAACTGAACGGTTTACACATGATGAAATAAATCTGGGCATGCGATGTGATAACATTAAAGGTTGTGACAATGTAATTTAAGAAATTGAACGCTCAATCAATTCTGACGAAATATTTTTCGCTAGATGGGCTTGATCGGAATATAGTAGGTTTCAAATAAACGTAGAAAATAAATGCCAAGCATTTAGTTGATAAAATTTCAATAGAATAAAATCTCAAAATTTTGAAGAACGACCATTTTATTTGTGGTAGGAATATCACTAATGTCTTGGAAAAATTTATTTATTACTAATCAAACACTTTTTGGCAACGTAATCATTATTAAACATAACTTGAGTTAATTGGTCAAGATTAATATAACAAAGAAATTATTAAATAATAACTATTATTATCTCAACAAACGAAACCAAATTCGGCAACTGAGACGAATGAAGAGAATTTTAAAATCATTATGTATTTCACTTTTAGGTTATGTATAGGATATAGATTTGCGTCATAAGCGTCATTTGCGTCAATCAGCATGATGTAAGAAACGGTTTATATATTTAGTTAGTTATTATTCATTTTATTTATTTGGTCTCAAAGAAACAGCAAATATTTGCGGTGCATGGAAGAGGCAAAAATAATCAGAGCATCTTTCGTGAGCTGCGTTTTCAATACACTATCTCTTCACTACACAGTTTAAATAAAGAATAAAGATAGTTACGAGCGTTGTTGGCATCCTTTGATAACAAGACATTGCGGCTTCGAGAAATAAAAATCATCTGAAGGAACGAGCTTCTAATTAAATTGGAAGATATAGCTGTCGAAATAAAAGATCTCTCCTACACTCGCACCTACCCAGGCTCAAAGCAAGGGACCATCTCAATCTTTCCTCTATCCAAGGAAACAGGACAAAAATTATCGGAATGGGGTTCATTGAACCAGAATCTAATTACAACACTTATTAAAGATATAAAAATACCCTATAGTCAAATTAATTATCAAACCAATTATTATTTCAAGGTTATTTTAATATTTTCATTTTTAAACCAAATAAATAAGTAAATAAAAAATAAAATTCATGGGCCATTGGGGGAATCCTTGCATTTTGCACTCCAATGGCAATACTGATGGCTTAAGCCGGTGTGCATCTATTGAAGGCCATCATGCTACACTACATCGATCATCTATCAAATATTATAGACTTTGTATTATAAATAATTCAAACTCTGGATAAGGTAAGTCTCGAAGTAGTTTAATTCGTATACAATGTATTTAAAAGATTTCTAGAAGTGATATGGTTTCTCCTGCCCAGAAAACTTTCCCTAAATTATTTTTTTAAACGAGTAGAAATTTCCCACGGTTCCCCAGCAACGGCCATAAATCAATATACGTCACACCACAAGAAGCTTCTTCCTCCACTCAGGCTTCTACGATCGTTATTATCAACGTCAAAACTTGTAAAACCAATAAATTGAAGGCGGCAGACGTACAGAAAATATTTCAATTTATTACGACTACAGAAACTCGGAGTCTCCAGAGACATTCGGATAAACAGGTGTGAGACACAGTGTACTATATCTTCGTAAGGTGCGATCTGGGGGAAAGTCTCCTTTTATGAGAATCAATGACTAGAGTTTTATGTCTTATTATTACTATATTCTAAATGTGAGAAAGACATTCTTTGGCAGTCATTTTAAGGAAGTTTCGAAATATAATTTACTACGAAACTAAGTGATAAACTGGGTCATTTAATTTATATCAGAATGTTATATGTGCATTTCTTGAGGCAACAGCTATTGATCATCCACAATACAACCAAAGGCATTTTCCTTCGCCATGAACGGACGTGTATTGATTTCGTATTCTCTTGGTTTTAAACGTACACTCATTTGCCACGGAATATAACTCAATGGAAGCTGGAAATGTTCATTGTAGGCAGCGACTGTAACAATTTTCTTTCATTTCGTGTTTTGGAAGTCTATGTACCCGATACCTATAAATGATTATAGGTGTCCTTTTGAAAATATTTTTGATAATGGTTTATATTGGTTACAAAAATTAAAACACTTAATATGGAGTAACTGAAAATATAAAAGAGATTTTATGGTTTATTAATATTACTATTATAATTATTATTAACATTAAAAATCATATTTCACAGCAGAAATATTTGTATTATATAAAATGTATCTTATAAATGTAATTTAAACGTGCAACATTCACTCGTGAAGATGAGAGGGATTTCTTGAACATTTCTTTAATGTAAGTAATAAACTCATTAAATTAAAATTACAGGAATGCAATGAGAAACACTAATACAATTTTCAGACCTTTGTTAGAGACATTAAAAGGAGGGTCATCAATAAATAAGCCAGGTTTAAAGCCAAGCCACGCCTGAACATTATCCAGACAACATTGTGGTGCTACTGATTTTAAATAAAGAAATGAAATATTTATTTAAATTAATAAATAAAATGATGAATATGATACAAAAAAAGCAATATATATCTGTGTCTCTCTGTGTGTGTCTCTCTCTCTCTCTCTGTGACTCTCTCCCTCTGTGACTCTCTCCCTCTGTGACTCTCTTTTGTGACTCTTTCTCTTTGCTCTCTTGATCTTTGTACTCTCTCTTTCTCTGTGACTCCCTTCTGTGCTCCTCTCTGTGCTCTCCTCTGTGTCTCCTCTCTGTGTCTCCTCTGTGTCTCCTCTCTGTGTCCTCTCTGGTCTCTCTGTGTCTCCTCTCTGTGTCTCCTCTCTGTGTCTCCCTCTCTGTGCTCCTCTCTGTGTCTCCCTCTCTGTGTCTCCCTCTCTGTGTCTCCCTCTCTGTGTCTCCCTCTCTGTGTCTCCCTCTCTGTGTCTCCCTCTCTGTGTCTCCCTCTCTGTGTCTCCCTCTCTGTGTCTCTCGTGCTCCTCTCGTCCCCTCTCGTGTCTCTTCTCCGTTCTCTCCTCTCTGTGTCTCTCTCGTCCTCTTCGTCTCCTCCTCTCGTCCTCTCTGTCTCTCTCTCTCCGTCACCTCTCCGTCACTCCTCTCCGTCACCCTCTCCGTCACCCTCTCGTCACCCTTCCGTCACCTCTCCGTCACCCTCTCCGTCACCCTCTCCGTCACTCTCTCCGTCACCCTCTCCGTCACCCTCTCCGTCACCCCTCTCCGTCACCCTCTCCGTCACTCTCTCCGTCACTCTCTCCGTCACTCTCTCCGTCACTCTCTCCGTCTCTCCCTCTCCGTCACTCTCTCCGTCACTCTCTCCGTCTCTCTCTGTCCGTCACTCTTCCGTCACTCTCCGTCTCTCTCCGTCACCTCTCTCTCGTCACTCTCTCCGTCACTCCTCTCCGTCACTTCGCCTCTCCGTCACTCCTCTCCGTCACTCTTCTCCGTCACTCTCTCCGTCACTCTCTCCGTCACTTCTCTCTCACTCTCTCCTCTCTGTCCCCCCCCCCCGTCTTTCTTTGGTTTCTCTCTCTAAAAAAATTCTAAATTTTTTTTTTTCCCTCCGTAATAGAATGTTCAAGATCTCGTCTTATAGATTACAGTGTTATAAATGCATCTTTGAGGACTTCGGCCTCAATATTTTTGTTTTTAATACCCTAGAACGCGTCGTTTAGAAATATTTTAACGATATAAATTCAAAATTTCTGCCGAGTGTTGAGAGTTGTATTTGACATGAATATTTACTATCGTTGTCTAGTGATGTTACAACAAAATTAACAGCACGTAAACCTTCTGGGTGGGAATACATATATATTGGGTGGGTATATATATATATATATATATATATATATATATATATATATATATATATATATATACATATATATATATACATATATGGAGAGAGAGAGAGAGAGAGAGAGGAAGTAATAAAATTATTGTATGAAGGATGGTAATAACTACGGAAGAGGAAGAAAACCATAAAAAACTGTCAATGAAATTCGATATTAATAGAAAAAGGGAAAAAAGTATATTTCTTCTCTTCTTACTTTGAGGATTAGGCATTTTCACGGACCTCATAAGTCTCCACCGAACGTTACTTCTCCAACACACCTACCTTCAACATTATTCCGAAATAATAATATGCGGAAAAATTCCAGACGGAAGCATTAAAAGAGCGAAAGGACTGCAGTCGCGACCTTCCGCGTTGCCCGCCGTATCGAACGAAGGGCACTGCAGGTGTGTCCAACACTTTGTCCGCGGCTGCTCCGTCACCCACCCAGGCCACCCACGCCGCACGCGCCCGTGCACCACCCCGCCCCGCCCCACCCTTCCCCGCATCCGCGCCGCGACCGCTGTCGAACAAGACCCTCGATTTACAACCGCCACCCACTCCCTACTCACGCCAGCTCTAAGCAAGATATAGCCGCGATATGACGGAGGGACAGCGCGCACCCGTACAGGCGCCTATAAAGAACTCCGGCAGATCTTGAATATTAAAGATATCCCTCCGCGGACCTGTGCGCGGGGCAAGGGGCGGGGGAGGGGAACGGAAGGGGAGATGGGGGGGGGGGGCCAAGGGCGTAGCGGGGGGCCATATAAAACAATTCCGCATCCACCCCGTGCGGTAAAGCAAGAGGGAGGGCACCCTGGGGAGTGCAGTCGGGGGCCGGGGCCCGGGGTTTGGGGCGGGGCCCAGGCCGGGGGATCGCGGGGGCAGGAGGGTTTCTCCGACGCCGAGGCGGGCATTCGTCTTGTTTGAGCTGTGGAGGGGAAGCGGGAGCGGGGAGGGGGGCGGTGCCGCGCGCCAGGGCGGGGGAGGAAGAGGAGTCGGGCCGGAGGAGGTGCGGAACCTCGAGATGGAGGAGGAAGTAACGACGTTGACGAAGACGGTGGAGGGACGGATGGCAACGAAGTTGACAGGCAGAAAGATCGCGGTAGAAGATGCGGTGAAAGCTGCGGAGGCAGAAATGACACAGGAACGTACGTATAAGAAACAGAAGGAAATGTTTTGGAGGGTTAATGTTGGCATTCAGAGTGAAAGGGGCGATGGCAGTAGAGGACATGGTGACTTAAAGGTTTGGGTGTGGCTATTCGGGAGCGAATAGGTTGATAGTGGTGATGGTGGTGTACTTGTCTTGATAGTCGTAGTGGTGATGGTGGAGGTTGATCTGGCTCACCGGTGAAATTCTACTAGCAGAGGATGTGAAATAATGGATGCTGAGAATATCGTCAGACTCACACTCTCCAAATGGAAGAGAAAGCATCACTCTTGATGGAAATGGAGTTAGAGGGGAAAACGTTGGTAAGAATAGATAAAGCGTTTGCCCAAATTAACAGGCGCAGGCAGTGAAAAACAAAAGTGAAATGCAGCGTTCATGATGCTGGTGGAGAACGCTTACTAATTGCCGGCCTTAAGAAGTTTCATCAAAGACTGGGAATCAGGTGGAGGTAGAAAAGATTGATAAGTTGTTAACATACAAAATACAGAGGCAATAGAGCGACTGAATCATTTGGAATTTAAATGTGGGGAATCAATACCGAACTGAGTTATGCAAACTAACATGAAAGCAGTTCCGTTGGTGGTGTTAGAGATAACAGAAGTTGCGGGCCAGTTTGAGTTGCGAATTAAACAAAATAGGATCATTTGATTTGATTTATTTTATCGAAGAACAGTAAAACGTGTTTGTGACGTAAGGGGAAGATGTTATCAGGCACGCTACCAAGAATCTTTTGCGACAACACTGACTATTTCTTGTTTACTAGCTCCGAGCCTCTGGCAACTGCCCTTCCATTGCTCCACTAAAAAATATATGTAGTTTATACTACAAAATAAGGGTGAAACGTTGAAAAATACTCCTGGAAATGTAAACAAGGGAACAATTCAGCACACCTCCTGAAGCAGGAGAGTAAAAGCCCGTAAACCTCTCAATTAGATGTAAAGGTAAGGTGTCAGTGTAACGACGGGTGTGAACAAAAGAGCTAGTTTGAGGAAAATACGTTGTTCGAAAGAAAGACACAGGAAGGGGCTGGAAGCAAGTGGCAGTGTCGGCTGGTCTGCATTTCTAGAGGAGGGAGAATAGAAGATAAACTAGCAATAACCTGAAAGAAGGAATGAGGTAGAATTACAGACATTATATCCAAGCAGATAGACAATAAATAATATGAAAGTAAAGACAGCAAGAACGAGTGACGAAACTAGCGAAAAAAAAAAAATAACTATCTCCCAGATGGAAAGCGGAAAATAATTATAAGGAAAAAAAGCAAGGAAAGGGAAAAAAGGGAAACGTGAGCAGCAAATGAACAGTAACCACGGAAAGGTGAGTCGAAGCAACGGGCAAAGTGTACAAGAAATGGAGAGTCCGGAAACTTATGGAGAACAAAATAAAATCTCCAAAACACAAGGGTAAGAGAGGGCAAGCGACCTGTAGGGCGAGGAATGTACAATATTAATGTCTGAAGAATTCGCCCCGAGGTCTATACTTCTTTGGTCTCTTCTTCTTCTACATGGCCATCTTCTCTTTCTTCTTTGTTCACGCAGATTGGCTGATTAGTGATTCCGAGCGCGTGAACTACTAAGCTCATTTAGTCCCATAAGTGTAGTGCAAGTAGATGTCGGTGATCTTTCCCAGCCGGATAGTGGGATCAAGCGCCGACCTATCGTCGGATAGCAGAGTTTTCCCCAATCAGATTTCTTCCACCAGCGGCATGCCGCCCCACGCTGGAACAAGCTCTACGTACACGACCCGAAATGTATTATCCCGACATGTGTGGTAAGATAGTGCATGTAAATGTGTGTGTGTAAGTAAGGGGTGAGGATAGGACAAAAAAGGAAACATCGCGCGCGGTCCGTGTCTCGTTTGTTCGGGTATTGATCCGGCATTCACCTCGTATTGATCGGAGAACCCACGGAAAACTACCGATCACAGCAACCACCCGCTAGGATTATCCTCCAGAGGGCGACTTCCACTGAGCGACCTAGCTATCTACCTAGTGAAAGAATCCAGCCACCGTCGGGACTTTAACTTAGGACCTCCCGGTCAAAGGCACTGCAGTGACATCTCTGCTGGCCACCTCTACCGGTCAAAGGCACTGCTGAGCCACCTCTACCGGTTGCTCACGCAGAGATACATGTCGTATTTAAGGTGTCTTGGAGAAATATACATTGAAAGCAACGAAGTAGCTGTTCACGTGAGGTGACCGAGACACGAGAGTTCCTGATGATCGCTCGCCTGCAAGCAACTAACAAATATTTAGCGCTTATAAACGCCCAAATTAGCTTTTGTCTCGCAATGGACTGTAATAGATATCATGGCTTCCACATTTCCTTTTATAGCATAAGTTGGTTTTGACTATCGGAATGAGGATGAATGCCGGAGAAAACGTCTTTATTAATCGATGAAATTCCAGAGTATAATGTTCTTACAAGTACACTTTTACAAGTACATCAAGCAATCAAAATGTATATGAACAAAATTGATACAATACATTTCGATAATTATTATTGTAAGAGTTCAGTGCTATGTCATCAAAACCATGAAAGAAAACCTACATTACCCTCAATAACTGTAATTATAAACAATATTTATTGCGTTTTTACCCCTTACAGATAATTTCCCTCGAGCTAACACAATATTTTTTACCAAATTTTAAAGTTAATATTACTCTTATAATGGGGTCCAAAATACGCTCTCGCTAATAAGTTCGCAATAATTAAAAAAAAAACTTTTCTGTAAACGGGGGTGAAATTACATTATTTTGGGACTTTTTGCCAAATTCATAATTTTTACACGTATTTGTTACAGTATTGGCAAGCCATTTGACGTTGAAATTCTGCATTAAACAATTTTAATTTGAGATATTAGGTGCTACATTTCAATTGTCTTTCTTGAATACTGAGGAACAAAACAAATAACTAGAATGTTTATTGACCACTTTTTGTCAACATTTCACCATATTTTCTACATTGCATGCCTATTATGTGTATTTTTTAGGAGGTAATAACATAGGTTTGAAAGATTTTCTAGGTGCTATTTTCCTGTAAAAGATGACTCTCAATATCCTATTTTGGGGCTTTATGCCAAAATCAACCATTTTCAATCTAATTTATGAAGTAATAGTAAGAGCTAAGAGGGTGAAATTGGGCACTAGAAAACAATATAATGATGCTTTATTGTGAGTCTAGTTTCATTTTTCTCCCTCAAATACTAAGGAAGCTCTTCAATCTAAAAATCTGAATTTTTTACAATATTTTTTCCTGTAATGTATCTACTGTGGGTTAATAATATAAACATGTATATTAGTTTTATTGAATAGAGCGGAAAAGATTTACAAGTAATTTCAATTTCATTTGTTTAAAAATAATGGAGGAAATATTTTATCCCAATATTGCGAAATCTTACATTCGTACCGTACCATGATACGGCAAGAGTTCAAACAATATCTAGGAAGCTACTTGACCTATGCAGCTACAACTAGGCAAAACTTCCTTTGAGATGCGTGGGACTCGACATACATCAAAATTTCCCAGATGGTCGCGCGGAGAGTCCTAGACCACTTGACACGCATTGACCCAAATACATTTTCCATATTCCTTACGTATTCATTACAATCGTTCTCTTGAAGATATCTTCAAACATTTATATCCGTGCGAGTCAATAGTTTGCCAGTCTAGGGGTATAAAGCGTCCGGAAGGGAACTTCTTTTCGATATGTAGAGCGTTGAAATGCCAGCGACTGATAGGTAAGTGGCCATCTTCAGTGAATTTTCAGTGGTGGAACGGGGGCACGTGTTCTTCCAGAAATAATAATAATAATAATAATAATAATTATTATTATTATTATTATTATTATTAATAATAATTTCCAATTAATATTATTAATTATCTCAGTCGACCTTCTCGCCGGTATGAAATGAATGGTGAAGTAATAAATTTTTCAGATTAATTTTTTCAGTGTTCAAGAGCAAACATCTTGTCTTCATCATTACTTCTTCATCCTTAGCCATCCTACAAGAATGCCTAGCTAAACTTCGTATATCATGAGTCACTAAAGCACCCACAGAGACACTGTCACAAATTGCCATTTGTGACGCCATCCCACCCCCGAACGATTCACTGGGAGAACGCTATTGAACATGGGCAATTTTCATCTGAGTTGACGCCTCCAGGATGTCTTCAGTTCCACGGCCTTTTCAGGACAACAAGACAACTAGTAGATGTTATGGCCAACAGATACTGCTAATTTCTAGGATTAGAAAAAGGTATTTAAATACATGTATTCCTCTCAATTTTTATTTATTTTCTTATTTATGTTTGTTATGAAGTATTGACATGTTACCAAGTCACAACGCCGAAAGCCGACCGTGCATGAAACTAAAACCAAGAAGTAATTGTACCTGTGAGATTACACTGTATAGTTTTAACCTCAGTGCATTCCAAAACTCAAGTTAACTTTCAATTGGTACATGTTTGAAATTATATTTTATTTTATTTTTTTGAGAATGCATAACAATTTTTAGAAAGCAAGGGAAAGCTACTTCAGAAACAACTGTCCCGGAATTGAAGGATACTGGGGCTGCAGACTGAGATGGAATAAGGTATCTTCTGGCAGGAGAGTGCGCAAAGAATAGACACTTCATAGTTTGAGCAGGAAAGTGCGTATCATTAGCCGGATGAGCACAATACGCACCAGCAGCACCACACGAGAAAATTATAAAGACTCAGGAATTATTGATTACAATTATTGAATTATTGTCACGCCCAGTCATTACCGAACGTTCTTGGGCGTAGATGATTTGATATTTCGCTGCTTCTGAAGAACAGATTCGCTATCGTCTCTTGGCTGTCCGGGACAAGCCGCGTCGATTTGCTTGTAGCTACAAGCAAATCGACGCGGCTTGTCCCGGACAGCCAAGAGACATACTCCAGCCGCGGAAGCCTACGTAATCAGATTCGCTATCACCCTGAAACTATCATACGTTGTAAAGTCTTTTACCGTTTCGTCAGATTCTATTTCGACGTCCTCTTTCATTACAACGTTATGTTATAATGAGCTTAATACCCAATTACCGTGTTACATCACAATCTGACTCATTCAAAATTGTAATAAACTCGAGAATTTTCTTTCAATAAGTGACACAATAAATTTGGGCTACAAAGTAACATAATCCAAAAATCCTTTTTGTTATTAGATTATTAGTTTTTTTCGTTTTATACGTGATGTTATGGCTTATTTACAATGATATTTCATCATTTTCACAATGACCATCTTATTTTGCAATAAAATCACAAAAATCTCGATAATGTGATTTGAAGCAACTTTTAATTTTGAACATCATGCTAAAATATAGTTTAATACATTACGTCAATAAGTACTTTACCTCAAAAACGACATTTGTGATTCTAGACGTAAAGCTCACTATTCAGAAGCAAAACAACGGAAATTCTCAGCATAATCTCTCAGAATTACCGGAATTAAAAAGAAAACCGACGGAAACCACAATTGAGGTGAGGACACTACTTCCAGAAACATTATTACTTCATTAGCAATCAAAAGTAAAATTCATATAAAGTGTTGCAGAGCACTATTCCCTGCGAAACTCTCCGTATCCTCTCTTTCTGTGCGCCAGACATTTTACATGGCTGGGAGCTTTCCCAGCATCGAGAACCAAACGATGCGGCCACGTGGGTCTCTCCCTCAGGCCACGCTACAGAAGACGCGGCCATTCACAGTCCGGATCGATCTCTTTAAGCCTATAATAACTGATATTAGAAGATCTTATATACACGTATATATAATAAGACTATATACAGCGCAGATTTCTTTGAGAGCTCGAAGTGGAGGAGAACTCGCGTATTCAAGACGCTATTGATCTTCTGTCAAATTAAAAAGAAGAAAGTTTTCCTCCCTTCTTTTAAGCACGCGGCGAGGTCGACCGGGCATTGTAAGGCGAAGGTTAAAATGACTTAAAGAGGACTGTGGAAGGAGGACTCTGGGTTCTGATTTTCTAAAAATGAATAGAGAGATGTTTTCTTCAGAGAGACCGAAAAAAGATCATTTTAAGAAGGCGGCGACAAATTTTGAGCATATACACGAGGTATAATGCTCTACTGAAAACTGAAGCAAGTAGAAGTGTTAAGTGCCATAAGCTTGTTGAATTTTTAAATAATAATTAGTAAGTTCAAATTCACATTTTAGAATACTTTATCTACTTCTTTGGGTTAATATTTGCGAATTATACTAAAAAAATACTTATTTCTCTGCAATTTATTTGATGAATTTTGACATATTCTTGTAGAATTATTTGCATAAAATTCTGATATATAAAATACTGTTAATCATCTTTACGCAAGAAAGAAAAGAAAATTTAAAAAAACACAACTTTCTCTATTCTACAAGATTTTTACGAATTTTGCCCCAAAATGTGTACCATTGAATAGAACCTTGAAATAGAAAAGTAATAGAAAGACGCAGAACGTATTTGCTTACATAACAAAATATATATATATATATATATATATAACGTGTTCTCTCAAAAATCACTATATCACTATTAGTGAACCAAAGAAGTTTACTGGCAAAGAAAATATAGACTGTATAAGCACTGAATTTTAGAAATGGTAGCAGAGGTTTTATGAAAAAAAATAGTTCAGAGGCGAAAAAAGGATTGTTGCTCAGAATTCTAGAATTCATATTGGTATGTTCCCTCTTGCATTTTTCACATGAAATTTGGAGAAACACATAATCACAGTCACGCCCTTTGGCACTAACATGGTATTACATACCTATTGCCCTCATGGCATGTATCTTGCAAATCCAAATCTCATACTGCTAACAAAATCTGTGTATACGTCACAAAATGAGCCTATTAAAAAACAGTAGCTAAATTACATTACATTACTTCCGTCATATCTATCTATCTGTTCAGACCATGGCCTGCCAGCAGTGTCCCGGCCACGCGGCCATGAGTTAAGTGGATATGTGTGGTTAGCACGAAGACATTCCCCCGCTGTATACTCTGTCATATCTACTTCTTAGTACCAATAGATTTCTACCCAACAATATTACAATTGCTAACAGGTGACGAACGTATTGGAGTCAATTAACATAATATCGGTGATAAAAAGGTTTGGCAAATAAAAATACTTGTATGGATAGATATACTAATTTACGTATTATGGATTAACACTAATCTACATCTATTAAAAATTGTTATAAATATGAAAGAAATATATTGTATGTCATGATCTAGCATTTGCAACAAATCTTTCTGTAGCATGCGAAACCGTACGTCAATCCAAAGAAATGCTTATGAATCATTGTGAACAAAACACACACACACACACACACACACACACACACACACACACACACACATATATATATATATATATATATATATATATATATATATATATAAAGTCTCTCCGCAGTGGCATCTAGCTGCTTGCAACAAAAATTATTGGTAGTTCCCTGTAACAAAACAAAACGTAAATACCCACTCATCACATTCATAACAGATGCTGGAACTGATGTCCCCTTCACTTGTTTCCCAACTATCTGTTCGCTACCAACATAAATACATTTTTTAATAGGGGAACCTATCTCAGCCTAGTGCGGAGAGACTTTCCTGCCGCACTTTATTAACAATATGAAATTATTATACACCGCGATATGATATGAAATTCATTTTCTAATTCTTTTAATTTCATGGTGTGCGAGTGGAACAGTTTTCTGTTGTATCCCCCCAGAAAAACTTTGATGACTTAGCAACATTTTACAGACCATAGTTAAATTGGAACTATTGCAGGGTTTATTTGTCAACCCACTCGCCTAATGAACTTATAATGAAATGCAATATAAAATGAACATTTTCTTATGTATACTAGGAATTATGAATATTGCACTTCCAAAATTTCATAAAGTAGCTTACACCCAAAAATTGTCACTGCTCTAAAACTAAAAGTATTGCTTCATTCATTCATTTTGAAATTATTTATTTAAATATTAAATATATAAATTATTATAATTTATTATAAATTTAAAAACTTATTTTCAGGTGATAATAACATTTGTGTTTCTTTTCATAAATAAAATAATAACAGGAAAAGTTATTTTATAATTACGAGTTTAAATTCGAATTTTAGTACAAATGAAGTAAATGAATATGGAGCCAATAAAGTAATTTTTTGTAGCTTTCTTCAAATTCAAAAGTATTTGTTAATTCTCTCTCATCTATTAATTACTGCAATATGGATTTTTACTCAACTTTGGTACGTATGTCATTAACATCTCATCAGCATAAAAATAAATGAACTTACGCTTGATTGTATGTACGATTGCAAGTTGAACTGCGAGCAGGAAGAATCCTCACTGACAGGCCTACCATGATGTCTGCAGGTTGGAGAATAACTGGCCGGCAAGTTTTGTATGTAAATATATAAGCGAGATTTTGTCATCTGAAAATAAACCATATAAAATTAGAGTATAAATGGTTAATTTCTAAATAAATACTAATCAGGTTGTATCACGGTACCATTAATTTACACTCAACGCATATTATAGAGGTAAAAGAAATTTTATAACATTCTCCTTATACGCTAAAATTGTATGATGGAGGCTTTATTGATAATAAAGCCATTATTACTATTATTATTAATATTATTTCCGCCTAAGAGTTTTTGGATATATTATTCAACTATAAAATTGTACATGTCTTTTGGTCTTTTTTACTCTCTTCATTTTTTGCACTCTCCTTCCCACTGCGCGTTTTGCATGTATATTTGTATGTAAATGGCATTATATATATATATATATATATATATATATATATATATATATATATATATATATATATATAAAAGACGATCTAGCTAGATATGAATGTGATGGAGACAAAGACCGTAACACTGGTGATTATATCATTGCAAAGTTGCGAACAGCCTGATGAAAACGTGATGAAACAGTACAGAGCAAACATCTGATTTTAGCATGAATGAAACAGAACATTAGTTAAAGTTAAATACGGTGAATTCTGATATCTTCAGATTAAACAGAATGTACATGAGAGACTAAGATAACATAAGATGCAATAAGTAAAAAAGCGCTAATATATATATATATATATATATATATATATTATTCTATATAACTAAATTATAAACATTTGCGTCAGCACCGCAGTAAAGAATATAGTTCTAAGAGTTCCTTCATTAAATTCACGCAGTATAAGTGTAATTGCGCAGCTTCAACCATTTACCTATCAAAATGTTTAAAAAGGATCGCTACAGAAATGTTCACAATCCCTTCACCCGAATAAAGAACGACCCCTCTTCAAAAAAAACGAAGTTCAATGTACTTCTTTAAAGAGCCACTCTTTAAGAAATCAACCCCTAAATTCACCGGCGAAAGGAAAAGAATTCAGTGACTATTGATTTTATGCCGTATAAGAAACGAA
Organism: Teleogryllus oceanicus; assembly: GCA_964035755.1. Taxonomy (NCBI): domain Eukaryota; kingdom Metazoa; phylum Arthropoda; class Insecta; order Orthoptera; family Gryllidae; genus Teleogryllus; species Teleogryllus oceanicus. Next base: position 230,671,180 of record CAXIVR010000001.1, on the reverse strand, counting down.
AGAAAAAAGAAACTCCTTTTTCAACACGAAAGGGGGTGGCTATTGTAAGAGTGGAGTTGAAAATCTTTATGCGACTGTTAAATGTCGTACCGACAGAAAGGTAGAAGGAAAAGAAAAAATCACCTTTTTTATTACATAACGTCATTCCTAATAGATGTTAAGGGGTGAGGATTTTTATTATTTTTAAATTTTTCAAGAAGGATATTCTGAGTCGTTTAAGAGCAGAGGGGCAGAGAAATGTGACTAGAGCCTGAACTGCATATAAAGTAGATGTAAAAGTAGAATAATTTACGATAGTGTTGCAAAGAGACCCTCCAGCAGTGTTTCTTATTTAGCGTTTTGATTTCACAGGGAACTGCGTTTTATTTGCACAGGGTGCTCACACAAGCGTTCCGTCAACATCAAAGATGTCATTACACTTAAAACATAAATTTCGTTTATGTCGCGTTATTTCGCTGCTTTAGACTTTACGTGGGCAATGACTTTGGTGCACCGATGCAATATCAACTTTGGTAGATTATGCACACGAATTATCCAGACGCCTGGTGCAGGTCTGCCTATTGAGCAGATAAAGTGATCAAAATAAGGTCTATGATTTTTGGTAAATAAGAGTATCTTAGCCCCGTTTCAATAGTACGAGATAAATGTATATTTAATGTTTTTCGATTATATTAGTTAACTATTTTTACAAGGAAAGTTTAAAACGTGTTATAAAAATTAAGAGCATTATAGTACAATTGCCAAATCAAAACTTGAATGTGGTTCAAAAGAAGTACTAGAGACTTTTTGGAAAATAATATTCATTACTCAAATAAGAGGTGTAATTATAAATAAATGAGCCGAAAATGTATTAATTTTTCCTATTGTATTTGAAAGAAAAATTGAAGATATCAAATTATATTTCTGCTTTCACGTTTACCAGACAACAAAACAGTTCTCGATTTGCACTAAATAATTTATGACGATAATATTCTTTTCTAAAATGGTAGTTATTTTGTCTATTCTGTTTTCACGTTTATAAAAAATAAAAGACTTCGAAGGTAGCACACGGAGTCGTTTAAGAAATTGTCGAATAATTCCTTATGGGTATAAATGTAATCATTGCATTCAAGAACCTATTCTATGTACTCAAGAACGGAATTTTAATTATCTGAGAAACTGAAACTGTTATCTGCATCTGTAAACAAAGGTCTTCAATTATTAATTCCAGTAAAAAAATCCGGGGGCGGAGCGGGGCGGAGCGGGGCGGAGCGGGGCGGAGCGGGCGGAGCGGGGCGGAGCGGGGCGGAGCGGGGCGGAGCGGGGCGGAGCGGGCGGAGCGGGGGGGAGCGGGCGGAGCGGGGCGGAGCGGGGCGGAGCGGGGCGGAGCGGGGCGGAGGCGGAGGGGCGGAGCGGGCGGGGGGGCGGGAGCGGGGCGGAGCGGGGCGGAGCGGGCGGAGCGGGGCGGAGCGGGCGGAGCGGGCGGAGCGGGGCGGAGCGGCGGAGCGGGGCGGAGCGGGGCGGAGCGGGGCGGAGCGGGGCGGAGCGGGGCGGAGCGGGCGGGCGGGGCGGAGCGGGGCGGAGCGGGGCGGAGCGGGGCGGAGCGGGGCGGAGGCGGAGCGAAGCTTTGCGAAGCTTTGCGGGGTAGCACTAGGTGTGCGCGGGGACACCTCAAGGGCCGTGGGCGAGGGGGCGGGTCCAGCACCTTTCGCCGCCGGAATCGATAGGAAGAGGCCACGCGAGGGACCTCCCTCGGCGTGGGTGCGCGCCAAATTATTTATACAATCGATTCACGAGCCCCCGAAGTCGGTTAACCCAGACCAGGAGAAAGTGCACGGGAGGTCCGCAGAACCCAGGACCTGCCTAGCGGTCGGTGTTGGCTTTGCGCGATAAAAGGGAACGCCCGCCGGAAATTTTGGTTGATTAATTAATGATTCCGGGCGCGTGAACTGCTATGGTCATTAGTTCTGTTCCGAAACATTTACTCTTAGAAATGGCGATGATTTCTTCCTTGCTGAAGGTTGAGAGCGGGCCCCGATTTACACGTCTGCTTGCGGGCTTTCCCTCTCCAAGTATCTCCCTGGGCGGGGTATGAGATGGGAGGAACTGAAAAGTCTGGCTAGGGCTCCCGTATCTTACGTAATAAAACATTTCATTGGAGACGATCAATTCCTTATTTTCCCACTTTTAAGCTGACGACGTTTGGGGAATGAGATCTCCCAACCAACTGTAATCCTCTAAATGGTTAAACAAAATCAATAGCATTTATTAATTATGACTCCAACGTTCTGATTGCACAATTATTTCATTTTTGTCGTTGTAAAGACTCAACCCAACGTGCGCCAAGGTTTGGAGCTACAGGGTTGCATTAATCTTCATTAGAGACATGTTGCGTGTTCCTTCGACGAAGTTGATATAAAACAAGGCTCAATACTTGGAAGAAATATCAACATATTGGGACACAATTTCGCAGTAAAACGATTGTGTATAATGAACGATGTCACAATAAATGTATTTGCTAGTAATCAATTGCCATTTCCCATTATTCGACGATGCGTTAACAAGTAGTTGTTAGGCAAAGACACAATATAATATTGAAAATAAATTTTAGTTTGTTGAAGAGGTTGACATGACATTTTAAAAATACATATTAAAAATAATAAGTGAATTTTCCACACTTTTAATCAAAAAGCAAGTATAATTACGAAAAAGTATTTCATTTGAGCACGTAATTTTACTAATGGGAAAAATATTTATAAACAACTGGAATCATGCGATGAAGTCTACAAAGTTACTCATAAAAATGACAATTACATTTTTCAAATATTTCATTTCACTTTTATTTCTGGTCTTCCCTTCATAAGAGAAAATTATCACATAAAAGCAATACTTCAGTGACTGGAGGGATTAAAAATATCGTGTGAAATCAAATGTACACCATTTTATTTGTGTCCCCCCATGTACACCCATCTCGATCAGGTTTTTCGTCCAGTTTCCCTGATCCATTGAGCAAATGCTGAGATGGCCCCTTGTTTTGCTTCTGGACATAAATGTAACTTCATTTTCTGTGCACGTCTTATAGAATTCAGTGGAAAATACAATTATTCAAATTATCGTTTCCATGTTGTCGCGGGAGGAAGTAATAAGAGCCAAAATTTATTGCTTATTTATCCTTGAAAATAGATTTTATTACATGGGAGTTTTTTTGTTGTTTTTTTCTCCCTTTCAAAATTCAAAATTTATTGCTTATTTATCCTTGAAAATAGATTTTATTACATGGGAGTTTTTTGTTTTTTCTCCCTTTCAAAATTCAAAATTTATTGCTTGTTTATCCTTGAAAATAGATTTTATTACATGGGAGTTTTTGTTTTTTTTCTCCCTTTCAAAAATTCAAAATTTAAGTAGTATATGACTTAGTGTAGGGATCACAGAATTTTGAAAATGTGCACACAATTCACTTTTCCCCATAACACGTCATACGCAGTTTTTAACTGTTTTTTTACGTAAAAAATAAATAAATAAATAGTTTAATCATAATAACGTATCACACGATTTTCATGTATATTTCCGAAAATAAAATTCCGTTTTAAAGAATCGCAGCGCTGACAAACATCATGAAAAATAATCAGGATAATTTGAACACAAATAACAAAACTAAACCAAATGGAAATATAATATACCAGGAGAGGTGGCTCAGTACCAAACCGATGTCCGTGAAGTGCCTGTGACGGGGAAGTCCTAGGTTCGAATTCCAACAGTGGCAAGATTCTTGACACTAGCTTGTCAAGTAGGTCGAATTCAGTCGGTGTCTGCTGGAGAATTCTAGAGGCCGGCCGTTCTGATCGGTAGTTTTACGTGCTTTCTCCAATCAATACCGAGCAAAGACCGACGCTGTACCCTCATAAACGAGCCAAGGACCGCGCGTGACCTTTCTTTGCTCTTCCTTGTCCTATCATCACCCCTTAAATACATTTACACTAACATGCACTACACCACTTCATATGCCGGAAGACCGGTCTGAAGTTTAGAGCTTATCCGGTTGGGGCGGTGACCCGCTGGTGGGAAATACGTGTTTAGGGAACCCCCCTAGCCGACGATAGGTTGGCGCTGGATCTCGCCATCCATGGGAGCTAGATGACCGCCACCTCCCAATGAAAATCATGCACCATACATACGGTACTAACAACCTTAGAAGTTGACCTGCCTGGAATCACTAACAAACAAACAAACTAACAACAAACCAACCAACTAGGAATATAATAATAAATTCGTCCGCTCAACAAGAAAACGCATAGAGGATGTTTTGTAGGACAATGATGGTTGAACAGTCTCCTTTACAAGGATCGCGAATGGATCTACGAACGCGGGCCTATCCCCTGTGTATCGTGACATCCCTTTCCTCTCCTTACCCAAACGTGTCTGCACGAGGGCGAATATGACGAACAGCGAATACTTGGAGAATGCACATGGTCAATGGGTCTTCCCCAGCGTGTGTGCCATCCACCTCACTGGACCTCTCTAACTGTTAAAATGGTTAGCGAGCCTATGGGCTGCAGTGGCAAGAGAGGGAGGCCGCAAAGAGTTACTGCGGCGTACGAAAGGGAAGCTGGGGCAGATTCCGCAGGGTGTTAAAACGGCTGATAGCGAATACTTAAGGAAGGGATCGTCAGTGTAAGCCATACTCGAAAACCCGTCGTTACACCGTCATAAAATGAAGCCTGATGATGATGATGATGATGATGATGATACGATGATGAAAAGAACAGACGATGCTATTACGATTGATTTTTCGATGGATCAAAAACCACACATTATCACAAACAACAGATGATTTCCAAAAACGATTTCGACGGAATATTTTCTCTATTTCTTTCAGCGAAATCCTAAAAATAGTATGTTCACTCATTCCGCTGATTTAGATGATTTTCTGAATTATTTGTCAAAACGTGTTCGCCTGTAATTATACACACGTCACATTCACTGTTCAACCGTCAGTCCGCCTGCGTCCCCTGCCCACCGTCAGTCCGCCTGCCCAGCCGTCAGTCCGCCTGCCCAGCCGTCAGTCCGCCTGCCCAGCCGTCAGTCCGCCATTCCAGCCGTCAGTCTGCCTTTCCAGCCATCAGTCTGCCTTTCCTGCCGTCAGTCTGCCTGTCCATCCGTCAATCTGCCTGTCCATCCGTCTGTCCATCCGTCAATCTGCCTGTCCCCAATGCCTGTCCATCCGTCAATCTGCCTGCCCATCCGTCAATCTGCCTGTCTCTCATCAATCACTTGAAGCAATTTTGTTCAAAAGTTAAAAAGAAATCAAGATAATAAATCAGAATTACATTAATGCTATTTTATTTAATACATGTGGTATAAACCGCACAATAAGTTTCAAGAAAAATTTGATGTGTCGGAGATGGTGTCATTCGAGAATTTCTGAAAATGCGGTATTTCGAACTCATTTTAACAGAATAGTATTACGTTTTCGAGAAGAACTTATACTCAGAAATGACATAATGTATACACATCACTGTTAAAAATTAATGACATGCGAGATATTTTTAAAAAAATCATATTGTGTGTTTTTTTGTTAAAACAAAGAACATCAAATATTTATGACACATTCAGTATAGATAGTAGTATCTGAACAAAAGCTTTCAAGAAAACCAGGTGCCAAATCACCACAAAAACATTTTTTTAAATTTTTCTTAATTTCATTTTCACTTTTTCCCAAGAGCAAATACCTCGTCCCTTTTCTTCGAAAAATTTGAAATAGTTGTTGAGAAAATGTTAAGAGTTCCTGTAAATACGAAATGTTTTTTCACTCTTCTTGGAAAACGTTTAAGTTTTTCAAAAATTTAACTGGAAATCATCACTCACAAATGCAATAAAGTATATCAATCGTTAATAATGTAAATATTAACGGTGTGATAGATATTTTAAAAAAATACACATGAGTAATTCCACTTGAAATCGGCCGAAAAATTTATGACCCATTCCCACTGATCTAAAATTTGTTTGACTTTTTCAATACCATGTGAACAAAGATACAAATTTAATTTTTAGTGCATATGTTGGACCTTTGAACTTGTTTTTATTTATACCCAAAATTAGTAAAATTTCGAAGCATTTGGCACGAACTTTAGAAAAAATTGTTATGTCACATGAAAATCCATTCCAATATAAAAAATTGTTTATCCTAATATTATATAATTAAAAATGTTATTTTCATTGAGCCTCTTATCATTTGCATTTTATACCAATGTTTTTATTCCCGAATTCAATAGTGCCGTTTTGTTTTCAAAATGAAAAATATACGTTTTCAAAATACGTTATCTTCGATTTTCGGGTTTGTTGACTCAATATAGAATACAAACTCTAATTTTTCACGCAAACAGAATTCGAGTGTATATACTGGAAGTTTATGCGTGATTTTTTTTTCAAATAATCTTTTCCAAAATAAGAATTTATTTTAAATTTAGGATTATTTAGTCGATGAAACAATATTGATGATGATGATGATGATGATAACTTCTGTAAATGTTATCTTAATATAAATTTGTTAATATTAGTAAATTAAAAATTAATGTTAATCTATACATTTTCATCACCGTCTTCGTCGCCAAAAAGAAAACCATTAAGATTTTAAACACTCCTAACTTTTGTAATTTCCAGTTTCACACGCAAATTCGTTTTTGCGTGAAAATTTAGGATTTGAATAATATTTTGGGTCAACAAACTTGAAAATCGTAGATTACCTATTTTGGGAATTTAGTTTGGAACAACATCTGCACTTTGGAATATGGGAGTAAAAACGTTGGTATAAAAGGCAAATCATATGAGGCTCAAAAAACTTTTCTCAACTACTAATATTAGGACAATTTTTTATATTAGAATTGATTGTCACATTTCGTATCATTTTCTTCTGAAATTCGTCCAAAATACTTAGAAATTTTACTAATTTTGGGTATAAATAAAAATAAAGTCAAAGATCAAACATATACACTAAATATGATGCTTCTAACTTCTTTTACATCACATTTAATAAATCAATACATTTTTAGACCGATGGGAAGGGGTCATACTTTTTTCGACCTATTTCACCTCAAATTATGCAGTGTAATTTTTGAAAAAACAAAAGAAAACATCAAGTGGGATGTATGTCATGTTATTCACTCCATTTGGCACTATCCATTAAAAAAATATTAAAGACAATATCTGGAGGTTTTTTGAGGAAACAGCGTCTGAATGTTTATCAAAATGCGGATTTTTTAGCACATTTTCAAGGAAAATGTCGGTTTCTCGAAACAAATTTCTCGAGAATCCGAAAACCATTTTTTATAAGACATCGTTTAAAGCTCTTGTTCTTACAAATGTGTAAATATCAACAACGCGAGAAATATTGAAAAAAATGTATCTGTGTAATTTTTGAAGAATGAAAATAATACAGCATAATATGTTTGTATAATATGTTTGTGTATGCTAATACAATGTATTTAGCCCTACCAAAAGTTTAAAGAAAAAATTGAAACCGTTTTGAGAAAGTCTTGCTTGTCCGCCCGTGTCTCTGACTGCCCATCCCTCTGTCCGTCCGCCCCGCTGTCAGACTGGCCGTCGACAGATCCCTCCGTGGTCAACGTTAGCCTTAATCCCTTGAAACAATTTTCTTGACAATTCCCGATGTGCCTGGCAAAAGAACGGTGCCCTGCAAATTTAAAAACATAGTTTTTTTTTTCTTTTTGCGAGGTACTTCATGTAAAGTCGCAATATCTTCTTCTATATTAGTTCAGTAGTATATATGAGATTTGCGGATCTCACATGCAACCAATCTTAATAAATTCGATCTCTAAAGAACGAATTTCACGGAGACTTGAACTGTACTTTAAGGGTATACAGTCTCTGGAGTTCAAAATGCGACGGTTCTCGCGCAGGTAAACGACTTTGTTTTAGTTTTCACGAATTTCCCAGAAATAATTCCGAATTTTCGCTTTTCCTCAGATAGAGCAAAGAAGGCTTAATAAATAGCATGGATCTCATTTCACTCATTCTCGTTGAACTCAAAATTTTCTCTAAATATTCAGAAATTGCAAACGTTTAAACAAAATCTTTCGGCCGCTTCCTTGAAATAAAGTAAAGAGATAGAGTTGTTATCAATACAATAGCTTCTTCAAAGACTTCTTTCAATAAGGTCATGCACACCATTTCAAAAACAGATGTAATTTTCGTGTACTTTTCTTTTTTTTAAATATAGGTAATTCTTAAAAGGTTATTTTCTCAAAAATGGGTTCCAAATGTTTTTTTATTAATGTTTCTCGTGTATAGTAAAGGGTGGTGAAGAATGTGGTGCTGGTGTCATTTTCGGCACTCGCTTAGATGCCTCCAGGCATCAATTGATGCCACTGCAGTAACTGGGAGGTCCCAGGGTTGTCGTCCCGTCCCCGTTCTCGTCCCCGTAGCACGATTATCGACACTAGATACATAGCTTCTTGTAGGGCGAATTCAGCCGTTGTCAGGAGGAGAATTCTTACGGGCGGCTGTTCTGATCGGTAGTTTTCTGTGGTTTCTCCGATCAGCACGGGTTGTCTGTCCGTCTGTCTACGTGTCCGTCTGTATCTGTCTGTCGGCATGCCTGCCTGTTGTCAAAACTAGCGCCGAAACCGATCAGTCTATTTTCTCCAAAATTGATATTCCCTGATCGATTTAAATAAACTCGTGACCCTCTGAGTTTGAAGCGGGTATTTGGTTTTTGGCGGTACTTTGCAAGTAGCCTCAACATTTTCAAAATTTTCTCAAAAATGGCTGCAAATTTTCTATTAACTTTGATAGCGGTTAGCATAAAGAACGGTGCACGTCTCATTTTCGTAGAAATCCCTGGTGTTTGGAGAATTGGAAATGTTCAACACTGTATTCTGCGTCTTCCTACATCAACAACATTGAAGATAGAGGCTTTTTGCTGAATTAAATATGATCTTCGACAAATCTTGAAGTAAGGACATGTATGATTTTTGGATGATTGAAAAAAGTTTTGGCGGCATTTTGCGTGAATATCTGCAATTTTTAATGTTTTCGAACAATTATTTTCTCTTAAACTGCTGTATTTTATTTTAATTTTCTCCTCGTAACTATCAAAAGACGGTAAATGAGTGGTGCTAACCTCAAGTCCGGAGAACTCAAGAAAAGTCAAGTTCGAAAAGTGTAAAAAGTAATTTCAAAACAACAAAACTGAAGATTGAGATTTTTGCCTTAACAAAATCTAAAAAATAACTCTTTAAAAAAGGATCATGTAGTTTTAAACAGGTAGAATGAATGGTTTGACGGACGGACAGACGGACAGACAGGCGTTTCACCGTCAATCGGTTTTTCGCTGTAGTAGATCCAAAAAAACATGGATTCTGTCAACACAACTTGTAGAGAATGTAATTTCCTATACAAAAGAGCCCTTTTTCTTAACTAGTGCTCGGCAATAACTTTTGTTCTGTCGAAAATTCGCCGTTTTCTGACGCACGATTGCAAAACTTTCTCTTCTTACGAACTAAGAGCGAGAAAAATTGGAGCCTATTTTGAAAAAATAATTGTTCCCAAGTTGCTTATATTTCACGCAAATCACACGAAAACTATATTTTTTAAAAGTCGAACATAAACTTATTTCAAGATCTCTCTTTAATTAACAGATTTCATTACGTAAAAACCCTTTACCTTCAATAGGATAATTACAGGACGCCGAAAAACTTTTTGTCATTTTCGAAAATTTAGGATTTTTAATGAAAATGGGATTTGTGCAATCTTTTAAGCGCTCTTTACGCTTTCCGAAAAAAAGCTCTAAAAAAATTGAGTGTCTTTCTTAGAAGACTTTGAAAATGTTGTTGAGGTTATATGTAATGTACTCTCAAAAATGAAAATATCCGTTTGCATGATGGATTTTGTTCATATCGATCAGTAAATATCAAATTTAAAGAAATTCGTCTGGATAGTTTAGGTGCATGCCTTGACAACAGAAGGTTTTGCCATCAATAGATTTTTCGGTATCAAAGACCCATAAAAATTGGATTCTGACTATAAAAGATAGAGGAAGTAGTACATATGGGAAAAATACTTATTAACTTTTTCGTTATCAGGGCCCGTCAATATCTTTTCCTATCTAAATATCAGTAATTTCTGTTGCACCATTACAATACTGTCCGTTTACTATGTATGTAGTAAGACGTGAAAGTAACTAAGACAAGATGACAAAAATTATACAAATCGAAAATTATACATTTCACGTACATGTTAATAAACAATTGAAAATATGAATTTTTTGAATTTTTGTGTAACAGTTTAGTGCAATTCTTGAAAAAATATGGAAATCATTCATTCTTATTTATCTCTAACGAATTTTCTACCTTCATCTTTCACCAAGAAACTATTGTCAGGCAATAATAAGTGTGTAATTTGATATTTCTGTGTCGCGAATGTGAAGTTGTGTACTACCGACGGAAGTATCAGAGGATTTCCCTTTGAGACATGCCACTGCATTCGATAATCGACCATGACAGTTGAAGAGATTGAGTTTGAAGTCGTCACAAAAGTTCGCTCCGTTTTTCCTGTCAGAATAATTCTACCATTTCCACGAAGTAAAATCCAACTTCCTTATCTTATGTTTATTAAATTCATGCAATGTTCCGCAATATAAGCAACAACCATTTATATACTTGTCCTGGGTGAGTTTCCAATCCACGGCGTTTCGGATCGTGGTGTTTAGATGGTTCGCAGTCTATCCATCTCTGATATCCAAAGCTGACGAGTTTCGTCATAAACCTTTAATATACCCAATGATTTGTTTTATTTTCCCCCTTCCGCTTCAGAAGTTTGCATGTTCATTTTCAATTATCTTTGGGAATACCAAAGCCCCATGAAATTACTGTGGCCCACCAAGTGAGTTTCGCTTGTCAGAAGGCTGAATTGGCAAAGATGGGAACAAATGAGCTTCACTTCCATCAATTCCTTCGCCTCCCCAAATCCCGCCCGGCGCACAGAGTCCTTTACAAACATGGTGCGTAAAAACGTCCCAGCAACCTTCACTCGGGACGCAAGCCGTTCGCCCCTAACCTGGGCGACGTCCAAACGAGCCCAGCGTCGATAGGCCACACGCGAGCGGTCGGCATGGCAACGCACGCACGACGGGAGTCCCGCGTGGCGCGCGACGCGTCGCCTCGCGTCGCGACGCCCGCCGTCGCCGATGTCGACGCCCAAGCGGCCGGACGTGGAGTGGACGCCAGACGCTCGGGCCCGCCGCGTCCGCCCGACGCCACGCGACGTCAGCGTCATCACGGGCCCCGCCGCCGCCGCGGCCGCGCAGGCGCCTGCGGAGGGAAGGGACCCGCCGAGTCGTAGCGGCAGGCCGCGCCATGCTCAAACGGTTTTTCACGCCGAGGTGCACAGGTGGAACAGGCTGCGACATGACGGGCTGCTGCAGTAAGGTAAGCGAAATACACGGTACTGTGGAGAAGACCGTGACACCTGTACACTTTTTGAAACTGCACTGGAACGAAATTTCTGTGTAAGTTATATATGCGATGTTGCTTTTTTTTTCATGACTGCCGGTAATGAAATACTGAGTTAGTTCGAATGCAAATTATTTCATATAAGATTTTGTGATCTTTTATTTGAATGTGTCAAAAGACAACTATTCTGCCTACAAAAATTTGTTGAAAGATTCGACATCCTTACGAACATTATTGGTAACCATTTTTAAACTATAGATTAATTGAACGTAAAGCGTATACAGATTCATATTGTGTCAAGAGCGAGAGATGAAAAAAGACTACACACTATTAATGACTTGTAAATCAAAACGTGTAACAAAAACATATTGGCTCAAAGTACGAGTAATTCATAATTATTAAAATATTATTCATAATTTTGCTGATAAGATTCAATATTTATATTACAGAAATCTCAGATTGCAAACTTTTGTTCAGTATTGTCACTGAGCAAAATGATCATACAAAGACCAAATGGACATTGGCAATCAATGATTTGAACTGCGCACGTGTATTCCCTAACGATGGCCAAACGTGATATGCCAGTTGCGCAAGTTGAAGCAACTCTCCAATATAATGAAGCTTTTTCAAACCATCTTCTATGTGTACTGACAAAATAAAAAACTAGACCATTTAGAAAATTGTACATGTTTGCTGTTTGAAAAATTGTAATGGCCACACAGCACTACAAGGAAATAAAAAACAAACTCCAGGTGGAATAGTGGTGAAACATTCCAAAAAATATGGCGGAAAAAACAAAAATGCGATTATCACTCCAGTGTTTACAATACTTTGACATCCAGCGCCAATGTAAATGACTCATGTTCAATGTCCTTTTGCATTTTCAAGTTTCTTTGGATCTTTCTGGTAATCTTTGTGGTTTGTGGAATTCCAATTGAATGTAATTCCATACATCTTACAAATCTCTATATCGTGAGTCTATTGGTACTTGTGACTGAGATCGCACCCTGAACTTATGTTGCAATGTGAGAATTTGACAAATTATTATACATCACAATACTGATATAATAACAAATGAAATATGTTCAAAACGCTGAAAGAAATTTCATTCAAATAAATAACCAAATGTGTTCTTCACTCCTTTTCAAACATTCATTGTTTTTACACTACATAAATTAAAGGTGTACATTGAAAAATCGTTTGGGTCGAATTTAGAAAATCTTGTTTTTAAATTCTCTTATTTCACATAAACATTAAATATTTTGAAAAAATGTGCATGACCTTTTTTAAAAATCTAATTTCGAAAAAAGTTTACGATAAGAAGACGCCTCTATCACTTCAATATTATAATTATAAGAAGACGACGAAACAAATGTGACTTTTCCGATTTTCGAAAATTCAGATAGATGAACGAAAACCTGCGCCAACCCCCCCAAAAAATTATCAAAAACTGTGCAACCATATTTTTAGAAAACTTTCAAAATGTTTTAACGATTCATGTAAACTACCCCCAAAATGCCAAATATCCGTTTAAAACTCGCAGGACCTTGAGTTCAACCAGAGCGATCGGGGAATATTTTTTTGGAGAAAATCCTGCAAATGGGCGCTAGTTTAGTCCATAGACTAAATCGATCGAACGCACTGACAGAATGAGGCCGTAAACATTTTTATGTATCGAGAAGTTACTGGACCACACAGTGTATCACAGAAAGTAATTTATTTCATGTAAAACACAAAATTATCTACATTTTCGGTATCAGGTACCCAGAACAAGTTTTTCTTAAAAAAAGCCTCTACTTGCTACATTATTAAAATACTTGCTGATTACTAGATAAGTACGTAATAGTCAAGAAAGTAAAATTGAAATGAATTCTATAAGCAATTGATAGCAATTTATGGGTTCACAATAATTGAAAATTGAAACGAACATCAATGCCATTCCAAGGCCGCACAAATATCAGCTGTAATTTGTAACGATCGAAAAATCAACATACGCTGCAGAGAACAGCTGAGAAATGATTAATTATCCAGTGAGACATGACAACGTCCCTGCATGTCAGCATGTATATGCACTCTAACAATAAGGAAATATTACAAAAATAGACTATAAAAAGGCTAATATGTTTTAGTGTGCTCCTAGCAAAGAGAACAATGTTCTATCACCATGTCTTCGTTTAATTAGGCATCAATGAGTCAGTAATTTGTTTAGGCTTGGTGTTACCTTTTAACAATTACAAGGAAATGAATGGAATTCCTATTAAACATTTTTCTGATTGATTGGCGATTCTGGGCTCGTCAACTGTTTAGATTATTAGTCCCGTAAGTAGAGTGCCTGTTTTTCTCTTGAGGAGGCAGTAATCCACCGCCGAATGGCTAGGTCCAGGGCCGATCTACACATCGGCTTGCAGGGTCTTCCCCCACCAGTAATCTTCCACCTCCTAGGTACAACTCAGCCGGAAGAAACTCTCAGATCCCGAATGGTCTCCCGGCAGGTGTGGTAGTGTAGTGCGTGTAAGGGTAAATGAGGGAGAGGGTAGGACAAGGAAGAGAAAGAAACGATTGCGCGCGGTCCGTGGCCCGTTTGTTAGGGTACTGCTCCGACATTCGTCTGGTGTTGATCAGAGAAATCACGGATAACTATCGATCAGAGCAGCAGACCGCTCGAATTTTCCTACAGACAGCGGCTGAATTCGACCGAGCTGTAATGTTAGTGTCAAACATCCTGCCACCGTTGGGACTTGAAGCCTAGGACCTCCCAATCACAGACTCAGGAGACATCAATTGGTGCCTTCTACGCCGGTAAACATTTTTCTGAAACACGCCTAAAATGCTACAATAAAATTTGCACCTACAAGTATACTCGATTTAAAACATTCGCTAAGAGTCAGTTATCTTAGCCATTCATGAAAAATTAGCTACTTCCAATGACAAATGCTTAGCTGGTTTTCGTTCTTGACCCTGATTAATTTGTGAATGTTATTTTGATTTCAGCTCATATTATTTCTTACCTATAACGAGAATTATATTTAGTTGTATTTATTATTTGTTTGGTGATGTTTCGTACTAAAAAGCATATACCTCCAATTGCACAAAATGCTCTTTAAAGTGAAATCTATTTCATAAATAATGTTTTTAAAGATCAATATGTAATTAGCGTATCCAACGTGAGGTCCAGTAGATATGACACGTGAACCAGTTTAATTACTAGCGGAATTCACAAGTAATACGTGCAAACGTAATGATATAACCTGTTTTTTGTCTGTTACACATATAAATTACCCACTGATATCAAGTTTTATCAAACCAAAAGCTTTTGCATGAATCCTTTCAAAGGAAAAATATAAGGCGGATTAAGTATAACCAAAAAAGAATGAGAAGAGAAGATAACTCATCGTCATAATTTTGCCGTAATGGCACTTCGATACCTATTGTCGTTGTTACATAATTGAGTAATTAAATACGAGGTCATCATAACGACCTTCTTCATAGATCCTCGCAGATCTATAATTTTAGCCATTCGATTATACGGCAGTATTTAAATACTTTCTATACAGCAGATGCGAATGTATCAAACATTTAAATATGCAGATGTGCCTGAATTAAATTCCTCCCCATCCCCAAATCATGTAGGCTCTTATTGCCATTTGAAGAAGTTTGGAAGAGTTTGTTTATTGTCGAAAAGTTTCGTTTTTGACGTTCGCCTATAATCCTCAGAGGCTGAAATTTCATTATGAAGTAATTTAAAACAATGATAATTGTTTCTTTAAAACTTTAAAACAATGATATAGAATGTACATCTTCAGGCAGTTGCATCTTCATGAAATTCATCCTTATTTCACATGGATCCAACTAGTCTAACGCAAAAGTGAAAACTAGCGGTATAGGTTATTCTACTGTTCATTTCAATTTTTACGATAGATATTTACGAGAGTAATAATATATATATATATATATATATATATATATATATATATATATATATATAACAATTCAATTTGCTCATTCGGATTAAAATTCACAATTTGCTCATTCCTTTTTCTGAAATTTTATCTACCACATTATTTTACTCTTTCTACTCTCTAGTTTTTCCGTGCACGGCTCTTAAAATGAGTTTTACACTTGTTCTAAGGTATCCCGTTCACAGGTGCTAGCCTTGGGCTTCGCACTCATTATAACACTGGGAACTTTAAAGAGAAAAAAGCAATAAAACGTAACGTACACGTTACTTAAATCTGACCCCTTTACATATCACAGAAAGCAATTACTTTTAACACAATACAATCAACTATGACTTTTCCAGATAACATCAACTGTACAACATGTGAAAATCATGAATTATTTAAGTAAAATTGTACAAGGTATGGTCTCTTTGAATGAATTCAATAACACGCGCAGTAAATTAACTGGAAATTGCCACTCACATCGTTTGGAATACTTCTCCCACCTATTATGAACTTTTCACCCACTTTTAACACGAATTGTCGTGTATTTACTGCTAATCTCTTTTGTACGCGTAGGCTTCCGCGGCTCGAGTCGATGACTTCTTCGCTGTCCGGGTGACGCCGCGTAGTGAGCTGAGAGACCGACCTTTCGCCTGACATGTCGCGGGCTTCATCAGGGCATCAGGGTCAATGCCCTGATGAAGCCTGCGACATGTCAGGCGAAACGTCGGCCTCTCCGCCCACTACGCGGCGTCACCCGGACAGCGAAGAAGTCATGCTAATCTCTTTCCCCAACTGATCGCCGCATAAAATTCCCAGTTCTTTTACCTCAACAGCTCCGTATCGCTCACCTGTATGTAACCTTGGGGATTTTCTGCCGCTCGCAGCCTCATGTTGACACCCGTCTTCGCTCGCCGTCCCACGATGTTACCAGTTTCCTTCCCTCGAGCTCTGGACTCCCCCGCGCCTCCAATTTCCACACCCTTCTCCCGTTCTCCGGACTCGTACGATTCCCATTCCAGTCCAAATCTTTCTCACCTACGCTTCTCTCTTCCTGGGGTCGTCCTTCTTCTTCTGCCGCGCCTCGTACAAGTTTGTTCGCGCTTCCAGCCTCGAATAATTAATGTTGCTGAAGTTATGCTTTAAATGCTACCTACCACACATTGTGCGTGTGTGGTCTCAGCGTGCAATATGAGATTCTGGATTTAGTTAATGTCCTTCTGCACGAATTTTACATATTTGAAATTATTTCGAAGTGAAACAATCACTTCACTAGCTCTCTCAAATATTGTGAATGTTAATGCGAAGAATGTTCGTGCACTCCACTTCTGAATTACGTCACTTTCGTTGATACGCTTCTCAAGCTAACTTTTAACTACAAAGTTAAGATAAGCTCCTATGCTATCAAGTTACAATCGCCTTCAGAATTGAGTCTAGTCGCCGTCGCTGCTGCAATCATAGAGAGTTCCTCCGAGGCGTGCCGCGATACTTATGGTACTCGCGCCTGGGGAAATTTTTGGAGCGGTGAATATTCTCCTCTTCTCGTGACCTCCCGGAAAAATATTATTCGCTAGTTCGGACGTCAGCGTTCGAAAAGCTATGGGTAGATGGTGCGTTTACAAGCCATCGTTCCGCCGCGTACTCGACTTCTTTCTGTTCGCGGGCTTGGGCTTCTTCTCGTAGCTGATGGCGTTTGGGGTTGTCGAATCCCATGACGTCTCAATATATATATATATATATATATATATATATATATATATATATATATATATATATATATATATATATATACCAGGACCAGGTACTCGAGAGTTCTTACCTAATTTTACAGCTCTGATTACATCTTGAGTCGTTAGCGGTAATCGGTACCCTTTTTAACATGATTTAATCTAACTAGGACACATCCTACGGTAAAAGATTTATGTCCCCCTGCCAACGAACTGCAAATACGGTCACAACTTCTCTTTGAAAACCTTGAATTGTACAGAAGTAAATGACCACAAACCAGGATTAGCGAGGACACACCGCACGCGAAAATCGCCCCCAGCCAAGGAATTTCCCTTTTCTTATCTCCAGCGATTCATGTTGTGAATGTGTCAGTATTACGTTAGAGAAGGAGACAAGAATAAGGAAGGAAATGCTTTCGATTAGTACCGGAATTAGTCTGGAATTCATCGGAGGAAACCGCAAATTGACTGTCGAGTGTGTAGAGCGAACGGCACGGGAAAATTGTGGCATCATAATGTCACACCTTACCATTTCAGCCCGGATACTTATACGATAGAGAAAATGTGCGACGACGTTATTTAAAGCGTCAGTGCCGGCAAAACACAAGGTCAGGGCATCAACGGATGTCACTGCAGTGACTCTGACCGGGAAGTCCTAGGTTTGAGTTCCGATGGAGGCAGGATTTTCTACATTAGCTTCGTAGATAAGTCGAATTCAAACGCTGTCTGGAGAAGAATTCTAGCAGCCGGTGGCTCTGATCGGTAGTTTTCTGTGGTTTGCCCCCCTTACCCTACCCCACACTAAGAAACGCGCCACGGACCGCGGGCGATCTTTCCTTCATCTTCATTGTCCTATCCTCACCCCTTACTTACACTAACATGCACTACACTACCGCACACGCCGGGAGACCGGTCTCGAGCTTAGTGCTTGTCCCGGCTGGGGCGGTGCCCCTCCGATGGGAGATACCAGGTGGTGGATAAGCTCGCTACCTGTCAGGGAGGTCGGCGGCGGATCTCATCATCCTGCGAGGGAAGATCAACACCACCTCCCCAGGGAAAACATGCACAAACGTATGGGACTAATGACTTTAGCTCTTGACGGGACCGGAATCAATCAATAAACACAATATGTTGTAACGTAGATGTTTAGCATATATCCGTATCATTTAAATCGTTTTTTTTTTACGTAACACCCTCCTCCAAATTTTACTGTGTTTACAATGTGTCACTCAACAGCTGGCAGACTATTTCCGTCTGGATCATTATAATTATCCACTTCTCACGAAAATTTTCAGACCTAACATCACAAAAAGTCTGTTTTCGAAATCACAAAAATTCTGCTTTGAATGCAATGGGTATTATTTTTACAGACCGTCAGTCGAACGGCGTTATTTTTGGTTTAGAACACAAGATTTCGTAGATGGGTATGAACTGCAGCGGAATAATTGACGCATTGTGATTCTCGTTCTCGGACTAACAGTTGGCAGACCGATCTAATGTGGTCAACGTACGCTGATTAGGGAAAATTCAGGTTAAAGTGATTATGACCCTAACAATTAATGGACTGCAAGTTAAAGTGGTGTGTGTAATATCTGTCTGCAGTTCCCTTTGATCAGGAAGTATCAGTTTCGAATTGATGCACATTTTGGTTTCAAAACGATTCGTAAATTGTCCAAATAACACTGTTTCATAGAGCAAAGTTATTGAATGCACGATAGTATGTACCTACTTTCACTATATAAAAATGTCATGAATTGTACAATAATAAATAGCACGTTAAAGGCAGATGGTTGGTAATTTTAACAAAAATGAGATTTTTTGTTTTCTTTCTCGAAAAACTCTCTAATAATTTCCTCTTCAAGAATATATAAACTTTTCTCCCATTCGGACCATTTATATGGCTTAAATAGCGATTTCAATCTCCCTGTGCACGCCATTTTAAATAGGCGACGCCCACTTTCTCTGTTCTAATTCCGTTTTCAATCATTTATAGGATAATATCGGCATATTTTTGCTACGAAAATCGTCTTTAGTGTATATTCGCTCTGTAAAAATGTGATGCTCTATTAACTTCTTTCTCGGAACTTGCACAATTTTTTCTGCTTAAATTTCTGGCTATGTGAGTTATGTGGTGTTTTTTCACGTTTTCTTGATAAAGTAGTTGTTTTCCCCGTCAAAAATGGATAGAACAAAGAAATTTGACAAACAAAGGTTTTCATGGCAATCGTTTTACAAACACGTTTTCTTCCGCCTAGTGTGATAGTGTATTGTATGTAGGGGGGTGTAAGTAAGGAGTTAGGATAGGACAAGAGGAAGAAAAGATTGCGCGCGGTTCATGGCCAGTTCGTTAGGGTACTGCTCCAGCATTCGTCCGGTGCTTATCAGAGAACCCACGGAAAGCTACCGATCAGAGTGGCCGGCCGCTTCATGATGAATGTTTCCGTCCCAGGGTAATTCCAAGGGAATCAATTAGGCTGTGTCGGCCTGCAGCGCAAGTCGTCGTCGGTGAGCGACATGGAGAGCGGTGCGGCGGCGAAGCGGCCGGCAATGGCGGGGGCGGCGATGCCGGCCCCGGTGTCGGCGCTGCAGCTTCGCCTGTGGCGCTGCCTGGACTCGCGCGAGACGGCGTCGTTCGTGCTGCTGCTGCGCGACTGCTCGGACCCCGACGCCCCGCGCCCGCACGCCGCCTCCGCCCAATGACAACGCCCCGGCGCGGACGGCTGCGGCGAGAAGGAGACCCTGCTCATCCGCGCCTGCTGCCTCAACGCCACGGAGGTGCGTACTCGTCACAAAAGCCTCCCAAAGCCCTCCCGAAATCCACAAATTATCCGCAATGTCCTCCCCAGAATCCACAAACCACCCGCAATCCATGAACCATATTTCTTTGCTTTTTTGCAGTACATTTCTAACAAAAAATAAAAATGGAGATAAATTAAGGTAAATCAGTTCAAAACATTTTTTACGTGATAATATTGTCCAAAAATTAATAGTTTTATAAAATCAATTTATCAAATTAAAAACAAAAGACAAACATCAGATATAACTTGAATATCGTCTATTAATGGTAACCAAACGAAGTAGCAGGCAAATTAAATCTCGCTCTCCTGTACAAAAAAGGTGTTTTTGCGTTACAAGTGTGTTCCGGAAAAGCGACGATATGTTGATGATTATCGATCTTAATTATTATTATTATTATTATTATGAGAGTGATACTCGTTTCTGGCCGTGCTCGTCCACGCCCGATGTTTCAATTCTACAGACGCACGTGCCATCCCCTCTTCGCCAAACCACAAATACCCCATGATGATAATGATTTCGAGTTCGTCGAAGATAATCACTTTTTGCCAATGAACATGTGATGGGAAATTTCATGTAACGAAATTACACATCTAACATTTGGCTGCTATTGTTAGACAACGTATCGTGCATTAGTTTAGTATGTACACGGAATCTCTGATTTCGGAAGAACGCGACGTGAAGGACGCGCGTACAAAACACCCGTGTATGATACGTTGCCTTCATCCAAACTAGATCAGCTTGGACCCCATCCGTGCTTTAAAAGTTGGCAACATGCATGCTCAGACACATTCACATCTGAGTAACATTCAGTTCTAGGAAGAATTGTCAATGTGTTCTACATTTTTACATGAACTCCTTTATTGCTTCTAATGTTCAGCACACAGAAAATTTTTCGCTGCAATCCCGCCGCCTTCCAATATCATATTGTTCTGAGAGGTGTAGCAAACGTCATTAAACGAATCGCTTAGCCAACGTCATCGCTGATTTTTACATAATCGACGATTTGAGAGGGAGTTAGTTGATACAGCCAAACACACCCATCTGATCTAATATCGGATCCACACCAACCTGATCTATCATCTTTCAGATTGATTTGACAAAGTATTGGATTATTCTTACCCCTTTCCAGTTACTTCCTTCTTTGGCACAGACAAATGAATCATTCGTTCGTTCATTCACCGACTCGACTTAACTAGTTGGTCCACATGTGTGCGTGAATATATTCGAGTTCGGAGTGATTTTTCTTAAAAAATTTGTTGCGTCTGCCATTTTGACGCAACGCGTCTCCAAGACCCTTGAGGGTCGTTGAGCGCTTTGCGCTGGGGAGTAATCCTACATTACATTGCGCGCTTGTGAAGTAATTCTCCATTATAACTTTCTGTCATGTCGCGTCACGTCGCAGTCCGTTGTCGAGAGGACCGATAGGTAGCATCTCCGCGTACGCGCCTCCTGCTACGCACTCCCGCGTCACTACCCAGCGGCTAGAATTGGAAGTATTAAGGATAGGGGCAGGGTTTAGGACACTTCACAAGGGTTGGACTATCCCTTGTGAAGCAGCCAAACTCGTTTTGTTGGAACAATATTTCACATGGGGTTCGACGAGAATCGAACCCGGACCTCAGTGGTGAAAGGCTAGGGATTTCGCTATGTGCCACGAGCGTAGCGAGCGTTTGACACACAACACAGGAGACAGGAGACATGAGTGCTTCTTGGAACATAGTTTGGGCCCAAACACTGAGGGCAACGAACAATTTCAGTCACATTCTCTAAGTAAAATCGTATTTTCTGCAAACGGTGACATTTTAGATCTCAGCTGACGTGACGCGGAGTTTTAGGAGCCCAACGTTCCGATTGCCATGCTATGACTTCTCTTCCTTCTCCCCTCCCTTTCTCATTCTTATTCTTCTTCACTTTCTCTTTCGCCTTCTCTTCGTTCGTATTTAAATTTTTTTTTCACAGAGACAACCTCAGAACAGTCGAAACGATGGCAAGTAGCTTAAGTCGACCGGTTAGATGAGAAATAAACACTTCATGTGCAGTGCCATATTTTTGGCCAGCACCCTAACATGTGGCTATTCTGCAGGAGGTGCGGGCTCTGCTGGAGCACGGCGCGGACCCCAACGTGGTGTGCAACGACGGCTCGGGGCCCCTGCAGCACTGCGCCTGCTGCTGCAGGACCCGCGCACCGACGTCAACGCGCGCTGCAAGGACGGCTACGACGCGCTGCACATCTGCGCCTGTACGTAAGCGACTGCCACACGCCAGGAGCGCCGGCTCTTCCTTCTGTGTTGTATCATTGTTGTTCTACTGAACGGATTAACTTTCAGGATTTCTATTTTGTCGTGGTCCTCGGCCTTCAGCCTCTTTCCATCCCGATTCAGGTTGTCTGAGTTTACTCAATTGCTTAAAGCGAATGCCTAAAGCTCCTGACCCCGATCTTCTTTATAGTATATAAAATAATGTAAATTTCGAATTATACGAGGTTAGGTGGCAGAGCACGCTTAATAGCCTGACGCTCGGCATTAATTAAGGACAATTTTATTACTTTATTATTATTATTATTATTATTATTATTATTATTATTGTTCTTGTTATTCCACTACTTCACGACTAAATATGTTTTGAGACTGTTTAATATAAAACCTACTCCAGGTGGCAAACGGCTCTCCAAACAGCAGATTAAATTGCAAAATAACTGAAGAAAAACTGATGTACGAGAATTTGATAATTAATATTACATAATTAAGCACAGTATTACAAACATTTTCTACAAGTTAGTGCTGAAATATGTTCAATTATAGCAGCAAGACTGTGCATATTTTGAAAGATCTCTCTCTCTCTCTCCCCTCCCCCACCCCCGTAAAGCCAGTCCACACCAAGGAAATTAGACATTACTACGAGAACGTCTGTGCCATTATGTAGCACCACTAGTTCCTTCTGCCGTACTGCGTCATTTTCTATGAAATTCCGTGAAATGTCAGGTTGATGGTCTTAAGTGCTTCTGTTTCGAATGAACAAGCATATATAGATGATCTTGGCTGTCCAGGTGACGCCGCGTCGAAGGCTGTGTTGCCGACGTTTCGACCATCTTATCGTGGTCTTCCTCAGGGCTGTTGTGCCTACTTAACCCTGAGGGAGACCACGATAAGATGGTCGAAACGTCGGCAACACAGCCTTCGACGCGGCGTCACCTGGACAGCCAAGATCATCTACATGACTCTGGCCGCGGAAGCCTACGACTTCACTGAACAAGCATATAAGCATGTGGAGGAACAGAAAAACGTTCTTCAAATAGAGCAATGTAGCTCAACTAGAATTGAGGCTTTCTACACATCTCGGTATTTCATCAATACCTGTTCAGCGAACGGGGCATGAACCCTATCACCACGTATACAAAATATATACTCGGGGGAAAATATCATACGTTTAGAATTTTGTCACCAATTATATAGTAATACGCAATTACTTCGATTCGTACTGAAAAAGTTACTTTCACTCTTAACGGGTTATGCAACCGGTGGATCGTTCGTGTCAGTACAATTCACTAGCAGCCAAATTTTCAAGACCTAACTTCGTTAGGTATTTGTTATGGGCTTGGATCATACGTGGAGTATACAGAAAAGTGAATACACGAGGAAAACTGCTTGAACACATAGTAAATGCTATTGCCTACATAAAGTAACGTCAATGCACTCAGGCAAGCACGCCACGACCTCACGCCAGTTAAAAAGTATATTCATATTGATGGCAGAAGTCTGGTGTTACCTGGAAAAGTAATGCTCATATTTCAGCAAACATTTTAGTTCACATTACTATATGTTCAAGTAACCCTAATCTCGAAAATCCTTTAGAACAGGACAGCTGTTCACACAGACTTTTTTACTTAGAATGATTGCATTTCCATCGTTATGTTTTTGATTCCGTAATCTATAGAATGAGATATTATGGAGTTTCTATTACATATATAATTTATTAATTATATAATATTAATTTTTTAAACTATACCTAATTTCATTTTAAAGTGTTAATATTTAGTTTTACAACATATTATTAAAGTGCTTGCTCATGCACTCTGGTTGCCACCAAGATCTCTGGGGGCTGTTGTATTCGAAGAACGATTGTGAAAGGAAGACCTCTGTGAAAATAAACGATATTGAGATTCTCCATATGTGCTTTTACCTAGAAGTGGTAGATATGAATTGACAGTAAATATGCTTTCTGAACTTCAGAAAACTCTCCTAGGATTACACGTCTGCCAACTTTTTTGCACCCAAAAACTTGCTAGATCTTGAACGACCTTGATCGGGGACAATCGAATTGGAATCGATCAGCCAAGGAACAATTAATAGAGTTTTTCGTTACCAGCGCCCGAGAATAAGAGTTTTTCTATCCAAAATTCTCCGTTTTCCGACGCACGATTACAATGCTTTCTCTTCTTACGAAGAGAGGGCGAGGAAACCGCGTGTATTGTTTCTTTGAAAGAATATATATTTGAAAGGAATAGGCTTAGGGTCCAGGTAAAATGAGTAAATTTTTAACTTAAAAATTGATGAGTTAATATTAGGAGAACTGTTGGTAATACAATAGTACGTAAATATAATAAAAATATTGATAATATAAGAAGTCTTGTTGAATTCATTGCCCGTGTCACCTCTTCCCACACCTTATTGATTCCGACTGTACTAAAGGGGTGTTATTTTTGTACTGCCTAATCAGGAGTCTACAAAACAGGTCATTGAACAGAAGTTCACCATCAATCGCGCTGATCGAGTGTCCCTACTTGGAAAACAAGCCCAAATCTTGCCGCACCGCTTCGCTTCGCGTGGCGTCGTGTCGTGTCTTGTCGTGTCGTGTCGTGTTTGTACCAGATTTATACACTTCCTTTTGACACACGATTTCGCAGTTGAAGCGAACGCAAGTACACGCAGTGTTGCCTGGAAGCAAGAAGGAGCAACACTGCGCATGCGCGTGTTCGCTAAAACTCGGGAATCGTTCGTCCAAACGAAGCGTGTAAATCAGGTCGAATTTGCGCGTTAAAAATATCTCTTGGCTAGTATCTTATGGAAATATTATTTAAAATTTCTATTCTCTCTCTCTCATAATTTTGCGAGAGTTTGATTTATTTGTGGAAACATGCACTTCCATGGACATCACATTCAGACCAAGGTTGGTATGTTTAGTTTAAGGTTCGGATATCAAAGAGGCTTCCAATTAATATGCTTTTACAATAATTGGAATAATAATTATTAAGTAACAACAACAACAACAACAACAATAATAATAATAATAATAATAATAATAATAATAATAATAATAATAATAATAATAATAATAATAATAATATCAATATCGGAAAAGATTGGACAAACTTTTTCGATCACTGCCTCTGGTAATGTGCTTCCAACAAAATATTCTCAGAGCTAATGATACATTTTAAATTCAGGAATGCTGATATCATAAATATCTCTCTTAATTTTTACCTCTCCGACCGTATGAGATGGCACAGTTCAACAACTGATTCTGAGAGAGGTCCTAGGGTTCGAATCCCGACGGTGGCGGATTTTACACTGTCTAGATAGCTAGTTCATCTGTAGCCGTTGTCCGGAGGGTAATTCTAGCAGCCGGGGCTTCGCCGATTGTAAGTTTTCCTTGATTTCTCCGATTAATACCAGGCGAAAATCGAAGCATACCTTAATACAGGGTCTACAGGTTCGCGCGGAAACTTTTCTTCCTCATTCTAACCTCCTACTCTCTCTTACACTCACGCACACACACACACACACACACCGCATATCGGGAGTCCAGTCGGGAGCTTCGAGTTTGTCGCGGTTGGGGAGGTGCCATATCCAAGAGTATAATAGGGCCATGCAAAGAGAAATACCTGGAGAGGAAAACCCCGCAAGGCGACGAGGATAGCACGAGATCTCACATTGCATCGTCATCTTCAAGAACAAATATGTACTATGCATACGGAACTAATTACTATAACATTTGACGCGTCAGGAATCAGAAAATAATTAATCAGTAGATAAATCAAATTCTATTCCTCGTAATTTCATCCTATGTATTTAGTATCTATTAATTTCGAAAGGCCTTGCCATTAGCAATTACGTTGCTATAAAACTACCAGATTCGGATTTTATTTGATTGGTAGGATATTTTCATGATCTTAATTAATGCTAAGCTAAACTTATGTTTTTAGGACGTGAATATTTTGTAAAATCAATAAGTGAATATATCTAAGTGGGATTCGGATGTTAATATTGATAAGTATATCAGTATATTATTAATAAATATCCAATGATTATGGAAGCTATCTCTCCAATTCTGTTTGAATTTTCAAGTGACTCCACTTTACTGATGAATGCCCCTCCCCTCCAAAAATTAAACTAACTAAATGGTACATTAGAGATATTAATATTTTACCGTTTGTATCAATATCCTTTCAGAGAGCAAAAATATTTTTAGTGTATTAGTTAAACAAAAAACGGATAATTTGATTTAATATAAAACATATGATTTTAAACGTGCACAATTGAATACAATCATAAAAGACTAAATATGCGGTGGCCTTCATACCATTATCTTTCTACTCCCTTTGAGATCAATACATTTTTATGAGAGAATGTCATTCACACAATCTGCTAACAGGCCACGCACGTTCAGCCGTACTATCGATTGGTATGTTTCACGAAAAGACCTTCAAATGAATATCCGAAGACCCTGACCCAGGGAAAAGTAGGACGTTGGTAAAGAATTTATATAGCAAGGTCCGTAAACTGCACCTTAAACATTCATAAAAAAGATTTGAGAATAAATATGAGTATAAAATGACATAAATGGTATTCAGAATAAATGTTTATAAAACTCCTTCGGTATACGCACGCGCGCGCGTATATTTTGTATGTGTGGGGGTCAGAGATGATCACTTCTTGACAATGAACATGTGCCGGGAAATTAGACACGTAACATTTCTTATATTGCGCCTCTAACTGTAGGTTACTCATCATGCACACATGTGTTTGGCAAGTGCACACCCTCAAAGCACAACCTGGCGATGGTGATGACAAGACTGAGTTTTTTCATTATATTTCGAGCAATTTTTGTAGTCAAACAGATTTTAAACGTGCACAATTGAATACAATCATGAAAGACTAAATATGCGGTGGCCTTCATACCATGGCCATGACGTTTGTGCTATGCATGGCAACGACGATGCATGTTCTGACCAACCTCTTGAAAATAGTTGTCTCCGCCTCCGAGGTCACCGGATTTGACCCTCATTGTTCTGTGGGGTCTCATCAAGATTCTTGTGTTTGAAAGATCAGTGATAATGTAGTAGACAGAATTTGAGCCGCAATGTACTGCAGACAGGTCAAACGGCGTCCGCACTAGCTACTATTCGCCCGCGAAGCCCGGTGCCCCTGCAGACATAGGCCACATCCCCTGCCTCCAATCTCACTTGCCCTCCAAATACAAAAGGGATCTACACGCACAAGATGTAGCAGAGAAGATAAGTGCAAAGGGTGCTCGAAATATCACGAAAAATGGTTGCTTTATATGAAAGCGTTTGCCTGATGTTTTCTAGCAGAGAGAACTGGATTATTTTTAATTACTGTAATACATATTACTTCATTTCATGTATATTTTCTTTTTTGATTCTGCCTTGTATAAACATGTTTGCCAAGGGCCACGAATTTGTCTCGTTTTTGCTGCACGTTTTCGCTTTGTGTTATATTTTATTAAATCATTCTGTTATGTGTTATACGTACCATTAATGTGAAAAAATAATAAATCTTGCGCGACAGCTACTTTAACAGACAAGAATATTTGTTAAACCTCTTTACCTGAACGTAGGAAGCTAATGCAACATTGCACTCTTAAATAAACGCGATTACAAAGCGAAGATTTTTTCGATTCAAATTGTTTAATTTTGCTCTCAATTGACAATTTAAAATATGACTGACGTATTTCAATGTCTCACTTCTTTACTTTAGGAACGAAACTGAAATTAAAATTAATATCGCTTTGGGGACATTGAGTGTCAAATGACGTTCCTATAGACTTGTCCCAAGAGTCTTTCATTGGCCAAGTATGAAGTAACGCAATGGCTTCCGGAACATTGTTCAGCTCTTACTTTTTAATCTCGCTCCTGTTGCTCCGGTTGAAGTGTCTGCGAACTCAACAAAACTAGCTCCTTGTTCACGCTCCTTGTTTCTAGTACCTTGCTCAAGACCTTGACATGCCTGGTCCACTACATCCAGACTACACTTGATAGTGCACGTTGGCAACGCAGACCACATAATTTTCGCACCATGTTTCCTTGTAAAAATTAAAAATTGTTTTAAAATGTTGTTGTTTTCATTAATCAATTCGTATTTTCCTTTTGTTTTCTAGATGATCCTTCCTGGAAAATTCGTGACAAACAAGCAAGACTTGAGTGTATCAAACTCCTCCTGAAGCATCCAAAATTTACAGCAAACAAGGTTAATGTAGTGGGACAGACACCTTTGTCATGTGCGTTATTAAGGTAAGAAAAAAATATTTAACAATTCATTAATTGATCTTTCATTTAGTTATCTTCTTAGTCCTAAATATTTAAACATTGAAAATCAAAAGACGATTTTATTATTATTATTATTATTATTATTATAATTATTATCATCATCATAATCATCATTATTTAGCCTTGAGGATGGCTCATCAGCAGCGTACTAGTTTCTCGTGGTGTGAATCTGGGTTTCATTCACAGTCGAGGCAAATGAGTGGTAGCTTTCTTTTAAAATCGTTTCAGTTTCTGTAGCTGTGTGACGAAGAAAAGCTCAAACAGGCGGAGTTGCAAGTAGATACTGGGAAAGAACACGTCGTGTCCGTCACACGTTCCTCTTACCCCCAAGCGTGGGAATTAATCAAATCCAGGCAAGGGGGACACCGTGTGCTAGCCGGAAAAATAGGACAATTGACCCAAAATGCCAAATACATACACTTTTTTTATTGAAGACAGTTGGGCAAAGGATATTTAATCCTTATCCCTTATCTACTGAGATTTCGAGTTTCGAAATGCGAGATTTGTCAGGTGTGCGCTCGGTGCCGACTTCCTGCACAAAGTCGTAAAGACAACAAGAGCGGTTGCTGCTCCGTTTAAACCCCGGTACTGTCACAGCAAAACAAAATGCGTGGAAACTACTGAATTTTACCTCCAGATTCTGGGTCAATAGCAGCATATCTTATAGCGACTCGATCGGTTTTGAATGTTTTCTTACTTGTGGGACGTTCTATCCGAGATCTCTTTTTTGACAGTATATCCTTAAAACATCAGTAGTAATACACAAAATACTCTGAGATTTTATCTTTCTAGAGTTGCTCAACTTTGCGATACAACCTCGAAGACGTAGGGAATAATGATATAGATACTGACCAAAATGTGCACATCTCATACGACAGTAAGTGCGGCAAATGCCGACACGTGTATCAAACCTGGAGAGCACTACGTCTAATCTCATTAGAGACTACGGGATACATGATATTTAATTATTTAAACAAATTAAAATGTATTTATTATCTGCGCAAATTATAGGAAAATAATAATAAAATAATAATTATTATTATTAATTATATTACGAAGGCAATTTTAAAAGTCATTTGTATATTCAAGCATTAATCGAAAGTTTCATTTTCGCAGGTATTATGAAGAGAGGGTCAAAGTGATGCTGGAGTGTGGCAAAAGTAAAATTGACATTGACTGGCGAATGTTCAGTGGGCGCTCCATGCGAGCTGTGATTCAAGAGAAATTTCCTGCGCTCATCCCCACACTGCCATCCCGACGCATTGAAAATCCAGCGTGCAAAGATTCTGCAATTCGCCTTCTAGCACATCTGCAATTAAAAGATGTCGATACTTTCAAAACCCTTCTTGAAAAGGATTGTCCTGATCTTAATCACTTCTACGGTGATCCCTATTATTGCACAATAATAGAGTTGGCTTGTCGTATCCCCGGATACGAAGATTTCGTACAGTTGTTATTGGAGGCCGGTGCTGATCCTAATACGCTAAATAAAATAGACAAAAACCCTTTGATTCATCAGGCAGCCGAATGTGCAAATCATAAAGCGCTTGCTTTACTTCTTGCCACAGGTTTAGTGGATATCAGCGTGCTAAACTCTTACAACGAAACGGTTTTACACGTGGCTACTCAGTATATTTCACCCACAGAAGAGCAACTTTGTGCGATGGAAAGCACGGTCAACATGCTACTGGACTACAAACACTTCCAGGACTATTTCAGTGATGGAGCCCCTCAGGCAATTAATATCGATGCAAAAGACGAAGGCGGGGACACTGCCCTGCACAACGCTGCTTATTTCGGACTCAACCACGTGGTGCTCATCTTGCTGCGCAGGGGAGCTAACATGATGCTGAGAAATACAGATGGTGATCCTCCGCTCGCTTATATGAGTGAGGAGACACTACGGACATATTTCGACGAACAGATTGATAGTAACGGGCGTTCTCCCCAGAGTGAAAGTTTCGAACTGATTTTTAGGTATGACTGTTTGGTACCGCCCGCATCTGAAATGGAGGAAGACAAAGTAAGTGAAATGGATCCCATGAATTACATACAGGAGTCAGAAGACTTACGACTTCTTATACGCCACCCACTCGTGCGAACTTTCCTTTACTTGAAATGGCACACGGTCAAGACTTACTTCATGTACAACTTGTTGTGTTATCTAATATTCGTCATTTCTTTGACGGCATATTCTGTGCTAATGATCGAGATTATGGATATTCCCGATAATAGAACTTGCACTACCATAGAAGAAGAAATTAATCCCTCCGACAACAAACCGATTAACATCACTCTACAAAATAACACCGACGAAGGTTCTCGACTTTTAAACACCACTCAGTTTTTCAGTGAAATTTACGAAGAGTGTGATTTGACTGAAAGAGAAATTGTTCTATATATTTCGCTGCTTTGCATGGGCCTTCTTATGTTCTTATTTTTATTATTTCTTATCGTAAGAGAATTTAGCCAGTTGATAATTCTGAAGCACAAATACTTCTTATCTGCAGAAAATATCATGGAAATAACGCTGATCGCGGGCACTATTATCATTCTTTTCAGTCCGCTTATTGATGAATCATCTCATAGGCACATTTGTGGATTAGTAATTCTTCTAGCCTGGACGGAACTTATTTTAATGTCTGGAAGACTCCCACTACTATCGATACAATTAGAAATGTTTAAGAAAGTATGTATTACATTTGGAAAATTTATGGCTTGGTACTCATTAATAATTTTGGCATTTGCATTTAGTTTTTTTGTAATCTTTAGTGGAGATAAGCCATTTTATTCTAATGTAGGCATGTCAATTGTTAAAACAGTCATCATGCTTGCAGGAGAGTTTGAAGCTTCAAACTTAAAATTTGACAATGCTCCTGGTACAAGCCATATCGTTTTCATAGGGTTTGTTCTGCTCATTGCAATTGTGCTTCTCAACTTGTTAAACGGTTTGGCTGTCTATGATACTCAAGCTATTAAAGAGGACGCAACAGTTCTTAGTCTGGTATCCATGGTTCGAATCGTGGTATACATTGAAGAGTTTCTTAAACTATTGATTAAAATTTCAAACAGGATCGGATGGTGCAACATGGGAAAACGTTTAAACAGGAAATTGGAACTATTTGATCACAGACTTCCACGACGACAGATTCACATATTTCCTAGTGCAAGAAACGTAAAATTCTTATTGGATGCAGAAACAACTAAGAAATTTGAAAAATATGAACTGAGTGAAACTGTAATTTATTCTGCGGTAGACATTGTTATCAATAGAAATCAAGAAACTGAACTGCAAAAAATTCAGGGAGCTGTGTTCGAGTTTTCAGCAAAGTTAAATTCTATGGAAGAAATTCTGAACAATATTCACTCCAGTCTCAATAAACAATGATTTACTGCATTTTAAAGTACTTTGGAAAATTTTAAAACAATATTCTGGGAGAGTATAATTGTGTACAAAAAGAAAAATACCCCGAATTTTCAAAGAGCATATATACTTCAACGCAGAAGTTGGACATAAGAATGAATTTAATAGCTTTTATTGATTGTAATGACATTTGGGCAGGAAAAACCTTTTGAGAAACGACAAACGCGTACAATACAAACGGGATGAACTTCAAGAATTTTATTTCACTTAAATTATGATAAAAATTATATATGATAAAATTCCTATTTTTCCTTCTATCATATTAGTCCTCGAA
This sequence comes from Teleogryllus oceanicus, assembly GCA_964035755.1. Classification (NCBI taxonomy): domain Eukaryota; kingdom Metazoa; phylum Arthropoda; class Insecta; order Orthoptera; family Gryllidae; genus Teleogryllus; species Teleogryllus oceanicus. Next base: position 230,639,002 of record CAXIVR010000001.1, on the reverse strand, counting down.
TTATTATAGTTTCAATGATATATTTTGGTGTTGTATATATATATTTCTTCATTATACTGATACACAACGAAAGTTATGTTATTTATTCTTCCATATTTGCTCCCTACTCGTTATAGTTGAAAATTCACAGTTTTTGAATCTGTTAATTTCTTCGATTGTTCATAAACAGGACGTCCTTTTCGTAGTCATACATTTAATCACAGTTATTAAAAAATAAGTATTTGGTAATGAATGTTAATTTTTCTCTAATTTATTTTCTATAATGGTTAGCTTCTTCAACGCTTTCTGGTACCTCAGCTTCCATATATGTTGTCTATTTTTCGCTAGATAATATCGAGGATTTATGCGCTTCAAAAAATACAAACAGCAGTGTTCAAAGAACGTGAAAATATTTATGTTATGTCAAAAATGGTAATCAATGTTATGACTTTTTGGAGTACTTTGATATAAATTGCTACTGTATTCGTAGTTAAAAGAAGGAGACTTTTCACTCTACAGTTTAGACATCCGAATTAAGAAATAAACTGAAAACACTGCTACAAATTTCTGTTTATTATTTCAATTATTTGGTATGACAGATAGAATGGCATGATAAAGTAAGATTTAAAATGGCACTTAATCAAACTGGTTCCTTCTATTAATATTTAATGAATAGATTATTTACAATTTTTTAATATTAGATATTATACTTTTAAAGTAAGCTATGTAATTCACAAAATGTGCTTTTTTTATAAGTGAAATATATTTTAATTTATATGTAAAGGCGGAGTGAAAATTTGAATTAGCTTTCCAAGTGTTCATAGTTGGGTTGTTTCTTTCATAAAAGTTAAATATTTACTTGTGTCTTCAGTTTCTCTTCGATTTCTTTGCCATTTTATTTGCAATGATTACATTTTATATGACTGTTTCTGAGTTTTAAACCTCCACTTATCTAACGCCACAACAAAAGAATCACGTCAAAAATCTCATTTCAATCCCATGAGCGTACGTCAATTTGCTTCAATTTCATATTTTTTAATAAAATGATGCCATATAATTTGAATGGGATCTCTCAGCTGGCTTCGATTTGTCACTCGTACCGACCACATCTTTATTTAACTTCAAGAAACAGTTTAAAGCAAGGAACCATCTTAGCAGTTGCTCATTGGATAGCTTGGGAAACTGGTAAACCCGAAAGAGTTGGTGGATCATACCCAGGAACGGATTATGTTGTTAAAGAAACATTTAGTTTTTCAGAATTACACAATACAGAAGGTAACAAATGCTCTATTGTCATTATTTTTAACAAATATTATTTTTAATTTTTCATAATTGGTCTAGTCTATTACCTAGTCATAAAAATTATATATGTAGTAGAGTAAAATTCGTATTTGAAAATGTGTGTTGGTTATATTCTTTATGGTCACGTTAGTGTGGGTAAGGTATGTTAGTGTGTTGTAAAATATTAGACAAGTATTATACTATATAGTGTTTCGCATTGAGATGTTGATATTTGTACTGGATGAATATGATTCCTACGTCGTGTGTTACTGTTGTGTATATTGTTTCAGTGAGAGCAAATATTCACATGCTGCGCTTATTGTTTTCTTAATTTGTTTATTAACTGCGATGTTTTGACCATATTTCCTCTTGGATGCATTTCACGCGTCCGAAACATTGTATAGTACTGTTGACTACTCTCTTTATTACTGATGTCTTACTAAGTGGAAACTTCCTTTCTGTCTCATTATGATGCAATCAAATGATCCATTCGTAATTTTTATGTCTTTATGGAGATATTTCTATCGACGAAAGAGACTATTTTTATTAAATGAAGTATTCCTGTCTCAATCGATTCTGGTTGCTGACCAAAATTTTCAATCAAACCTTAATTGCAGACTATGAATTGAAGTTAATACTCCTAGTTCGTTAAAAATGAATGAGATAATGTGATAATACAACTGCGTAGGTACCAATAATCACTATTTGTATTACAGAAAAGAACTCAAATCTCACCACTAAGAACGTTAGCGCATCTTAGCTTGTGTGTCACTAAAATGTTATTAGAAGAGGAATAGGATTAATTTATTTTCTTAAAACCGTACTGTTACGTCGACGTAACACGAACTGCAGTGCTGAAATGCCACTCTTAAGGGTCGGAGACTTTTAAGAACTATCAACACAAATCAGTTGCTGTAAAAGAAGGCGTATAAGTAATCAAATTTAAAGAAAATGTGTCAATTATTTACATAAATTGTTTTTATATGAAGAATAAATTATGAAAAGTAATGATTGATACACGGTCGACAATGCAAATATCGGTCATAGTTATTAAGTTTGTCTGAAGCTTCGGTTTACATTTACAATTTTTTTATATTAAAAAGTACAAAATTTATATCTGATGTTTAGGGAGTAAAACAAATTTACTTCCACGTGCAAAACATGGGACCATCTTATTATTTGCTTTACGTATCAAAGAAACTTGCACAATAATCGGATCTAGAGGGGAATCATTGACTCAGGCGATGTTTACAATATTCGTTGCATGTAACCGGCAATTTCAATTAACATTTTTTAAGTTTTCGATATAATAGAAAATGTAAAAGGTAGTGTACAAACTAGCATTAGTCATATCTCGATTTGTACGGAATACGTTTCATTGCAATTACAAATGTGCTATATTTGTTCATAATTATTCTTTAATACTTCAAAACATATTTTCACCAAAACTATTTCAATAGTTTTCTGTCCTCAAGATTTTCATGTAGAAAATAATTGTAAAACAATGTACATGAAGTGTATGTGTGCTATTAATAATGATACCCACTTAATACAAATTAAATGTAGTGAATTGTGCTCGTGAATATCTGAATTACATGGGAATGTGTGTCCTGCATTAAACAGACACAATTTTATAAGAAGTACAGATTCACAGAAAAGGCAAGGGAAGGACAGAATTTCAAGATACACGAAAAGATGTTTACAAATAATGAGATAATGTGTAAGGTTCCTATTCATTACTCGAATAATTTCTTCTAGTATTGCTGTGAGTTTCATTACAATAGCACGACTTTGCGAAGAAGGCTGCTTAAAAAGCAAATTTGTTTAATCTTTAGATCAAATTCTTGTAATATATCTAAACAATTCTTCATCTTAATGTGACGTCAGGCCAGTTTCTGAAAATTTTGATGTTTTGAATCCATTCGGGCAATTTAAATGTACATTATTTCCTGTCTCAAAAAAAATCTTGCCAATATTTTACGACAAAAAAAATGACAATTAAATCGATTTCTGAATATTAAATTTCGATTCTGAATTTATGGTTGGAGCACTTTTAATATTTGCAACTTTTATAATGTTCTCAAAATATTCCGGACTACAGCCAAACGTTGAAAATGTGGATACATAAATTTCATACGTACATAAATTTCGTACTATGAAATGAAAACCATCTCATTGTCTTGGAAACCGTTAGGAAAATAATCTAAACAGATGATTTTTATTTTGTTTTAGTTGAATATTCGTAATAGATTTTTATGTTATGGTTCAATTTTATTGCGTAAAAGCAATACTTAAAAATATGAATGTTACAAGCAAAGAAAAAATAAAATCTCTTATGGTGATTTTTTTAGTCTTACATATTTTATAATTTCAACTTCTAAAATATATTTATTAACGAAACTAGCTAAAGTTGCACTTATTGTTTTTATTTGTATCTGCTCTGTAACGTTTCTTGAAATAGACATATAGGAAAATAATTATTATTTCTATACATTATGATAGGAAATAGACTGTCATTTCCCAAACTAGAAATATCATCCAAATCCAATTACGGTATCTTAGATGATCAGAATTTCAAAATACATCGAATGTTTCCCTCCGTGAACACTACGAGGCTCTCATTTAAGTAAAGTTATGTGAATTCGGAAAATATTGATGTATTTCAAAAATTATATAGTGTCTAAAAGACTAAATTCCAGACACTGATATAACTTGAATAAATAAATTACTTTATTTTCTGTTAGAGATTAGAAAGAGCAGCATCTATTGTAAAGAAAACGTGTCGGTTATCGTGTTTATTAAAAGCGTTTCGATGTATTTATAAAACCGCCCCACATGAAGTCAAGATCTGTATGTCATAATGTTCCATTCAATGATGTTTTTGTAATGTTAGCAATTTATTCATATATTGATATATTTAAAGGTTTTATGTAAATGTTGGATGTTTGTTTATATAGTTTATAAGATGTTGTGGTCGATGTAGACGTAGTTATACAAAATGTTCTTGAAATTTAGGATACAAAAGCCGTTGATTTTCAGGTTGATCTTGAAATACGTTGATTTGAAGGTTTGATAAAGTTTTAGCCAGTTATTTCACTACCGATGAAAAGAATTTCCCTTGGAAGCGGATACGCTTTTGTGTGCCAAATTTCACTTGTAGAAAAATGCAAAATTAATACAAGACCAATGAACTAGGCTTCAATGATTATGTGTTTTTGTTTGTAAAATTATGAAATGACAATAAAAACTGAGAATGATGATATATGAATATTTACAAACCTTTCCTTATATCCTTCAAATATCTACGGTTATAATGTGTGAATGTAATAATTTATTTAGTGCACCGATCTCCACACGAAAGAATGAATAACACCTAAAGCGATGTCCGTTCAAATAACATTATTTTAATATCGTAGGTAATACCACATTGCTTTGAAAATGTCTGAGAACTTCTAAAGCGAGAGTGGTATTTACTAAGACTATTTCACAAATCAAATCAACTAATTAAAGTTAATATTATACACTTCATTTCATAACATTTCAATTAATGATGCCTACGAGCTGTAATACTGAGATCGTGCAGATGGGCTTGGAGTGAAAAGAGATAATAAAATACTTAAGTAATACATTCTTAATTCCTTTATTTATACTCACGGTTATTAAACAGAATTCGGAAAATTGTAACTCTGTGGAATTTCATTAAGTTCTGAGTTTCTAATTGTTGAGGTGTAGAACAATATCTAGGTGTATTTAATATTTCCGAGCGATGTTAACTGTTACCGATTGTCAATAAAGTACCTTGTAAAAATGTTTTAGAGAGGAAGCATTGGCATGACCCGTAATTCTTATTACTCATTACTCTTGTAATCTACCATGAATCATTCGCGTTATAAATGTCGTTCATGTGGAATTAAGTGTTCCCATTTCGGCTGTACTAGAACCACGAATTCAAACACTGCGAACAAAATCATACCGGACAAACAAAAAAAACTCAATCACTACTAGTGTCCACCAAAAAAAGAGGAAGTCAATGGCAAGATGAGAATTTAACACCGATAAGTCTTCGTGATGAATGACAGTTCCGATTAGTTGATATCTGACAAATTATGGAGCGCAACTGCCCTGTGAACCGTAAGTGGAATAATCCCTTATCATCAATCCTATGTGGACGGTTTCACCTTCCCCATTGCCGTTGACCGGTAATGAGGAGGAATATGCAGGACTAACTAGCTACGGTGACCCAGCCCCGATTGGGAGAAATAAAGGAGATGGGAAAATCGCTTGGACCGTTGCATGGAATGCTGCTTCGACATTGCCTGGAATCCATCAGGAAAATAGAAACCACCGACTAGAGCAGTCGATTAATGAACTGGATCCTGGGATGTGCCACAAATTCCCTGATGCGCAGATAGCTAGGTCGAAGTCGCCTTCTGCCTGGAGGAGAATTCAAGCGGCCGGTTGCTCTGGTCGGTAGTTTTCCGTGGTTTCTCCAATCAATACCGGGCGAATTCCGATGCAGTACCCTAACAAACGGGCCACGGATAGCGTGTGATCTTTTCTTACTCTTTCTTGTCCTTTTTGTAGTTCTTACTTACACAAACACATATACACTACACTAACACACATGCCGGGAGACCGGTCAGGAGCTTAGACCTTCTCCTGGTTGGAGCAGTGCGCCCCTGGAGGGAGATACCTGGTTGTGAGAAACTCTATTAGTTGACGGTAGGTGGGCACCGGATCTCACCACCCAGTGGGGGAAGATCACCCCCCATCTCTCGAGGAAAATACATCCACTACACTTACGGGACCAATGATACTAGCCGTTGACGCGCCCGGAATCACTAACAATCAGTCTATCACCCTGATGTGCAACACACCAAACAAGTTCTGGCATCCAACGGAATCGACCCTGCGGCATTCTCGATTGTCACGCGTTCCCTTATTGCCTATCGTTTCCGATGCTTATAACAACAGAATCGAACTCGAAACACTTCTATTCCCTCTGAAACCGGACATTTGTGAAGGTCATAGGTAAGTATTCGTAAGTTTACATACAGGTAATTCTTACATGGCATTGACATGTATCCCTCGCCTTTTTATTTCCACTCAAACTTTTACCCTTTTCTTATTATTGAACTATTTTATATCCCTTTGAAGCTGAACGAAAAGATTTAACTTAAATCATGGAACCGTATTTACTAACGTTATTTAAAAATTTACTTTTCCATATATATATATATATATATATATATATATATATATATATATATATATATATATAAAATCTTATATTAATATTAATTTCTAATTTTATCAAGAATGGTTGTAATAAGTATCCACAGAAAATTGAAGATATATCACTTCAGATACGTCTCCACAGTTACCGCGCATCAATGCAATTTTAGAAATGTTCGAATCTTCTCAAATGGACGTTATGAAACATAGAAACGAGTAATCCAGTGAACTGAATTTCCGACGTCTAGCTTGCAAGCTTAAAAGCGTGATCTATGTGATCTTTTCGTTGGACCGTAAAGTGCAAAGGAAGGAGAATCATGAGCACCGCAAGGCTATTCGACATAAGTGTTAACAACATTCGTTATAGCTGCTTTAACTGCGCGTATTCATTTATGGGAAGGAAGGGGAAGGTACCTGAAATTACCCTTTAATCTATAGACTTTTACAAGGGAAACCGAGGGAGAAGAACCGATCTCCGCTATCTCATTCATCTTAGGACTCGCAGCAACCCTTTCCCGTTTCCGACCGAGGAGCAATAAGAACATCGTTATGTCTTCTAATTAAGACGTGATAGAGAGAGGGGAGGAGGAGGAATGTAAAAGAGAAGGAAAGAGGGAGAGGGCGAGAGGGGAAGAAAGAGGAAGGAAAAAAGAGAGCGAATCATGAGAAGGAAAACAGAAAGACGGATAGCAGATATAGAAAGGAAAAGGGTGGTAATGAACAGTTGAAAAAGTTACGTCCATCACAAATTCTTCAGTATTCTGTGAGCTGTAAAACATCCCCCAAAAAGTTCAATATTGTTCATAGTTGTATATGTTATTTTTAGAATTATTATATAAAAAATATTAATCAGAAATGAGTCCCCACCCCGGGTTGCTCATGGACAGGATGCTAGCTTGTCGTGGTGCGATCTCGGATTCGATTCCTGGTCGGAAAAGAATAGAGCTGCAGCTTTCCATAACAATCATCTCAGTTTCAATCGTTGTGTGAAGAAATAAAGCTCGGGCAGGCCAAGTACGCTAGATACGGTGAAGGGAATGCGTCATGCTCGCCACACGTCTCTCTTGCCCCCAGGCGTGAATAATAAGTAAAAACAAGGACCAGGCCTGGGAACACCGCTAGCTGGTAAAAGCCGGATTAATCCGACCCTAAAATGCAAAATGCATACAATTCGAATTGGACATCTCAGATATCTTTCATTTATAGCATGGATAATAGTCAAAATAACGCTTTATATGGAAGCGTAGGCAACTGCGGCCGGAGTCAGTATCATACAATGTATAATGTAACATATCGAGTTGGTAAATTATATTTATATATACAAATGATATGTATTTGTAATGAATTTGGCACATTCGTGTTTTCTGTTAAATAAGTTGAATACCTTTCTCCCCAGTGACCTCATTTTGTGAAAATCATAAGGCGCTTTACGAGCTTTTCGAATTCGGCTGACTCTTTTGACTCTTAAATGAAAAAATATAGAATCGTTCCTACATACAAATCTTTTCATAAAATTACGGCTCCCGCCGCCCTAACTTCAAAGAACATTGAAATTATCTCTCACACTTCAAATTGAAGAACCTGGAAACTTCAAACTAGGTCTCATAAAATTTTTTAGTTAAAATACGTTTTCGTTAGCAATGAAAGTACAAAGCAATCGAAGTATATATTTCATTAAATTTTATTTATATTTTGTCATCATGAACAATGTCATTTGCTTCTGGCACTAGCGTATTCAGTCTCAAAAACGTCTCTCTACACAGGATACAAGAAAGTAAAATTTATGTATTCATTTTAAAAACATTTGAAATTATATTTCTTTATTAAATGTGATAGATTTAGGAAATGTTAAGAGTGTTCACGATGCTACATTATGAGCATGTTTTCCATGGCGAACTCTATCACACTAATCCACATCACTCACAGTAAATGAAGAATGGGAGGCCGATTGAGCCAGATATAACTAGAACTTGCCTCACGCGACCCGTGGCGGCCGCGGATGACAGACGAAATAAGAAAAGTAATTCATGTATTGTGATGAAGTCAATCATTCCCAAACACAAGGGCAGAAATGTCCATTCCTATGCAGGTCTCAAGCATGCATCCCAGCTTCCTGCGCTCATTTCACCACCTTACGGATAGCGGCCATTTGGAGTGATGTTATAAACCAATACAAAATTGAATGGACCTTTCGGTTAAAAGCCTTGATATACTTCTATTCTTCTGCTCTCAACATCCAGAAGTATTACAGGTACCTACGATATAAAAGCAACTGAGCGTTAACGAGACTCCATGTCGATTTCCGAGACTCCATATCGAGGTGCTAATTCCTTGGGTAATTATAAATATCACGTATACCTGTTACGAAGAAACACGGTCACATCACGGATAACATTTACTACACGAAACATTATTCGAAAGAGTTGACTGCCTCAACAGTCGAGAGGATGGTGGCCATTGAATATCTTAATACAGTTAATAGAAGACATCCTAAGCCAAAATCAATTGAATGTTCTTTGCTGCGGTGGTGACATGATGTGACGCCAACGTGTCATGTCATGGCGTTTTCCAGAGCTGAGGAGAACTCCAGCCAAGTATGCACTTCATGATCGAAACGTCGGCAACAGCCTTCGACGTGGCGTCATCGGGGTAGCTGAGTGTACTCAGATGTTGGGACGCACACACGCACGCTTACTTTCTCATCTTCCCCCGCTGGATGGCGAGATCCGGCACTGACCTACCGTCGGCTAGTGGGGTTTCCCCCTAACCAGGACTCTCCCACCAGCAGCGGGGCACCGCCCCAGCCGGGATAAGCTCTAAGCTCCCGACCGGTCTCCCGGAATATGCGGTAGTGTAATGTGTGTAAGGGGAGAGGAGAGGACAAATAAGAGGAAGGACAGGTCGCGCGTGGCCCGTGGCCCATTTGTTAAGGTACTGCCCCGGCATTCGCCTGGTGTTGATCGGAGAAACCACGGAAAACGGCGGAGACGGCGTGGCGGAGGCGGCGTGGCGGCGGCGTGGCGGCGGCGTGGCGGCGGCGTGGCGGCGGCGTGGCGGCGGCGTGGCGGCGGCGTGGCAGCGGCGTACCCCAGCTCAGCTCAGCTCAGCTCTGCTCGACGCGGCGCTGCGCGGCGGCGGACCTTTGGCTCGACGCGCCCTTCGCGCGGAATTTACGGTAATGGCCTCGGGCGGGGCCTCCGCCATGCCTCCGCCGGCGCCTCCGCTAATTATCGCAAACGCAGGTGCGAGGCTAACCGCCCACCCGCAAGCCTAAGCAATTTACGAAAGAGCAGAGTAAAGTATTGGCAAGATTAATTCGTTCGGGCCGAAAGGTGAGAGGGTCGACGAGGCGCCCGAACTACGATGGAAGTCTGCGGCCGTGGGGTAGGTGGTGGTGGCGGCGGCGACGGCAGCCGACGGCCGAAGACACACCCCTAGCTAAAGGCGCCCACTCGCGCTGGGGATATACCGGTTGAGATAGCTAAGGGTAGGATCTGTAGCCACTGTATTCTCACTGACCAGAAGGGCACAGAATCCCGAGTACGGACGTTGGCTCATTTTCGATACTGGTTAGATTGCAAGGTCCACGTGAACACAAACACCTCCACGCCCTGCACCACCACACGCGTCAGGGAACTAGTCGAGAGGTCAGTGCTGGTCTCGAATGCGACGGCCATACGCAGGTGGAGATACCTGGAAAAGGAAATCCCTGCAATACAACCTGTTCGACCCTGGATGTTATGTTCTAGGGGATGGGGCGAGGCACTACCCCAGTCGGGACAAGCTCTAAACTCCCGACCGGTCTCCCGGAATATGTGGTAGTGTAGTGCATGTTAGTGTAAGTGTGTGTGTAAGGGGAGAGGATAGGACAAGGAAGAGAAAGGACAGATCGCGCGTGGTCCGTGGCCGGTTTGGTAGAGTACTGCTCCGGCATTCGCCTGGTGTTGATTGGAGAAACCACGGAAAACTACCGATCAGAGCAGCCGGCCGCTAGAATTCTCCTCCAGACAGCAGCTCAATTCGACCTAGCTGAAAAGCTAGTGTCGAAAATCCTGCCGCCGTCAGGACTCGAACCTAGGACCTCCCGGTTAGAGGCGCTGCAGTGACATCAGTTGATGCACTGAGCTACGCAGCGGCTCGTCCTTGACGGCCCCTTCCCCTCCCTAACGCTTTTGCTCCAGCAGGGTTGCGATCGCGCCTCCTGAGTTGATTCTCTTAAACATCTCGTTACGATGTGCCTAGAGCCTCATATAGTTCGCGACAAAGAAAGCGTTGATACACAGTGAGCACACAGAAAACATGGAGAATTATCTACAATATAGAGTCCTTTCTTTTTACCTTCCGCTGAGAAAGCCGGCAACAATCCCACCTGCTACCTTACATTCCGGCCTTTGGTGCACCGTCGCTACCTGTGGCTGCCCAGGAAAGTATATTTCTTTTTTTCTAATCTGGCCGATGACACTTCATCAGCTGTTACGGTTTCATCCAATCAAGAGCTGAAACGTCATCGCGGTGACGTTTAACCTCGCGATTGGACGAAACGATAACAGCTGATCAGCTGTCATCAGCCAGGTTACAGAAACCCAAGTATAGTAGAGGTTTTCCCGATGCATAGGCGTTGCTCGCTGCCGCAGCTTTCCTTCCAGGCAGAACTTGGGGCGCGTGTTGAATACACTAGGTGGATCCAATTGGCTACTCGCACGGGCTTTTTCATCGTCATACAGTGGTTAATAACTTTTTGAATAAAGCTTCTATGGAATTTTGCAGAAATCATGAATTGAGATAAGATCATAAAATATAATTAAAAGGTAAATAAAAGCTGGAAAGGAAAATACACTTCTGCAGCTAGTAAGGTGCCAATCTTTTTACCCAGCACGTGTTACACTGTTCATTTCATTACTTCTTTTCTAAAATCAACTAATTGGAATATACTGACATAGTTACCAAACACAATTTTTTATTGGCAATTTTCTTTTACAAATTCTACTATTTTACTTTATCAGTCCTCCAGTCTATCGTCTGGAGGTTAGTTCGTTGTCCATTGATTGCCCACGTTTTTCTTGATTTCCTTATATATTCACTTGGTCATTTACCTAATTTACTCATTTACGTACCTTCCATTTGCTTATTCATTGCCTAATTCCATGGAGCTATTCTTCAATTCAATATCATGTTAATTTGCCATAACACTTTTAAAGACCTTTTATCCTAAATTTTAACTTTTCAGATGGCAAGATTTCTTGTACAATTGTGATTGACTGAGGCCACACCACGCGACCCAAGCCTCCTCGAACTATATTGCCTTCTCTCAGAATGGCTGGAGGTGTATTTTTATTTATGGTGCCTGGTGTAGGCCGTACGTATGTAATGTCCTTGACTTGACACAGGTCACATATCCCGTCTTTTTCGTCTTTAAAATTTAACTGTCATAGAAAAATAAGTGTATATTCTTTTATTATGATGAGATTATTTTAATTGATTCCTTCTAAAATGGTTTTTCTTCTCTTATATAAATTGTATCATTATTCATAAAATGGTATCAAGTTAAAATATTGGATTTTTATTATTCAAACATCTTCTAGATCAGCTATATATGGTTCTTGTTGGCGTTGAATTATATTATGTCCTTGAAATAATCTACAAAAATTAAGGCTATTGTTTTTTGCCTAAATTCCAAGTTTCAGGCAGTCTAAGTAACACCTTCTGGCCTTGAGCAAACAGAGGGCCAAGAGGGCCTTCTAAATGTTAAAACATCCTTTGAAGTCTACCAACCCATCCATCCTTTGAAGACAATCTTACTAAATTCCTAAATGGATGCTCATTTTCTCATGAAAATGCAATTCATATGATGGCATCTCCGTAGACTCGTGATGTATTTCATTAAAAGTTTTGTTGATGAAAAGTAGGAGATCGTTCGAATCTTAATGTTGTCAGTGCAGTGGATTTGTTTGTAAATGTCTCACAATAGGGGATATGTACTTATTCCTTTTTCCATGGCTGTCAGGCGAGTTTCCCTTGTAAAATGAGGGTCATGATCAGCAATGATTTTTTCACACGTTCTTGCTTTTCTGAAACATAAATTGAGTTTGAAAAAACTATTCTTTGTATTATTAATGATTGGATATACATGAATGAATTTAGGAAACATATTTTTACTCCTATTTAGTTTTCGGTAGTTGTCCAAATAAAGCCAACGCAGCAATTTCGTTCGGTCCAAAGAAAAGTCTAAAATTTAGTCTAAAATTCCTATTAGGATATTTGGATTTCTGACACGTGGGCCTTTTGTAAGTTCATCTTTTATTTGTTTAATTTTCCCTGACTAGTAACATACTACTTTGCTTATGGCTTTCTCTACTTTGTCTGCTCCGAATGAGCCAGTGCTTTGTGGACGAACAAAATGATTCTTGCTGTTAGCACTTTTGATTTTCATTCTCTAAAAATGTCTAGATCTCTAGACATTCTGTATAGAGTAACATATATCCACTATCTACCATTTTAGTGATCTGTATTCCATTTAATAACGTGCGAAACCTCTTGATCAAATTCTCCTCTTAAAAAAATTTTTAATATTCCTAAGGATTTTTCTTGATCTTGGAGACTTGCTACAACGTCCCATGATAATTCTAGCATATTCATTATGCCCAATTCGATGGCGTAGGCAAGAGATAACTCATCTATTCCTTCATGGTCAAATCTAAGATTCCTATTTAGCAGATCAGGTAATAGATGTTTCGCCACAGGACAATATTCTATTTCAAAATAAGCTGTTGCGGCCAAATAATCCATCACCCTAAAATTATTAGGATGACATCTCTTCAGAAAGATAAGAGCCTTGTGATCTGTTCTTATTACAAATTTCTTTTTAAATACACTCGAAGTTTGTGGATAGCCCACATAATGGCATACGCTTCACTCAGTAGTTACAATATTAGGCTTCTTGCTTTTTAAGTATTTTGCTAATCAAATAAATAATCTCTTGACCATCTATTTTCTGATAACGGAATGCTCCTAGTTCATACCATTGACTGTCAGTTTGTTGTGAGATCAAATATCATGAACTTTTCTTACTGAAAGCTGGAAATTGTTCTCAATTAGTATTTGAAATAGATTCCCCAAGGGCGTAAGATGTTCTTCAAAGGTTTCTGAAAAGACTAAAATACCATCAATGTAGATAACATTTTCCTTATGTCTTCAGTTAATGTATCATCTACATATTGTATCAATGCTGCGGTGCTGTTCTTCAAGTCAAAACGGTTAAACACGAAAGTGATACCACGATGAAGGAAACCCGTGAATTCTCGTGAAGATTGTTCCACGATGATCAACCAGTACACTGTCGACAAATCTATGCTAGTAATCTATTTCTTTCCAATTTTTTTTTTTCATAATTTCTTTTATCCTCATAGGACGGTCTCTACAAGGCACAATACCTTTATTAAGCTTTCTAGCGTCGAGAATTAAGCGGATTTTCTTGGTGGTTTTCCTTACCAATACTATAGGGTTAGTATGACGTCATACATCATGTGCTTTAGCCAGGAGATCCAAGGATTATTTGGCTACCAATGTTGTTGGTTTTATTTATTTGGTTACCCGCTGTATTACCTTGGTTACCTGGTTACTTGGTACCTTGGTTACTTCGTTACCTATATTACCTTTGGTTACCTGCTTTAAATTAACTGCCTTTTAAACCACGCAAAATTTGGACAACCATCAATAGAATACGGACTAATAATGGAAGATGCGCGGACTCCCTACATAAATGGGGTAAGGTCTTGACGCCAAACTGCGACTGTGGAGCAACTAGACAAACCGTACGCCACTTCATAACGGAATGCCCTGATAGAGCGTATGACGGACCATTTGACGATTTCCTGACGGCAACTAGTGCTGCAATTGAATATATTAAAAATTTAAATGTTTGCTTATAAACTTGTATTTTATGAATTGTATTCTGTTTGTTTTGTTTTTGGTACAATATCTTACATTTCTGCAGATAAGTTGTTATATATATATATATATATATATATATATATATATTGTGTATTACCATACAATAAATAAATAATAATAATAATAATCATAATAATAATAATAATAATAATAATAATAATAATAATAATAATAATAATAATAATAATAATAATAATAATATGTCGAGGCTTTAGTGATTATACCGTCTTAAACCATCTCCATGATTAGTTGGTCAACATCTTCCTTTTGTTTTTATGGTATTATTACTGACGACCTACAAACCGTTCTTCATTAGTCATTTCATTTTTAAAAGTAAAATTCTTTACTGGTTCATAAATACCCGACGCCCTGATGTGCGTACTCCAGAACGACGGCGGGGAGGCAAAGAGGAGCAGTGTAGTGGGGAAGTACGGTGGGAGGCAGGAAGGGGCAGTGAAGTTGGTCGGCCGAGTAGAGCTTCGTCCATCTCGGCGAGAGGAGTTGGACAGTTGAATGAGTAAAGTCGGCGACCCTGAGGCTGGATGACGCCTTGTGACCGCCGCGCGTCTGCTTTACTTGCCTTGCCGTCGCTCCCTCCGCCAAGCCGTCGAGGCGTTGCCTACACCCTCCCAGCAGTCGCTGCACGCCCGTGGCGACGATTGATTGATTTTTTCGTGTTTCCGGGCGCGTCAACTGCTTTGGTCATTAGTCCCGTTAGTGTAGTGCATGTTTCTTCGCGGGAGATGGCTGTGATCTTCCCCCGCTGGATGGCGAAATTCGGCGTCGACCTAACGCCGGCTAGTAGGGTTTCCCGTAACCAGGACACTCCCACCAGCGGGGCCACCGCCCCAGACGCAACAAACTCTAAGCTCCCGACTGGTCTCCCGGAATATGTGATAGTGTAGTGCATGTTAGTGTAAGTTTGTGTGTGTGTGTGTGTAAGGGGAGAGGATAGGACAGGGAAGAGGAAGGACAGATCGCGCGCGGTGCGTGGCCCGTTTGATAGGGTACTGCTCCGGCATTCGCCTGGTGTTTATCGGAGATACCACGGAAAACTACCGATCAGAGCAGCCGGCCGCTAGAATTCTCCTCCAGACAGCGACTGAATTCGACCTAGCTGAAAAGCTAGTGTCGAAAATCCTGCCGCCGTGGGGAGTGGGAACCTAGGACCTCCCGGTCAGAGGCGCTGCCGTGACATCAGTTGATGCACTGAGCTACCGCTCCCGGTCCGTCTGGAATTCTCCTCCCGACAGGGAGTGAGTTCGACCAGGCTGAACACCTCGTCGCGCCTCCGGCAAAGCCGTCTAGGCGTCCGCGCCCGCCCCAGCCGCTGCACGCCCGTGGAGAGGAGACGCCACGCTCCTGCCCTTGCTTGCCTTGCGTCGCGTCACCTCGACGTGCCCTCGGCTAAGCCGTGGAGGCGCTGCCCGCGCCTGTCCAGTCGCTGGGAAGCGACGCCACGCGCTTGCCCTTGCTTGCCGTGCAGTCGCTAAGCCGTCCAGGCGTTATCTGCGCCTCCCCAGTCGTTGCGCCCCGTGTAGAGGAGACGACACGCGCCCGTCAGCTACGTGGCCGCCGCGTCATCCTGACGTGCCCTTGGAAGGGCTCTCACAGACGCTGCCCGCACCGACCGCCGCCGCCCCCCCTGTCGCCGGGGTCCTTGACCGTGCCCGCCCTCCCAACCAGCGCCTGCGTTCGAAGGCGGATGGAGGAAACTTTGTTCATTTCAAGCATTGTTTGTTTGCCTTTTTTAGGAGAATAAATGTTTGTTACTGTTTTGTCACAAAGTAAAGCACTCAACCTGGACTTTCTTATATTTTGAATGGTGAGTTTCGCAGGAGCAGGGCATGTGTGTGTATGTGTGTGTGTGTGTGTGTGAGAGAGAGAGAGAGAGAGAGAGAGGGGGAGAAGAGAAGAAAAAGAGTTTTTTTCGACTTATTGATTACTAGAGTTCAGCAATAAGTTTTTCTACCGAAATTTTTCAGTTTTCTGGCGCACAATTGCAATATTTTCTCTTCTTACGAAGTAAGGGCCAGAGAGTAAAAATAAGCTTTTTTAAAAACATCATGTACCAATTTTTGGAAAAATCTAGTCGTTCGTGCATTATTTCTTCTTGAAATTAATGCAATGTATAAAAACAGCGTTTTCGAGAAAATCGATGCAATTTTTTTCTTTAAATTTTTCCGCCGATACAAAAAGGGATGCTTAAAATATTGGTAGATCTCATTTTCGTTCAACTCTGATTTTTTAAAAATTGCAAAAGTTAGAAATAATGCGAAATGTATGTGTTGTAGCACGACTAGTTCCGTAACATATACTGCATTCAATAAAAACATTAGAAAATAATTCTTCACAACAAACTTATAAATGAAAATTACACAGTTTAAACAAAAGTTGTGAAAAAATTGTTCTGTAGTTTGATGTATTGAAGTAATATTTATATCTTTAATTTCACAAATACAACGATGTTTTCAGAAACACAATCTCAGATTTTAATTGTCTAAGGTTTGATTTTCATTAATGTGAATGATGTAAAATTTCAAATGAGCGAATTGGTAATGCATTATTAGATGATTCTCGCTGTATACCACAAAAAATTATACATTTCATTAATGTATTTTTGTAATCAATGACATCTTGATGATAATTATATCTGACAGCATATTCGGGAATCATCTCCCAATCGAATAAACCCTTGATTATTATTGACATCCTTCAACATTGTATTGAACGCCAGGGGGTCAATATCGACGATTAACCAGGACCTAGTCTCTAAAACTCTTTAATCGCAATGTTCATAGGTTGTACTTGGAGGAGCCAGAGTAGAGTCCTTTTCAGCATTCGAAGTAACTGCTACGTCAATTGAAAAACTCATTTAATGCAGAAGTAATTGGAACCCAAAACCCCCAACGAATCCGTATTTTCTTCGCGTGAAAAGTTGGTTTCATTTAAAATCTTAGGTTTACAAGCTTAGAGAAATAATTTTCATAAGAACAGGCATAAAAGTAAAAAGAGCACACACAAAAAAATTACAACAATGCTAAGGATTATTCAGTCTCTGTTCAAAGGCACTCTTGTGAACTTAAAATACATGAGATACAATTCCGTATCAACAGAACAGAAAAAGCGAGACAAAGCGGGACGAAGCAGGACGAAACGGGACGAAGCGAGACGAAGCGCGACGAAGCGCGACGAAGCGCGACGAAGCAGGACGAAGCGGGACGAAGCGGGGCGAAGCGGGATGAAGCGAGGCGAAGCAAAAAGCGCGGGGAAGCTGAAGCAATGCGGGGACGAAGCGAGACGAAGCGGCAGCGAAGCGAGTGCAGCGCGGGGACGAAGCGAGGCGAAGCGGAAGATTTTCTTTAGAAACCTGATATCCAAAAGTGCATTTTGTTGATTACGGCGGCAAGTAAATCACAATGATATGTCAGAAACCACAAATCTTATTGAGTGAAAAAGATATCAGCTGGAAACGAGAAACCTAGCTTTGCGTATTTAGTGGCATGGGGATGGCCAAAGACTGTATCTTCGATAGTGTGTGGATTGTGTTATTGTCCACTCTGATCATAACTGTTGATACATTGTTTTTAATCGTAGTTTAATATTATTTCACATAGGTAAATCCTGCGTGGGCCTGAAATAAGTAATGCCAAAGAAGCAGAAGCAGGAGTATGATACGGGAGCCATGACAAATGCCATCAAATGTGTTAAAAATAATGGGGCATCTGTGCGTTTTTCTTCAAAATCATTTGGTGTTCCCAAAACAAGTTTGCAGTGTCGTTTAAATATTTCAGATCACAAAACATCTCTAGGCCCTGATACTGTTTTATCTAAAGAAGAAAAATCCAGTCTAGTTAGGTGGATACTTAAACTAGGCTGTAAAGTTTTTCCAAGGAAGAAGGGAGATCTATAGAGTAGCGTTCAACAATTTTTAGCTGCTAAACCAAGTCTCAATCCGTTCAACAACAACCGTCTACGAGAAGGCTGGGTCAAGGCTTTTTAATAAGACATCCCATAATCACTACATGGGCAAGTGAAGCAGTTACAGCCGCTTGTTTGTGTGCCAGCGAACAAGACATCAGAATATTATTTGAAGACGTTATAAGGTACATCGAGGGAAGTAACGTGGATGAGGAAATAAATGATCCTACAAGGGTCTTTATTGGAGAATGGATGGCTGACAAGCGAGGTATTCGACGAATATATTTGAAACGTATTCCATCTGTTGTGGCTGTAGAACCGCATTTGAAGAGCGCGCCAAGGTGGCAGCGCTCAGCGGCGACCGAGGAGGTCGGCAGAGGCGGCGAAGCGGAAAAGGCGCCGCCCGAGCTTAGAAGGAAGGCTGGCCGGAGAGCCAAGAGCGGTGCAGCGAGTCTGCGGCGCCGCCCGCTTCAAAGCGAGCGCCGTCAACCAGAGACAGATCGGAAAACACTCTCATTTCCGAGGTCGCTTCATACGAACCCGATCAACGGGCGAAGTATAAGCGACCAAAACAATTTCTGGAGTAAGAGAAATCTGAAACAGCAAAATGAGACTTGAAATATAAGCTTTGAATTTCAGCACACGCAATGCGCGCGCCAGTTGGCTAAAATCTAACCGATCTGTTTTTCTTTTCATGTTGCAGGATTGACCATAGATGCCCGTAAGGGTAGGAATGGTCGCACCGCAGTGGCGTGAACGTGCATTGCACCTTACGTGCGTTCACAAAACTGCACAAGTATTCGACAGAGAGAGACTCAGAACGCTAGTAACCGTGTATTGAGTAAACTTGAGTGAGGAGATTGTACCGTGTAGAAGTGAGTGTAGGCCCGGCAGTAATTTTGGTTCATTCTGGTGTATTTCTTGGTTTGACATAGCTAGTTTTTTGGTACATCTCCCGGACTTTTGGTTTTCGATTTTGGCTTGTGATATGGTATACTCTTTTGGATTCTGTAATTGGGACCAATGTACTTTCTGTGGTTCATTGTAATAAATCTGTGTTTGTGAAAAGCGTGCAATTATTCTGAACATAACATCATCCATTTCTATTTAAAAAATGGCATCACACTCCGTGTGATTATATTCGTAGGCAGCCAGAAGACACATCTGAATTAAGTAGAAAATGTTCAGATTTGAAAATCGAGGATATTGTAATTTTCCCCAACAGCACTTATACAAAATATTAAAGTTGTATTTAATCTGTATCTTACAAATTGTGTCTTCATCGTTCATATAATACTTAATGAAATATATCGTTATACTAGTTGTTTCTGTTAGAAATAACTGAGTGGCCAATCACTTTCGTGTTGACCAATCACTATAAGTTTTGGCCAATCACTGTACAAAATGACAAGTTTTACAAAAAAAATTAATAATGGAATATTATTTTCCGATAGAAATTATGGTTGGGATAAGTAAAAGAACCATTGAACAGTAAAAAGTTCCTAGCAAATTTTCAAAATTTTTATTTTGAAATGAGTTAATGGTGTCACGACTCTTTAAGTGGCCAATCACTAACTTTTACCCTATGAAATTACAAAACTTGCGTTTTCTTTATACTTTGGCTGCCGTGTATGTGTTCAGGACAAATCATGGGCTGCTCACAAGTACTGTCACCTGTAAAACGAACCTTAGGTTGTGGTTGTATGGAAAACTCAAAACACTGTCATTCGCTCTATCAATGTTGTGGGGAATACCAACAAACTATTTTAATGTCTGCATATTATTGTTACGAATATGCGTATTCCATTTTTAACTTATTCTCACCTCCTATCAAGCATGCTCATAAAATTTTGTAGTAATACGAATCGTATAACCGGAGTGACCGTATGGAAATTAGTATAGTATTTTGTTTATTTCAAATAATAAATATATTCATATGTTTTGAAGTTTACTTGATAAAAACTTTTTACAATGATTTTCGAAATCAGTATGATCGCTTACTTAGAAATCATCTGCTTTCATCCTGGAGATATGAAAAATGCTTTTGTTCCCTACCATAGGATTTTCTTATTGACAACAGCTTCAAAATTGTATACCACAATATTGCTATATAAACTTAACAAGGATGTGGAGAACATTCTTCAGGTAGAGGTTAATGGGTTCAAGAAAAGAAGAAATTGCTGTGACGAAATTTTCACTCTGAAACAGATATTAACGAAACGTAGAGAATATAATCTGCCGACGTACATGATGTTCCTGGATTATTGCAAAGCATATGGTAGCGTGGACAGATCAAATTTATAGGATAATTTACAGCGCTTCGGCATTCAAGGAAACTTGATAAATGCCATTAAAAGCGTGTACCGAATTCCGAAATATGTATTAAGGTGAATGATTACAAAACATCAGATTTTCTAAAAGTAAACAAAGGATTAAGAGAAGGCTGTGGTAGGTCAGGCCTGTACAACATATACTTGAAAACAATTATGAAGATAGTTAGCATCACTAATCCATAAGGTATACCAAAATTAAGAAATAAACAACTCATCTATCTGATTTAAGCATATTAAGCTTTTTGGCATTCCCACAAGACGATATCCAAATAAATATAAAATGCTATAACTGAGTGCTATATAGTTATAATTTAAGGATATCTAGCCAAAAAATAAGGCCATGACATACCATGATCAATAGTTGAGAATAATAATAATTATCAATAACCAAATTATTGAACAAATATCTAACGTCACTTACCTTGGCTGCAAAACGTCTAATGACATCAGCACCGAAATGTAAGAGAATATAAGTAAATACAATACGTTGAATGGCTTTATGAAGAGACATTTTAAAAATAATACGTTGAATGGTGCAGTAATGAAATTTCACAATGTGGTATCTCAATCCACCCTCTGCTTTGCAAGTGAAATGTGGACGCTTAGAAAAAATGACAAAAGAAGATGAGATGCTTCCCAAATGAATTTTTTGTAACCTCTAATGGGTGTAACTTCGGAGGTCAAAGTTACCAACAAGGACGTAAGGGCAGCGTTAAATATTGATAGAATGGTAAATGACATTAAAATTACCAACATAAATAGTTCCAACATTCAAACTGGATGGAGCCACATGGGCTAACAAGGTAGCTCTCTCATGTTGAGCTAGGAGGTAATACAGATATGGGTAGACGTTGAATGAGGTGGTCAGGACAGTTCTGAGTCACGGAACGGGCCATTGGCTCCCAAGCCTTATAAAGGAGGAGGAGGAGGAAGAAGAAGAAGAAGAAGAAGAAGAAGAAGGGAGGAGGAGGAGACATGTTAAATAAATAAATAAATAAATAAATAAATAAATAAATAAATAAATAAATAAATAAATAAATAAATAAATAAATAAATAAATAAATAAATAAATAAATAAATAAATAAATAAATAAATAAATAAATAAATAAATAAATAAATAAATAAATAAATAAATAAATAAATAAATAAATAAATAAATAAATAAATAAATAAATAAATAAATAAATAAATAAATAAATAAATAAATAAATAAATAAATTTTAACGGAAACTACCTCCTATTTATACAGGACGTTTCAGAATAAATGGCACAAACTTCTAGGGCAAGTAAGAAGAGAGGACAAAGATCACCTTTGTCAATGGACACGTGTTTGCAAATTTAGTATAAAGAAGTTACACAAGTAACACTTGCCCAGATTGTTAGGACCCAACTTCCCCCTTCACTAGAGTTCAGCAGGCCATTTGACGCAGTCAAGGACATTTGGTGTATCCGCCGCGCACTAGTACATGCGGAGTTCCCTCACTATCAGGAGAAAACATCGTAGGTATAACTTTGTCAAAATTGCTGACATGATCACTGGCAGAAAGTGATCATTTTCAACTCTTCTACATGAACAATTTGTAACATTTTTTAAAGACAATTATATAAAATTACAAGCGTTTCAAGTATTTTCCACGAGGAAAAGTAAGCATAAATTGTTCATTCAGAATGTATAGCAGCATTTTGCAGCACACACGTTATTTCAAGATCTAATTTTGAAGAACAGATTTCATTAAAAATATATGTATCTTCAATACGGTTGTAAGAAGACGCAAATATTTGAGTTTTGGAAAATTCGAAGTTCTACGAATTTTAGACTTGTGCCACTTTTATAAGTGTACTCTGAGTCTGAGTGTCTGTGAAGAAAATTAAATACAAAAGAAAGAGACATTTTAGAGAAAATTTTGAAAATGTCGCCGAGGCCATTCAAATACCATCAACATCAAAATATTCTTTTCAAATTCGCAGAGCTTTGAGTTGGAACAGATCAATCAGATAATATCAATTTTGGTAAAAGTCCTAACGACGGTTTTTGGGCTAGAGTTGTCCACAGACGGACGGAAAAATGCACGTTTTGCCATGCACAAAGGACCCACAAAACGTTCAGTTTACACTACATATAGCACTACAAATTGTCCACTTTTTCGGTATCTGGGGTTCACAATACAATTTCTTCTGTCGGAAAATAGACAATTTTCGCTGCACTACCTTTCCTCTTTACTGCGAAGAAGAAATCATGAAAAATTATTTGATGTGGTTCAGTCAATAAAGAGAAAGAATTAGTGCAGAAACAGTTGTTGATTCACGGCATGGGAGACATGCCCTCCCCTCCAAATTCAACATTTTTTTTTTGTTTTTAATTTATTTAAAACAATACTACATATCTACCGCGTTAATTCAAAAAGAGCATTCTCATTAAGTTCGAGCGAACGGTATTTCATTAAAAGAATTCACATGTTCAAATAGTGTTACTTTTCTTCATGGAATTTATGCCAGGTCCAGAACTCAAATTGCATCTCCCATTTTCTTGATAGATGTGGTAAGAAAGGTTAGCTAATATGCTTTCTCTTACTTCTACGTGAAGTGGTATATTATGTGTTTGCCGCGGCTTAAGTATATTAGACGATACACTTTTGTAAGATATGGTAACATACACTCTTCGCTTAATCGTACCCTACATTTGCTAATAAAACAAGAAACATACACGTCACCAGTTTCAAGGTAGTAAACTGTAACTTCCCCCTGCTCAAAACCTGGTTACTTAACTCCTCCAAAGTGAAAGAGCATTAGAGCAACAAAAAATCACTAGCACTTTAGATCGCGAACAAATATCATACTTTGGCTCAATGCATTCTGATATCAACAGCCCCCTTTTCCACACATATGCGTAAACATATCAAAAACAACACCCAGCAAATAGCAGGTACTCGAACAAGGTGTGTTGCTGTACTCCCACCATTCTAACACGTTGCAATAACTACTGCTGAGATACAAGGTCTAGAGAGGGCCAGGGTCGGCTGGCTAGTAAATTTGACTGTGTTCCGGCGGCGGCGACGATGGCGGCGGTGGTGGTGGCGGCGGCGAAAGTGGAGGCGGCGAGGGCGACGAAGCGAACTCTGTTTCCCTCCAACGAAACTAACGGCGCCTCTGTTCATTACGCAAAGTGCTCCCCTCCTCGGGCGAGAAGTGCCGTAACGAATTGCATAGGCCCAACCGAGCAGCGGCGGCGGCGGGAGACTGCGGGCTCTCGACCGACTTCGGCGCTCTTCGGACGCGATCGGCACTCACGCGCTTTTGCATTCCCACTGCACTCGTGATCTCGCGGGTTCAAATCTTTGCTTCGTATCGGCTTACAATTAAGAGGGCAAGATAACGTAATGTATGGCCGTCTGTTGTACCAACCTACAAAAAACTTATACGGGAAATACCAAATGCAGATTACCTAAATGAAGTTATTTAATATCAATTAATAATTGCTTTATACAAAATTATATTCATTCTACTTCCCGTAATTACTTCTTCCGTCGTTTCTCTCCAAATTTGAACGTATATGTTTAAATATCAAAAATGAAAGTGATACTCTCCTTTTGACATGAAATGATTTAATGGTTGGTGAATATGAGCATTCTGGAAGCAAAAGTGGGGGACATATCCACTGCAGTCCCCTTCACACCCAATCAATGTCCCAGCGCGTCATAATGTTATGGATAGTACGTTGATGGATCAGATATTCCAAATTCGTTTCGTAATAAAACAATAGTAAATTTAAAAAAGGTATCAATGTAGTTTTCCATTTCAAATAAACAATTACTTACTTCATTAAAAAGTAAAATGAACCATGTGCAATTCAATAATGCTGATTGATTTACTAATTTGATTTATTTAGCTTTCTCGGCTATTAGAGTTCAATATAAACATGTTTACATGTATATTAATATATTTACCCAATTCATTTTCTAGTTTTACATTTTTATCTTTTCCTTTAAACTTTTTAAATTTATCACAATTTTTTTATTTTCTATCGGTAATTTATTACATTTTTCAAATACTTTATCAAAAAAAAATTTTTCTGGACAATTTTACTTAAATTCATGATTTTAATTTAAGGTAAGTTAAGGTAACAACATTTTTGGGCCTCTCAAATCAGCCAAACATGACATGGAATATCCATTTTGAACACGAAAAAAGATGTTCATAAATTGAATAAAAACTTAAGTTCATTATGCCCAGTAATCAAAACTTTTAAATTCATTCAGCCTTACATCTCGTAGTGACTATTTGGCGAATTTTCATTCACACTTGATAAATGGCATGCCGATTTGGGGAAACATCCCAAATTTCAGATTACAGAAAAGAATTGTACGAATAATGAGCAATAATAAGCAATTATAACCTACATGATCCCTGTCTCACTTTATTATGCTAGGAATCCTTCCATTAAAGTTGATAATGTTGCTCCTTTCCTTTATTTATATTCTTAAATAGAGAAATGTCGTCTTTCTTATTAAGGACAGGCAGCCAATAACTATTAAATTAATGTAAAAAAACTCATTGACATTTCTTGAATATTATTAATTATTCTTGAAGAATATACCCATTGAGACGTTTCCGGAGTTTAATTTTTACTCCGATGATCAGACTGCAACATTAATAAAAATAGTTTACAATAAACTGTATTCTATATGTTAAAAGTTATGAGAACGTGGCCTACATATTATCAACGGCTCACCTTGAATTTTTTTGTATATTAAATGTATCACAGAACTGCCAAAGAAAGCATAACAGCTCCGATCCAGGGCTGGCGAGGAATACGTTAAACTCACTTCAAATAAGAGGAAAGAGGAAGGGAAATGAAACAGTGGAAGAGGGTACAGTAACAAATGAATACTTAACTAGACAAATTTGTTAAAAGTGAATCATATAACTTTGCAAAATTGTTTGACTCCCTTTGCGTCTTAAGAATTTGTATGCGTTTATGTTGAGTTTCCAAAACTAATCGACCGGTAGCGGTAGCTCTGTGCATCAACTGATGTCACGGCAGCGCCTCTGACCGGGAGGTCCTAGTTTCGAGTCCTAACGGCGGCAGGATTTTCGACACTAGCTTTTCAGCTAGGTCGAATTCAGTCGCTGTCTGGAGGAGAATTCTAGCGGCTGACTGCTCTGATCGGTAGTTTTCCGTGGTTTCTCCCATCAACACCAGGCGAATGCCGGAGCAGTACCCTACCAAACGGGCCACAGAGAGCGTGCGATCTGTCCTTCCTCTTCCTTGTCCTATCCTCTCCCCTTACACACACACACACACACACACACACACACACACTTACACTAATATGCACTACACTACCACATATTCCGGGAGGCCGGTCTGGAGCTTAGAGCTTATCCCGGCTGGGGCGCTGCCCCGCTGGTGGGAGTGTCATGGTTAAGGGGAAACCCCACTAGCCGACGGTAGGTCGGCGCCGGATCTCGCCATCCAGCGGGGGAAGATCACCGCCATCTCCCGAGAAAAAAACATGCACTACACTAACGGGACTAATGACCGAAGCAGTTGACGCGCCCGGAAACACGAAAAAATCAATCAATCAATCCAAAACTAATCAAGCAATACTTGGTTTCACGAGAAAGAATTTGGTAGTGTCGAAAGTCAAAATGTCAGAAGTCACGGCATATCAGTTAAACAAGGGGACGTGTCTTGTCTAACAACACAGCAACCCTATTTAACAAGATATCAGGCCACTTATTATTCATGACACATTTCAGTTTGTTAAAATAGTCCAGTGTTTTCGCTGACAGTTCCCCATACATTCACACACTCAAAAGCAATGGACCTTTCTCATCGACGAGAAACGTAGGATTACACATTTCCAAACCAACTTTCCCACGATGAGGGCAATGGCACTAAAGATAAGATACTTCGAAAGGCAGTGAACCTCTTTGTGTCGAAAATTGTGTACTCAGTCAGTCAAATGAGCCGCAACAGGATAGCTTCAATGAGCCGTGACGGGGTGACATAATGGGGCCATTGTGCTTGGGCAGGCACATGCAGCCAAAGTGAATGATGTGACCCAATTTGTAGAAGCGAGAGAGCCGACAGTCGAAACATTGTACAGAAGCAACGTATCATGCCAGATACGTTGCATATCTCAAACTGGTTCAAAGTTAATTGTGAACGAAAACTGTCCATCATCCTCACAGACCACTCCGTATCTACACGTTGTAGTTAGAATTCAAACTTTGCTAACATTGCCTTTCTTTCAAAATATCTGAATTATTTGCAATTAATGTTTCTATTATCCAACTGCAGAGAAGGCGTCAAGAAAGAAACTAATTGTTAATGCACCGGGTGCTAAAATATTAAACTGAGTACCACGAAGGACTGTACTACACAAAAAGGCATAAATACATCAGGCTTTTCTGCACCACCTATTCCCCCTTCAAAAAAGAAAACTTTTAGAATGGTCCGATGATTTTTTTATCTTACTCTGTGTTGTTATGATACATGCCCATCTTAAATTAAATTAGGGTTTTCACTTGAAATGTACCCTTCGAAGCAAATTCAGTTCTTATATCGGTATATCATCAATATCATCAATTTATGGACTGATATTTTCATGAAGGTAACTAATACCACGAGAGAAACTTGTGTCAGTTTCAATTATACAATTCAGTGCTTACTCCTGTCCTTCAGTCCTTACATGGATTTTTTCCTTGCTTAGTTTTTTATCGAGCCTACGTTTAGGAATTTTCTCAACTCCTTAACCTTTTGTCATTTTGGGGCACAGGCAGATGGGCGGTAAAACGAAAATAAATCAAATCATCAAATTCCGACACGTATAGTGGAGTAGTGCAAGTAAGTGTATGTCTGTGAGTCTGAGGGGAAACGAAGAAACAAAGTTAAAGAAGGAAACATCACGCGTGCTCTGTGGTTCTTTTGTCAGATCCTGCATCAGAATTCACCTGGTGTTCTTCGGAGAGACGTCCGCCGTTGTCATTCTCGTCCCGACGGTGGTTGACTTCGACCCACTACTGTAGTTGGTGTCAAACATTCTCCTGCCAGGACTAGAACACAATGACCCATCTGTCAACAATGCTGCAGACGCAACGATGTTGTCACTAAGACCTCGCACCCCGCCAACAATCCTCGTGCAGTTCTCGTACAATCGTCATCCTCGCACCTTTCCGCACCGCCCTACGTCATCCTTTTCTCAACCCCCTGCCACCTCCGCGCGCTCCGAGCTCAGCTCCGCGCCTGCTCACCCGCGTGCCCTGCGCCGTTTCACGGCCTTCCTCTCCTTCCGTCTCGCGACTCTCCACTTCCGAGGCGCGAACTCCGCATTGACAAACGACTGCCCCGCCTTTCCCCATCGGTGCGTCCCGCCCCCCCCCCCCCCCCACCCGCACGCCGACGTCCACGCGTGGCCCGCGGCGCCGGCACGCTCCCGCACGCTCCACGCCGCGCCGGGCGCCCTCGGGGCCCACGGAATTCCCAATACCAACCCAAGACAGATAGCCGGAATAGTTGGCAGGCGGCGCGGCAAGGCGAAGCGGAGCGGAGCGACGCGCGGCGGAGCGCGGAGCAGAGGGGCGAGGGGGCGTGGCGCGGAGCGGGCCTCTCAGCCGCGCCACGGGAAGTTGGCGACAAGTATTCGCGTCCTTGGGTAGGGCGCGTGAAATCCCCCGGGGGCGTTGGCGCCGCGGGGTCCGGCGATCGCCGAACCCCCCGCCCGGGGCCGGGCGTGAGGGGATGGAGAGGGGAGGGAGAGGGTGTCTCGGCACGTGCGGCGTCCGCGCCCCGGAGCGCTTAGCGTGGCTGGCGGTTAACGTGGCTGGCTTCAGAGATGCAGGTAGGGACCGATTTCAAGGTCGTAGCTGGCAGTAAGAAAACCGGGCGGCCTCAACAGGAGAGGGGGGGAGGAGGGACAAGAACATCGTCCATGTTCACAGGGGATTCACGGGGCTAGTTACACTGGCGCATCTAGGGGGGAGGCTCGTGGGGCTTCATTCCCCCCCCCAAAGATAATAATACATATTCAGATGTAGCTAGTTAATTTTCTGTAATAGCGGAAGTCATTCGATATCAATTGCTTACGTTATAAATATTAACTTTAAGCCAACCAACAAAAATACATTTTAAATTCAGCACAAATGAAATGTTTTGATAAGAAAATATGAATTGGCGGGACACTATACCTGTATCGCCCCCCCTCCTCCCAGAACAATCCTGGGTGCGCCTCTGTCTAGTTAACGTCACTTTTCAAATCATTCATATCCTCATCATTACAAACAATGCCTTTATAATATATTTGTTATTAGACGGTTTAATACCAGATATCGACATCGGGTACTTTTGAATCACATTCATATCTAAACATAGCTCATTTCAAGTGTTTTTTCCTGAAAGGGGAGATTATCAACATTTCTGATCTTGTAAGAGTGACGTAAATAACACACACGACTGCGGGAACACCCATTCTCCCCTACGGCTGTGTGTCGCGTCCCCTGAAAGATATGAAGGTTTTAACCTGGTAATGAAGGTGTGAGAAATAATGAGAAACAACAACGTATTATATTTAATTGTGTAAATTATCATTAGTAATTTAATATTAAATGACTAACATTCATACTTACGACAAGATTTCATTCAGGTTTATGAGATTGAAGTCGCACGTCTCCAACACTTCTGCAACGCAGGCTCACAATCCTGCAAGCAATAAATACCATTTAAAAATCTCTTTTACCACCGCAGCAATGGTGGGTAGTGAGAGCTGTAAGCCATCCAGGTACAAACTAAGGTGGGCTGGGGTCGAATGAAATGATGGTGGACTCAACTACGCAGAATTCCTCGATGGGGCAATTTCGATTTAGGCAGAAGCGTCTACGCAAGTGCTCCGAGGAGAAGCGCACGTCGGTCTTTCTTGCCAAGGAGGAGACCCGCAGAGGGAAATAAAGAGGGGAGTACAATCACGGTAAGTCGAATATATATATTATAATAAATTATGTTTCTTAGCCACGATCATTTTTTAAATAGTAGGTTTTACGTAATTTCTGCTTGAAGTTAATATAATTTTTATTTTTTGCTCAAAACGGATCCAATTTTTTTTCTTCGGATAGAGCCAACGACACAAAAATAGTGAAGGTCTCATTTTCAAGAACTCTCTGAATTTTGGAAAATTGCAAAAGTTAGAAATAATGGGAGTAGTAGTCTTGTAGTTGAGTTATTAAGCGGAAATGTTAGTAGAAATTGTAATATTAAAATATATCGAAACTGCGTTTTTTATCGTTTATAAAATAACTGCTAGTTAAACATGCATTGTTGAATTAAACCAAAAATGACACACTAGGAAAACTAGGACGTATAAATAAAATTATTGTAATTATTGTAAAAATGTAATCTTAATTCTCATAAAAAAATACTGTAATTCCTTTAAACTGAAGTGTTCTTTGCGCGTCTTACAATATCAGAACATTCTCTTAATCCATTTTCTACCACTGTCTACGGGTTTGAAAATGTATAGTATAAATTAACACTGTAAATACATGCGGCACAGGAAGTCCACTCAAATCAAATTCACTTTTGTACTACTCATGGCTGCTAGTCTCTTTGCGTTCTTATTCTTCATTTTGATCTATTGGTTTAAGACCTGCATTATAAAGACTGAGTTAAACAAAGTTCCTTCTCATTGTCATTTTCAGAGATTGACGAGGAGAAAGTAAAAGATCAAATATGGTATTGCCGTTGATATACGACGACCGCGACAGACATGATAAACTGTATGAATTACGATAAAAATGAAGCCAACTTCTCTGAAAAACGCTTAAATAAATAATATTGATAACGACCGTCGAGGCAATAACGACTGCGCAAATTATGGTGCATATTATACTTCTTCTCTACACATTTATACTGAGTTTTATAAATATATTTAAACCATAAGTACTGTTATTAACGTTATTGTAATAATATAGTTTTTAACTTCATTTGGCTGACGTTTATAAACAAGTCTGTGTAATCGGTAGTGTGCCGTTCAATAGCTTCGGTAATACCAACTTCTTATAAAAAATTATACACCTAAACCAAAATTCCATTTCTTTGAATACGTATACTTCAATGCGATCTTGAGTTACAACTCATTTCTTGTGATATTTCTTAACGGACCGCAAACTCAAATCAACGATCGCCAGTCGGTAAGTGGGTTTTTGTCCCTCTGGTCGCGAGAAGTCGATATAACAGTACAGTATTGTAAAAAATAAATGAATAATTGATATTTATGCAACAAGGGCGGAATAAGGGCTCTAATGATCGAGCGGCGACAAAATGTCCGAAGGCTTTTTCTCGCCAGAGATCATTAGAACCAGTTAATGCCCGCGCTGCAGACAAGATTTTAGTTTTATCTAGTTTCAATGATTCAGATTTACTTATTCGCTAATTAACTAGATGTTAAGTTGGCTCGGTTTGCCTATTCATATTTCCCTCTCATAATTCCTTCCATAAGAGAACACATTGTATTATTCGATTGTTTTCTTATTTTTTGCGCAACCATGATCCTCTTGATCCCAGGAAGTTATGTAGTGTTGATCCAGCTTCGTATCGAAGCCAATAACAAGGAATAAGGTAAAAGTAAAAAATAAATAAAGATAGCAATAATGACAACAATACAATCAATGACAATATGACCGTCACCTACAAGTTAATAATAATAATAATAATAATAATAATAACAATAACAAAAGCAAATGTGTCAGTGCAAAAAATGAGGGGGGTGTCGGTGGGTGCGCTGGGCTGTTCGGCAGCTGGTCCCCGGGGCCCGCGCCGCGCCAAGGCTCCAGCACCGCCGCGCGCGACGCACGGGGCCAAATATGACGTCAGTCAAGCCCCTTGGCAGTGATTCACTTACTGAGGTGTAGGGACATATTTCACCTTCCCTCTGCAAGAAGGTGCCGTCGCCCATCCTCGCCGCTGCGGCCTCCATCTTCCTCGCCCCCTCGCGGCCCCCTACCGACTCAAACCCCAGTCCCCGCCCCTGCCGCCAGTCCCTGCCTCCGCCCCTGTGCCGTGACGCACGAGTTCCTCATGGAGATGCGACCGGGATTTGCTCGAAAAGTAGACACGCCCAGGGTTGAACAAGGCGTCAGAAGTTGGCAAACAGAATCGAGATCGTGATCAGGATTTCCGCCATAATTTGGAAACTGGAAGGCAAGAGGGTACGTTTAATATCATTTCGGAAGGTAACAATAACTCTACTTTCTTGCGCACTACAGCTTAATACAAGAAAGTTATACCGGGAGAGATGGCTCAGGGCATCAACTGATGTCACTGCAGTCCCTCTGGCCGGGAGGTCCTAGGCTCGAGTCCCGACAGTGGCAGGATTTTCAACACTAGCTTGTCCGCTAGGTGCAATTCAGTCACTGTCTGCAGGAGAATTCTAGAGTCCGGCTGCTCTGATCGGTAGTTTTCCGTGTTTTCTCCGGTCAACACCAGGCGAATGCCGGAACAGTACCCTAAAAAACGGACCGCGAACCGCGCGTGATCTTTCCTACCTCTTCCTTGTCTTATCCTCTCCCTTTACACACACAAACTAACATGCACATCACCCCCACACAAGCCGGGAGACCGATCAGGAGCTTAGAGCTTGCCCCGGCTGGGGCGGTGCCCCGCTGCTGGGAGATACCTCGTTCGGAAAATCCCTGCTAGCCGACAGTAGTTCGGTGCCGAATTTTAGCAAAAAAGATTCAACTTGAAAAGAAGAAAAGAGTGGGATATATATGGTGAGTTCCAATGACTGAAATTCTATGTTCATTGGAGAATTAGGAAACACACAAAAGTAAGTAGTTTATAACGGAATCACTCCACTTTCAGGAACAATATTAATTATATTAACACTAACAGGAAAAATATTAATTATATTAGAAAATTTCGAAATTCTAAAATTAGTTTAAAAAATTCCTTCAACCTCCAGCCTCAATGATCGAACTAATATAAAACATTGTCCTTCATTGAATACTTTCATTAAAAACCGTACATGCCCCACTCACCCGGTAGTTCTCACAGAACACAAAATCGCACCGACAAGGGTGAGTGTTTAACAGCCGTGATTAGTACTTCGTTACTTGGGCGAGTGTAATTTTATTTCATTGTATTTATTGAATTTTATCCTTGAGTGTATATAAGTGAAAATTTTGTACACCATTTGAAGAATATTGGACGCACAGAGGAATGAGAGATTTCTGGTATTTAAAGTTTATATCGAGAAGTGCACAAAGATAATATTTATATAATATACAGAAACAGATATATAAAATTAAATAAAATAATTTAGCGTTAAGTTATATCCCGCAACACGCTGCAACATGCTAGTGTGGTATATTGTACATAACTCGGAAATAATGCGTTTTAGAGCCTTAAAACCTGATATTCCTCTTCCTTATGGGACACGAGTTTTGTTTTCTATACTAATCTCTCTAATCTATCTACCTAATCTACAAAATGACACATGTTTAGATGTTTTATTAAAACCTTACCGTTTGAAAGAAAATAATTCCCCCCATATATG
Source organism: Teleogryllus oceanicus (assembly GCA_964035755.1). Taxonomy (NCBI): domain Eukaryota; kingdom Metazoa; phylum Arthropoda; class Insecta; order Orthoptera; family Gryllidae; genus Teleogryllus; species Teleogryllus oceanicus. Next base: position 230,605,751 of record CAXIVR010000001.1, on the reverse strand, counting down.
GATTTGTGGACGAGAAAAGCATTTTATTAATAATTGTAATAATAACTTTCACTTTTAAAGGTTCTTAGTTTTTCCTTTAGATAACTTTCAGTACAAGAATTAATTCGTTTCTTCTGCATTCTTTAGCAAAAGAAATATCGTTGAATGGGTGAAGCATCATTGCAATGTACAGGAACATTGTATGGCTTAATCAAACAGCAGATTCACAGGCGTTCTCTTGTTATTTTCTTGCTCCTACTTCGTGAGAAAAGAAATTATTCTAACAGTGCGCCAAAAACGGCGAATTTTCGAGTACTTGTTTCGTACCCTTCGGAAATTTGAAGAAATTATTCTTTGTGCACACATACAGTTAACATTCAACATCATTTTTGTTTTCCATTTAATGCTCATAACAAAGAGGGCGGCATTACCAACACTGAAAATTGCATTATTCAATAAAATCTTTATTTGCCCTCAAACCATTCAAAATAACATATTGCTTAACATATTGACAAGAACATAAAAAGTATCAAAATATTGGGTTTAGACATTTTCTCTTCCAATATATCAATGTTTTCGTTTTTCTGGAATTGTTAGCATCACAAGATCAAGATATACATTTGAGTGAAGTGTGTTCATTTTTTTTCGAAACAAATGGCTCTGTAATTCAAGGAAATTATTAACCAACTGCCCTTAAACAAATGTTTCTGAAATTCATTTTCGATTAAGACGTCAGTGCTCAGATATTTATACAATACGTTAATGCAATCATACAATAACAATATATATCATATAATAATTATATTTTTTACAAATTAATATTATTATTACAGTAAACCCTCATTAACTCGAATTACAAGGGACCAAAATAATATGACTTCGCGGTATAAAATTCATATTATTCGAGTATTATAAATGTCCATATTACAGGAATCCTTTGCCGGGACCAATGTTTTGTTCGTGTTACGATGAAATTCGTGATAAGCGAGTTCGTGATAACGGGGATTTACTGTATTATTATATGTTTAATAATAATTTTCCATGTATTTAATAACAAATATAAAGCATAAGAGATAACGGGACGCTGTGTGCTAACACAGAATTTCCTTAACGTTCCCTCCCAGAATTTTCCCTACCTCACAATCCCTCTGCTATCTCCTTATTATTTCCTCCACATCATTCAGACGTGATCGTGTGAAACCGAGGGGGAAAAGCAAAAGATAACTATTTCTTTACAACCCTCTCACACAGCTCCTCCAATTACTGCGGGAGGCTGCTTCTCGTCCCCGTCAGCCGTGTTCCGCACCTCCCACTTCCCCCCCACTCCCCTGACATCCCTGATCGGTACGCGACGCCGCGGCGGGATTAGCAGTGGGCGAACGTCGCGATGCTCGCCAAGAATGACGCCGCTCTTAAGAAGCTTAGCGACACAAAGCAAAGACGAGCGCCGCCTTGGGAGACGGCCCACGTGCCTCTGCCGTCGCCACGCCGTCGAACCCCACACCGCTCCTCCGCTCCGACAAGACGACTCGAGCCGTGTGTGCTGCGCGCTGCGGCACTCAACTTCCAATGGGTTTCTCGGTGGGACGAAAGGTTGCCACTATTCATTACGAATTCGTCTTCGAATATTGCGCTCTTCGCATATTGACGAATAGCTTGAACGAACGCAATGTAGTAGTTCTAATCAGTGTCGTAGCTACTAGAGAAGCTGTCACTATGCGGGGGTTAATAATTTTATCATGCACACCATACACAATCACCAATTCAATATAAAAATCCAAATTACATTTGTAGTACAATTTATAATCAAATTTTAATTTCATTTAGGAGATGGACGTTTCAAATTAGTAACTTCAAAGAAGTACAAACTTTATTTAATCCACATTGAAAAACACAATCCCATGGTGAGGCTCCTGCAACAGTAGTACCCGGAGTGATATTTGCCCCATCGTTTAAAGTATGTGTAAAATGTCTTCAAAGGGATTTTCTTATGCATTTCTTAATACGCAGGTAGATAATTTTCAGAGTCATGCATTGCCTACACGTTGAAATATTGGGCAAGATATTTGACAAGTGTGGCGATATGGTTGTCACAACCAGATCGTCACACTTGTAATACCACCAAAACCATTTGTGTGATATAGGCACGTAGGTATTATCACAATTGCACGTTGCCATAGCGTAGAAAAATACTTTATTTTACATCTAATGTAACAAGTAACGTACTACAAGAACAGTTCTAATTGAAATACTTAAATCGTCATTCCTCGTTTCATGAAACAAGTTCGCATCCAACGCTTACGGTCAAATAAAATCCCAGAAATTCTACTACTCAAGCCAACACTTTCATTACTTCCACTAAACAACTTCCATATCTTAAGGATTGTTGTTCCTTTATTCTTTTTCATTTCTTCTTGTAATGAGTATACTCAAACGTAAATGTATACACCAAATCACTTCGAATATACTAATTATGATGTGTATGTACTTTTAGGTGCTGTTCATATATGACTTAAGGTCGTAGTCCATGCATAGCTCATCATGTAATCCAATAACCAATGGTAATCAGCTCGTTTAGTGGATGGTAGTTGGACTCGCGGGTTCGCAACAATGTAATCCTTCTTAGGGCAGAACTGCTGAGTGTTAGAGGGGCTGAGTTGTTCTATATGCAGCAGAGAGTTGCAGGGAAATGCTATTGTTGTGAAGATGTTGGCGCTGAATTTGGAAGCAGAAGCTGGTTAAAACAGCCCAACCGATACGACCAAAATGACGACAGAAATAGGAACTTTCTTGATAACTTTATCTTCTGTCCCTCAGACTCTTCAAGTTTTAGAGCATTTTTCTTTAACAAAGTAAGTGCATTAATGTTTAAATAATAATAATAATAATAATAATAATAATAATAATAACTTGGATTAATAATGATCGTGCCTTTATTTGGGAAGGAAATTCAGTCGAGGATGCATCTTCTCGCATAAAATCTAAATTTTCTTTTGAGGTTTTCGGTCATCTTCCTGGAAGGGTGTCGCGAAAGGGGGTTTTAGTATAGCTGAAATGCATAAACTTCCCCTCGTCATTTTAAAGGGATGGGAGCCTACCCGGAAAATGACTAGCCACCCTGCGGGCTGCCGTTTGGCAAGGCGATACCCTTCATACTGAAACATGCCGGAAAGAGTTTTCCCCATTTCAATTTTCTATTAAATAAAATGAACAGATTTTACCAGAATTTCTTTTGTAACTTGTGTGGTATTTGAATATAACATCTATGTTCCAAAAGATTCATTTTGCTGTCTGAAATTAATCACATCAGTCATTGAACCTCATAATAATCAAAATAATTACTGGCCAAAAAAGCTCACGAATTCAGGAATTTCATTGCTGTGAACTACATGGGTACACATGTTTTGACAATGGTGATGGTAAGTGTAGACATACTTGTCTTAAATGAGTCTATAACTCAAGATCAGTCTTTTCTGACTCTACCTGATCAATTTGTGATATTTAGTGAGCAACATGTCAGGAAGTCAAATTTTCAGAAACTTCAAATTCCTCATCCCAGATATCAGAGCAATTGTATATTCTTCAATCAGGTTTGACTCGGGACATCCAAAATTAAACGTCAGAACGGATAACAAAGTTCTCACTCTTTGAAAACTCAGCAGTTGTCCATCTCTTAGAAATTTTTATTTGTCTGTAGAAACAGGTGTATACAGGAAAGGCAATGAATATTGAAATTTACGAGAGCTATTCCCGATTGTGACAACACTGTTTTCCAACACTACCACCTAAACAGAGGGACATTTTATTTGGAGAATAGCGCCAAACGTTCGATATTTTATTTTCTGTTCGAACCGAATTGATAAGTGAATTGACGAGAATAAAAACGCTGTTTCTTACCGATTCTTCCAGTGGGAATAAGAAAAAAAAGTATAATTGACACCTTTAGCAAAGAAAATTAGCATACTATTGAGTACGTAGATACCTTCAGAAAAGTATAATACTCTTTTTAATAGTATGTCTGGTTGCTCTTAGTGAGAAAAAAGACTGATCGTCTCTTTTTTTTAATTTGTTGCGTTTAAACCTTGACGCAACGCATCTCCAAGCCCCTTAAGGGGCGTTGAGCGCTTTGCACTGGGGAGTAATCCTCCATTAATGTGCAATTTTTTAATATTTGTCAAGTCCCGTCACGTCGCAGAGAGTGCCTTTTATCCCTTCGGCCAGGGGCTCAACGCCGTTAGATTCTGGGGTTCCTTGCTGGTCACCCAACCACGAACCCGCGAGTCTCGAATTCGCTTAACCTTCGTGACTTCACGGAGCGTAGTAAACGAATTCGGCTAGGGCCGCCGGCGCTAGCCGTGCCTAAGATTTGTATAAATTAGACAATTCTCCAACTGTATTCCGGAAATATGAATTAAAAAAGTGTTAATCGACAACATAACTTGGAACTTGTATGTGGATAAAATATGACGAATATAGTATCATTACAATTTTTTACTTCTTTAATTTTCCATGGTTCACAAAAAACCTTTCATGCGGCTACTATATCTTATTTTTTTGTGAGTGGAAGTCACATCGTGTTTCATAACCTGTCACCCTCACTAAATTACTACACAAATGTTTTATCATTAGACTGAAGCACGGATCAGGCACTGGAATGAAATATAACAAGAAAATTTAAAGAAAGAACTCGCAGTCATTTCACTTCCAGTAGTGCACATTCCTCGCAGGATAACAAGAGTTCAAGTATAAAAGACAAATATGTTAATTTCTGAGCTATAAACTAGAATAAGTAGTGTTCTACAAATAACTGTATACTGTAACAAATAACTGTAAAATACAGTAATTATTTGGCATCTGCCCGCATATCAGTGAGCATTTTTGTTTTCTCTGCGTATACTGGAGTGTCGAGTCGCTTAATTTTAAAACGCTCACTTCGAGTATATTCATGAGTAAACTACTCCAAAAGTATTACACTATACTGAAGTTCTGCAGTTCCTTCGAACAGGAAGAGAATAAAAAAACGTCCGTGATAAAATCCGAGGCGAGAGGAAAACATTGAGCAACTTTTTAAATCCGCGCTACCCCATACAGCATTACGGGCAACGTCGCCCAAGGGTAATAAGGAAAGCGGCATAGTTCTCCTCTTCTTCCTTAAGTTTACTCCCAGATTCGTCATAAGTTTAACGGCTGGATCAAGAACAGACAGCGAGCTTGAGAAGAACATAAGCTAAACGAATGTCATTTATAAACGATGGCGTTTTTTCTGAAGACGGAACTCTAGAGGAACATCGTGGTTAATACGCAAGGAACAAGAAAAATTTTTGAGAGTTTCCTTGGACAGACGGAGTGGATATTTTAAAAGAAATTTAGATTTTGTGTGGCCCATTTTGTCCTTTTCGTCCTGTTAATACGTCTGTCAGTTTTATTGTTCCAAGAAAAGGAACGGACAGTGAAGTGAAATTATGAATAGTCTGGTTCTTCAGAATTTTTTTATATACAGTTATTCTTCTAAATTAGTTCAAAGGAAGAAAACACTCATACAGATTTCTTGAGCACTTTCTTGCGGAATATGTTATTCAGGATTAGTCAATAAAAATTCCATCTCTAATATTTACTAAACGGTTCAAGATAGTGACATGAAATTTTCACCAAACGATCCAGGACACACAGGCTTATTAGTTGTTCTTATTATTTCTTGTTAGTGTTCTTATTTTAAAGATATTGAACTAAGTTCGGTTTTTTAACGGGACACTATTATACTTTTTTACACGAATACATAGGTCTTGGGAAGATAAATTCAACGAGACGTTGGTATTTGAAAAATAATTAACAGCATAAAAGTCCATAAAATTCCGCTTCATAGGAAATGAAGGCTTGGAAGTTGTGCGGCGCGGCGCCAGGATGCTCAGCGGTCTCCAACCTGGAAGGCGCAAGGTAGTTCAGCGAGCTTGGCGACATATTGGACGAATTTCCCTTTCAAGAAATTTCCTAACAAAGCCTTCGTATGTTAAAAGCATTCAGGGTACTAAGTTCACATTCCGTCCAAAAGAATCAATCGAAGTGACAAGGAAATCACCGGTATACTATCATTAGCAGCATCGGGATGCTCAGCGGCCTCCAACCCGGAAGGCAGAGGGTAGAGCAGCGAACTTTTTTTTTTCGTCTTACTTATCTCAACGCAACGCGTCTCTTAGCGCCTGATCGAACGTAGAGCACGGAGTAATCCTCCATTAATAGTTTGTTATTTTAGCAGCGCGCTTCTGTATTACGGAGGGCGCTGTATTTATATATGTTGTCTCGGCTCGTCTCGTCTGTCAGTTGTCAAGAGGACCGCCAGGTAGCATCACCGCGTATGCGCCTCTTACTCCACGCGCCCCTGCGTCACTACCTAGCGACCAGAATTGGGAAGGAATTAGGAAATGGGTAGGGTTTAGGTCACTTCACAGGGGTGAACTAGCATCGGTGATGCAGGCAGACTGTTGTTGGAACAAATTTCACATGAGTTTGTCCGGGAATCGTCGGTCTTCGGTGAAAGGCGAGCGACTTCGTTTTGAGCCACCAGACCCTCCCCCTTTTGACGACATATTGAACGATTTTCCCCCTCAAAACTTTCCTGACAAAGCGACTCGTATGTTACAAACATACAGCGTACTGAGTTCACATTTTGTCCAAAAGAACAATCGAAGTGACAAGGAAATCACCGATATTCTCTCATTAGCAACATAGTTCATCTGGCACATTAAAACATCTTTGAGTTTTAAAGGAGCCATGCTTGTGTTATGTGTAGTAATGTAGTACGTCTTCGAAATACACTCCTAAGTAAAAATTATAAGTTATTGCGCATCAATTCTCAGTGCATGTCAGTTGTCTCTACTGTGAACGTTTCGATAGATTTCCGAAAGACAGCACATATCACATTGAATTAGAAGATTATTTCTGTGTAACTATTCACAGTCAAGAGCGTTTTCAATTAATGTGCAACTTCTTTATTATAATGAGATATTTACACTAAATATTTTTAAATGTAACTTTCCAATTTTCTCCAGTACGTGAATTTTCCATAACCATTTATAGAACAAAATAACTTTTACTGGAATTAACTAGTTAAACAACACAAATTTGTCAAAAATTTATAAACGTTTTTACGTCAACTCTCGGCAGAAACGATGCCGTGGGGCCAAAAATCTCTGCTTTGCACTCTCTGTCACTTACTCTGTGCATGCAACAAACTTATCTTCTGCGATTTTTAGACTGTCCCATTTACACTTGTGTACCGCCGTGTCGATTATCGTTTAGAGGTCAGAAAAGTCTGTGGACCTCTTAATCCGTGACGTTTTGAAGTGGCGAACAATAGAAAACGTGAAAACGTTTAAAAGTCCAGCCGAATTGGGAACGTCCAAATCTGCTATAACGCCTGATTTTAAAACGCATTTGTGTTTACATTTATTAATAAAATATCAATGTATGCAGGATTGCTTAATTTGTCTTCTCAAGACCTACCTATTTATGCAAAAAGAAGTATAGTGTTACATTTTCAAAAGGAAGTTAGTCCAATATTTTTAAAATAAAAAATGCTATCAAAAGCTAATAAGAATCGTTTGGGGAAAATTCCATCTCGATCTTGAACCGTTTAAACAATATTCGAGGTGGACGTTTTTATTGAATAATCCTGTGTAGAACCAAATGTTTTAGTATATAAACGAAGGTACCTCACATATAATTATTATAAGTATTCCAAGTCAACATTTATAGAAAAGATTACATACGCAAAATATATTAGATTCCCGTAGAAAGTGTTTTGGTAATTTTCAATTTCGTCGCAGCTTGTAACTATTTCATAGGAAACGCATGCATTTTGCCAAGACTCGAAGCGCTGTTGTAGATTCAGGGGTCATTAGCGTCATTTTTCAAGAATGTGGTCACTGCAATTCTGATAGCAGGATGGCGGGCCAAGCTTCTAATGGCCATAACTCAGACAAGCTTCTAATGGCCTTAAATCGCAGGTCGCGCGCGATTCAGGGCTGTCGTAATTTGCACTCCAAATATGTCAGTTTACAAATTTGCCTTTTGCACTCGAAAAAAATGAGATTTTTTCTTCGGTAATACTTGGAAATATCATTGGCTCTACAGATAACTATAGGCACAACTTTATGATCATTATCGAAGAGAAAAGTCGAGAAAACGTTGAGCAGAATTCTGCGCATCACAGCAAAATATCTTACGAAACATTGTGCATGTTACTGAAGAGTTTGTAGTAATGTTTTGTACCACCAGAAATGACACCTATGTATGGTCTTTGTAGCGCGATACCTACTACGGAACTTTGGTAGATATCACCTGTATCAACAATGTACTGGAATTACCACCCTGGCAGAGGACAGCCCTGCAATATGCACGTCTACCGCAAGTAACCAAATAATAAATGGACAATAAGATAAATTAGAGATGATTTTTGCAAATAAACAATCTATAAATATATTCACTCTTTGTATATCGCAAATTATTTGAAAAAATCGAAACGTATATAATCAAAAGCATAAGAATCCTCTAATTACATCATAATGCACAAAACAGTTTTTACACAAATAGCAGTTGACTTTTTAAAATGCATTCAAAAACTTCCTCGTAAACCCGCATTAAGGGCTTCGGACAGTTTGCATGCGCGCAGACGGGCGTGATCTCCGCGTAAGTTGGTTTTATTTTGTTTCGCAACAGAAAAACACCTAAAAAGGGTTTGCCCCCTAGTCGTCTCCACCTCCAAGGCAAACGTACAAAATTCCCTCTCAACAGCGTCTGAAGTACGTAGATGATTTATAACCTTTAAGTCCGCGTCTCAGCCCTGGCTCGATTGTGCCTGGATGCGAGTGACTGATGACGTCAGGAAATTAAAAAAGGGAGAAGGGCAGCGAATGCAAAGCCCACGCTTTCTTTGCTTGCTCTTTCCCTTCGTCGACAAGACCTGCATTTCAATTAATGAACAAAGGTGGCGAATTTAGCACTAGCAGGAGGTGTGTTAGTTTCAAGGTCCTTCTTGAAGACCGGAAAGTCCAGTGCTTGTAATCCAATGTTTAAATGCCACATCACCATTTGTTCTCTGTACAGCCTTTGTCGCAATATAGGGGTAAGAAATATGGTATTCATCATGTACAGTAATTATGAAATCACGAAGCATTTTGACCACGTAAAAATGCATTTTTATATATAAAATTGGAAATGCTGACACTGTCATAATCTAAAAATAGAATTGTAATCTTGAAATAATGAGAGAAAACGGGAAGATAAATATATAAACTATATGTGACACAATTTCAACTTTTTTTAAAATTTTAAACAAACGATAAGAAATATATGAATTATAAAAATTGGCTCCAAAAAAATCAGAGCCCATTAAACTGAGTTTTAAGTCGAAAAATCGCTGATTTTTGCCGCAGGCTTTCAATACTTTCTCTATCCTTCCTAGTTATTATGTGGAAAAATAAAAATGGATAAAACGAAACTATACTTTTCATCGGGTACATTTCAAGTAATATGAAGCTGCAGATAATGCTGAACAGATAATAATTTGTCTGACAATTTATAACTCTTTAATGATATGTTCTATTCCAAAATATTCGTTGACCATTTCTGTGTAATGGCACATTTTGAAGAAATGTATTAAATATAAAGAATTTCTAAAATAATAAAAAAAGTTCTAGACATCAATGGATGGCCACGAAACAAATTCAAACACAATCAACGTTTGAATTTCCGGCGGTTGGTACATGGTTCTCTTGTGCGGAATTAACTGTGACAACAAACTCTATGGCATGGCACCTCAGGCTTCACACTCCCTCCCTGGGAAGGATTTCAAAAACTGACCCGATAAATCAATAGCCCAAACCCTTGAGCTTTGTATGATATCGGTTCCCTGCACTGGGCTCAATGTTCCCACAGCAATGAGAGCGACATACCCGAAGATTGCTTTCTCAAGTCGGCGAAAGATCTCAATGGCCACAGTCCACCAAGGAGGTTCTACAAAGAGCGCAGTCACATCAAAATGCCGGGACCATGAAGTCCCTAATTTCTGTTCCTTCGCCCTCGGTACACCACGCGCCGGGACGTCCGGAATGACAATATCACATTTCTTCTCCTACGCGACTTAATTTGTCCCGAGGGGGCAGCAATTTTCTCGCACAAAAAGAAGTGCAGCCTAGCGAGAGAAAAAGCAATTAAAAATTCATTCTCGGCCGTCCCGCTTAATTTCGCACGCCCCCGCGCGGGCGTCGCCTGTATTTCAACTGTCACCGCCGTGACGGGCGGGCGGCGCAGGCAGGAGAGGGGGCGGGGTGTGTGGAGACGCGGGAGACCGCGGGGGGTCTAAAACGGCCTCAGTTTTCAGCGTCCGTGACGCGACTTATTGTGTACCCCATCAGCATTTTCACCAAGGTGTCGAAACTTTTGCTGAAACCAATACGGATTCAAAGTGATGAACTTTAGGTGCTGGGGCAATACGCACGAGCAATGCAGTTGAAACGAAAGGCATATAATATTATTTACTGCGCACGTGAAAGGCATATCGAATCAGGTGATTTTTAGCATAGTATTAGCTATTTCTGTGCTTGCTGTACATGAAATAATTAGTCGATAAAAAAATTATTCAAAACACCGGGTAAACCCCTTGTTTAGTGTGTTAATGGTTAACTTACACGAGGCAATGACGTTGCGAACACACAATGTCGACAGAAGTCGACATAAAACTTTAATTTTTTTATTTATTGATCGTTAAAAACAGTAAAAGCTGTGTGCGAAGTATGGTGTAAGGATATATAAACCGGACGGACTATAATCTGCGCACATATTTGTCAGCTCCAGAATCCTTACCCGCACTCTCAAGGAAGTGGATTACATGCAAACATAATTGCATTGTGTTTAACGATACCAGTAATAAAAGTGAGGAATATTTTGAATTTTCGCTGCTGAGTAATAGAAAATAGTATTTGTATCATCAGCAAACGAACTACAATATATATTTGATTTTAGAGTATCGCTGGCAAAACAACAAAACTTCCCAGACCCTATGGCCACCCGCAACTAACAAAAGAATCTCCACAAAATGTGCACATAATAAAGCACATTTTAAATTCAGAAAACAAGGGCCCACTTTGTGTACTTAGGGTAATAAGCAAGTTATATTCCTCTGCTTTCTATATTTACGTACCAGGATTTCAAACTCGTTCAATTCATTAGCATTTCGAGAAGGCAAATTGGATTTGTGGTGGGTTTGAGGGGGTCGTTGTCAGGTGTCTGAACAACGCCAAGCCGAAGGCTTCTTTGCCAAAACTTTATCCTTTGTCTCGTGGCATTTCTACGCTACAGTTGATAGTTAATAGTCTGCTCAGTTCATATGTCTTCAAAAGTTGAAAAGACATTAGTCTTCACTGGACGTAGTACGTTTAACATAATTTACAGATTGCGTCCTTGAACCAATAAATGTTCAGGACCATTGGCGCAAGTAGTATATGGGGAGAATGAGTGGTGTTGTGTGTCATGGCGCAGCATCCCACTCAAGTTATTCCCAAGCGGAAATCTTATTACATTTGCTAGGTAATTAATGGTAATTCCGCAGCGTATATGGGCAAACAAGTCGTTTGAAAATTTAGTTTCTAGGGTAGTCACTTCGAATGTCAAACTGTGTACAAGCGTAGAAAAGGCCACTGTTATTAATGAATAAACAAGGTTGTGCAACTAATATATTCATGAACAATGCTGAAACGAAGGAAAGCACTGAAAAATAGACGATCTATTAAGATAGAAACGACACCAAAACAACAAAAATGCGGTAGCACTAAAGGAGAATAAAAGGAAATTAACACAACAAAGGTGCGGAGACATCTGCCGTACGGGACAAAAAAAGCGCAGTTAGTCCAGCGTGACAGCAGGAAGGGGAAGATGTTAGGGAAGTGGAGGGAGAACAGCTGGGAAAGCTGGAATGTGGGAGGGGTGGAGGAGCAGCATGTTTGCCGACACACGAAAAGAAACGGAAAAGATAAAGAAGAAAAGTTTCAGAAAAGAGGAACCAAACAACGAAAGTAATTATGCAATTCAGCACCGAAAAAAAATATGCAAACAAGGGCTGAACGACGACAGCTGAAAAGTGACGCAAAAATAATTTCATTAGTGAGAGAGCAATGCAAGGAAATGAATGAAGAAAACCGAGAACGATCGACTATCCGATGGGAAAGAACGCTGACTGGGTATGCAGCACTCAAACCAGCATGAAATAAAAGCGAAGTAGAAAGGAAGAGAGACGAGGGAAAGCAAGCAAGGGAGCGACTTCGTCACATCGGAAGAACACGAGGCCGGAGCGCCAACTGCCGAACAGTGAAGAAAAGCGCAGTGTAGCCGGAGGGTGCGAGGTGAGTGGGGCGGGGAAAGAGGGCAAAGGCGAGGCAAGGGGTGCGGGGCGCGCATGGGCTGCCAATAGCCTTCCCCGTTAATTGCCAGCGGCGATCCGTCAGACCGCCGCACATCCATCTCTTGCGGACGTCCCCGCGCAGCCCAGCCCCTCCCGCCCCGCCCCCGCACCCTGCGACTTCGTGCCATCCGCAACCGCCCCGTCGTCGCCTCGGCTCTTGCCGTACCCTCCTCACCACATCCGCCTTGCCGTCCCCCGTCCCATCCCGTTCCGTTTTACAGGCCACGATGGTCAGTGGCAACATCCGGTGCCTCTACAATATCCTTGATCGGAAGAGACCGTACGATTCAACTCCCGGCGGTGGCGGATTTTCGACACTAGCTACATAGCGAAGTGTAATTCAGTCACTGTCTTAAAAATACTAGCGGCGGGTTGCTCTGATCGGTAGTTTTCCGTTGTTTCTCAAATCAATAACGGGAGCTTTACCCTAATAAACGAGTCATAGACCTTGCGCGATCTTTCCCCCTTGTCCTTCTCCCCTCCTCTTCCTTTACACGCACATAGATGCACTACAATGCCGCACATGTCGGTATATTAAAGAGAGCTTAGAGTATTAACACCAGTGTATCGCCGGTGGAGATACCTGGCGAGGGGAGTCCGCACAATCCGACGGGCAATTCCTTGGTACCGATTCTCACGTTCTAGCGGGGAGGAACCCCATCACCACCCGGGATGTAGTACACACGACATTTTCGGGAATAATGAAGGTAGTAGTTGCCGCGCCCACAATACTCACTCCCGTTCAGTTTCGTACATTCCCCTTCCTAGCACGTCTCCCATTCGCGCCGCAAATCCTCTCATCACATCATCCCGAAACATCGCCTGGCCCGAACCGTCCCTCTAACCCGTTCTAAACTCTCTCGCTACCTTTGTCCCCTCGAACCATCTCCTTGCCCCGTCCCAAACTCTCCCCCTCCCCAACTACTAACTCTTTCACTCCCCGCATGGAATTCTCTACGACCCGCACCCAACCCTCTTCCTGCCCCACCATTAGACACCGCCGGGCACCCTATTCCTACCGCCAGCGACCTTCGCCATCGCTCGCTTTTTCCTCACTGCCCCGCCTCCTTTATCCGGAAATATGGTCTGAAATTACGTTCAGCCGTTCGCAGTCTTCAGATTTCGTTACCCGCTCTGAGGTCCTGTGCGCAGGAGCAGTGGAATGTTGTTTTCATTTATTTAGTACCCAAAGCGGTTGCAAATTGTAGATGAAAGTAAGTTCGTATGTTTCTGAGGGGCCTCGGTGGCTGAGGAGCTTATGGGTTACCTTACTGGCCTCTGAACCTCCAGTGCGTGGGTTTGATCCCCGCTGAGGTGCCGAGATTTTCGAAAATCCACAGTATCCATTTAACACATAGCGTGTAAAAGAACCCTGGCGTCATGCCCGGCAAAATTCAATCCCTCCGACGACATCCTCCCTAACGAGATCTCACCTAACTCCAGACAGTTTAGATACAGTCACTGAGACCGATATCTGGTGGAGAAAATGAGTCAAATCCCAGGCGTATCAGGGGACCGCCCGCGAGGCGCGCGTGCTTGATGTGGTCCCCAGATCCGTGTTAGAGATAGGCTTCTAAAGAAGCTTGGGTCGAAAACTCAGGGAAGGCAACGGGAAACCACCCGGAGTATATCCTCCCAAGAAAACCTATCATGGATCAACTAACTTCCGTCGTTGCAAGATGGGACCAAAAAAGAATAATGTTTTTCAAGATTTTGTCAGTAGGCGCGCGTTTTAAGTGTGCGCATTTTATTTCCGTAGCTGGAAACACGTAGAAGGCAATTTAAATGATCACGTATGTCCCTTGTTACCAAGCTGCAGGTCATACAATTGTATGTACCTCGCCTGTGCTCTGTAAGAACATGGGTTTTATTGACGTCATTTTTACCATCAAGGCATTGGTCAGTAAATTACAATTGTATGGTTAGATTGAGTTGTATATTCATCACGAGTAACAACGAAAATTGCTAATACGTTTAAAGAAAAATGTGTGATTTCCTGAAAAGCGATGCCAAAACTAAATCAAATAAAATAATATCAGTGCAGACAGTATTAATTTTCCATAACTCTCGTCTACCTAACCGCGTCTGTATAATACATAAATCACAAATGCTGATTTAGTTTTAAGCGTGCCAGATGTGCGCCAACGGCATGTACTTTCTGTCAGATTTTTTAATTGATAATATATTTTATGAGATTCAGTTCCTATGTCTTGGCGTTCAAACCTGGGATGATTGAATAGATGAAGGGGGAATGTTTTCGCTTATGAATGATTTTATTTGATTTATCTCAGTAATTTAGTCAAATAACAGTAAAAACTGTGTATGGTGGGGAGAAGCATGGTGGAGAGACGTGGATGAGCTAGTCTGACCCACCGATTTTGCTCGTTGTGCGCAGCACCAGTTTACATCACGAACCACGTGACCACAACACGGCAGATCGTTTGAAAAAACAGACTAGACGTTCGCCGCCATGTTGCACGGAGAGCGAGAAGTATTGAGAAACATTTGAAAGTGACAATTTTCAAAGGTTACCAACAAAAATAACACGATGAATGTGTAATTAAAATAAAAGATTCAATATTTTTTTAATTCTTCATATATCTCTTTATACGACTTGTAACAAAGTCATAATTTTGATATCTGGCTGCATTTAAAATTACCACTAATATTGTGACGCCAACGTCTGCCTGAAGTTCATTGGCTGAATTGTGACACAATGCGCAATAGCTCACCATGACTTTTCACCATGGGGAAAGAATGATGATGGAGCAATGGTGGAATGAGAGGCAGAGCGAACGAGAGAATATCAGGAAAATCTGCTACGAACCTGTTTGTTCATCACAAATTACACATGGTACGACCGAGATATTGTTCTTGGCACCAAGAAAATAGAAAACGAGTGGATTGTCCACTGCACCATGGGTCGCCTTGTTGCTTGCGACAATCGAACACTATTTTAACAGCTACTGTATATTTCAACTTAGTGAAAGCAAAACGTAAACTCGGGCAATATTTGACTCGCATCACTTAGTGTGTAAATATGCGCATCCGAGTTACTTGAGTTACAAATTCAATCCTTACTTGTACAATTTAAATAAAGCATGCATAATTGAATCAAGGACGAAAAATAGATATGATGAATCGAATTCCTGAAACGTAACAACAATGTCGGCCATGTGTCTATATTGCAGTCTTTTTAGCGAATTCGCAGCGTTTATGCATGTAAATAAAATGTTAATAGCGTGCAAAACACGCTATGAATGTTGTGTACTCTCCTAACCATGCTGTACTGTATATATTCAAGCAAATTGTGTCAAATATGATCGTAATCCGTAAATCTTATAAATCCGAACACACAAGTAATGTGCCATTTCATTCACAACCCCCCTAGCACAGTCGCAAGTTGACGAAAATCTCTAGATCCTGCTACTTGCTAGAAGTTGGTTTCATTCACTCAGGGCTGGAGCGAGTCGTTTCATATAGAAACTCCGATATCGTCCGCTATTCATACCTCCTTCCGTCTTCAGTTTACTGATAAGAAATTTCAGTTCTTGATGTCCTGAGTTCGTTTCCCGGCCTAACAAAACCCCATCCGACGCCGAAGCACTCTATCGGTCAGAGTTCAGTGTTCCCACGAAGTTCAGTCCACCTTTCTCAGAACGCGCGCAATCCAAACAAACGGCCCCTTCTCGAGAAGTGAATATAACTTTTAAAACCCCGTCTTATCTTTCTTGGGAGTCCCCCTCCTTCATTACCAGCCGGCTTTGGCGGGGTTTTAGGATGCGTCCCGCACGCTCCGAGAGTGAAGTGGGGAGGGAACGGAAGGGGGAGGAGGGGAAGAAAAGGAGTAGAAGGAGGTAGGGGAGGCTAAAGGACCCCGTGGTGGAAGGGACGACTACTTGCGGACTTCGTCCGCCTCTCGGACTGCTTGTCCACAAGCCCTTCAGCCCCTCTTTAGTTAGCGTAACACGGGCGGGCGGTTAAGTGGAAAAGCCGACAATCTTTACGGGAGCCTTTAAGAGGAGGTTTCTGCATTTTCTCGTCCGTTTCTCTTTTGCAGCACGTACTAATTGGCGTAGGTCAATAGCGTGTTTTGAACCAGGACGTGGCATGTACATTTTAATGCATTTCTTTCTGTTGTGGGATAAATGTTGAGATTAAAAGAGTTTTGTTACAATGATTATTTTGTTATGCGAATAACGCCTTATTAGTTCAATACAATTACCTATTTTTTATGAATACAAAGAAATATTTTATTTGTATAGCATTTGAACTCTTAATACTATTCATTTGTTGAATTTAACAGCATTGTCATAAATGTGTATGAGAAGGTGCAAAAACATGGTTTTTCATATTTGTTTTATCTCGCACCCAAATGTCGCTGATTAAAGGAAACTTCACGTGCACCTACATCTTTACTTTACAACATTTTTAATATAGTAGTAATATGGTAAACTCAGGAATAATCTCAAACCCTACGAAGTCCATAAGTCGGAACCCTCTATTTTTAATGTCAGGCGTTTAAACCAAAATTATTTTTGATATCATTCATGTAATATTGAAGAATGTTTATGAAATTTTTGAAATCTGTTCTGTTTAAATATATTCTAGTAAAGAATTTTAGAACAGAGATTCTGGCGCTCAAGAAAACGTGCGCAGATTTTATTCCTTCAAGTACGCCCTCATACATTTTTTCTGATTTATGAAAATAAACCAAATCAAATCAAGAATCTATAGAATTAGAAACGTTAAACTAAATCCTTGTACAACAGACTCAATATTTTAACACAATCCAAAAAAATTCTGCAATGTATTACTGACAAATGTGATATTGATTAGTGATTTTATCAGATATTCTTTATAAAATATTTTCCAGAAATAATAAAAATAATAAAAAATAATAATAATAATAATAATAATAATAAAATTAAACTAATAAAATTAAATATAAATATAACCGCCAAAATGATTATTTACAATTTACTTTCATTAAGATTATTATGAAAATTGGGTATCAATTTATAAACTCATTTGGAACTCACTCGGACGGGCATCACAGGGGCAATCAGATGAAATGTTGATGTGATATGCATGCATACTGTTCAATAAGAGAGAATAATTTACCGTCTAATATCTAGATTGATTAAACGAATGGCGGATGTCATACCAATAATTTCCCAGCCCTGCAGTTTCCAGTGAATGACAATACAACAGAATAATGAATTTTATCATTTATGTCATCATTTTTATTTTTTTTCATTGCATGTAGAGAACACCAACTTCGTCGATGAATGTGAAACCTTGGATTAAATTCGTATTATGCATGTATTAGTGAGACACACAAGTACTGCCCTTGAATTTTTACCGACGAAATAGAACGGCAACAAATATCTACTATTCAACATGAACTCGAGAACTCCTTTTAATATGCAGTTAAGAGATTCTCTCCTATGTTTTTAGCATGCTCGCATACTTTAACATTCGTTAGCCAGCAATAAGACATTTGTGCTTCCCAATTTTTGTTGAGTTATTGCGCCCATTTGAGGTTCCATTTTGATATAAATTATCCATCGTGGAGCTAAATATGTATTGAGAGATAGATTCCTCAACGAAATGGATAAACGAAATTAGCTTCGTAGATCCAAACAAGTAAAGTGTTTCTATTTGGGACGAAGGAGTTTCTGGTAGCATGTTCGTTATAATGTCGTCTCTTTCGAGAGGATCTCGGTAACATCACAGTGTGGATAAATAAGAGCTTGATGCACACTAGAACGACTTTAGTATAGTCATTTAAAATTGTATACCCAATATATATTTACGAGAATAATAGAACTATTTTAACTATTATGACATAATACGAGATTAATTCCAGTCACCATTGCAACGCGACTGCCAGCATGAGTCTCGTATCTCTTTGTCTACCATAGGTTCTGCATGGAGAAACTACGATTTAAAACCCTAAGACCATTAAGAGTAATGCAATAGAATATTGTATTGCCCCAATACAAGATGAGGACTCAACCCATTCACCCAGGGAGTGGTGCAACGCGACCGCTTCTGGGAGTCCACCGGGACACGGAGCAAATAATCCAGAGACGGCTGTCGAACACACGGATCTGGGGACGGGGCACACCAGGGTGCCTGCGAGAGGAGGAAGGGGACCAGCGGGCGCGCGGCGCGTGGCGCGGAGATGGCACGGTGCACGCGGGGCGGAGCACGGCGGGCGGAGCGGGCGCGGGGGCGTGGGCGGGGCCGGCGGGCGGAGGCGGAAGACCGCTTGGCTCGAGGGCAATAAATTGGACGAAGTTGCGGCGCGGCGGGACAGGCCACTTACAGGCGCATCAGGGCGGCGGTGCCGCCACCTGCGCCCGGCGGCGGTGGCGGCGGCGACGGGGGGGCGGGGCCGGCGGGGGCGGCGGCGGCTGAGGGGGGCGGCCGGGCGCGGTGGGCGGAGCTCATCCGCGGATAAGCCCGGAGGAGGCGGAGGAGGCGATGGCGGAGGGCGCAGGGGAGAGACGGGGAAAAGAAGCGGGCGAACCCTGCGCGCAGAGAAACACGCCGGGAAAGGGGTTGCTGCAAGACGCGCGCGCCGCGCCGGGCCGGGCCGGGCACGCGCTGGTGCAGGCCGCGGGGCGCGGGGGAGCAGAGTTGAAGGGGCGGGAGTGAAAATGGGGACGCACCACGCGGCAGGAGGTGAGCGACAATGGGCGCTCGGCTCAGATGCTAGAGGTAAAGAGTCACCCTCTGTACTGCAGAGACTTAAGTCAGCATTGTCATTAACACATTTTTATTACCACCACTATCATCATCATCATCATCATCATCATTATTATTATTATTATCATCATCGGAAATATTTAGACCAAGCAACACTGTGACCTCCCTTAGCGCTGATATTATCTTTAATTATTCGAGGTGTATGCTCCAAAATATTGATTACGAATATGGCGTATATTTTTAAATGTCTATATTGACCATCAAAACAGTTAAAAACTGTGTGTGACATACTGTGGAAGACAAGTGCAATATGTGAATGTTTTCTTGAGCTCATGTTACAAATATGACTTATGTTTTGGTTGCGAATTGGACCACGTGGACATACACCCGCACTTTCCGAGGCTCAGTGTATGTGACTTTTGGGGGATCAGCTTTATACTCAATCAAGATGTTATCCTCCAGGGTTGCTAGTCCTGAGAGGATGGCATATGGTATGGTTTGGTTGTTTTTCTCGTGTTTCCGGGCGCGTCAACTGCTTTGGTCATTAGTCCCGTTCGTGTAGTGCATGCTTTTTTCTCGGGAGATAGCGGTATTCTTCCCCGCTGGATGGCGAGATTCGGCGCCGACCTACCGTCGGCTAGTGGGGTTTCCCCCTAACCAGGACTCTCCCACCAGTGGGGCACCGCCCCAGCCGGAACAAACCCTAAGCTCCCGACCGGTCTCCCGGAATATATGGTAGTGTAGTGCATGTTAGTGTAAGTGTGTGTGTAAGGGGAGAGGATAGAACAAGGAAGAGGAAGGAAAGATCGCGCGCAGTCCGTGGCCCGTTTGGTAGGGTACTGCTGTGACATTCGCCTGGTGTTGATCGAAGAAACCACGGAAAACTACCGATCAGAGCAGCCGGCCGCTAGAATTCTCCTCCAGGCAGCGACTGAATTCGACCTAGCTGAAAAGCTAGTGTCGAAAATCTTGCCGCCGTCAGGACTCGAACCTAGGACCTTCCGGTCAGAGGCGCTGAAGTGACATCAGTTGATGCACAGAGCTACCTCTCCCGGTATGGGATATGAAATGATGATGATAGTGAAGGATTAATGGACGACACACACATACAGTCATATGCAAACATACCGATACCCGAGGTGGGATTCGAACTCGCCCCGAATCTTCCGCCCGAAATTGCCACGGCACTTCTGCTTTAGCGATCTCGACTATCGGGATCGGCATATGGCTTGTAAAATAATAATTACTGTAGATTTCGTTGCGATTCTGGCTGTTAATTTTATATTTAGTAACTAATGTCCTTGACAGAATTTTTGATAATTTCTAATTATTTGTACCGAACACTATAAAACAATAATTCTTTTATATGCCAATGCACAGTCCTTGAAATGAAATTTCAAAATACAACTGCGAAGAAATACTGAGTATTTCACATTTCATTTGACAAACCACCCCCTTTCAAAATGTCTATGCACATTATGTTAATGAACATGTACTGAGAATTCTCAAATACGAAGTTACACAAATGATATTTCTGATACTGCGTCATTCATGGGTAGGAAACTTATTCTGCAATGTTTGGCAGATATATTCATATATCTGAGACTTCCTTGAGAGTTCATGAACTCTCATGACACTAATCTGACTATAATGCCAATATTTACACAGTGATTACTCACATTGTCATAGTTCATCTTGATTGTTCATATGTGGCGGCCAGTAACACAACTACTAGCAGCCCGTCTGGCGCAATTACCTGGGTCCCCCGGACACAAGGACCCCCAAAAGCAAATTTTTCTTTTGAGTAAAACTTCAAAGGACCGTTCTGAAAGCGATTTGTTTATTAGCATAAATTGACTAGTGTAAAGTTTGAATTTCGTATTTATTATAAGGAACCGAACATATTTTCCAAATTTCTAATTTGACATTCCGGGGCCCCAATAATTTATTACTTCATTTAAAATTTTAGGGGGCCTTCTTGGATTTGAAACATTTCATTAGAACATAAAGGATTGCTCAAGTTAAAGGATTCAAATGTTATATACTGTGATCCCCCCCCCAAGCCCCACCTTAAAAATATTAAAAGTAAAGCTTTAGCATACTGACCATAGAGAGCAAAGTGACAAATTCGTTAAAAGATAACGTGGAAACATTGGAGATAAGTTTGTCAAAGCGAAAGTCCTCAGGGCTCGAAGTTTTCAGCATGCTTTTCTTTAAATGAACAAATTTTTTGAAGGGGTCCTAATTTATTTTTTGAATCGTGACCCCGAAAGGGCTAGTTACGCCGCTGGCGACGGCCATGAGATTTGACGGATACGTGCTAACAACAATGAACGTTCTGGCGCAGCCAAAGATTAATACTATTACTACCATTACCACTACCACATTATTATTATTATTATTATTATTATTATTATTATTATAATAATAATAATAATAATAATAATAATAATAATAATAATAATAATAATAATAATAATAATAATAATAATAATAGAAGAAGAAGAAGAAGAAGAAGAAGAAGAAGAAGAAAAGAAACTCGAAATTGTCATTGCCACAATCGGCTAAGTTAGTTGATGACTCTGCAGCTACTCTTATCAGAAGCCCTAGGGCAGGCCTGCACAACGCCTGCTCCGGTGGGCATTCTGCACTCAAGAGCAGGGCATCTGCCCGCGAGGGCGGCGAAAGTGCAAGTAGTGGAGAGAAGACAGCTTTGAGGTGTAACCTCCCATTCGCATAGACGGGTCTTCGCGGAGCATAGATTGAATGCCTAAGGGTCTAATGCAATGATCCATGCTGCAAAATTATTTGCCCACTTATTTAAATGGGTAATCTACTGCGTTTCTAGTTACAATGGTAGAAATTAAAAAAAATAATAATGTATAACCAATGATTTTATAATTGTGGAAATTTAGACACAATCTGTACATGAAGATTACGACAAAACTTCGCCGAAACGTGGTACATGGCAAAAATACAAAGTGAAATATAGATGTTTAATATTTCTTCTGTTTTAAAATAATAATATAACTGTCTTTAAATAATATGTATCTTACGTTTTTTAAATTTGAGAGCAGTATCTCGCTTCGAGATTGATACAAAAATGAAATACAGACAATTCCAGAAAGAAGAATATTTGGCAGCACTTATTTTTGTGACCATCTTCCCTCATTGTGAAGATGAATAACAGATACCAACGAGCAAACCTCTTACGATATTTTATCGAGATTATTAGGAGTCTTCTTAAATAGGGCGCAATGGACTAAATGGTTTTTATATGATGTAAACGATTATGAATAAATACTGTTCGTTGATTTGAAAATAGAAATATATAATGTAGTCAACTCAGAAATTAGAGCAGAAAGTAATTATGATTTTTTAAGAATAAGATTGTTTAGGTTTGATAGAACCGTCTTATTCAATTAAATATATTAAATGAAGAAAACTTCATCATCGAACAAAATGATTCAGTATTACAATTTTGTGTTAAACACCACGCTAAATTTGTGATTACATAGTAACAAAGCTAATTACATTGTCAATCCTACAAGCAATTATAATTAGTATCCAAATCAAATATGTATGTCTAATTCGTTTTAGATTGATATTTCACATTGTAATATATTGACAACAAACAATTTCAAAATAAAAGGTAATGATACTTGAATTGTGTTTAAGAATCCGTCGTTCCGCAATTGCTCTTTCAATTTTCGCGCAACTGTTCGAATTGCGCATTCTCATTAATGGTCCCCACTCAAAAAATGGGTCTCATCCCCACCCTTCCTAGCTGGCTATATTTGCCCACAAGTCGCTCGCGCGCGGCTCCCGTGATCAGTCTTAGTACAAAATGCTGTGCAGGCCTGCCCTAGGGTTGAAGTTCGGACGTTATTGGATTTTTGACATTAGCTTTCGACACCATGTCGTATACAGCCGCTGTTTGGAGGAGAATTCTAGCGGCTGGCCTCGCTATTCGGACGTTTTCCGGGGTTTCTCCGATCAGTGACAAGGGAATGCCGGAGCAGTACTCTAATAAAATAGGTCTCAGACCGCGCACGATCTTTCCTTCCTTCTTAGTCCTATTCTATCCCTTTACACTGACTTACATTTACATGCACTTCACTACCACACATGTCGGGAGACCATTCGGGTGCTTACAGTAGTTTGAGTCCCGGCTGAGGCGGTGGCCCCCGGAGAGAGATATCACTCTCCAGCGAGGAAGAAACACCACCACCCTTCGGGATAAAACATTCACCATACTAACCAGATGTGTACGTACCAGAAGACATCAATCAGATAATCGATCAGTTATTGAAAGTCTGCAGGTCGTAATCTGGAGTTCGAGTAGCAGCAAAACGCAAGTGCGCAATGAGTTTCCTACCAATGAGAACCAATGTGTTAAAAATATGATATTCCATTCATTAAATGAGACAACGTTACATGTTAATTGGGGAAACATGTTCAAATTTGACCCCTCCTCAATATGTCCTAGAACTTTGTAACATGGATTTTCTGATACTATATAGTTCTTTATTGCGTTGTTTATTGCGTATGTCTGCGGAGAAAGCTAATCAAACCGAGAAGCTCACCTCCAAACTAATCGTAAGTCAAGGGTATTTTGCGGCACAGCTCGTCTGTCATTGATTATTAGGCCCCGTCGTAGGTCCTTCCTGTTCACGGATTTTTAGAAGAGGTCGTTCCAAGTACCTGTCTTTCTAGAGCGGATAATATTTCTCTAACAAATTATGATTGAAAGGTTTCATTTGACAGCCCAGGCCTGTGAAGGCGTCATTGTGTAAAATGTAGTTTCAAATATAAGCAAGAGAGGAAGAGTATTTTTTCTTGCCAGTCCTAGCATAATCGACAGAATCTCGCAGGAATTGTGATAGCCGAGAAAGGTATTTGGTAAAGGTAAGGCCAAATAATCCCTGTGAGAATTAAATTCCCAAGCATAACAAAGAGTTCAGAATCTGCCGTTGAGAGAATACACTCAATACAATTTTAGGAAAGAGACATTCAAATAAAATGGTTTATGTATCTGTAGTACATGTTCTTTGCATATTAATTCATTTTCATTAACACAATTATCTGGTATATAGTTAAATTAAAAAATTGTGATTTCATCAAGTAATATGGTTCTCCACTCTAACTTTTCTCTATCTCTTATCACGGGCATCTTTACCCGTTTCACGGGCATTGATATCTGTTGTTCTTCTTTCTTTTTTCTCCATGTTTTTTATTTTCATCTTTCTTCATTTCTACTACTTTCTTTCTCCCACTTTCTTACTCGTATTCCTTTCACCCTTCTTCTCTTATTATCCTCTCCCTCTGCCTTTTCACCCTCGCTGTTTTACTTTAGTACACATATATTTTTAAAAAATTATAAATTGGTTAGCAATAATATCGATTCTCGTATCTCAACTAGAGGAAAACACATTTCTCTAAGTCATCAGGAATTAATTGATCTTCTTTTATGAAATAATTGTGTTAGCCATTGGCATGTTCACAATGGCTAATACAATATGCAGTTTCGCTGAATGTTTCAGCATTCACAATCTATACCTTTTTTGTTGTTTAAGGTCGCATCAACATCGAGATCAGCGACCACTATTGGGAGTTAACGGAATGGTAACTATGAAGAAGAAACGATATGGTGATGATACGGGTTGAAAGGACGAACACAAATACAACCATGCACCGAGGCGGGACTCGAACCCGCGACCCTTTTCCCCGAGATCGCTACGATACGACTGTCTGAGCGATCTTGGCCACCGGATCGGCAATCGACATCTTGTTTTCAATTTTTTAATGTAATTCACTGCAGCCGTTACTTTGTACTGAATGTCTAATGAACACACCATTAGAATGATAATTCTGATTTTTATTTATATCTTTTCTCAAACTCAATGGAATTAAAAATCCTCCCTTTGGCGAGTAAGGGCTGTCAGTCAATCGTTTCACTACTGCCTTGACCGGAGATTTGTATCTATGGAGTACCGAAACACACTGGTGTTCTGCACTGGAGTTGCAGTTTTTGGAGAGAAAATAAATTCAAAATATTAAGAAGATTCGCATTTCTATATTTTGAAAAGAGCATAGAAAATGATTGCAATTCATGTAAATAAATTATAAAATACTACATTATCCTGATTACAATTGTAATATAATTTTATAAATAAATATAATGATAATAATAAAAGTAATAATAATATTAATGTTATTATTATTATTTAATTACATTTTATTTTTTTTGTAATATAAATAACAAATTATTAAATATAAATTATGTGCACTTAATACTGTAATAATAGTTCAGTATGTGTATGTGATAGTAGTAAGTACTTTAGCAGTACTTCGAAATACTTTTAGTTTAGAAAGTATAAAATAAAATTAGAATGTGCATGGTATGGCAAGATTTTACGAGAAAATTTAATTTTTCGTGTGACGTAGTTTAAAAATGCGAAAAACGAGGACTTAGACCGTCGCATCTGAAAAATCCCGGCCCCGCATTGAGCGCGGACCAAGAGCGTACACCAGGTTGATCCAACTCCGTCTCTCGCGAGCACGGACGCCCGCAGGCGCGCTCACGTGCATTCGCGGCTAGCCCAGGAGGAGGTTGTGGAGAGGGAACCGCTCTTATCACTCTCTTTGCTTTTCGTGGCAGCAACATGAGTAGTGCGATGGCTGACAAAGGAAGCCACGAACCCTTTTTCTGTCTCACCGGATATCATGCCATCGCGGATGCAGTTGGAAATAATAGATTAGAACACCGTACATATAAATGACATATATTTCAATATTTTTAGTTTGTCACGATGGTATCAGAATTTACATGTGTTCCCCAAGGTCCATAAAATGTAGCTATACTATGTTTAGGTCAACATGTTGTGAGTTGATTTTCTCTGCAATGAAAATGATAAAAAACAAATAAAGAACCCAACTTCAAGTCAAGACGTTGAAGAGCGTGTTATGCATCGCAACAGTTCAAGTACTGACACCAGATATTGCTTCACTGGTTAAGAAAAATTAATTTCATAAAATGTTCTTGAATTGAATCGAATGTTACGTTTCCTGTTAAACTTAAAGGTTTCTTTCTGATTGTATGAGTCTTGGTGTTTCCTCCGTTCCCCAGTGTAACCTCTCCCTGTTTCGGCTATCAGCGATGAATTGTCGCTAAAGGCCAGGGCCAACTCGCGCCCCGAGAGCTTATATTACGCCAGGCGCCGGCAGGGAGTGTTGAGAGCAGTCTGTGCTCACCGGTCTCCGCCAGTGTCCGCGGTGGCTGGCGGCCGCCCGCTTGCCCGCTCGCGGGCAGCTGACTTGGAACAGCCTGGCGTAGACCGAGCATTTCCCGCCTCCCTGTGGAGAAGGTGGTGGAGAGCAGTCGGCAATGTAATTTATCCACCGAATCGCTCCGAAACTGGCGCCCGTTTCGAAAAAATTTTAAAATAATAAATTAGGAGCCCTCTCCCGCTTGCGATACTTCCACCCCTGCTGCCCCAAGCGTCTCTCCCCTCCTCTCCCCTTCCCCTCTTTACCCCACCCTCCGCATCACCGAGCTGAAGCCATGCTCTCATTTGGGAAGCTCATTTACTTAAACACCGCGCTATCAGAATCGTAGGAGGCGGTCGGAGCATCGGACGGGGCGAGGGCGGACAAGAAAGGGAAAGCGGAGCGAAATAAAAATATAATCAGCCGGTCAGGAAACACGCCGCAAACAAAATGATGGCGGAAGGGAAAACGACGCGAAAGAGAAGGAAAACGGACAAATAAGTGCGGCGCAACAAAACGAGGATCCGTTTCGCATTTTGTACTCTGAGTTTGTTAACAGGAGGCCTCTCTCTTAGGGAAGGAATAGCGGAGCTTTGGAAGACGAGGATAAAGACTTAAAGGATTCTTTTGAATGGCAAGGGATTATTACAGATGCAAGAATAGACGAAGCTTTAGGGACTGGAGGAACGCCGAAAACATGTTAATTAAAATAAACCTTATCTACTCACACACACATTTCAAACAAAATTCTCTCAAAATCTGAAATAAGGACTAGTTAGGATATTTTCGATAACAGTTTCTTTGAAACAGAATTATAGTTGTATATCTACTTGAAAAAAGAAATCTTATTGGAGAGAATGAAAGTGTATAATTACACTTTCTTTGAGTTTTTGAGATGAAGGTAGAAATGATTTTATTAATATATTCCATCTGGTTATTACCAAGCTGAATGAAAGTAGTTCGACAATTCATCTAGAGAGTGGGTAAAGATTACGAGAAAACTAAGGTACTAATATAAACATTTTCAAAGTTCTGAGAATTTGCACTTATCCGGCAGTTCATGAAAATCCACACATTTAAAAACCGGCAATTTATTTACTTTTTTAAATTTAACTGAGTTATTTTTTCCAAAGATCGTTCCGACCTCAGTCCTTTCACTTGTTTTCTGCTACATGAAATAAAATTCTGCAATGTCAGGATTAGATGTATTATTCATAATAAAGAGATGCATGCACAACAATTTAGGGCAAAGCAACCCATTCAACCCATTCACCGATCTGCACGATCTATCACACCACGCTCGGGCGGAAATGGGGAGTCCGAGTCATCTTTCCATTACACTGGATTGCAAAAATGCAACCTCAAGACGTATTTTAATTTCCTAAGAAATCGAGTACTTTTGAGGAGAGATATCGGGAACGCAAGCAGGAGAGAGGGAAATCACGAAAAGTCATGAGAGAGAAAATCAAAGGAGATGGGGAATCTAGAGTGACAGAGAGGGAAAATCTACAAAGGGGATAGAGAGAGAGAAATCTACAGAGGAAAGGTAGAAAGAAAAGAAAAGTAAATCTAACCATAGAGATATATTTCTACATAGAGAGAAAGTGGAAAGAGAAAAATGCCCACAGAGAGAAAGGAAAATCTAGACAAAGATAAAAGAACTACTTAGAGAGACAAAGAGAGAGAGAGAGACAAAGAGAGAGAGAGAGACAAAGAGAGAGACAAAGGGAGAGACAAAGAGAGAGACAAAGAGAGAGAGAGGCAAAGAGATAGAGAGAGAGACAAAGAGATAGAGAGAGAGACAAAGAGATAGAGAGAGAGACAAAGAGATAGAGAGAGACAAAGAGATAGAGAGAGACAAAGATAGAGAGACAAAGATAGAGAGAGACAAAGAGAGCACAGAGAGAGACAAAGAGAGCACACAGAGAGACAAAGATAGCACAGAAAGAGACACGGAGGGGGACAAAGAGAGCACAGAGAGGACAAAGAGAGCACAGAGAGAGACAAAGAGAGCACGAGAGAGACACAGAGAGAGCACGGAGAGAGAGACACGGAGAGCAACGAGAGAGACAACGAGAGAGACAAGAGAGAGAAAAAAAAAAAAAAAAAAGAAACAGAGAAAGACACAAAGAAAATCCTAAGGACATTTTGGAGAGACAAAGAAAATCCTAAGGACAGAGAGAGGAAAACCTAAAGGAAGGGGAAATCCGAGAGAGAGAGAGAGAGAGAGAGAAGATACTGTATTGCAAGAGAGAGGAAAACCCGAGTGAGAACAGACAGAGGACAGAAAGACGGATAAGCAGACGGACAGATGTGTCTGCCGGCCCCGTCTCAGTCCGCTCGTGCAAGGCTGCCCGTCTCAACCTACTCGTCTCAATCTGTCTGTCTGTCTCTGACATTCTCTGTCTGTCTCCAAAATAGGTATTTGTCGATCGATCTGAACGAATTCGAAGTCCTGCGGGTTTGAATTATATTTTGATTTTGGGGGATACTTTACATGACGCCTCGAAAGTTTCTGAAAAATGCTCAAAATTTGTTTAAACGTTGTTCTCGGACAGCGTAACAAAATGTCGCCGGTCTCATATTCATTAAAATCCCTAATTTTTCCAAAATGGCAAAAATAAAAAAAATTGGCATCTTCCCGCAAGTAAAATCATATGAGGGTCAGTGAAATGAAAACGAGACAGTCTATACAATGACCGTAGCACGGTAGTTGGTAACACTGATAGGGTGTGTGTGGGGGGGGTGTATAGAAGTGCCCTCTATTGGGAATCAGGAAGGATCACCTCGAACGTCCACCGCTCTGCCATTTATCAGTTGGACGTGCTCGACGTGAGGTCAGCGAGTCTGTGCACGTCCGACATCATTATGGAGCAGCAGCAGTTAGTGCCTTTTTTGAGAGAGCAAAAAGTGTCAGGTGACAATCATGCCGTAATGTCTATTGTGTGTGGTGAACGCATATGTCACGTGCACGTATGGTTGAATGGAATAAACGATTTTGAGATGGTCGGATAGTCCTTGGTCGGATGGTCCTTGGAAGAAAACAGTCGGCCAGGACAGGCTCTTCGTGTCATTACTGGGGTGGACGTTGCCGTCAAA
The DNA here is from genome assembly GCA_964035755.1 of Teleogryllus oceanicus. Classification (NCBI taxonomy): domain Eukaryota; kingdom Metazoa; phylum Arthropoda; class Insecta; order Orthoptera; family Gryllidae; genus Teleogryllus; species Teleogryllus oceanicus. Next base: position 230,576,233 of record CAXIVR010000001.1, on the reverse strand, counting down.
TGTGACCGACAGAGGACCCCATGTCGATCACTCCTGGCATCGGCGGGCTCATGTCGACGGAAGCCATTCGGCTCGTGTCGATTATTAGTTACCATACCACTCATGACATCTTTACAAAGCATCTCAAGTTTCAGAAAATCTGTGCGTAGTGTGTTCCCCTCAGCCTGACGGAGGATTAGAAGTTCAACAGACGAGTAATGTCGACATCACTACAGCACCAGGAACGGTGTCTCTTTTAACAATATCGTTTCCTGCCCCGTCAATTTACTTCGGACAAAGAGGTGCCCGCCTGGATACAATCATTGCTCCGTTGACATCTGCAAACATTTTTCTCTGAAGGCACTGACTATCTTGTCTCACAGTGCAATATATTTATAAATAGTTTCGGCAATTACTTTTGAAGTAATAAACACCTTACTTTTTCTCCCATTTGTTTCGTTTTCATTTGACTGACCCACATAAAAATAAACACTTTTTCCTTAATGTAATCTGTTTTAACAGGACAGGTCTTGAATAAAGGTAATTCACAATTTTTCGGATATATGAGTAGTTTTTCCATAATTTTGCAATTTGTGAATCATTTGCATAAATGTGAATGCGCATTTGCATGCGTGAATTTTGCATAATTGTGAATCATAGCCATTTTTTTAAAGAATATTAAACAATTATTTTCTCAAAAACTGCTCCAATTTGATTTGTTTTGGGTTGTTTTTTCTTATGGAAGTGGTGCTGTTTTCCATTTCAGCAATTTCTATTTCATCAACATTGCGAAAGTACAATATTTGAGATAGAGTTTTTTTGTTAAGTGAAATCCGTTTTAAAATTCAGTTGCATGAGTATCATTGCATAACTTGAAGATATTGAATATTGAAAATAAAGATTTTTTCTTATGCAGAAGTGTTTAAAACACTATATCTTTATAAGAGACCATGTACAATTTTTAGTAAAATAATGAACAGTTTTTGCGTCATTTTTCCTTGAAATTAACGCAATTTAAAAAACACATTTTCTATAAATACAACACCAATTTTTCTTAAAATATTCCCTTCTTATATATTAAAGGACTAAAAAATAGTAATTGCCTCATATTCGGATAACTCTCTGCATTTTCGAAAATGCGTTTAACAAAAACATTTCAATATTGAAGATATTTATTTTATATGTTATACGAGTTGTTTATTCTTGCATCAATTTAATACAAAAATAAGGCTGCATTTTTTCTTCATTATCTCTTCATTAAAGAAATTTGGTGTGGTTTTATAAAGGACTTTTATGTAAAATGTGAAGCATGTGAGCAAAAATAGTTGTTGATAATACAATGAAGCCTTATTTTTGTATTAAATATTGAAGATATGATTATATTTTTATCTTAAATTATATCTGTTTTAAAACATTATCTCTTCTAAACTTTAAGTACCTTTTTTAAACGAGTAAATGTCCCGTAATTACTGCTTGAAGTTAATGCAATTATTAGAAAATCAATTTCTCCCTAACGGTTGTAAATATTTTCTTAACATTCTTACCAAGGACAGTGCAAAGGACACTTAAAGCAATGACGCAGGTATAATTTTCGGTGAATTCTCTGAATTTTCGAAAACTGAGTTTAACTCGTAATGGGAGAGATTATTAATTACCTAAACGATGGCGAAAATATGGCCGAACAACTGCGTGGTGTAGCGGTAAAGCGCATAGACAAACAGCGCCATAGACCTGAGTTCTAGTCTCGGCTATGTGAACAAAATGTTGGATACACATTTGCAGATTCATGTTATAAAATTGAGGGGATATTACAAAAAATGCAAGAAAGCATGTGCTGTTCTAGTTCATGTGCGTAACTAGTTTTTTCTTTAAAAATTTGCAATTTTTCTCTACATTTTTACTTCCCCGATAGTTACGTCCCGTCCGTCCCATCCGGTCCCGTCCGTCCTGTGTCGTCGTCGTCCGTCCTCGTCTCCGTCCTCCGTCCGTCCTGTCCTCCGTCCTCCCGTCTCGTCCTCCTGTCCTCGTCTCGTCCTCCTCGTCCTGTCCTCGTCTGTCCGTCAGTCCTCTGTCTGTCTCGTCGTCCTGTCACGTCCTCCTGTCGTCCTCTCTCCGTCCATCCGTCCTTCGTCCGTCCTGTCCAGTCTCCTCCGTCCGTCCGTCCGTCTCCGTCCATCCGTCCGTCCGTCCGTCCTCTCCTCTCCGTCCTCCGTCCGTCCTCCGTCCGTCGTCCATCGTCCGTCCGTCCGTCCGTCTCGTCCGTCGTCCGTCATCCGTCCTGTCCTCCATCCGTCCGTCCGTCCGTCCGTCTCTGTCGTCCTCCGTCCGTCCGTCTCCAGTCCTCCAGTCCATCTCCGTCCATCCATCCCTCCTCTGTCATCCATCCATCCATCCGTCCATCCATCCGTCCATCCTCCGTCCATCCGTCCTCCGTCCATCCCTCCTCGTCCTCCGTCCATCCTCCATCTCCATCCTCCATCCATCTCATCCTCCATCATCCTCTCCATCCTCCATCCGTCCTCGTCCATCCTCCTCTCCTCCTCCATCCCATCCTCTCATCCATCCATCCATCCATCCATCCATTCCATCCCTCTCCATCCATCCTCCATCTCCATCCATCTCCATCCATGTCCGTCTCTGCTCTCTCCTCGTCTCCTTTCCCTCCTCCTGTCCGTCTCCGTCCCGTCCGTCCCTGTCCGTCCCTGTCCGTCCGTCCGTCCCGTCCGTCCCGTCCGTCCTGTCCGTCCGTCCGTCCGTCCGTCTCCGTCCGTCCTCGTCCGTCCTGTCCGTCCCGTCCGTCCCGTCCGTCCCGTCCGTCCCGTCCGTCCCGTCCGTCCCGTCCGTTTGTTGCCGTTAGCGACTAAAATGTGCAGACGATTTTCCCCAAAATTTGTTTGATATTCCCAAATCCAACTGGCTCAACTCGAGGTCCTAGAAGTTTCAAATCGATATTTTGATTTTTGAGAGTTCTTCTTGGGGGTATTCTTTACATACATCCTCAACATTTTGAATTTTTCACAAAAATGTCTCCCATTTTTTTGCATTCACCAAATAAACAGCCGCTGTACTCAGGAGAAATTTGAGATCATTGGAAAATCAGAAAAACATTGGAAAAATACCAAATGCCTGCTCTTCTACAGCTGTCAAGAAACGATTTCCTCGGATACCGCAAATACACTATATGGCCCAGGTATAATTTTCATTGAAATCTCATTTCGAAAAATTGCAAAAGTCATAGATAATGCGAGAAAGTACGTGCTGTTTTGCTTATATTATTTGCTGTAGAGTATTTATAATTATAATTATAATTATAATTATTATCCGTGGAGTATTATTATGTGAAGTGTACTTGCTCTTTTATAGAAGACATCAATACGTCAAAGACCTAAAAAAAATAATACGTATTTCCGAAGATTCTGAAAGCACTGATACACCAATAGCTTTACATCTGAAAATGTTAACTAATTTCTTCGTTTTTGTCAAGAGGACGTTATTAAAGGTTCTAGAAGCGTAAAAAATGACCTTTATTTTCTTAAACAAGGGGAGTTACTTTGGTGCATTAAAAATCAAATTCTTCCCAGCACAAAACCGGTTTAATGAATTGGTAGCACATGCCTCCTAGGTGTCACCGAATTTAGCACTTCTAGATTCTCAGTAACTGGATTTCTGTAATAGCGAGGATTCGTCCACCCGCTTAAATTTTGAACATCATTCTAAAGATTTTTTCTGAACATCATTCTAAAACGTATAATCCTTTCGTTGATTATTTAGATAGACGTGTGTCGTGTAAAAGCTTTTCAAACAAATTCTCTTCAGCAAGTAATAATGATAAATAATAATAATAATAATAATAATAATAATAATAATAATAATAATAATAATAATAATAATAATAATAATAATAATAATAATGTCTTCATTTCTGGCGAAGCTCAAGCCGAAAGGCCTGCTCTTCCGCTTAACCACTTAAATATTATTACATTTATATAATTGCAATTGAGGAGTTCGGGCGGAAATCATGATAACTAACATTTCACGTTATTTACGAAAGTGCAATGATCGCATTATCTAACGGAAATGTGCTGCGCCTATAGTGTGAATAGTATAGTATTGGTATTGTCAATTGATCTGAACTCTAAAAGCTAAGATAAAAGAGCCGTTGCATCTGATGGACAAAAATGCTGTACTAAAGTTACAATTTTACTTTTGAAACATGTCAGAAGTCATCTACACCGGAATGTCTCCATTGTAAACAAATTGCAAAAAGGAGGGAAGATTTTTCATTTGTATCTGGGATGCAAAACTAGGGTCCGTTCCGGCATACGCCTTCAGCGATTGAGTAAACCCAGGAAAACGTCAATCGGGTTGGTGGCTTATAAGGGTTCTAATGATGGAGCTGCGACAAAAATCCGAGGACCTTTGGCCTGAGGTCCTTTGACCCAAGGTCTTTTTTGTTGCCCTCGATCTGTAACGCCACTTAACGCCGGTCGTACATACGAGATTTTATTTTTGACCTAATTTTAATGGTTTAGATGTACTTATTTACTATTTAACAAGATGTTAATTTGACTGGGTTTGTCTTTTCACATTTCCCTCCCATAAATCCCTTTCATAATACCCTCTCATGGTTCCCTTCATAAGAGAACATGTGGCATCATTCATGTGTTTTCATATTTCCTTCGTAATAATGATCCTCATATCCTCAGCATTGAAACAGGTTTCTTTTCATTTACTATTAATTTGTTATTACGGAACCAATTTGAAACATCCAATATTTTTACTATTTACGGTTTCACGTCAAAGATTATTCGTATTACCCACAAAGAGACCTGTTCTTCCGTTTTGAATCGTCGAGGGTATATCGTTTACGTATACTTAACGTAAAAGAATAGGACCTAAAATCGATCCCTGCGGAACTCCATGTGCACTTGACAATGAATCGGAAAGGTGTGTGTTGTTCAATATGTGTGTTGTTCAATCATTCCAGTACGGTATTTCTTCTCTCTGAAATTGTTGAAGTTGTTGATTCCATTCGAAGGAAATTTTGAAAGGAAAATGTTATAATTAATGACGTCAATAGATTTCGAAAGATGTAAAAATATTTCAATAGACGATTCATTTTGATCCATGGATGATGGAAAATCATTAGAAAAGAAAATATGGCTGTTTCCGTAGATTTTTATTTTCAAAATACATGTTGGCAATCCGAAACGCGTCGTGTTTGAAGAGAAAGATTTCCAATTGTAAAAAAAGTTTCTTTTTGATAAAACTGAGAAAATATAAATTTGCCGATTACTTTGAATTAATTTTTGTTGCCTTTTTAAAGAGCGGCTTTATCGTAGCTGGTTTGAAAATATCTGGAAACGTTCTGAATAAGGATGCATTCAATAGGTAAATTAACGGGCTTATAATAGCAGGAACACAAGTCTTTAACACATAATTCGCAAATTATGTGTTAAACCGGCCGAATATTTTAGTTTTCTGAATATTTTTAAAATTTCGTAGGAGGAAGTTTCGGAAACAAGCATCATGTCTACAATTTTGGGGAAAACGTCCGATGTTGAATTTTGTGGTTGAAAAACTATAGTGAGATCTGCAGCAATTCTCGAAAAATATTAGTTCAAGAGACCAACTACTGTTCTCGGATAGTTCACATCTCTGTCGTTATCTTTTAAAACAACATTCTCTACAAGGTTTCTAGTTGATGTAGTCATGTTTTTTACAATATTTCACATTCATTTTGTTTTGCTATTTGAGTTCAAAATATCCTGATCGTGTTTGAAGATTTTAGCCTGCCTTATGACTTTTCTTAACAATGATTTTGTATTTTTTACAGTAGAGGTGGAAATCTTGAGAGACGTTATGATACTTACAAATGCAAAAATAATTCGTTTCTTTTTACATGATGTTCTAATCCTTTGTGTTATCCAAGAATATAATATTTTGCTATCTTCCACTATCTTCAGACTGTCTTCAAGATTTCATTACATTTTTCGTCAAAATGCATATTTCAGACAGCTATACATATTGAAAAATGAATAATTTATTTTTAATTCCAGAATGATTTGAGAAAACTTACATATAGTGATAAAGAACACAAGGAATACAAAAGTTTAAAAAAAAATTTACTTTAAAACAGCTTTATGAACAGAGAGTACGAATAGGAGGTTAATGCTGGGAAAATAAGTAACTACTTGTTAGGGAATGCTGGCTAACAAGCCGAGCGCCCTCTATGAACTGATCTCGCACGCTGCGTGTTGTGAGGTTAGATTTGTGGTGTTGAGTTGTGTGATTTACGCGTGCTACTGTTTCTTGGCTAAAAATGAGTTCGTCGGACGAAGCCGTGGAAAATGAGAATGTTTCTCAAATACGTTTTGTGAATTTGTTAGAGAAGTACAGTATAGTATGTAATAAATCATAGCTCCCAAGTGTGAAGACCGAAAAGGACACTGCATATGCAGCTATTGCGCACGAATATCAAAACATAAGTGGAAAACCGGTCACTCTGAAACAAAGAAAAAAGAAAATAAATAACATGAAGACTGAGGTAAAAAAGAAAACTAACATGAAGGCGACAGGGAACGAAAAAATTGATTTAAGGACGTGGGAAAATAAATTATATGGATTAATTGCTGGGGACCAGAATCCCGTTTTTGATAAAGTACCAGGTATGTTAAAACTATTTGAACGAGAATCATTTACGATATATTTACTTAAATTTAATTTTGTATTCATTACATTCATGAATGTAATTATTTATAGGATGCATCTCCGTAAGACTGGCAGATGCTGCTTCTGAAATTTCACACAAGCAGCCAAACATAAGTAATTCGATCCCTGAGCGATCTCCTACACCACCGCCCCCACCACAAAAGAAACAGAGGTTACTTCAAGAAACTGATGAAACAGTTAATTTAAGCAATAGTCATTTACAGAGACTTGTTCTTTTGGAACAGTTAAAATTAACTCGAATGCAAATTCAGAGAGAAGAACGTGCATCAAATTTTGGCATATTCATGGAATAAAAACTATCGATTTTGTTTGAAGATGACTTGTTTTATTTCTTCTCTCCTCCTTTGCCCGCGATGCCGTATCAAATGTTCATCTGGGTCATCTGAATTTTCAGAGTTATCATCATCATTATCATCTGTAACTTCATTCTCTGGTAGATGTTTCGGATTCTTGAGATACTTGGCAACATTGTGAAGTACAATGCAACTTACTATTACTGATGGCACCATCGATAATTTCATACGAATTGCGCTTTGCAATATGGGAAATCATCTTTTCAGTTGCCCAAAGCATCTTTCTATAATCACTCTTTCATTTTTAAAAAGAGGATTATAAGCACGTTCTTGTGGCGTTCGTGGATCTCTGAATGGTGTTAATAGCCAAGACGTAATGCCATATCCGCTGTCTCCTAGCAGCACAGCATCACTTCGTTGGCGATTCATTACGTCATACAACTTGCTTCGTTTCAGAATTATGTTATCATGAACAGAACCTGGCCACTGGGCATCTACACTGGTAAACTCTTTCTTAGAATTACAAGTGGCCTGAACATTAATGGACATAAATCCTTTGCGGTTGAGGTATTCATCTCCATGTGTAAACGGTTTCATAATTCGTTCGCGAGTACAGTCTATGGCGCGAATTGCACTGGGGAAGTTGAAACTTTGAGCCCATTCTGCCTGCGCAAAATTAACATCACTGCCGTTTGGAAATTTTATCCAAATATATGACTTGTCGATTATTTTTTGGTTAACATTTTGAATAGTCTTTGATACTATGGAACGATGAACACCAATGTCTTTTCCTATTCCAATTTGAAAACCTAGATCACTTACGAAACGCAGGAAAATTTTTAATCTTTGCACGTTCGTCAGAGCACCACCTCTTGTCTCCGCAGATTCGCCAAGGAAGTGGTTTGCTAGCCACTCCACATTTTCCTTATCAAATCTAAATAATTCCCGGTAATCAATTTAAGATGTAATAACGCGAGGGCGATAGTTTTTCGGTGCTCGTAAATTCAAGAACGCCGCCATGATTATTATCACATGATTATATCCTCATACGTACTACATTACAACACGAATATACGTGTTTTGGTGTTTAAAACACATCCACACTCGCGTAACTCAAAGAAGAAATCTACTTAAGTGCGATCACCACCGTGCTTAAGAATTTCGCAGTATTTACTTGTGAAATGAAGCAAATTCACACCATTTTAAGTAAAGGCTGGAAAATACTAGTACTTACTACAAGTGTAAAAATTTACTATAAGTAAGTAGTATTTGCTACAAGTAAAAGCTAATACTTAAACTTTATTCGACGAAGCGTAAGTATTTACTGTAAAATCTCCTAGTATAAGCATTTACTTCCTTTATTCACACCACCCAAGTACTGCATGAAATAAAATAAAAAATACAAATTTTGGAACAAGGCATATAAATTTCCGCCATAGAAACATTTTTCCTGTCTTATTCAAATTAGAAATTCAAATATCTAACGGTTCTTGACATTCTTCCTTTACCAATTTATCCCCTCTCCCCTTCTTCTGCTCAGTATGGTCTCTGACACATGGGAGTTGTTGTTAAGGATTTTCTTCCTCGTAAGATGCAGTAATTTTACATAAATTAAATATAGATTTTTAAAAAAACATTAAGGTGAGTTCATTTGTAATACTATTACAAATATACTACTTGTCATACATATTTATTATACTATATTTAAATTTGTTTTACTTAAACTTATATCTTAATATATATATCTAAACTTAAATCTTATAAGTTAGAAAATTTTAATTTAATTTATAAAACTTTCTGTTTACATTCAAATTAGACTCTTGAAGAAGAGGAAAAATGCTCCTCAAAACGGTGAGAGATGAAAAATGTTTCAAAAATTAACAGATCATTTCAATAAAACATCAATATAAATTACTTATACTTTTTATTAAGCTTTTGGTTTTCAATATATATGACTATTAAAAAAATCTGGACAAAAATCTAATATAATGTTTTCCTTTATCCAAGATCTAACATTTTCCTTTCCTAAAACATACGCAGAGCGCATGGCAACTATACTGTATAATACACTTTCACAGTAGGGTACAAATGTTGGAGGACGTTTTGAGTACATTTTCAATACATCTTAATATACTTCTTTCGTGCTCATCCCACTAACTGTTTCCTCAATAGATAAGTTTTGTTATTGTATTTTTTTTTCGAATTTTTAATGTTAATAATACAATAATAGATTTTATTCAAGTGATTACAATAAGAAAGAGTGCTTGTAACATGAGCATCGACGCATATTAAGAAATAGTTTTATTACTCTTATTATTATTATTATTATTATTATTATTAAAAAAGAAGGGAAGCAACATTGAAAAGAAAATCATAAATAAAGGCGATCTTGGAATCTGCAATAGTTTCTGTAGCATTAAGTCGACCGGGCCTAGCGGGTCCAGTTTGTTAAGAAATGGTCAAAAGGAGGAAAATCGCTGATATCACAATGCCGATCGCTCAATTTATCTATAGTTTCGGGTGCGCACAGCTGAAGGAAGTACATTAATACGCCAATTCCCTCAAGTCGGAGACTTTAACCAGAACCTGTATACTGAACAATTGAATAACGCGCTGAGGCTTCCCAGGCCTTATTACTCCACCAACGAGTTAAATTCAAATTCTGGGATGAATCTGATCAGTATGGTAATGCAATGGGAACCATTAGATTAAAAAAGTCTCTCCCAATATTAATATATTTAAAATGTACGTATTCATCCAATAGTCATAACAATAATAATTATTTAATACCAATATGAAGTAACTAGTACACTGGTTCTAATTATTTTCCTATACTATAACGTTCTTGTTTCACCATACTATTGCGTAAAAACTTTAAAGAGCATCTGGTGTAGATAGCAATGCGGCTATATTCAAAGCCAAAAACCTTCAATCCGTCAATCACGAAACCGCTAGCCGATTTCACGATAATTCATTCGCCAAATCGCTCCAAAATAATAAATTAGACGCACGCACCCCCACCCCCCACCGCAAAATCATTTCCACCCCGTCCTTCCGACCCTCTCCATAACGCCGTTAATGCCACAAACGGAGGCTCGTTTCCCTAAACACCTTCCCATTAGCAAGTAAATTAATTTCTGGCAGATAAATCAAACGGAGCCCGAGCTTTTGCAGTGATGGATGCCCGGAATTTGCATCACAAAAGTTCTCTGGCGCTCCTTTCGAAGTTTTTCTAATGGGCGGGCCCCGCGAAGAGCGGCGTGGGGCGGCGTGGTGGTAGCAGGTGAGGCCGGGCAGGTGCGTGCGAAAAAGGGAAGGCGGTGGAAACGGGTGCGTGAAGCCACAACGTCCAGCTGCTCGAGACGCACCTCATTGGAAAGCGGTTGGCGAGGTGCTGGGCAGGGGAGTGGTGTGGTGTAGTGTGTTGTTTTCTAGTGAAGAAGAAGAAGAAGAAGAAGAAGAAGAAGAAGAAGCAGAAGAAGAAGAAGAAGAAGAAGAAGAAGAAGAAGAAGAAGAAGAAGAAGAAGAAGAAAAGCATGCTTCGGAAACGAAGTTCGAAGGATCCGCGAAATGGTGTTGGCGTAACAAGGAAATGTGGGATTCTCAGACACTCACGTCAAAGATCATTGCATTAAGGGACAGATCTAGACATTAATTTCGAGGAGGGGAGGTAAATTCCAGGACCTGGTTCGGCACAAGTGATTGATAGACGGCGTATTTATTTATCTATTTATTTATTATTTGTTTAATTTATTTGTATTTATACAACAATTGCACGTTGCACCTCTGGTGTCCTTTATATACATATTAAAGTAAATTATGAAAAAAAATAAGCAAACTCTTTTTTCAAGGAAAAAATTCCACTCATTCTATTTTAGTTTTAGAAACAATCCATACCTACGTGTATTATTGAAATGCAATTGTATTCGCATTTTCTTAATTATAATAATTTTTGCATTTGGATCATTATGTCCTAATTCTTTCGTTTCAGTTACATATCTAGAACTGATTTTGTAAAATCATTTGATCGATTACCTTCTTTGAATTTAGTATGGTCCGAGTAGGTACATTTGTTGTAATATCTAAACTGAAGGAATTAATTAAATTGAGATTCTGCTTTTTCTCACAAGATTGGACTCGAAAATTAATATTAAAATATCCGCATACAACAATCTATTTAAAAGAGTGATTGCTGAATTTGTTTAGAGTTATCTCTAGTTTTTCTGAGGGCGTGATACAATTTAGAACTAGCTTTGATGCAGTCTTGAGGACGCAAAGTAAGATAATTTTGGCAAAGGAAGAAGTGCAATATATTTCAAAAACATTTCCAACTCACTTGCCCACAATATATACCCAGTTAATTCCGTTAACGTAATATAATCGATAAAATTTGTAACGTGAATACAAGAAACCCCATATGTAGAACTCTTATGCGATTCCCTTTACAATAATAATCTCCGAGATAAAACTTTGGAATATAGTTCATGAGGAGATAAAGAATGTTCCGAAAAACAAAAAACATTTGATTTAAATCGCCCTGTAGAACAGCCTCGATAAATTTAGCTTTCTTTTTTTTTTCTTTTTTTTTTTAGAGATTAAACGTTATGGTGCTGTATGTGAATATTTTGCAAGGATCTACACAATTGTTTTCTACTGAATGTGACTGTGGCTGCTATATAATGTTTACTCCATTTTTATCCCGAGTGCGTGGTTGAAGGTGAAAACATGTCTCAGCGGAGACAGTACTGGGAATGTGAGAATCTGGAGTAGGATCAGAAAAGTTATGGCGTAGATCATCTGGAGTAGATCAGAAAAGGGGGAAATTCTCCCGCTTGAGAATCACTCTCCAGCGAAGCATTGGTCCAGAAGCTCTATGCTCCCCACCGGTCTCCTGATATGTGTGGTAGTGTAGTGTGTGTATGTAAGTGTATGTGTATGTGTATGTGTGTGTGTAAGGCGGAAGGATAGGACGAGCAAGAGGAAGCACAGATCGCACGCGGTTCGTGGCCTATTTGGTAGGGAACTGCTCCGGCATTCGCCTAGTACTGATCGAAGAAATCACGAAAAACTATAGATCAGAGCAGCTGGTCGCTAGGATTCTCGTCCAGACAGCGACTGAGCTCGCCCTAGCTATCTAGTCAAAGTGGAAAATCCTGCCACCGCCGGGATTCGAACCCTAGGACATCCCGGTCAGAGGTGCTGCAGAAACAGCGGAAATGCTGGACCTGAATTAAACTTAGAGGATCGGATATATTGATCTAAACTATTGTTAAGGGTTAATAGATTAAGAGCGCGTCAACTACAAAGTCACTGGTATCATATTAGTGCATGTCTTGGGAGGTGTCGGTGTTCCTCCACTGCTGAAACGTGTGATCCGGCGGCGACCTACACTCGGATGACAGTGATTTCTTCTTTATATACCTTCTTTCTGCTCAGCTGGGACAAGCTCCCAACATGTGGCAGTCTATTGCAAGTAAATATAAGTGTGTGTGTGTGTGTGTGTGTGTGTGTGTGTGCTTAAGGAGAAAGTAGAGAAAAACGATGAGGTAGAAGATACCGCATTGTTTTTTAAGATCTCATGCATATATAAATTGTTCATATTACAAATTGTTCCATGATTTCATACATTTTGTAAATTGTCCCTTCCTCCTGAAAACTTTCCAATTCCGCACTATACCTAAATTCTGTTCCTCAACATCCCTATCAGAGCTGCCACCAATTAGCTCACTTCAACTTATATCAAACATTTTAGAGGAAACGGTAGTTATCCAACTTCCGGATCACTTGGATAAACAACATGTTATCCCAAGAAATAATCGGGTTTCTGAAGAAAAAGCAGCAAGGTTACAACAATGGTTAATCCCTCTGAGACTGTTCGTTAGATGTTCAGTGGATTGAAAGTTATTTCAGCAACAGAAGTACACTAACTGTTTTATGTGTGATGTGTGGCGGAAGGCGCTCGCTTTCTATTCATCATCGCTAATTGCTGTGTCGAACAGGAATTGATTCTTCGACCCCTCATTTGCGTCCTGTAGGTAGACAATTTACCCATTAACAAACTTACTTGTACTTTAATTATATATGCCGATGATAGGAAGCTGCCATTTTCCTTCCATCTACCCTCAGTCCAAATCGACAAAGAATTGCTCCAAACATATTTATACTGATTTTCACATCATGAGGACACAATAGGTTCTTATGACCAATGTTATTCTTATGGAAGAATTCCGTGCACTCTTGCCAAATTGATTGTTGTAAAAGTAAGTAAAAAATATAGTCCTGTAGAAAAAACGACGAGAAACACGATGGTAATCGTGAAATATGTGTAATTCACTCACTTTTTAAATAAAATAATGAAAACGCTGGATTTCTGATGGAACTGATAGTTTAAACGCCTTTACATAACGTCTGTGTATTTTATGTTTGTTCTGAAATCGATCCGCGGGCGACGTGAGGCGTGACGACAAGACAAAGCACATGTGACCCATAGGGCCGAAGGGAAGTGTTTTTATATGACATTGTAAGCGTAAGGGACTATCCAAATCAGTACACAAATGATCGCGAGAAACCCTTTCGTGAATTTCCTCTGACTGGGTGTTCTGGTCAGTGGAATTTTGCTGGTGGATGTGAGTCACGGTGATGGAGCTGCAGTGGTAAAGAAATGTAGATATGTAATTTACTCAATCGTGTAGTGTTTAATGTTAAGAGATCGAAATGGATCGCAGAGGAAATGGTAAAATATGTAAAAGTGGTGAAACAATGTAAAAGTATTCGAAAACTTAAAAGAAAAACTCCCACAAACGGATTCAATTGTGAGAAATCAATTTTGCAGGGCAACAAGCATCAGTATACTTTCTTTCTCTAGAATGAAAAAGGAAAATGAGAGTGAAGAAATAACGATCCCGAGAAAAATAAAGTTGACAGAACTGAAATATAGAATCAGTAGGGAAAGAAATTTCTATACGATATCTCAAATTCCATGCGTTTCTATTTTAAAATGTTCCTGCAACAATCGTGTGTGTAATAAAAGATGTTAATAATAAACATTTACCCATTTCAAATATTCTAATTTTAAATTTAAAAATGAATTAGTGTAAGATGAAACTTGGATAAACGATTGTCATAGTATGTCGTTTATTGCGTAAATTAATCAATATTTAACGGCACAATCAACAATTTACGATTTTTTTCATTTTATGAGAGAATTCATGTAAAGCGTCCCTGTTTATTAGATTCTTACACTAATAAAAATATTCAGGCTATAGTAATATTAATATTAATAATAATAATAATAATAATAACAACAACAACAAGATTGCGAACAAAAATTGTTTTCAGTAGATGCATAAACGAGAAAGGTAGCTGTGATTTGGACGATTCGGGAGCGGGCGAGCAAACGAACGTGTCATGTAGGCAACGACGGGCGGATTCTCCACCAGACATATTGTGCCTTCACTACGTGAAAAGCGTTTTTCGATAGGTATCACCACAAACTGGTCTGTTTAAAATTCATTAAAAAAAACATTATGATTGTTGATACTACTGATTGACATTATTGTTGTTTTGGATTGATATAGGGTTGCTTCAAAGGTAACTGAATGTTTTTTATGTAAAATATCCTCAGTGCAATTTCCTATGCAAAACGGTTGAGAATAAATTTTACATACTTCCAGGGTACGTAGATAAGAGAAAAAGAATCACTTTTTTCCTAATGAACATGAGGTGAGAAATCTCATAATAAAGTGTATGGTGGCATAGAGCCTCTGATTAGATAACTCATGAACTGGTGTCTGGGGCGTACGCGAACTCTCATGGAACGATTGGGTCACTAGGAATGACCATATTACGTTGTTTCTATTTATTGTTCAGATACAACCATTTCTAAAAGTGACAGTCATAAGTTTTGATGCATGCATGGTAATAGCGATAACCCTTTTTGCCGAACTCAAAGACGAATAATAAAGATAAAACTTCGATATGGACTACTATCATTACTAGGCTGGTCGTTCCTTCATGCACCTGCCAAACCCCAGTGCAGGATGTAGCCTACCACCAGTCAGAGATGCCACATACCAATCAGAACAGGCGTAAATTCGCTATATGTGCTTTCCCACTATCAGTACATTTGCCATATCTATATTAAGTCTATCTATATTATATCTATCATAAGTCCTACAAGTTTATACCATTTATTCCGGACAACCCTATTTCATTAAAAGTACTTATCCCACAGAGTAATTGTACGACAAAAAATGAATGAAAATAATTATCTGGTTACGTTTTGAAATACTACTTCGTATCTCTGAAAATATTTGTATTTCGAACATATTTTCGTTACAACAAGATCTACATTTTGAGGATTTTCCTTCAAATTATTCGTGAACTAAATGTAGAACATGTCGTGAAATGTGCTTATAATGCTATATTATATTGGTGATCTCAATTACTCCACGAAGCAGCGAGGCGGGTTTCTTACCCTTCAAAACTCTGCCATGTTAACTTCGAGATTTCATATTATTGCAAATGTAACTGTTTGCTGTAACAGTTCAAAATTTTAAAGTTGCATGTAAAATATTTTAGTTCAAGAGAAATTCAGGTTTTAATTAAGTATTTATTAAACAAATTATTTCATTTGCTTAATTTGTATTTCAACATGATGAAAATTTAATTTTATTAATATTTTAGAATTCGTGTCTTTTTTCGTTGCATAGTCTGAGAGGTTCGTTTTTTCAGACAGTTTTTTCGCAAGGGAATAAGCATACACAAGCTGCGGCCAACTGTGTAGCCAATCTGGGTGATTGCGTCAAAAGGGGTTGGATACATATATACTTTCGTACATGTAGTATGTACTCGAATACTTCTTTCACTTATTTTGTAAACTATACGAACTTCATAGTCTACACGTTTTCCTTTTACCAATCCTTCTCAACCGAAACTCTACAATCCAGGAATCATAAGTAACAGTATTTGGAAAACTAGGTTTCAAACGTACGTAGAGCATAATATTATTATTACATGTGCAGACTACTACATAATTATAAAGAACATAATAGACGTCATGATTTTTGTATTCGCATTGACATTTATGAATTAAAACAAAACTTAAGACGTGAAATAACTATTTATGCTGGTATGATAACTATGTATGTCACTAATCGTACCTTTGGGGAGGATTCTAGTAGTATGTGGGCATCAAGCTGCTCGAAAAAGTTTCCACTCAAGGGGATGGCGTACTGACTTCTGAACATATCCCTTGTCTACAAAGGAATCTAATTTTTGTAAAACAAATCTCTGAATAGGAGAAAGTTTAAACTGATTTACAATAAATGGTTCAATTACATTTTGCTGTAAAAATTGTTAGAACCGTTGAATAAAGTAAGTCTTATCTTCATAATTTTTATACGAATAACTGCTGTTTCCTGAATAAATAAATCGTTTAATCTTCTATTCCACGAAAGTGATTTTCTGAACAAACTGGAACAAAGACAAAACATTATTTCCTCAGAGCGACTTCAATATCCGCTTAAATTTCTGGCAGTACAGACAGGTTCCAAAAACAACGAAGCGAGAGAACTCATTTGAAACAACATCAAAGACAATAGTCTTTCCTAATCGGATATTCACGCTAACCCTCCCAAGTCTTAAACTGCTGAATGACACAATGAAACACAACAACTTAAATTGAAAAGTTACTTAATGAAGACTAATTCTGGGAAACAACGAGAAGAAAGAACTTGAATGAGAATGCTATTACAAATGTCCTATTCTATCACTTCCTTAAAGTAGAAAAGAAAACTAGATGTTTCATTAATGAGAATACGGAATAGAAATGATTTTGGTAAATAATACTATACGTTCACATATGAAAGCAAGGTATTCAATTAATAAGTAACTGACAGTATATTAAATAGAACTGCACAAACAAGAAGTGTATGATGAATCTCGCAGAAAAATATTACCAATGCCCGAAAAGGGCAATTCAAACTTCCTTAGAATTACCATAATAAAATTCAAGACTTTTCTGTAGATGAAAAAGTGTACCTCGAAGCGCGAAGTTATTCACACAAAATCAATAAAAGTATTCTTCCTGCAAACCTCAATTAAGGTTTATATTTCGCAAGACGCATGTCTTGAATTTCAGTCGTCTACATAGCACGTGTATATTTACCTCAAAGGACACAACTAACTGAAAACCTCCAACGACCAATAAATTCTTAAGAAGAATTAACTTCCAAACGTATGTTCCTCTAATCCACTCCAACTCGCTAGCGGCCAATTTCCACTGTTCCAATTACTCAGTTAATCCCATAATAAAGGAAATGTAATTACGAACATTCTTTCCAGTCTATATTGACCCAATGGGAATAATCTCATATTACCTCGAAAAAACGGAAATTGAGGTAAAAACCGAAAGGGGATGCAAATGTCGAAATTATATAGCTTCAATTTACACAGATTTTTCGAATTTCAACAGCGATTGTTGGTTACATCTCTACTTTTAATTATTCCATAACTAAAACCGACGCCAAGTCAAGCTATTAATTCTTATCTTGTGTGCCGAAATGATGAGGCCTATCAAACAAGAGGTCTCAAAAATCTATACAGACATCTACCTACTTCAAATCAATCTAGGTATACAGGAGAACCAACTTCTATATTGCGCAGGAGTATTACGTACTCTACTACCAACCCTACAAGCCTACGACTACGAATGATCCAAAAAACAAGAAACGTCAATACACGATACTACTTCTCTACACAACGCAGGGGAGGGGAGAAGAAGATCTGGACATCGCTTACGTCACCTCCGCTGCGCTAGGACGTCACCACGTCTTCGACTGGTCGAATGACGTCACGCGACCACGCCCCATCGGCACGAGCGCTACGGCCTCGCTAGAGCCATCTGGTGGGCAAGTGCATAACCACGGTGGCGGTACTCTGAACTACGGCGCTCCGCCGTCGGCAGAGTAGGAAACTACATTGTACGCAGTGTATCCTACTTCTTGAATAATAGTTCTGAGTATTGTGCCCAAAAATAAATTAGACGGAGAAAAGAAATTAGCCTATTACATTAGATATGCAACACGAGTTTAATATTTTGCAAATGCAATGGATGCTTTTTGTTTTTCAATTCCGACTTTTGCATTAATGCTGATATTTCTTCTTATTGAATTTATTATTTCCCCTTAATGAGAATCGCGTGCTCATCCACACAAATATTTTATACTTTCGCATGAAATACTAGAAATTGTGACCTTTTTCTAACAATTTTTATTTACTTACTAAATTTTATTCGATCGTCTTCTATATTATTTCAGTAGTAGATAACTTTTGCGGCTCCCAAAGCCACGAATCATTATAAATTATGTCTGTAAAGAAAGATAATTTCATGGAGATGGACGAATTTCACTTTAAAAATATGAAGGATTTGTTTAAAAATACGCATCTAAATATTCATGTCAGAAGCAACCTGCAATACTCGGCCGGATTTTTGAATCTATATCCTGAAATAACAGCTAAATGAAGCGTTTTTTGGCCTTAAAAACTGGAATTTTAAGGCCAAAAGCTTCAAACAAACGTTCTTCACACCGTATTTTACAGGATAAGATTTTCTTGAACATTCTATTATATTTTTGCTGATTCGACGTTTCTCCATTATTCCCCACCTATTCAGAGCCTGTAGGATCTGCAACTGTATGTGAAATTAAACTAATTACTTGATATTCTTTTCCATTTAATTACACGGGTGAACCTCTCTGCTCGGTAATAACGTTGAATAAAAATAATTTGTATTGTGGGTATTAAGAGTGTATTGTATTGTTATCAATTACAAGTAGGCATGTAGAACACGTAACGGACGATAACAGAGTCTTCAAGAAAAATATATATTACAGGCTTAATATGGAAATGGAAAAATAGGAATGAGGGTTGGGTTTACCATGCAGGGGTTCTCGCACGGGTAAGCTAGTATTTTAAATAAGGAAGGATAAAACAACTAGTAAAAAAGTATAAAGGATACCATAGAGACTTCAATTAATGCTAAACACATATGGTGTAAATCATAGACTGGAGAGCTTTTTCATTGGAACTCCTGGCGCTATAACAGAGGGGGAGAGTGACGCTCATTCGAACACCGGGCACATTCGATCATCAAAAGTATCTCTACTGTTTGGGGAAGAAAATTTGTTTTTGTGAGAGAGCTATTTTCCAGATTCCATTTATTATAATGAACCGGTACTGCCTTCAAATATTATCCAACCAATGATCTGAGTAGGGAAATAACATTATAGACGTTTGCGGTAAATTTGGTTCCCTAACATTGGCAAGTGGATTTCTTAATTTTCGTAATTGAAATAGTAACTAACAATACATTATCCACATATAACATCTTAAGCATTTACCCCTCCCTACGTTGTAACAGTTTCTATAAGTAATATATTTTGTTTCATTATTACTTTTAAAGAAATGGGGCTCATTGGCATACAAACATGGGGCACTTTGGGATAGTGTCCTAGAGTACCCATTTTTTAAAATGTAAGTCATTAAAACCAGATATGTGGTGTATTTCATGAGTAAACATAATGATAAGAAAATATAAAAGAAAATGAGATCGAGTTTCTATTTCTGAAGAGGATACGTCTGCTGTAGTTGAAGCAATGTTGGAGGAAAAGTTATCAACTAGAGATGCAGCAGCAACTTACAACTTAAAACAAATCTACAATACACAACAGATTAAATAAAACAAAAAGACAGAAATGGAATCAGCACAACATGAGACAGGAGAAAAAATGAGACAACTAGCGTAAACAAAGTTAGGGAAAAATATGAGTTTCGTTGGCAAAAAAAGTAAGAATTCACAGCTGAGCATGAAAAGCTGCTCTATGAATATTTTCTTCAGTTATCAAAACTGAACTACCAATTAACATATCAGCAAGCACAACGATTTCATAATCGTTATGCTGATGAAATGAAAAAGATAACGACAGAGAAAAGTATGAAAAATAAAAGAGGAAGACATTTTGAGAAAATATGTTAATGGATTAATTTTTCCTCCTGTTGTTGACTCGACTCGTCGTCGAGCTTCATCAAATTGAACTTAAATTGCCAAAACCAAAATAAATTAACACAACAGTGTGTGTAAACTCAATCAACCTTTTCCAAATAATCTATAGTTCTACAATATTTTGTAACCTGCGACATTATTTTAAAAATGTCATTTCTTTTTAAGTAAGTAAAGTCTTTGATTTTGTAATATTTCTTATATATGTAAAACAAGTATCAATATACTTGGTTATTAATTATAATATTTACCATAAAAAATTAAACCTGTCCATATGTGCCCCTGATGTGTCCAAATGTACCCCACTCTTGAGGTACATCTTGGAGAACATCTTTATCTACAAAGTTGAAAATGAATAAATTACAAAAAAATTGTATTACTTTTAATATCAAAGTTTATCATATCTTAAAGCCAAACGTTTAGTTATGTTTTTCAGCAAGTTCCATAAAAATTCGTTAAGAAATATTGTCCCGATTGCAAAAATATTTCCAACTCTCCAAGTGAGCTCCACTCTCCCCTACACGCTTACTGGCATTATTTCTAAATTTTGAAATTTTCGAAAATTGGAGAGTTCAACGGAACTAAGAACTGATATTTTTTGAAGCGTCCTTTGCTCTATCCATGGAAAAAGTTAATGAAAAAAATTGAAATATTTTCTTTTAATATTTTTTTAAAAATTGCATTAATTTCATGCAAAAGATGAAACGACTATCTTTAAAAAGAATTGTACCTTTTTTCAAAAAAATGATTTTTACTTTCTCGCCCTCACTTGGCCAGAAGAGAAAGTAAAAATCGTGCGCCGGAAAACCGCGAATTTTCGACAGAAAAACTTTGTTGCGCCCTGGTAACGAAAGTGGATAAGTCATGTTCATGCACATGTAAAGAAAATACTACCTCTAACACGCCGGGCATTAAAAATCAATGTTTTGTGAGCCCTTCATACCGAAAAATAGTTCGATCGGTTTTCGCTAAAATTGATATCGGTCTGAACGAACTCGAGACTTTGGGCAAAACGAAATTTTGATTTTTGAGGGTACTTTACATGAAACCTCAACATTTTCTCCAAAGTTATGGATTAAATTTTGTCCTCAGACATCGCAAAGGGCACTTAAGAAAATGGCGCAGATCTCATTTTCATTGAAATTGAGATTTCCTGATTTTTCGAAAATTTCAAAAGCGTTGAAGTCGAAGTTGAAGTAGAGTAGAAAAAAGTTGAAGAAAAAATTTGGGGCGGTTTTTGAGAAAATGTTTTTTTATAAATTGCTTATATTTCAGGCATGAATTATGCCAATACTACTTGTTTTTTTAATGTTCATGACCGTTATTAAAAAGGTGATTTTTAGAACAGACTTTGTATAGGCAAAAGTCTCCAAAATTTTCTTGTTTTGAAATGTTAACCTATTGCAATTTTCGAAAATACAAAGAGTTCACCGAAAATGGGACTACCAACCGTCCATTGTATTTATACCGTCCATTGATACATACGAAGAAAAATTTAAAGGAAGAAATTTGGTGGCTTTTTGAGAAAAACAGCTTGAAAAAATAACAATTCCTATACTTCCCGCAAAATTACAGAGAAACTTCTCACATTTTTTAAAAAAAATGTACCTAAACTTGTTTAAAGATCTGTTATCAAAAAACAGATTTCATAAAAAATCTTTATCTTCAATATTGTAGTTGAAGCCGAAAAAAATTGAACATTTCTAATTTTCAAAAATCAGTGATTTGAACGAAAACGCGTCCTTTACTCTATCAGAAGACAAATATTGATTAAAAAATTGGAGGCATTTATTAGAAAATTATGAAAATGTTGAGGCTTCATGAAAACTAGTATCAAAAATCAAAATATCCATTTCAAACTGAGAGGGCCTTCACTTCCGTTAAATTAACCCGGGACTATAGGTTTAGGAGAAAATTAGACGGACTAGAATTGCATTATGTCATAAAGATTGCCTTATTTCATGCCAAATTATTCGAAAACTAAGCACAGTTATGCAAAATTGTCGGTAACTATAACAAAAAATTGTCCATCATCTTATTTCATAATTTTTTTTTTGAAGTTTACTTTCATGAGAAAAATATTGAGCTTGTTCAAATATCTGTATCTTCAATTTAGAAGTAGTAGGAAGACGCCGAAAAAAATTGTTGCTATTTGGTTATATATTTAACTTTTTGATGCTTCATATAATATACCCCAAAATCAAAACATCCCTTTCAAAATCTCGGTGCTTCGAGTTCATTGAGATCGATTGGAGATGATCGATTTTGGACAAAATTGAATGGTTTTGGCGATAGCGATGATTACGTATGAAGGCCTACGGAGGCAGACGGCTAGCCAATCAGCCGGACTGACAGAAGTTGGCTGAACGACCAGGTGGACGATCAGACAAACAGACAGAAGGACGAACAGACGAACAGACAGAAGGACGAACAGACAGAAGGACGAACAGACAGAAGGACGAACAGACAGAAGGACGAACAGACGCACAGACAGAAGGACGAACAGACGCACAGACATAGCGACCAGCGACGCTGAGAGAGGTAGGACGAACAGACAGACGGACGACAGACAGACAGACGGACGCAGACAGACAGACAGACGGACGCAGACAGACAGACAGACGGACGCACAGACAGACGACGGACGCACAGACAGACAGACGGACGCACAGACAGACAGACAGACAGACGGACGCACAGACAGACAGACGGACGCACAGACAGACAGACGACGCAGCAGACAGACGGACGCACAGACAGACAGACGACGACAGACGACGGACGCACAGACAGACAGACGGACGCACAGACAGACAGACGGACGCACAGACAGACAGACGGACGCACAGACAGACAGACGGACGCACAGACAGAAGCAGACAGACGCGACGCACAGACAGACAGACGGACGCACAGACAGACAGACGAGGACGCACACAGACAGACGAGGACGACGACAGACAGACAGACGGACGCACAAACAGACAGACGAACGCACAGACAGACAGACGAACGCACAAACAGACAGACGAACGCACAAACAGACAGACGAACGCACAAACAGACAGACGAACGCACAAACAGACAGACGAACGCACAAACAGACAGACGAACGCACAAACAGACGAACGAAACAGACAGACGAAGAAACAGACAACAAACATAGATATTTTTCCTTCCAGTAAGCCCATCATGGGGCTTCCGAATGTTTGCCCCAGTATTCTTACACCGCGGAGATTGTGGGTGTAGAATTGCCGGGAAAACTAACTTTGGTCGAGTCAATGCGTTGTTTGGCCTTCGTTTCATACCACAATTGTATCTTCTCATAGGGCATCTAAGGTCTTAAATAGGTTTTATATATAATTTTCTTGTTATTGTTATTATTATTATTATTATTATTATCATTATCATTATTAACATTATCGTTATTCTCTTTCCGTTGTCAAATGAGAGGTAGTTCAGACAAAGTAGCCCCAACCATTTTTGAAATGCGTAATATACTTCCAGTAGTCAGTAATACGGTTTTCTGCATTTAATATACAGACCTACCGTCAAGCCCCATTGTTGAATAGGGTCAAACACACTCATCAGTACTATATGCAATTCTAAAAAGGAGATCTGGAAACATCAGACCACTTCCAGTTTCCATAGAACCTATATTTTCTCTCCTAGTCAGTTGTACATTTCTTTTTTCGAATGGTTTTATTCGATTGTGAAAGAGAAGTATATCAATATTGATCAATGAAGTTTTCTCAATCTTCTTCTATTAGCACTACAACCCTGCGTGGGTCTTGGCTTTCACAACTAAACCGTTCCCCTTTTTTCTGTAATTCACTATCACTCTCCACTCTCCCTTGGGTAGCACCCGAAGATCTTGACACACGTGCATCCACCGGTCTTCCTTTCTTGCGCCCACCTGTTGCCATCCATGACATGATCTTCTTTGAATGTCTACCCATCTGCATCCTCTCGATGTGACCCAGCCATTTGATTCTTTGAGCCTTAATATATCTTACTATATCTTCCCCTTTTATTAGGTTTTCTAATTCTTGATTTGTTCTTATTCTGCAGGTGTCAGCATTTAATTGAATTGGCCTATATATTTTACGTAATTTTTGTCTTTCGAATATTCTCAGTTGGTTTATATCTTTGTTTATTTCATCTTGTATTATATTCTCCTAATTCAGGATAGCTTCCAAATAGTTAAAGTTCTGTACCTTTTGGAAATGGTAGTTGTTTATTTGCAATTTTTAATGCTTGGTGATTGTTTTCTCGTCAGATGCATATTCTTGGTTTTCTTTTCATTTATTACAAGACCCACTTCTGCGGTTTCTTTTGTCAGTTTATTACATAATTCAATAAGTGCTTTATTGTTTCTGTTTAATAATGCGATATCGTCTGCATGAGCAAAAGGAGCTGTCATTTTAAAACTTATATCTCATCTTAGGCCTAATTTTCTAATTACTATTTCTAATATTATATTAAACAGAATTGCTGATCATGGATCTTATTGTTTATCACAATCTTATTGAAGATCGTATATCAATATTGATCAATGATTTTTTCTCATTATTGGTCAATAAAGAGGTTATTTGAACTAGAGGTTACGGAGAATTTCCATACTTCAGTGCCAGTAACATTGGTATGTTGACATTTCTGGGAATTATGCAAGCTACATTTATTTGACGACTAACCTATTGCTTGGATGATAGGACAGATTATCCAAACACTATGTGCTCTATAGATTCTCTGCTTGGTACGTAAATACGGAAATTTTCATTTAACATTTCCTCATCTTGCTTTCAAATCATCCACTTCTCAAATATATCACATATTGGCACCGTTACGTAGACGTTACCCCCCCCCCAAATAATGGACAAGAATATTTGGGAGAGGCGATATAATGAAGTGTACGTATGGAATTGAACCAAAAGGAAGGACTTTTGTTATTTGAATGGTGAAGAAAAACAAAGATAATAGAAAATTTCGAAATTAACTAAATGTTCATTGTTATTCTCAGTTTAAAACCAATATTGTGCAGAGTTCTTTTTGTTATTACTATGAAAAAAAGTTCTCTTTTATTTTGAATTTCAAAACGTTTTGATTTAATATTTTAGTAAGTTACCGCATTCAAATCTACATTGTATGCCATATAATCATTGGTCCGAATAAATGTTAAATGGATGTGTTTTCCCATTAAGTAAATTTATTAATGGATAAGTAAACACCATCTCATTATGGTTATTCCAAATGTGTTGTTGGACTCGATATTTTTACCATAAAGGCTGATTTTCGTTAGAAAGGTTAACCCGATCTTTAATTCTTTCTAGCGATCTTGTAGCAATCTTGCTCCATACAACTATCTCCCCACCTAACGCCTCGGTAAAGAAACGATGTTCGTTTCCGCGGGAATGAGTGAGTGCTGCGATTATGGGCGGAGCTTATAACCCAAAAGCTGCAGAAAAGGAAATCGTTACAGACCGTGATGTTATTTGAAGGGATTCATTCACTGGGATTTTTAGTCTTCAAAGAATAAGAAGTTGGTCACTAGGTACACAATGCACTTCTATCATGGTGAGTACTGTACATTCAGAAATAAAACCACTACATAAATATAAAACATTTTTACAATTCAATTAATCTTCATGCGAATATTTACATGTTGTGCTGAAAAGGAAAAACATTCAGAGCGTCTTAATCATAAACCCTATCATTACACATTCATAATAGATGCTGTAACCGAAGCACTTCCTTTTAACAAACTCTAACCTTTTTGCAAGATCATTTATTGAAAATGTATCATTACTTCACGATAGCAATACAATGTTTTTCTAAAAATATGCCCACATTATCAAAAACACTCTACGTATCCGTTCTCCAATGACTACCGGTATTACTATTTAGCGTCTTTTGCACCTACTGAATAGTTTTTGTAACGCCTCACATGAAAACTTGACTTTCTGCAGCAGTTCCTTGCTTGATGGGAGTATTCTAAGGCAGCGAAGTTTGCAATGGTCCCACGATTGGCCCCGGAGTTCGCCGTATCAATCCGAAACATCAATTCTCGTCACAATATTCTATGAAGCGGTTAATATATTTCCCACGGATTGTAAAGTACCCAAGTACTTGAACTGTTCGGCTCCTTGCATGTTTGCACTAATTTGGATACTCGACATTGTTTCTAGTACTTTGCATTTTGAAATGTGCATGGCACGGCATTTATCTAAATCAGGGACGTGTATTCCATTGACGCAAGGTAAGCACTGCTTACCCGACTGATTCGATCAGACGTTCCACGGTATTTACAACAGAATATTTTACAAACTCTGAAAATCCTAACTTCTTTCCATTGTAGCTTCCACACCAAGAGTATTTTTTCTACTACACCCCTCTCACTTCCACCATCTCTAAGCTTCTCACTCTGCATTCAGATGAAAAATATAGTTATTCAAATTATGGTTCTCCATGTTGTCACGGCAGGAAGTATTATTCCTTCACGAAGGACATGATGAACGATAAGAGCCAAAATTTATAGCTGATTTACCCCTGAAAATATATTTTATTACATCGGAACGAATATTTTGTTAACAGACCTTGCAAAAAATGCTCATTTCCTTTCTGTATTTAAATTTCAAGTAGTATGTGGCTTAGGGTAGAGATCACAACACTATGAAAACGTGCACAGAATTCACTCCTCCCATTAGCATGCCACACACAGTTTTTAACGTTTTTTTAGTAAAATACATAAAAAAATAAAACATCTCGGTTGACCTCGAGGAATGAGTGTCGTCTCAAGTTTTTATGCTTTTTGGCAAGGGTGCGCAATCGTAGGGACTGCAGACTCTTCTGTTAAGTTTGTGTGTGTTCGTAGAACACCTGCTATTTATAACCCAATGATTTTGAAACATTTAAAGTAAATTAAATACGTGTTAATAATTTACGTGCTTGGTGTCTGCATTTCAACTATATTATTGACAATTTGCACCCCTGTCATGAACCTAAAAGTATCTTTATACTTAGAAAGGTAAGCAATTCTGAATGTTGCATACAGTAATGGAAATGGATCTCCAATTTGGAAGTGGATCGGATAACGAAGGCAGAGTGTACTAAATGCAGTGCATCGTATGTATATAATTTGCAAAACTTCAACTTCTCGTTGTTTTGAAGAGAATAAACAAATAATTTTGAACGGAAGAACCAAAATTAAAAATAAGAACACAAGTGATGACCTGCGTAAGGCAGTTCAACGAGCATTTTATTTACACAAGTCATGAATTTCTTACAGGTGCAGAAATATTCTGTTGGTCTTGCCTTCTCTTTTCCAAACGTGTGTGAAACACTGGAGGTTACAGTAGTATAGAAAATTACATCAAGCAATAAAAATCTTAATTTATCACAGTCACCTCCGCACTATGATTTTACAGAAGACGTTTGGGAAAGCTAAAAGTGATCACATGTTGAATGGCTAGAAGAGAATTCAATATACCCAACACAACGACCGCGATAAAAGAAATAAGGATATTCTGAAGGGCTTTATTAATGTGTGTTTTAAGAGAAGCAGGAGTTATCCTTTAGAGGACACTTCGAAACAGAGGAATCAACAAAGGAAATTATGTTGAAACAATAGATTTAATCAGCGAGTACAATGATAAGTTAAAGCACCAGAGCTTTTCAGTTTTTACAGGTTTGTCAAACTTAATTCAAAATGATTTAAGTGTATCCACATCAAGAGTTTTATTGACAGAAATAATAAATTAATGAAACAAATATTATTGCTATATTACTTGGCGAGGCATCGGGTATAAACAATTGCAGTCGGTTATCATTTCTATTTTGCATCGTTAATCGAGATGGCGAAATTTGAGAGCTATTTTAGGCTTCAGAGACATTTCGTACAATTACCATGCGGAAGCACTTTACAATATTGTTATACAACTGCTTCGTGTTTTCAACTGTCGATACAAAATTGTGATAGAGATATGATAGTGCGGATGTTTGTTTCTGGCCATCTAAATGGTTTTCAAGCAAAAATGAAAGAAAGTTTCCATCCACCGTCTGTGCATTGCTATGCTCATCAATTGAATTTAGTACTGTCCCAGGCAGTTTCCATTATTTCAGTTTGTCGTGTTTTCTTTTTAACATTGAATGGATTAACTGCATTCTTTTCTAAATCCACAAAACGAACTAAGGCATTAAATGAAGAAGTACATAGAAGATTGCCGAAACTTGCGCCAACCCGCTGGAACTACACTTGCCGGCTAGTTGAGAATGCCGGTTAGTTGTTCATGAATGCAGAAGACGACTTGTGAGATTAACCCAAAGAATCACCCTACCAGAAAAAAATGAGACCATGACATTTATAACGCTACGTGTGGATTCAGTTCATCCTTACAAGATTATAAGCTATAATTTTCTTTTAAAAGTGTTTGCAGGTATCTTCCCTCTCACTGTCAGATTGTTTTATACACTTCAAGCTGAAAGCCTTAAATTAAGCTATTGCACTGCAAAAGTTAGGGAATTTCAAATCTGCATCAAAGGTAAACGAGAAGAGTTTTTGATAATTTGGGAAAAGGCGAACAACTGTCATGACGTAAACAAAACCTATAAAAAAGACAGAAATTGACTGAATTACCAACGTTTGTTCCGCGAACTTGTGCACACTATTGTTCAAAGGTTAAATGACATTTTCAGCAATTTGGACAAACTTCGATTTCTAGAACTACTGAATTATCAAAATTATGAACAATACAGGCTTTCCCGAACTAGCATTCCAGGCTCTGAAGGATTCCTATGGAACTATTTTTGAGTTCGCATATTTAAGATCTCAGCTCATTGTAATATATATTTCACTAGAACTTGATGAAAACAAAGTAGGTGAGCGTCTAGTGGTCATTAAATCGAATGACCTTCAGAATGTGTACAGTCAAGCAGTGAGACTATGTGAGTAGTTTTTAACTATCCGAGATACGAGTGCTTCAGTGGAGGGAAGTTTCTCAGATTTTAACAGAATTAATCCTTACGTCAGAATCTCCCAGCTTCAGCATAGACTATCGAATTTAGCTTCTATATCAATAGAGAAAGGACATCTTTGTGCTTTTTTCTTCTTTGCGCCCAAAGTTTTATAATCAGGTTAGAGAAGATTTTGCACAAAAATATCACAAAATAGAGTTGCGGTACAATTGAGGCGAGTTGAACACATTCCGTATAAAATATCTTCTGCATTTTACATGAAGTTTATAGTAGTGCATTTATTTCTGAATGTATTATTTTTTGTGTGACATTATGTTCATGTATGTGTAGCGTCATAGACTTGACTCCCTGCTCCGGAGAGACAAGTTGCAAGGTATGGGAATGAGGGAGCCAAAAATAGGCTCCTGAACAAAGGCCAACCTTCAGGAAAGTCCAAAAGGGAGAGGGCTTGAGGTGCGGTGCAAATTGCAACGGAAAAGCAGGCGCCTCAAGACGAGTGCGTGGGGAAAGATGACGCAGGAAGTCATGTGACTCGAGCATATATAAGGATGGTGGCCAAAGCCCTGGGTTGGGTAACGTTCTGGTTTCCTCGCGGCACAACACCGCAAAACTTGTCCGGCCAAGTCTGGCGCGGAAGTGCTGTAGGCACGTGTAGGTGTTCGAGTCTCGAGCACTGTGAAGTATGCTTGATACTTCGGGGCAGATGGTCTGCCGAGGCACACCAGGTGCCATTTGCGATTGCCGAGTTGGCTAAACGCAGGCGCGGCCGCAAGGCGCGTGTTGGGAGAGGGGGGCTGCTGCAGGTAGCTGACAAACACCTTAGAGTGAGGTCTGTAAATAGTGCACATAATTTATTGTAAATAAATTGTAAATACCCACTCGTGTCTGCTCCTTTGTGGTGTAGATCCCTACTCACGACGTTACAGACGAGGTAGTTTTTAATGGTGGCAGCGGTTAAAGAAAACCCACGGGGGAATGCACACCATTAGTTTTTAATGGTGGCAGCGGTTAAAGAAAACCCACGGGGGAATGCACACCATTAGTTTTTAATGGTGGCAGCGGTTAAAGAAAACCCACGGGGGAATGCACACTATTAGTTTTTAATGGTGGCAGCGGTTAAAGAAACCCCACGGGGGAGTGCACACAATTAGTTTTAATGGTGGCAGCTGTTACAGCAAACCCACGGCGGTGCGCACATCACTGTAGTTTTTTAATGGTTCAGACAATGACGGGTGTACGTGCGCAATGTTAACAGTAGTAGTAACTGTTTCGGCCTACTGCAACGAACTGGTTCTGGCAGTGCACGAGAGTGCGTAGCTGGCGTGTGTGGTGAAATCGTGCATCCTAGGAAGTCCGGGAACGTAAGGGCTGTAAGGCTGTGCGAGCTACACGAGGTAGTTTTTAATTAAATCGCAAGTCAATCTTGGAGCCGGAAGGCGCCGACGTCAAGAAGAAGACATCCCTTTGACAGGAAGGACGAATACCAGGCCAGCCGGCCGGAAGGAGTACACGAGGATCACCACTCACGTAAGTGTAGCCATCTGCAATTCGAGAACAGTTCAGGCATCATGGCGTATCTCGCGCAGTTTAGTAAGGAGTGCCTAAAGCACGTTGCTAGAGAGCTAGGGGAAACGGCAAACGACGATGACCGCATAGTTAAGTTGCGTAACATTATAATAAATAGCAGTCAATACGAGGAAGAATTCGTTAAGGCTTTGTGTCAGACTACGAGAGAACGAGAGCGTGAAAAGCTAGAATTCGAGCGCGAAAGAGAGGGTGAAAAGTTAAAGTTAGAGCGACAGCGAGAGCGAGAAAGACTCGATCGCGAGTTCGAATTAGAGAAACTCCGGATAGCGAATCAGACGCCGACAGGAAGCGTAAGTTCAGGGAACGAGGCGAAAACCCAAACACATGTACGGTTGAGTCACGTTATG
This sequence comes from Teleogryllus oceanicus, assembly GCA_964035755.1. NCBI lineage: Eukaryota > Metazoa > Arthropoda > Insecta > Orthoptera > Gryllidae > Teleogryllus > Teleogryllus oceanicus. The sequence goes on along the minus strand of CAXIVR010000001.1, from coordinate 230,545,265 downwards.
CACCGATTCAAAGGCGATAGCGATGACATCACTACATACTTAAGCGTGTTCGAGAGCCAAGCGGAGTTGTTAGGAGTACCGGAGGAAGACTGGGTTGCCAATCTTATGGGGCTACTTCCTCACCAAATCAATTCATGGCTTACGTTAGAAGACGGGAAAACAATGACCGAATATGCCGACATTAAATCTAAATTGTTAGAGATGTTTAAATTTAACGCAGAAAGGTTTCGGCAGTTATTCGTGAGGCACATGAAGTCCGCGAACACCACGTGGAATGTGTACGCCCGCGAATTACATAATTATTGTAAGGAATGGGTTGCGGGGCTTAGCATCTCAACTTTCGAGGGATTGCTCAACTTAATCGTGACGGATCAAATGAAACGGCGAGTTCCGGCTGAAATGAAGGAACATTTTATTGACGAGTGGGGAAATTTCGCAATTCCACTTGAATTCGCGAAGAAATTAGATAACTACGAGAACAATAGGTCGGGATGGAAACGTAGTTTCTCGAAACCGTTCCAGAGAAGGGACGGAGGGCCTGAAGTTCAAGCCAGCGCGGAAAACCGAAGCAGGTACTGGTGCCGGAAACCCTTGCACAAAAGCCGTGACGTCAGGGAAGAGTTTGAAAACCCAGCGTTAGGAAATGCTTTAGCTGCGGTCACCCCAGCATCTCGCACGTGACTGCCCGAGTAAGCGCGGGCGGAGAAAGGCGAAAGGTTGGCACATGGCGGAGGAGACAGCGGCGAGCTGTTCCAACCATTTACATATCAGGCAACCGTGAACGAACAACCAGCCTTGATTCTGCGTGACACTGGGGCTTCTTTGATGTTGTAAATGAACGATTTATAGAAGATTCTGATTTAACAGGGGAAAGTGTATGGGTGTTTCAACCCTTAGATTCGAAACCTAGGAATCTACCAGTAGCACAGATACGACTGCAAGGGCCTTTCGGGAAGGTAACAACAAGAGCTGCAGTAGTGAATCGCGACTGTGATTTCGGTTACTATCTGCTTAGCAATCGTACGGCGCAATTACTCGAGGAAATTCGAGGAGGTTTCATTGAGCCGCAGATTGTGAGCGCAGTTGTAACTCGGTCGAAGGCAGCGGCGACAGGCACTGCCGAGCCGGAGACGAGGGCGGCAGAGACGGGGTCGAGCGCCGGATTAGAGAGAAATAGCGACGCGAAAGGAAGGCAGGTAGCTGACTCACCGGTGACGGGAGACGCGGTGGCAGATGTTATCGGAGGCGACGAGGAAGTCGACGACGCCACAATGTAAATTCTATGCAGATAGAGGCTCCTGTAGTAGAATTAATTCAGATCTCGGAATTTTTAAAAAATGCGAGAATGAAGTTCCTGAGACGGGAAAAGAATCGTACTTCCTACGTAATCGATTACTGCTACGCACTCGATTTAGTAAAAAAGGCGAACGGTACGACATGATTGTTGTTCCGCGGTGTTTCGAGGCACGGTACTAAAGTGTGTCACGAGACCGCGAATGCGCAATTAGGTACAACCAAAAGTAAGGATAGCTTAGCGAAGTATTTTACTGGCCGAGATGTTTCCAGGAAATGGAAACGTACGTCAGGTCATGTGACGTATGCCAGAAGGTAGGCAGATCGGAGACAGAAAGAAAGCACCGTTAGTAATGGTACCACCTGTAGGGGAAATATTTTCACGAATAAATATCGATGCATGCGGACCGTTTCAGGAAAGCGAGTCGGGTAAGAAATTCATTCTTACTGCGATGTGCATGGCATCTAGATATCCAGAGGCGATTCCCATAACGGATTTACGATCGGCGACTGTAATCAACGCGCTCTTAGAGCTATTTAGCCGAATAGGGTTCCGAAGGAACTTCAGACAGATCAGGGCACCTGTTTCACGAGCGTTCTGACCGCGGAATTCGCGCAGAAGTTCGAATCCGTTGATTAGGAGTTCTCCTTATCACCCACAATCTAATGCGGTGGAAAGAATGCACCGAACAATGAACCGATTATTGAAGGTTCTGTGCCTAGAAGCGGTACGGAATGGGAGCTTCAATTACCTGCAATATTATTTGCTTTGGCACTACTGTACATGAAAGTTTAGGTTTTACTCCAGCAGAGTTAGTGTATGGAATAATTTGCGTACTCCCATCACATTGTTATACGAGCACATTGCCGGAAGTGAGGAAAAGGAGCCAGTTCAGTGGTAGAGTACGTATTCCGTCTCGTGAATAGACTTCGAAATCGCGTGAACTAGCTCACACCAAACTTCTGAATGAGCAAGAACGTAGAAAAGTCTGGTACGACCGTAGAGCAGTAAATCGCACGTTTTGTGCTGGCGACAAGGTGCTGGTCTTAGCGCCAAATCGTACCCGAAAACTGGCGGTACAGTGGGTAGGCCTGGCGAGATCAAGGAAAAGTCTCTGACACAAACTACGTGGTATTATTGCCTGGGAAAAAGGACGGACGGGTGTATCACGTGAATATGCTGAAGCAGTACCATCAGCGGACTGAATACATCAGCTATGTGACAACACCGATCCAAGGCTGCGAACAGGTAGAGGATGAGATTGACAGATATGCCGTTCATCTCGAAGCGAGCGACTTCAATCTCCAGGAAATGCTCGAAGGTACGAAATTCCGCCTGACTTCAGAGAGAACTCGAGCAATTAATCATGAAGTATCATGATATCTTCTCCGAAAACCAGGACTGACCGATGCGCTTATAATGGACATAGAGCTCACAGATGAGTCAACACCCGTGCGTAGTGCTCCTTATCGTACTTCGCCTAGACAATCTGCTATTTTACGGATGAAATTAGCAAATGCTACGCGACGGCATTATTGAAGTAGGTGATAGTGAGTATACGTCACCTATGATATTAGTCGAAGCACGGGTCGGAAGCCTCGCCCGTGTATCGATTATAGGCGGTTAAACAAATTAATCAAGACAGAATATTTTCCATTACCGAACATGGAAGAGCGAATCGAGACGGTGGCGGCAGCTAAAATAATCACCACTCTAGATTTAGCGAAATGCTATTGGCAAATCAGTTTAACGCCAAGAGCTCAAAGGCTGGCTGCATTTGTAACCAACTTTGGTACATATCGCCCACCGCGATTGCCCTTGCCTTAAGAACGCGCCATATCAATGCAGTAGAATGATGGCAGCTCTGTTAGCGCCATGCAGCGAATATGCGGTACCGTATATAGACGACATAGCCATATTCAGTAACTCGTGGCAAGAGCATCTACAACACATGCAAAACGTGTTCTCGATTCTAAAAGAGGCAAAACTGCATGTGAAACCTAGTAAATGTATGTTCGGTAGGGAATCGGTTAAATACTTAGGTTACGTAGTAGGAAGCGGGAAATGCGCCTGAAGAAGCTAAAGTGCATGCAATTCGAGTTTCAAGACCGCACACGAAAAACAAGTCAGATGTTTTCTCGGAATGAGCGGGTACTACCGGAAATTCATTCCCAGATTCGGCGAAATGTCAGCTCCGTTATCAGATTGTTACGGGGAAGGAACGCCAGGGACAGTAAATTGGAATCCTGAGTGTGAAAGTGCATTCAATAAGTTGCGTGAAGCATTATGTTGCGAACCAGTATTACGAGCACCTGACTTCGCGAAACAATTTCAAATACAATGTGATGCAAGTCAAAGAGGAATAGGTGTCGTTTTAGCTCAGACAGACGAGAACGGCGATGAAAAACCCGTTCTATATTTAAGTAGGAAATTGACGGATGTGGAGAAAAGTTTCAGTACGGTGGAAGCCGAGTGTACAGCAATTATTTGGGGATTGCAAAATTGCGGTATTATCTAGACGGGCAGGTGAAAATTAAGATCGAAACAGATCATAATCCATTAGTGTGGTTGCGAAATTGTTCCGGGAACAACCCTAGATTATTGAGATGGTCGTTAATGCTGCAACATTATGACATCGAAATTTGCCACAAAAAGGGAAAGATAATGGAATGCCGACGCTTTAAGTCGCATGTTTTCATGAACCTGAACTGATCTCGTTAGGTAGATGGTTGCACTTCAGTGGCTCCTATTTGTATTGTATAACATCACGTCAAGATTTTCATTATGTAAACTGTAAACTAGCTAGTCAAAATGGAATCGGTAAATAGTATTTCGAAAACATTATTAGTTGAATTGTAAACTTTTTTCACAAAGGTATTGTAAATTGTAGTACAGCACAGCAAGATTCTATGAAAATGTATATAAGAGTATATCGTTTGTTCAACAATTAGGGTATCATTAAAAATTTATATTTAAAATTGTATAGAATCACATCAAGAAACAGTAAGATTTGTATGAAAATGTATATAAGAGAATATTGTTTGTTCAAAATTTAGGGTATCATCGAAGATGAGTAGTTACAATTGTATAAAATCACGTCAAGAAACAGCAAGATTAATATGAAAATGTTGTAAATAAGAGTATATTAATTAGTAAATTGAAGTAATTTAGGTAGGGAACAGAGGTAGAGTACGAGTAACGGACAGAGTCCACTATTATTAGTTGTTAAAATGTCAAATTTATGAAGTCAGAAAAAATGTTGTAAATAGCAATGTTATATGGTGTAATGGTTAAATTAGATACCACCATGAGTACATGTGAAGCAGCGAAATTGTGAAATTGTAACTGTCATTAATTGTTCATTATAAATTTTTCCTGTGGTTTCTACTCGGAAAAATTCTCCCGGGGATAGAGGAGTCTGTAGCGTCATAGACTTGACTCCTGCCGGAGAGACAAGTTGCAAGGTATGGAATGAGGGGGCCAAAATAGGCTCCGAACAAAGGCCAACCTTCAGGGGAAAATCCAAAAGGGAGAGGGCTTGAGGTGCCGGGTGCAAATTGCAACGGAAAAAGCAGGCGCCTCAAGACGAGTGCGTGGAAGATGACGCAGGAAGTCATGTGACTCGAGCATATATAGGATGGTGGCCAAAGCCCTGGGTTGGGTAACGTTCTGGTTTCTCGCGGCACAACACCGCAAACTTGTCCGGCCAAGTCTGGCGCGGAAGTGCTGTAGGCACGTGTAGGTGTTCGAGTCTCGAGCACCGTGAAGTATGCTTGATACTTCGGGGCAGATGGTCTGCCGAGGCACACCAGGTGCCATTTGCGATTGCCGAGTTGGCTAAACGCAGGCGCGGCCGCAAGGCGCGTGTTGGGAGAGGGGGGCTGCTGCAGGTAGCTCCGACAAACACCTTAGAGTGAGGTCTGTAAATAGTGCACATAATTTATTGTAAATAAATTGTAAATACCCACTCGTGTCTGTTCCTTTGTGGTGTAGATCCCTACTCACGACGTTACATATGATTAATCTAAAAGTTCAATCTGAAAATAGTCATTTTTTCGCCAGTTGGCAAATGCTATTTTGTTTAACCAGAAAAAAATCACTCCACGCCACTGATCTAGAATGTTTTGAATGATTTGAATGTTGCAAGACAAGCATGTGACAGACTGAAAAATAAACTTTATGTCGTCTAACTTTTATCCAAATTTTCGATAAAATTAAGTGGTACGTGACATTATGTGCTAGTTCTGTCACGACAGAAACCCCATATACATCATTTGTTAAGTTGCTTGGGAAATTCATGATAAGGCAGAGCTATAGAGACCTTACGCAAACCCCTAGAAAAATATTCTTTGCCCGTTGCATGTGGAGTTCCTCAAGGATCGAGTTTAGGCCCTATTCTGTTCCTACTTTACGTAAACGATATGCCCTCGACGATTCGAAACGGAAGAACGGTTCTCTTTGCGAATGATACGAACATCCTTTGCAATGAAGAAACCGTAAATAGTACAATATCAGATGTTTCAAATTGGTTCCGAAATAACAAATTAATAGTAAACGAAAAGAAAACGGTTTTAATGCAGTTTTCCATTTCAAATAAACAGTTCTGTGCTCCATTGAAGATGAACAGTGTACCATTGACTGATGTTAAGGCAACAAAATTTTTAGGTCTCAATTCAGTCAAACCTTAAATGGAACGTCCATTTAAATGAATTGAACACAAAATTAAGTTCATTATGCTACGCGTTCAGAATTCTTGCAAATTCAGTCAGCCTTCATACTGCTCGTTGTGTATACTTCGCGAATGTTCATTCCCGCCTGAGATATGGCATAATATTCTGGGGAAATACCTCTTATAGCTCCCAGACTTTTAGATTACAAAAACGAATTGTACGAATAATAACCAAATCCCGCCCACGTGATTCATGTAGCCTCTCTTCATTAATCTAGGAATTCTACCATTACGTGTCTTTTATTTACGAATCAGTGGTTTTTGTAAAAAATGACTTGCTTAAGGGCGGGAATATTTTTTCAGAAAATGCCGAAGTCTATTACTATAACACTCGACGTAGAAATCATATTCATCAGGTGACAGTATCAACAGCTCATTACAAAACATTCACATACAATACATGTACATTATTTTACAACACTTTGCCAGATGACATTAAACGATTAAATTCAATAGAAAAGTTTAAATCCCAAGTGAAATCGTTTCTGCTGCATAACTGTTTCTATACAATTAGAGACTATACTGAGCATCACAAGAAAAGTAACATTAATTTTAAATCATACATAATGCATTATTTACCATTTGGACTGTATAAATGAGTATAAAGAACCTGTAACAACTATTGTACTACAGCTTCCGGGTCAATGACCTCCATCTCGATCAGGTTTTTCGTCCAGTTTCCCTGATCCATTGAGAAAATGCTGAGATGGCCCCTTGTTTTGCTTCTGGACATAAATGTAACTTCATTTTCTGGGCACGTCTTCTAGAATTCAGTGGGAAATACAATTATTCAAATTATCGTTTCCATGTTGTCGCGGCAGGAAGTAATAAGAGCCAAAATTTATTGCTTATTTATCTTGAATATAGATTTCATTACATGGGAGTTTTTGTTGTTTTTTTCTCCCTTTCAAAATTCAAATTTTTTTGCTATTTATCCTTGAAAATAGATTTTATTACATGGGAGTTTTTTTGTTTTTTTCTCCCTTTCAAAATTCAAAATTTATTGCTTGTTTATCCTTGAAAATAGATTTTATTACATGGGAGTTTTTTTTCTCCCTTTCAAAAATTCAAAATTTAAGTAGTATATGACTTAGTGTAGGGATCACAGAATTTTGAAAATGGGCACACAATTCACTTTTTCCCCATAGCACGTCATACGCAGTTTTTAACTGTTGTTTTGACGTAAAATAAATAAATAAATAAATAAATACCCTTCTTAAATTTCATTACGCACGTTTGTATTACCTTCTTCTCAGCATTGACTTGGATAATACGGTAATTCCAGTTCGAAGCGCAGAAGATTAGCACCAATATATCATTAAACGTTCATTGAGATTACTAGCACATAGGCGGGCAAATTTAAATTTTGGGTCGTACTTGGAATGCAATTAATTATAACCACTTTGGGGCGAATTAACAGCAGAGGGTATACATTTCAAACATTCCGGGTTCGACTATGTTCATTTCACGCTCAGAACCGCCGGCTGGCTTGTAGACAGAAAAATAGATTAATTTCGTGTGTTTCTTCTGTTTTGACTGCTTTCCAAGATGGCCGTGAGAGCGCACCACAGACCACACAACAAGAACGACCAGAATAAATTACATTGCATATTGTCGCAATTTCGCGGAATCCTTACTCTTTCCCCACAAGACGCGAAGGGGTCACGTTGTTTGAAAATCCGGGAAGCCTAGCAGTTTCGTGGCGACTCGTCTCACTCGTGTAAGAAGCTAGTAATGCACACGTATGTATCTAGTGCACTGACAGTCAATTCCATTGCGTAAGTTGGTGTCGCGACTGAGATCTTAGCATAATGGTTGGCGCGTAAACCTGGTTTACGTAAGTAATACGTAGTTTACGTACAAAAAAGGAAGAAGTAAAACGATTTCATTTCCGCCCAGACAGGTACCCCTGACAATTTCTTCAATATTTTTTTATTCTTACGTCGAGGAATGCTAATATTCTGGACTTCCATCATTTCAGAGTCTGACCTCAAGACGAGTGTGCACGGATAAACGGTAAGGAGTTTCCTTCGTCAAAGTCTCACCCAATATTTGCATGCCTCAACAGAGATTGAACCTCAAACGTCTAGGTAAAAAGATGCACATGTTGAAAAAACTGATATACGATAAATAAGGAATTATTATAACAACGGTTTACATTTAAAAATGCGCAACTTTCTTGAGAAAGATAAAAATTCGGAACATTTTCTACAACTCTTTTTTGTTGCTTCTTCAGACGAGGCCTCATTACCCTTGCTTGCGGAATTTACTTGCTGTCGAAATGAGCGTAAACACGTCGTTCACAATAGTATTACATTATTTTCTAGCAATTGCAGATTTTTCAGCAATAATGTCACGTTTCTTTTACGCATCTTCAAGAAACAAACGCTTTTATTTCTTCTGTCCATTTTCAACGAAAAAGTCTTAGAAACAACTCAAAAACAAAATTGTCACAATCAGAGAAAATAATCAGATAACAAATCTACCCATCGAAAGGAGGACACTGTGGGAGACCGTCTATCAATTTCATTTTGCAGTCTGAATGCAAAATGAGTTGTCATTAGTATTCTGACGATCCAGGTTACCTAGTTCTGTTGGCGTACACGGACTCACGCCGTCAGTAGTGTGTATGTCTGGTGTTGTGATATATCCGACAGGCTACGTCCGTGTTCCTGGTTTGCATAAATGATTTCAGAATATTAATGATCTTCTGATCCACATGTAGTACACACATGTTATTTATTATCCAAATGTGTGACAGTAAGTGTGCCTTCCCAGAATTCATCCAAAGGACATCAATGTCCAGTATCAATCTTCAGTTCTGAAGAATTATGTCAATCATCAACACAGAATTTTACTGATACTAATACTTCTGAATTTTCAGTGCCCCTCTCATGTCCAAAAGATGGGCATTCTAATTTTATCTTATACTTGATTAGTACGAGTATTTAACGAACGTAAAGATCTCTATTGTAGTCGGTAAGCATGTTATAAACAGCCACTGTTAAACCTGTTAGTTGCAGCGTTAAAGGCACTTTTTCCGGTCTTTAATTAGCGTTGGTTCTGCAATATTCATACCATTGTAAGTGTCTACTTCAAGTAAGGAAATGTCCAAGACGTAAAAATGGGCATGTCAAACTGGTCGCCCATGGGCACTTTCGGGGTACTGTTAATCACGAAAAAGCACATGTAAAACCGTCTTCCGATTGATTGACTAGGAATTCCGGGCACGTCAACTGCTACGGTCATTGATACCGTAATTGTAGTGCATTCATCGCGAAAGGTGGCGATGAACTTCCTCGCTGGATGGTGAGATCCATCGAAAACCTACGTCGGCTTACGGGGATTTTCCCAAACCAGGGCGCAGTGCCTGTATGGGGAAAATTTGTAATAGCAGGATTTTCGATCCTGCTTGTCAGCTAGATCAAATTCAGTCACTGTCTGGAGGAGAATTCTAGCGGCCGGCTACTCTGATCGGTAGTTTTCCGTGGTTTCTCCGATCAACACCACGTGAATGCCGCAGCAGTACCTTAAGAAACGGACCACGAACCTTCCTTCCTGTTCCTTGCTCTATCCTCACCCTTTACGTACACACACAAACATGCATTACACTACCACACATGCCGGGAGATCGGTCGGGAGCTTAGAGCTTCTCCTGGTTGGAGCTGTGCCCCGCAAGTGGGAGACGGTTCGTGGCTCGTGGTTGAGGAAAACCCTGCTGTTCGACGATCCGAGAAAGAACATGCACCGCACTTACGGAACTAATATCCGTAGCAACTGACGTGCCAGGAATCACTAACAACCAAACAACCCAACCAGGCATCTCCTACTGAGGTGGCGCCACCCAAGCCGAAACAAGCTCTAAGCTCCCGGCTGGTCTCCCGATAAGTGTCGTTGTGTTGTACATGTGAGTGTAAGTGTGGTTACGAAGGGGGTGAAGATAGGACAAGGAAGAGGACGGAAAGATCGCACGAATATACGTGGCCCGTTTGTTAGGATACTACTCCGGCATAACGCCTGGTGTTGATTGCGGAAAACTATCAGTCTCCGACAGCTCGAATTCTCCCCCACACAGCGCCTTAATTCAACCTGGTGTAGAGCAAGTGTCGAACATCCTGCCACCATCGGTGTTCGCACCCTAGAACCTCCCGGTCAGAGCCACTGCAGTGACATCAGTGGATGCCCTGAGCCATCTTTGCCGGTCGCGTCTCCCGAGCGCGCACGGGGCCCTTCATCTTCGCCTCCTGACGCCCACCCGGCCACCCCTGTCGGCCGCGTTGCGCCTCGCGCTGACAAAACGGCCGCCGGTCGCCGAGCGTCCGTAGCCGCGTGGGGCCACGCAGAGGGTGGGGTGGGGGTGCAATTAATCAAATCCAGCTGATGATTAGCGCAGGGGGCGGGATCGACGCGGCAGCGGGGCAGGGCGGGGCGCGGGCGGGGCCGGGAGGAGGGGCCGCTCGGCGCGCGAGCCCTCCTGTCCCCTGTGCCCAACTGACCAGCCGTCGCGTCGTCGCGGGCGTTACATCGCCCGAGGGCAGATGCACTTATTACCGGCGCCCTCCACACGTCGAGAACACCGGTTCACGTCAGGTTAGGACGTTTCTATCGTCCGGATCGGACACCGGTTGCAATGGGCGCGGAAGGACAACTCAGAAAGAAACTCCTTACGAGTGGTTTATTTGTTTAATCATTATGAATGCTTCATCGAATGTCCCTAGGCTTCATCAGGTAGGTTTCCGCATCTTTTCATCTTTTCTCGGCCAGTGTTCCGCACTTGTAGGGGAACTAGAAGGCAGCGCACTTCCACAAGTTTCCCAGCTTTTTGTAGATAAACGATTAAGGATAAGTCATGATAATCAATGCATATTTATTTTGGTTCTGTTCATGAAGATTTCGATATAATTTCTCTTTATAAAGAATGGCACTGCGATGGGAATCTGGATCAGTGATCTCACATCTACTTCGCCTTCAATAATTTCGCGCCGATTCAGTCAAGTACATCAGGCAGTTCGCTTTGATGATACAGAGGCATCCAGCGACAAACCGAAGTATAACTTGCACGACAAGGTTTCTAAGAGGAGACACAAAAATTCCATCGGTTTTAAAAAGAAACACGTTAACGTGTGTTTTATAGCTAACTTTGGATTATTATTTGGCTTATTTTTAATTAGTTTTATTAAAACCAACATTAACTGATTTTTACACTGCAGAGCTCTGTACCGAAAAAATATAACATAACTTGGAAACTTTGAACTCAAATTTTGTCAATCTCAGACGATATCGAATCAATCAGATAGGCGAGGGAAAAAAATAGAAACCCTAAGCGTACAGATATTCCAGGTAAAACACGGGCTACATCGTGCTACATCTCCATATCGCGCTCCAAATGAAATTTTTGAGAACCTACTGTAACTAGTTAATTTGATTTTTAATGGCGATTTACTATCAAGAAAAATTATCAAATGTGAGACCTCAAATTCTGTATCTAGCGTTTCCTGAGAAGGCATCTAGGAGATCAGGAGTCTTGTATAAGTATTTGTAAACGACTAATATGGGAAAGAGGATTTACGCAGGTAGTTGAGTCACCGACTAGGAGGCACGTGGTACTAGATGATTTTTGGGTTCGTCCAAAGCAGCTAGTGATCATCCATGGGATAGTTTAAGGGATTAATGGGCAGAAAAGTGTGCTGTTATAAATAAACTGGGAGAATAAAATTCGCCAAGAAATGAATAGATAGCTTGCCATTGTTTTTACGAAAACGTCAATAAAGTTGATTTTTAGACATTTCTACGAAATAGTTGTAGCATTTTGTCTTCTATTGGTCAGAATATTGTCGAAACTTGAAATTATTTTAAACACATTGATTTGACGGCTAGGGATCATTTTGTATCTGCTAAAACAATAAATAAAACACTGATCCAACATTCAATGGAGCCAACATTTGGAGGCATAAGGGCAAAGTCTCGTCCAAAGAAGAGCGTACGCTAAATGAAGAAGGTCGTCGATTTAAGAACACGTATTGAGAAATATACATAATAAGTGTTTCGAGAGAAAAGATCGGCGCTTTATAGGTACTTGCAAAAAATTCTAGGAAATGAACGCATTAGTTGTTACAGTTTGTGTAAGAATGTAAGACAGAGAGGAAACAAATCTGATTCCTGCGATTGAATTAACCAAAAATAATTTTACGTTAGGTAAGGACAAAGCTAAATAATTGAATTTATAGAAATTTATATCCGTTTATTGAACAGGATCTCATAACTCGATGCTATTAGTTACAAATACAGCAAGTATATTTCAAGTTCAATCCCGATACTTACGCATAAGAATAGTAAATAGAGCAGCCAACAAATCGGACGCAGACGACGTTATTGTGGGAGGCAGTTTAAAAATTTGAGCGGAAAGTATGATAACCTATTTGATTAGGCTCTTCGAAATTATTTTAAACAATATTAGCATATCCCATGACCGCAAAACAACCACAATAGTTCAGATTTTCAAAGACGAAACCGTGCGCCTCTTTCAAACTATAGACCAGTAAATTTGACCTCTGTTGTAGCCAAACAAATGGAACACCTTTTAGTTGACAAATTGTTGCAAGGGATGCCGACCTACCGTATACTAACGAGGTTTCCCCACACCACGTATCTCCTACCAGCGGAGCACCGCCCCAGCTAGGACAAGCTCTAAGATCGCGACCGGTCTCCTGACATGCCTGGTAGTGTATTGCAGATTATTGAATGTGAGTACGGTGTGAGGATAGTCAGGGAAGAGGAAGGAAATATCGCGCGCAGTCCGTGGCCCGTTTGTTAGAGTACTGCTCGGGCATTCGCCTGGTGTTGATCGGAAAAATCACGGAAAACTACCGATCAGAGCAGCCGGCCTCTAGAATTCTCCTCCAGACAGCGACTGAATTCGACCTCATTTGATCATCAGTTGATGCCCTGAGCCATCTCCCCGGTCCAAAGGCGTCAATCCGGTTTGAATCACCAAAATCCTAATCACCACCCTCGAAGCCGGTTTCGACATAATTACCAAACATGTAAGCATTTCTCGAAGAGTAAAATGAAATTTTCTTTGACCAAATGTTAGAAAGTGGCGTCCTGCTAATTACACAATTTCACTAATGTGTCTTTCATTTCTTTAACATTGGAAAGTTGTCTACCTAGTAAATGTTTATTTTCATTTTGCCCAAAAAGGTCATGTCCATATGACTAACAAATCTTCAGTATTATGTATGGTGATATCTTTCGTGTTGCTTAAGCTAGTAGACCTTCTCTCGTACTTCAGAAATTGACAAGGGATTACAAGAGCTTTGTCGCATCTTCACCTATGAAGTTGGATTTCACCGATAATTTGTAGTACGCAAAATATGAGTATATATTGCAATTCACGCGGTAAAAATTTGAAATCTGAATATACAGCACGCTTTTATCCAGTTTTGCCAAAAGGTCTTAGGGAACTCTCAACATCCTACGTCAATTAAACCGTCCTCATTTTTTCTATGAGTGTTGCAAAACATTAATGGCTTCCTGGCCCCTACAAAAAGTGAAGTTGGGCATCGGAAATACAGTTTAGTAACCGTTTCCACTTCACCACAAACAACTTCTACCAGTTTCTCCTGTCATTCAAATGCCAATGGGTATGGGTGTTACTATCTTACTTAAAAGCAAACCCGATGCAAAAGAATCAACGTCACGATTACATGTTCAAAACGAAATCGCAAAATGTCAATGACTTCACTTTCTCCTTTCCATCATACCGAACACCTTTATCTATATAACAATGGGACATAAGGGAAAAAGTCAAACGAGTCATGAACGTGTTCTAGCAACGCTTATATTTCATCTATATATATGACTAATTTGGCGTAGACAATTTTAAGAACAAGAGATACATGTTTACATATATTATGACTAAAAATACTTTCTATTTGTTGTTAATATAATCTACAGTTTACATTGATATCCATACAACTTAATAACCATTCATCGTTATTTAGTACATGAAAAATTCGTGTACCGAATTATATGAATGAATTTTAAAAATATGTATAAATTCCACTGTAAAGTCCATTGAGTTTAAAACAGAATAAAGAGAGAATTGGGTATATAAAAAAATTACAGATAACAAATAGCGCCGATTTCAACTTCAGGGCCCAGAACGAACATGGGGATGACAACTGTCATAATGTAATCAAAACACATTGTGATGGAATTTGCCGAGCGCTAACACTGTAGCATGTGTTCGGATGATCATAACCACAAAAAGTTGACCTGACAACTAGCGGTCAAATTTTATACTTTTCATCAATTTATATAGTAACATCAAAATTTAAAAATTGTCAGTGAACTGTTTCGAAACATGCCGACTTGAGGTCAACTATATTTAGTTCATTGAACCTAAAAGTACTTCACTGAAATTTGTGTACCTTAAATAGTTTAAAAGAGTTTGATTTTAATTCGTTATAAAAATTTAAAAGAAAATTAGGGCATGCAAAAATTCCTTTTCCAATTCCTTCCCAATGTCTATAACTATAACACTCGACATAGTAATATTATTCATCAGGTAACAGTATCAATAGCTCACTGCAAAATATTCATATACAACACGTGCACATTATTTTATAACACACTGACACTTAATTCCAAGTAGAACCTTTTCAAAATTTTAAAATTTAATATTAATGTTTTTGGTTCCTTACCTCAGCTTTGGGGTCAATGACCCCCACCTCGATCAGGGTTTTCGTCCAGTTTCCCCGATTCTTTGAGCAAATGCTGAGATGGTTCCTTGTTTTTCTTCTGGATATAAATGTAACGTCACTATCTGTACACGTCTTATAGTGTTCAGTGGGAAAGATAGTTATTCACATTATCATTCTCCATGTTGTCGGGGCAGGAAGTCTATTCCTTCAGGAAGGGATCTCCGAGGGATAATCGCCCCAATCTATAGCTTATTTGCCTTTCAAATAGTTTATTACATAGGAGCGAATATTTTCTTATCAATTCTTACAAAAAACCGTCATTTCCTTCTGTTTTCAGAATTCGACTTGTATATGGCTTAGGGTAGGGAATTCAAGATTAATAAAACGTGCAGAGTTTACACTTTTCCGCGTAACATGTCACAGTTTTTAACTGTTTTTTACGTAAAATAAATTTTAAAAAATAAATAAATTCCCATTTCCAATTCACTCGCTTCCATATTTTTTCATATGCATACGACATAAAAATCGAGATTTTGAATCTCGCACGTCGTCATTCGCCTCTAATCACAGCGGAAGGCGTCGGCAGCAGTTCCTTCCCATATATGAGTCTTGTGTTCATTCTCATGAAAACTCCATATAAAAATTTCGAAAACGCGTGAAATTGTAAAGAATTGTTTGTTTGTGTCTGTTAAAATACCTTTTGTAACTATCTAAAAACATGAAAATCTACGATTTAAACATGCGTGAATTTCAGAGCACAAAATACTACTCTCAGAACATTGAAATATATTTTAGATGAAAACATCAATCATCCAGATTCCATAGGTAAGTTTGGTGAAATTGATACGAGTGCAGAAACGGGAAAAATAGGATACCACGTAGATAATTTGCGAATTGAAATTTAGCCAAAATCGAAACTTCTTAAAAGATGAAATAGGGATAACAAGTAATGGGCAGAAAAAATGAACGAGTTTAAGAAAAAATATGAATTCTTAAAGGAAAAAAATACTTACCAGTAGGGAAATATATGATTACATTCTGTATTTCCGATCACATTGTAGAAAATAAACCAACCAAATTAAGAAAATTAAAAGCTGAATGTTACATCTCATATCTACACAATGCATAGTATTTCAAATCCAGATTCAAAACCATAAAACTAGAATCCAAACCAGATTTGTTTAAAATATACATCTGAAAATCGAACATCAGGGTTTGTCCCTGCTTGGTTTTCCTCTAGTTTGAATAAATAAAAAGTGATTTGTTCTTATGATCAATTATACAATTAATCTAAAAAATCATTCTAAAATTGTTTATAGCTTATCTCATTAAAATACTTTATTTTCTGAGTGAAAAATGGGGATTAAAGAAATGTAAGCATTTAACCCTGGTCTTCCTTCATTTTTGAATAAATATTACAGACCGAAAGACTGTAAATGTAACTGTGAATTTGTGCATTAAAAGAGCTCATCTTCAACAATAATTGAAATATTTTCTCGCATAAACAATATCAAAATTTTCCGTCAAAATTAGGGCCAAGTATTCAGTGTACAAAGATTCTTGATTCAGCGGAAATTCAAATTCCAGAATACGTTATGATAGAAAAGTCTGATCAAATAGCACCTATGTAACATCGATTAAAACATTTCTAAGGATACATATCGTAGTAAGAAGTACTGTAGTAATATCTACAATCCTGTGCATTAGCCATACTACACACTTTGAATATAATTACATTGAAGCAAAAATACGCACATTTAAAAACAATAATTTTTAAAAAGTAACACTAAATAATACAAATAAGTTTTTAAATATTTATTTATTTAAGAATTTTTCTATATGTGATTGTTCAAAACTATTTTTGTGTGTCCGGCAAATCTGCAAGCCAAGGTGATTATTTCATGAAAAAATAGCTCCTCAACTATACAATAAATGTAAAACAATGTCATTTGATATTAAATACTCGAACTTGACATTTACCTGCCCTGCCTGGTGTTTTGAAATAATGATAAGACTTGTCTTGTAAAGGCACTGTGCACTGTGCACTGTTGGGTAGTAAAAGCGCGTTCCGTCCGTACAGAAGCATTACATGGACAATCAGCATAGGACACCATCATCTTAAATGTCATTTGAATGATTTTAGTTTTACAAGATCATGTAAGTTCATCGTCAAACTGAGATGCGTCTCAACAATTTTTTTTATAATCTCTGGCTATATTAATAGCCAGAGATTATAAAAAAATAGTATAGCTGAAGATAAGTATTTAACGAAAATCATATAAACTAAATTAATGATAGATTATTCTGTATCAGAATTCTTCCTCTATACGTTTTACAAAATTGTATTTACATCTTTTTTTTTGAACGAATAGTAACAAGATCAGTACTTGTCTATAAATGATCTGGCATCGATTATGAAATTGTTTTATTTTCCTACAATTCTTAGCGCATCTCTCAAGATAGTCTTCTATTTACAGTTGGGGTAAATGTTATTTTCTGAACGCTGCACATAATTTACGGGTATAATTGAAAATCAATAAAAAATTAACGATTGTTTGTAATTTTTTCAGTGATGCACATTCGGTCCCCGGCATGAGTCTGTCCAGCACCCAGAGCTTTCCGATACAAATGAAACTGGCATTGTATGATCCCCTCCCCCTTCCTCTTCAACAAGTAGAAATGATTCATTTTAATTGCCCATTTAGAGAGACATATGTTGTACGACTTACAAATTTTAGCAATATGCAAACGTTATCGACAAATGAAACAAATGAAAGAGGTATATACAATAAATTTTCTACGTACACGCGTAATCGTTTTAGGTATAAACGACATATTTTCAGACAAAATAATCAATTTAGAAAACTATAAATCTTCGAGAAATGCAAGGTGAAAACAAAATGAGTAAGCAAACACGAAACTACGACAAATGAAACAAAGTGTTATCAAACTGAATGTGAGAAAAAAAGCAAGTTTGTGCAAGAAAATCTATAACAATATCCAAGATCCCTTCAGTTGTAGTATTAAGCGTCTGCAATTGCAGTAAGATATGAATATGGTGGTTTTTGTATAACCTATGGTTTAAGAATATGCTACAAAAAAGTCGGAGACGACCGAAAAATTAAAAAGCGACGGGGTCGCTCAACGAAATCACGGCAGAATATGGTGTTATTGAAATGATATCTGGCGATACAATTCGGTAGTTCTTGGAGTGTGGAATTAGGTATTTTAAGTGTGTTTGAGCATGGAATGATAGTCTTGGAAAATGTATTCGCAAAGTACATTACAACTACGCTAGCTACACTACGCGGCTCTCTCGAGTTTGTGTGGCATGGGAGGGGGACAAATGGGTGTATTTCGAAAAAATCTACTTGGTCTGTATTCATCACCACGTAGCCCTCACCGTATTGAAAGGTTTACATTAGAGAGTTTTAAGAGTAATTTGATGGTGAAAATGTATAACAAAGGAAATCTTTAAAAAAAGGAAAAAATGTACTCATTCTGTTTTTAAGAAATATCAATATTGTGATTTTATTCATTATTAATGTATAAGTTTAATTCTGTCGGTCGGTCGGACAGTCAGTCAGACCGACCTTCTGTCTGTCCGTGTGACCGTCCGTCACGATGTGTCGAGGTCCGTGATAAAAGATCCTTGAATTTGAAACTGATCTTTTAATTTTTTGGGTTAGGTCCTACTTTATGTGAAGTCAATAGGACTTTTTATTAAGCCCATACTGGTGATCAGTTACTTATGATAGAAGATGTCTAGTTTCCTGCGTTTATCAAGCATTTTTAGTCCGTTTATTTTGCAGTATATACAAGCAGGGCTTGATTTCTGCCGGAACGCCGTTCTGGCATCTCAAGAATAATTATTAAATGATATTATAAATAGTATATAAATGTTTATATTAAAATAATAATTAATTGGGACGCGTTCCCTGACCTAAAATTTTACAAATCAAGCACTTTACATGGGCATTTTAGGGCATGATGTATGAACTGTAAAAGATATTATATCTGATTTCGGATTCATTCATTCATTCATTTTAAAACATAACATGCCATGATGTAAAATATAAGTAATAGAACATTTGCATGTAAAGGTAATGCGAGTCCCAAAGAAAAAAACGCCTTTCATTCCAAAGCAGAGGATGTAAGAACTGATGTAGATATAATCACTACTTCTAAGAATTTTAGCTTACAAGTAAAATACAAGTAGATACTTCATTGTTGTTTGAAAAGAAATCTCATCAACATTAGCAAACAATTAAAAATGGAAATTATGGTCAACAATTCTAAATCGTATGAGCCACACGGGAGAGTTTTTAAAATTGTTTATTTCCATAAAATTATTTTAATTGCTCACTGCTAAATCGAACTTTCAGCCCTTTTCCAGTGCAGTAATGCAGTTAAATCTCACATCAGACAGGTCAAAAATATAGCTGGCATCTATTTGCAATTCTTGCTTCTTCGAGGAAACGAGAATCCTCAAACCCTGCGGAGGTCGTCAGCCGTCGTACACGTTCAACGGTCTATCCGCCTCCGAGGAAGTTTTACAGAAAGCACTTCAAACGTTTGGATTTGTATAATAATGAAACGCAAAATACTGTTATATATTTTTATTTATTTATTTATTTAGTCAAAAACAGTCAAAGACTGTATGTGACGTATGGGCGAGAAAATCATCTGCGCACGCTTTCTTGAGTTTCAGATCTCCCTTCCCAACAATTTAACTATTAATAGTTGAAAGATGAAAAAATAATACTAATACCACCAACACCACCACCACCACCACCATAGTTATAACATGTAGTTCGAACATGTACACATGTACCTGAACATATGTCACACAGAACCTTGTCATTCTGAGAATGCTATATCTTATGGAACGTTCAATGATAAATCACGAAAGCTTTTTGTTGAATTACGAAAATGAATTGTGTAAGGAATGTATTTATGATGCAGTTTCTAATACTCTAGGGACAGACAATGTTCTATGTTGCGTGCTATGTTAAATAAATTGTGAAATCAACGATGACCTTTGTGCCGAGCTCTAGGAAGCCACGGAGCAACGTCGTGCACCACACCGACTTGACCTGGACGTCACATCTGTACTGATGCAACCTTCAAGAATTACGGAAATGAAGTTAAAATAATGGCAGTGAATGCCTCCCCCAGTTTCAACGCGCAAGGTTTAAAACACAGCGCGCGATTAATTTCTACTCATAATCCGTATTAACAAACGTCTACTGCCAATTTGCCGCGGCCAACTGGCGGTCAAGCGGTCAGCCGGCGCTCCGGCACATTTCCGCCTTGGAGAGCAGGGTCGCGGCAAGTGCGGGGGCGGGGTGGGCCGGGGGTGCGGTAGAGGCGGGGTGGAGGGGGGGGGGGGGGGGCGGGCGGGGGGGGAGGGGGAGAGCGAGGCGGGGTGTGGCGGGGCGGGGCGGGGGAGGGCGGGGCGCGGTGGCAGGGGCGGGGCCGGATAAAGACCGGCAGACGCTTCAGCAGCAGCCGCGCCGGCTGGCGGGCGGGCGGGTAGGCGGGCGATGAGGCCGGGGGCGAAGGCGGGGCCGGGCGTGGGCGAGGAGAGGGCGAGGCAAGGGCGGGGGTCAGGGCCAGAGGCGCGGCGGGGCTGGGGGGCTGGGGCCGGGACCGGGGCCGAGAGGGATGCGGGTCGAGGGCGGCGGACGCGCCACGTGCGCGGGGACACTAGCGCCACACGTGCGCCTGGCGGCGGACATGCGAGGCTGGGACAGCGCGGGCGGGGGTGAGGGAGGACGGGTGATGACGGTCGAGTGGACGGAATCGAACGGGGCGCGAACTGGAGACCCTCGCTTACAGGCAACGCCCACAGGCTGAGGGAATAATGAGTTACGAAGAAAGCTCAATGCGCGCAAGCATTTTTCTCATATAGCACTTTAGTAGAATATGGACATTATTTTCAATAATAATAAAACGTATGTTCGATTTTCAAATTTTTAATTTGAATCAACTTGATGTTCTGGATTACTTAAAACGTAGATAAAAAATAACAACGAGGGTAGGAATTAAGAAACGCTTAACTAAACACCAATGCACTTTTGCTTCTCATTTAAGCTAATGCCTACCCAATTGCAAATTTACAATGGACGCATGAATGCATGAAGTTAGAACAACAAAATTTTTGGTCCTGTCGATTTGCTGAAATCGAGAAACGGATACCATTTCGAGTAGGAGTAATACGATACCCTAATTGGGCGTTCTGTTTTCATTCTGTGTCCATTGATAGATCCAAATTTGAACTTTACTTATAAACAATGAAAAACTGTTACGCGTACAGAATTTATTTCATTTTCAATTTATATATGCAGTAGAATCTCTCACCCGCCCTCGGTTAATCCGACGCTGCGGTTGTTCTCCCTCGCTTGAGGCCACGCATGTACCCACTTGATCGCCCGGCAGACCGTAGTTGACGTGTGAAAATGTTTTTGGTCTTTGATATTAAAGACAACATTTTTCAGTGTAATTCCTTTATATTAATATATATTACTTGATACATACAGCTCTGCATTTCGCATGTATCATGTAATATATATTACTGGGTCCCTCCGCAAGATGTCGCATGGCCGCGATCGTATCAAACAGTGCTGCAGATCAAGCGACTCTAGCGGCACGACCGAGAAAGACGCGAAAACCCGTGCCACATTGCATCTTGGAAATAATACCCTCAGATGCTTCTTAAGAAGAACCCAAGTATAGTATAACATAATGCACTGGTTATATTATGTATAATAATTTATCCATGACTTACCAGTATTTACATCGACAATTGTAACACCAGTATTTACATCGACAATTGTAACACCACCAATAGAAAAATGATAAATTAAACCCCAATAAAAGCTCTAAAGTTTTTTGAAATATTGTTACATTGATTATTTCACTCTCGTTACGATCAGATATTTTCGATTCTACAGAAATATAGTCTATTGATCTGAAACGAATGACGCGCCCTCAACGAGCGTTAGTTCAAACCTGAAGTAGGTTAAGAGAGAAATTTTTAAATTAATGCAGGGCGAGCAAATGAATCTATTTGCATTGTAATTTACATAAAATTTTAATATTTTAATTGTTTAATATTAATTTATTATTTTATTTGCACAAATTAACCAGTGGTCAGCTGAACGGAAGCTACTACTAGAGTTATTTTTGCCTACAAATGGCGCTAAAAGTCGTTCGCAATATTTTCATACCTCAAATGTAATTACAAAAGGCCTCGAATTGATAATTTTTTCGTTAAATTTTCGTAGCAATTATTATACTGTTGGCAAAATGAATTTCTTATTTCCGGATTAAATTTTCTCAACACTTTGTGGATTAGGAGAGGGAAAAATGTTATCCAATCAGAAACTTCAATTTTTGAAATTTCAACAATTGAAGCACCCGATCTGATAACTATCCCCTCTCCTAACTCGCCTTGTGTAGATAAATTTTAAACGAGGAGTGATTTCAAAATAATTGCTTCACGTTCGTAGCAAAAGATGGCGGGAGGAAAAGGTAAACGGGAAAAGAAATTTGTGAAATTGCCAGAATCACGAGTGAAAATTATTATGAAAAGTGTGCCCAAAGCAAAAAATGTTGGGAAAGATGCGTTGTTTCTAGCTAATATAGCAGCGGTAAGTTCATACTTGTACGAACATTGCATTTTGTTCAATGTTTTGTGAGCATAGAAGAATTTCAGATTGTTTCTCTTACTACTAGTATATTAATTCTTCAGACATTGGAAAAAAAATTCGTACGTATGAGGTTCATTTCATAAAAAATATTGCGTTTTTACTGGTAGTTTGTGTATGTGTTATTGACTGGATTGCTCTAAGAAATTAATAACTGCATGGTAAAAATCACAAAATATTAACAAGATTTAACATTGAATATAAACATTCAATATTACTTTTCTAATCTAATTAAAGAATTTGTAAAAATATGCAATTTTTTGTATAAAATATACATGTAATAAATATACATATGATGTATATATTTACATATGTTGTTAATATAACCTCACAGATGGAATTCCAAAAGTTTTATTTTATTAATTAATTTATTATATATTTATTGTATTTTATTTTTTTTTTGTAAAGGATGTGTGTGTGTGCATGTTTGTTCTCAGAACTTTTTCTGTGATGATATTTACAGGAGATGTTCATTCAACATTTGACCAAAGCTGCTTATTCCATATCAAAGAACAAAGAGGAATTGCATTATAATGATATTGCTGAAATTGTTCAGACAACTCCTAATATGGCATTTGTTAAAGGTAATGTGCTTTTAAGTTATAATTTTCTATAGAAATATGAAAATGTTGTTTTACATTTTGGAATTTGCTTTCTTTCAGAAATAATGCCTAGAACTATCACCTTGAGCCAGTATAAGGAATTAATGGATGCCAGAGGTTTAACTATTGAATATGAAAGTTCAGAAGATGAAAGTGATGACACTACATCCAGTGACACTACATCTAGTGAAAGTAAATTGAGTTCTGTTTATTGAAATGGAAGATGAATAAAAGAGCAAATAAAAATATGCTTAAAATAACACTATGTAGTACAAAAATTATTTTATACATTAAATTTCCAACTCATCGAAGTTGTAGGATATGGATTTAAGGATCGTTGAGACTGTACTGATTTAAATGTCATTGAGAAAAAAGAGTTGTACTTACATTCTGTTGCAAATGATAGTACACATTACTAGCACTATAATACGATAACAAAAAATTAATTGATTTGGAATTAAAATTTAATTTTTTTTTTTTTTGTTTCTAGGTTCATGATGCTGTATGTGATGAGAGTAAGATTTTAAAATGTTTGGCATCAGTTATCTATCGCACCTGATAAAGGACATTGGCTGCATTTCAAGTCTAACAAACAAAGGTGGAAAGATCAAAAGCAACACTGCTACATTATAGGATATTGCTTTGTACAATCTAAAAATGTAAAAAGTCCATTGCATTTCCTCAGCTTTTTATTGGACTCCTCAGCTTCAATGGACATTAATAAAAATTTATGTATATTGCACATTTAATAATTATTAAATAAAAGTGTGATGATAACTATAGCTGTGTACTGAAATTTACATTAAATCCCATTAAATAATTGCTACAGACAAGGAATCTTTTTGACCAGGACGTGTGTGCTGAGCTGTCTTTAACATTGCCACATTCGATATGATCAGATCTGGCAATATTTAAAAAAATATATTAATACTATTGTAGTTAAGTTAATATTTTTAAAACAATAATTCAATATGTTACCAGCTTAATAAAATATAAAATTCCAAAAATTTACATAGAAAGTTATTGGTTTAATCTGTAACATAGCAATGTGAAGTATAGAATTCAATTTAAAAAATTAAGCAAATTGAATGTCTTCACAACCTGCATTGTATATGTAAAAAAAAAATTAGTACAATGAGCTACATACTGGGTAGTGCAAAGGCTATAGAGAATTTTAATAAAGTAGATGGATTTTCACCCAGTCTATGCAGGACCAGACATGCCATCGTTCATATCACTAAAATGGTGGTTAGAAATGAATGAAACAATGAAGATAAAATTATTTAATGGTGAAATATTTAGGCACATAAAAATAATAAATACCCTTAGGAACTAGGATTATATAATTATCCCATAAAACAGAAACTAAAATATTACAAATACGCACTAAGTGGTAAGCCACTTAGTGCACAACTGAATAATTGCGAAAACATATTAATCATTAGAAAAAGGAATTCATGAAATCTTCCAAGCTCTCATTAAAGGATTCAAGACAAACTCATTACAAACACCAATGAAACAGTTTCTAAAATTCATGAATCCTTGATCCAAAGACATTTCTCCACAGTATTTGGTTACAAGTAATTACCCTGTAATTGTAGCCAATAAAATTACATTCCTTGGCCTAATAGTTCAAGAAAACATTTTGTGGAATGCTTACATCACAAATTTGAACAAGAAGCTCAACAATTCTTATTCTCAATGTACGTACTACCTTCAGTTGAGCTCCAATATGAAACTATGTAGACCAACCAAGTATATGGGAAATGTGTACTAACTTTTCAAATATGGGTTAATATTCTGGAGAAATCTCTCTTAAAGCTCTTGTTCAATTATTATTTAAAAAGAATACTGCAAATAATAATCAGCTCTCAAGTCAAAAGTTTTGTTAAAAAAGTAATCATTCTTTCTCTAAAACACATCTATTGCCTGTGTATTTGAAATAGCATCCTTCACAAATAAGAATTTCATGAACAACAAAGACACTTTAACTCTAAATTAAGAAGTACTCAATTATTCAAAACAATAACCTACAAGCGGAACACTCTCAAGCTACACAAAGAGTAGCTTACTCAATAAGAGGGTATTACACATACAAAAACTAGACCATTATATCAAAGACAATATTATGACTTAAACAATACATACATTTAAAAATCATTAGAAAACTTTCCTGTTCAACATGTTCTAAGTTACAGGAATATAGTTAATACTTCTCTTTCAAAATTAGTGGTGCTCCAATTGCACATAATTTTTCCCATAATCATAAACTAGAGTAATGCCAAATTTTGAAAATTGTATTGTTTATCGCCCTCTCCAGTTTCTGGTCCAAAAAATAGAGGTATCAATGACTTCATTGCGCGGACGAGAGCAGGCTTGTAGAGCAGGTTTTCAATCTGTATCATTTGTTTGCGAGAGTTCATTGGTGAAAATTTCAAAAGATGCACCATAGCCCCTGTTCACTGAGTAAACGCGTAGGTTGACTCCTGGGATACCAGATCCCACATTGTGCACGCGCGCGTTCGCTAAACAGAAAGAATCGTTCATCAAAAGAAAGAATAAAAATCTAGGTTTATTAAAAGAGTAGTAAGGACAAACTCGTAGGCCACATAATTGGATATACATGAAAAAAGTTATATGTAAAAAAAATAAGTTTCCAAAAGCAGTCAACTACTCATTCTTGAGTTATTTATCAAGATATCATTTTTTTCATCTTCTGAACTATTAAACAGAAAATATCTCCAGCGATTTTCTCACCTGAGATCGAAAACATCGGAACAATTACAATGAACATTAACTATTACGTGTACGTATTATGTACATTTGGCTGAAAAAACTATTGAACTATCCGAGAAGTTAATGTATTTTACCGTTTAAATACTTTTTAATACTACATAAGAATTTATAAATGATATATCTACAAAGAGACGCATTAGCTGTTCTGTGAATCAATATTAAACGAGTCGACGTGTGATTGTCATTTACACAATGCGTGGCACAGCTGAAAACGCCCGGCAATCACATGTACACATCATTCGATGAGAAACAAAGATTAAACTCACGGTCGTTACGAAGCACGTATTCGATTACATCGTTTTCAACATTCATTGTCTTAAGATCTAAAGGTTAGGATGTCCACAGGATCACGTGGAAGATGATTGTCAGATCTTCACGCTTCATATTTAATCTTAAATGTAATGTTCATGTTCTTTATCTTTCAGGCTTTTTGCTTCATTCGATTTCGGCCACTTGGAATATGTAACAAGGTTACCCTGATGGCGCTAGAAATATTCTTTCCAATTACTCAAGATGAATACTTGTGAATATTCGAGAGAAAACTGCCTCCTTGAAAACATGATTGCTAGAATTGCAAGCCCTAGAAATGATGTATAGTTTGTGAACATGAACACATTATCGTGAACGGAATTTCGCTATTTCTACAGTACCATTTGCTATTAACAGGGAATATATCTGTAAACTCTTAATTGGGAAGACATTTTTATTGACATTTTACTGCATCGTAAACTGTTATTTTTAGCTTCTGGCCTGTAGTATTTTCAATTTGTATTGAATGTTATTGATTCATGTTTATTGCAATACATTTTATGTTCTTTCTCTTTTCGGTTTGAGGTTCCTATGTTACACATTTGCATGCAATCTATTAATTGCCAATTTGTTATCAAATATTGACGACGCACGCTATTAGTTCTACTGACAAAAAGTCGCACCACCTACGTGTAACCGCTCTCGATCTAGAATTCGAGGGAAACAACATAAATATATTTTTTGACTTCGCAAACATCTGACAATTTTGTAAAATATCACTGACTTTAATTTCTTCCAACAATCTCCTTTCCCGTTTCTATTTGTTCTCCCGTGTTACTTTTCACCCACTTATTTAAATGATCTATCGTTTAAATATGTTAGTTAACATAATTACTTTCTTTGTACTTTCCTTGCATCGTAAACAAACCATGAAAACATTTACCCACTGATTTGTCATTAAATAAATTTTCATTAATTTCATACGTCATGGTCATCGATTTCCACACATCCCATCATAATGTGCATTTCTATTTCACTCTTTTAACATAATTTGTTAAAGAAAATCAATATAGAGAACTTCAAAATGTTGGACATCTACTCGTATTCATTCAGAAGTAAATTATCTGCTTTAAAACCTGTAGTATGTCTTATGAAATTAAATTATTCTTATAAATGCAATTAAACCTATACCTACGGGGCAGATTTTAATGAAGTGTCATTTTTTTCTTTTCATTTCAAAAGAATGCTGCGACAATTTAATTTTATGACTATAGGAAATTATTCATTTTTATACATTTATTTGCATTTTTCGTCGTTTTCGAAAAATAAGTCATTTTTAAAGCATTTTCCGTCTTTTTCCGTCACTTTTAAAGCATTTTACACTAATTTTATCTTTTTAATATAAGTTGAATGGTTCTTGCTTCAAATAATATTTACTATACGCAACAAATAGTCTCCACTCCGCGTTATTCCTGAGTAGCGTATTCGATTTCTTCGCCCACAAATTGTCAAAGTGAGCCGTTGTGAATATGTGATCACAGATTCCTGTGTCGCCTATCAGTGCCATTGTCGGTTCGGATGATTTTGCGATAACTAAAGACAGAGATTTTCTGGTAAAGAACAGTCCAAACCGAAAGTTTGCAAGCTGAGCTATTTTGAACCAAAGGAAGTAGCCTTGATTACATCGGCAACATATCCAAAGGTGGAGTTTTTAATCTGAGTTAGTTTTGATCAAACGTTTTCCTTTATTTTTCTTTTGCTTTTAAGGCATTTTAAAATCATTATAAGGCATTTTAAAATCATATAAAAATCGTTATTGATCATTTTTGGAGTTGTTTTAGGTCATCAAAATCCGCCCCTACTTCACAGGTCTTCAGGTCTTCTTATTATCAGTAATTAGTGAGCATAAAGTAAAGTGGAGTGTAGATAAGAACTTAATACGGTACTCGAAAGTTTCAAAAAATAGATAGGTGGAGTACAGCCCTTGGCATTCATTTAACAGTTGGCGTGACATGAGTCTCTTGTAGAATTTGTCATATGACTCCCACTTTTCCGACATGTTTTAACTAGCAAGGTAAGAGCTACCAGTTGGTTGAATGTGGGATCGCGGTGTACGTTAACAGCTTTTTCAGAGTGGATCCGTGACCTGCAGAATTCGCGTTTGGAAGGTCACGGCCGTTTAGGTCTGAATATTTCCAACATCGGCATTAGAAGGCAGGCCTGGTCGCAATGCGTCCGACGCGTTCGGCCGAATACGGGCGAACTTTTAAGTCGGAAGAAAGGTATCACATGAATTTCAGTTATCCGGTAAACTGAGCATTTCAACATGAACATATACAAATACATATTCAGTTATTATTATATGAACATATTCTAATTTAGTTATTTTATGAAAGGGAGGTCATGTACAATACTTCCCATTCAGTAATGTCCGGAAATTCCAGAAGTTATGTATGAAATGAGTTGCTGATAGTTTCATCCAATCATGCATCTAACTCAATAATGCAAGAGAAATGTGAGGTTTCTTTTACAAATATACCTTTCATAATATATTAAACATATTTCATATTAAACGTAAATCTCAGAGAAGTTTTAATCTGGTCGATTATATTACATGTCGCTAATCCGTAATGATTTGAAGCACAATGTCTGCAGCTCAATACACTATGACCGTTCGGTGGAATAAATCGGCCATTCGCGCCACAAATTTTCTTTGGCCGATATGGATCTACTCTAATCGTACCCTTAGGATAGGTACGACGAAGATCCGTACTCTGCAATATTCACGATCGGGAGACCACGGCCGTTTCAGAGGAATATTTCAAAGACCCACTAAAACGTAGGCACCCCCGCCTTACGTCAGACGCATTCGGGCGAACATGGCAGAACTTGAACTTGACAGAACGGTATCAAATGATCTTAATCTATTCGTCCGACAACGAAAGGTCTTGTAGAAGACATGAGATTCAATTCTCCAAAATTATGTTAGGAAATCGCAAAGAAATTCCATGCAAGTGTTGCTGAAAGTTACTGTCCCGAAATACTTGCCTTACTAATGCAGATGAAAGGTCAAATTTCTTTTGCAAACCTTTCTCTCATACCATATGAAGCACATCTAATAGGCCTACTTTAAAGGGAAAATTTTTAATATTTTCCATTCCAAAGCATGACGTCTATTGGCAATAATTTGAAGAGGCTGGTGCAGTTGAATGTAATGTGATATCTACGGTTCAGCAGAATCAGAAGCCCGCTCGTGTTCGAAATACTCTTGAGTAGAACACGTATATATTGTGAACATATTCAGTACGGTATTTTGTCGAAGGAGTTTCATTTTGTCACCCACCTGCCAAGTAAATTTTACATGCCAGAAGCGCGACAAGTCGCACTGAGGATTTTTCCACCCTTTGAAAATCCACTGCCACCCAGTCGGGTTTGAACCCATGAACTTTTAGTAGAGAGATAGCGACTATTCGAATTGAAGCGGCACCATATTTCGTGAAGATCTCTACATGAGCAATATTGCGACTTCCTCTCATAGTACTGATTTGACCCATGATGCTTTAACAATCTGAAACAAGGTTGGTACGTAAAAATTGCAATATGTGTAAAATCTATTATCAACAGCAGATTATTCCGCCTCCACTTGTTCACATTACTAAACTCGACGTTATTTCCGAAAAACTCACGGTCAACTTTTTTTATTTCAAAACATGGTTGCTAGCGTCGGTTTCAATGTGAACTTTCTAGACATTAAATACTCATCATTTTCCCGAAATCCACATGTTCAATAAAAGAACAAGAAATCAAATAGAAGAATAAATGGAAATCAAATAGAAGAATAAATGTCGCTTTTCTTAGGCACCAATGCCTTCTTCGACCACGACGCAATCACAATATGCTCAAATATTCATACCGGGAGCGATAGCTCAGTGCATCAACTGATGTCGCTGCAGCGCCTCTGACCGGGAGGTCCTAGGTTCGAGTCCTGACGGCGGAAGAATTTTCGACACAAGCTTTTCAGCTACGTCGAATTCAGTCGCTGTCTGGAGGAGAATTCTAGCGGCCGTCTGCTCTGATCGGTAGTTTTCCGTGGTTTCTCCAATCAACACTAGGCGAATGCCGGAGCAGTACCCCACCAAACGGGCCGCGGCCCGCGCGCGATCTTTCCATCCTCTGCCTTGTCCTATCCTCTCCTCTTACACACACACACTTACACTAACATGCACTACACTACCACATATTCCGGGAGACCGGTCGGGAGTTTAGAGCTTGTCCCGGCTGGGGCGGTGCCCCGCTGGTGGGAGAGTCCTGGTTAGGGGGAAATCCCACTAGCCGACGGTAGGTCGGTGACGGATCTCGCCATCCAGCGGGGGAAAATCACCGCCATCTCCCGAGAAAAACATGCACTACACTAACGGGACTAATGACCGAAGCAGTTGACGCGCCCGGAAATACGAAAAAATCAATCAATCAATCAAACATTCATGTCTTATTTGAAATTTGCGCTCACAAATTTAGCGTAAAGCCTTTACTGCAACGGCAGTCTGCGCCCCAGACAACAACCATTCAGATTTTTAAATAATAAATAAATATAAGCGATCGCATAAAAAGAATAATACTGTAAGAGTCTGCTGGTGTTTTTTTTTTCATAATCAATTTCTGTTAACGTACCACACGAAAGATCGGTCCGCATTGCTGAATCTGGGTTGAAGTAATGCCACCAGGAATACAATGCTTTTCCTTGCCCCCCCCCCCCCACTTGCTTATATTCAGTAACTCCGAAGAGAAGGCCAAACTCACAGTTGCCTTCGCCACCTAGCACTGTTACACGGAACCAATTCATCTCTACTTTCTTGAGCCATTTTTAATAAATTAACTTTTGGGATACCAGCATTATAAAGATCTTTTCTTGCAAGAATTCTTTCATAAACGGGCATTTTACGGCAAAAATTACGACGTATTAGATTTTACCGCACGAAAGATTCATACATTCAGCTAATTGCACATTCATCAAAGACTCATTCAGCCAATTGCAGTGAGAGAACCGTGGGGAGGTAGAGGTGAACGCAACAGCCGACCAAAGTTTTCTCGCACAAATATCAAATACCCGAGACGTCGCAAGAAAGTTGTTTCGCAAAATTAAGTGTGATTCTCTTATAAATTTATAATACTCTTATACAAAAAATAGCATGCGCAACTCGTTTATAATGTTGCTTTATTGCATTCGTACACATGTGAAAACTCGCTCCTAACGTTGCTCGTTTTCAAAACATGTACTCACGCAATAAACCTGAACAACATAAACTAGTTACATAAACTGCTATTCCAATACGATTATGTATGATATTAAATTTTTGCTCTTTGTTTTCACCGCCGCAAAGGTAAAAGCTCGCATGCCTTACACGGAATTCTAACCCAAAACCATAGTGCAGGTGAGTGATCGCGACATTTGTCTACATTATATTAAATACTACATAATAAAAATGCCGATAACTTTTTAAGTGTCCTTTTTTTCATAAATGGTAGTATACGTAGTGACACTTGCCTATGAGTTATTTAACTTTTATTGACTTCAGCTAGTTTTACATAATATAATATACTAACAAATTTATTGCATACGTTTTATCTTCCCGATTCGCACCTCACCTCAATACTAAAAAAGGTGCAGTTAACGTAGAAAAGAACTGAAAAATTTGGCGATAAATTCGAAGAGAAAAGGCACCTAAAGTTCACCTTTTCTATGAAACCTGAAAAAAGGTGAAAAGTGTTTGTTTCTCTCATAACCGGCATATACCAGCAGGAAAGTGGCTCACAACACAAATGGATAAATGATTGATTGTTACTGATTACGGGCGCGTCAACTACTGAAGTCATTAGTCCTGCAAGTGTAGTGCATGCTTTTTATGGCAGAGGTGGTGGGGATCTTTCCGCGCTGGGTGGCGAGATATGGCGCTGTTCTACCGTCGACTAGCAGGGTTTCCAGAACCAGGTATCTCCTACCAGCGGGGCACCGTCTCAGACGGGACAAGCTCTAAGCTCGCAGCCGGTCTCCCGGCATGTGTGGCAATGTAGTGAATGTTAGTGTGTGTGAGTGGGTGTGTAAGGGGTGTAGGACAAGAAAGAAGAAGGAAAGATCGCGCGCGGTCCATGGCCCGTTTGTTAGGGTACTACGCCGGCATTCGCTTGGTGATCGGAGAAACCTCGAAAAACTACCAATGAGAACGCCCGGGCGTCATCAAATGGATTAAGTATGCCTGATAACAAAAAGACCTTGCGTAAATATATCTAAATGATATAATAGAATGAATAATACTCAATGAACGGCCCGTTTTTTTTTCAAATCCCTTTCGTCTTAGTACGTCTCACTAAAGGTCAGTCCACCTGGTTGAATCTGGGTTAACATGATCTGTCACCTGCAATACAATGCGTCTCCCCTCGCCCCTCTCCCCGCTCCCCCTCCACCCTGCTCGTTACCATTCCGTGGCGTCGAGGGAGAGGCCGGGCCCGCAGTTCCGTCCGTAGCCCAGCACAATTGCGAGGGGAGCGGGCCGAGTGCACAGCCTTGGCTGCGCTGTGGGCTTCCCCGGCCACCGCCCCAACAGCTGACGCCACGCCGTCGCCTTCGGTGTTCCCGAACGGTTGTCGACCTAGAGGAGCCTTCGCGTGTTTACTCGTTTCTCTGCGGAGTCACTCACGCAGCGCAGATGCCAGAACGCCTCCGCTCTTGGCCTCCGCGCGCGCGGATTTGGAGGGAAGGCAATGACTTCGAAGGACGCTCAGTCGCCTTATTCTTATTAAGAGCATTACTGATTAGTTGAATGATCAATACATAACATTTCAATGTATCTTGTTCATGACAAACTATCTTTCCAGTTATACAGAAAGTATGTTTCTGTGATCGATGTACTCCTCAACAAAAACAATCTATTTTGAAACTATGGCAGATTTAATAAATGAGAACTGGAATATGGTAACACTGTTTACAATATCTTACTATTATCTTTCCACCACACACTGGGCAGAAGAAACATTTTAGTGATAACCACGCCATTTGTACTCACGGTAGTTACGGAAACGCACGGCACCGCACATTCGTGTAAGATTTTCGATGCAGAAACACAGCTCCATCGAGGATATGCAAAAGATCATCCAGAATTCGAGTATTGTGGCTTCAGGAGAAGAAACCCAGTATTAATACGACCTTCGTAATATCAAGATTCTTACTGCTTCGAGCTTACTCTAACTTTTAAACCTTCAGAATTTCCAAACGATTGTGACCTACTTTTATCGTGCAAATCGTTACACCTTTACGTTATACCTAACCTGACCCCTGCAAAACTAACTTCTAAGGTTAAGAATAATGGATGAATCCCATCCCAACAGTATATTATTTCCTCGTTTCTTACTTTATTTTCAAAGAGGACATTTCAAGGGAACTGAACTTCCGGACTTAAATAGTTCGTCGCACAAAAAGGCAATCTCGTGTATTTAACAATATGTGTGTAACAATCCTGTGGTTCAGTGAAGCAGTTAACTGTATGATACCGACTCATGTGACACGCCAACTTATGATTCACCGCTCTGAATCAGTGCGGCGAAAGGTACTAATTTCATAACAGCCTCTTACGGGCAAGCATCCAAAAATCATCAATCAGTCCTCATTTCATCGAGAAATTAGTTTTAAATTAACGGTCCGTGTTGCGGTACGTGGATATACGCCAACAATGCAGCTCATGGTTAATGGTTAAGTTTGGATTACCAATCT
This sequence comes from Teleogryllus oceanicus, assembly GCA_964035755.1. Lineage (NCBI taxonomy): Eukaryota > Metazoa > Arthropoda > Insecta > Orthoptera > Gryllidae > Teleogryllus > Teleogryllus oceanicus. The sequence continues at coordinate 230,511,413 of CAXIVR010000001.1, read as the reverse complement.
AACGAATTTCTAGGTGGGCGAAAATTATTGCAAGTAATTATTCTTGTATTTACCACTTTACCGTGGGTGAGTTGTGCGGGTGAATAATCTGATAGTGGAATAAACCAAAACCAGTACATCGCTTCCTGGCCCGAGTTTTTCAGTGCAGTCTCTCCAAGTTTCGCCAACTTTTGCTTTCCTGTTAGGTGTTCGTTCCTACGGTTCTCTTGTGACAGTTCAGATAAGCCACTACTAGGTAAGACTGTTCATCCGACTTTATTCCCACCTTCTCCTTCATCGCACGGGCATTACGCGATGTACTTAACAAAGCAGGAAACAACATTTCATCCTTCTGGACTACCAGGAAGTAAAACAGCACCTGACACTGTTAGCACTGAAATGGTAGGTGATTAGCACGTTCGCCTGAGAGAGTGAGAAACTCCAGTGACAGGATGGCACTAAGAAATGTAATACTGTGTAAATGTTTAGCGAACAGAGAGAACAAATATTTCTGTTTAAATAAATTATTTTCAAACTCACACAAACTGACTGTTTTATACGTATAATAATTTCAATATTATAAATTTTGTACAAATTAAAATTTGTACAAACTAAAATTTCGTCATTTTACCCGAGTAATTTTTAACTTTTGTCCTTCAGTTCCTCTCCGTCCGTCCGTCCGTCCGTCCGTCCGTGAATCCGTCAGGCCAGAAATTCCAAAACTTTTCCTCCGTATGCTCTCGTACAGGGAGATAAAAATTACGGAGTGTTTAATCAATCTCTAGATTAACAAATTCAAGTAATACCGTGGAAATTAAATTTTTCATTTTTAGTAATGTGGTATCCCCTCTCTTCACAACTCAAAACATTTTGATCAGTGATATTACAGCTTTATGCCATATATCTCGCAAGAAGACTGTTTTGCACTTTCACAACGGCTTTTCTCGAGGCATTATCTTCACCATGATTTTTTAGGCATTTTATTTTCATGTCCTTCCAGTTATTTACATTTATTTTACGTCTGAGGCCTTTATTAATGTTTCACGCCAAGCATCAATCCGCACAGTCGACCACCTTGACTGATGTGACATATTTTCCCCGAAAGCGATGTTAAATAATTATTAACGACCATGTTTTAATAATTGCACAAATCGAAAAAAAAGTGCCACGAAGTAGAGCGCAGATCTAATTCACTTACTCAACTTACATCCCCTTTTCGCAATTTTTGTTAGTTGTACTCTTCTTCCGGATAGCCCTATCAATTAAAGAAGGCTGTCCTTTGTTGAGAGCTTTATTTGTCATTCGTTTATTAGTGATTTCAACCCATTTCACTTCATGCCAACAAACAAATTATCCCTTGCAAAGTAAAAAGTCCTAGTAGTATCTGTTATATCTAAGCCCAGAGACCCAATAGCGCAGTTTAACGGACGTTAAAAATGCTTCCGTTGCAGAGTTTATGGATACGGGTGAGGCATGGCACACGAGCGCGCCGAGCGTCGTCCGTTGTACTCTGCATGCGTGTGCGGAGTACTGACGCCCGTAAAAATATGGATTGTACCAAAAATATAAATATGAATTTCTCAAAATCTGCACAAAATTTTCTTCTGAATTTCGTTGATGCTCACATTCCCAGAATAAAAGTTATTGGAATTAAATACATTAACATTGACATTGACATTATTTGAAAGGTTTCCTGAAGTACCGACGATAGAGTAAATCGTGTTATAATTGAAATACAAGTGATCATTTACTACATTTAATGTTACAACAAAACACGCGCAATAGAATCTGTAGTTCAGATCCCGTGACAAAAACTTCGTTGATCGGAAGGTCGGTAAACGGACTCCGATTAACTCAGCAAGCAACGGACCGTGAACTTTCCTTCCTTCCACAACTAATATCCGCTTCCACATGGCCGGATGATCTGACTCTCAATTTCCATAAAGCCCGATCCCTAAAATAAAGAAAAACCTTTGGAAGGATGACAGGAACGCGAATTTCGGGATAAGGCTCTAATTACGATAAAGAGCTGACTTACAATTATTTAACAGTTTGTGAGCTTGTTTCTTTATTTTGTTTCCAAATTTTGCCTCTTGCTCCAAAATATAAGGTTCTCTGTAGTTCCTCGTTATTAGTTCAAAAGAAGAAATATTGTTTTAGAATATTAAATTACTTCTGCATTATTTGCTCGTGCATATAAAAACGATGGATACATACGTATATACGGGAGTAATAACACGTAGTACAGAGAAAGCTATGTAATGCTGCGGAAAATTGATTTCGAGATTGCAACTGAAATACACGTTTTGGGGTCCCCTGATACCCTGAAAGCGGTTCTTTTCAAAATGTCTGTCCGCCCGTCTTACACTTATAAAGGTGGCATAGGTTCGATATACACGGTTAACTCCGAATTTTCGCAGTATTTCAAAAGTTTGAATTTTTCGGCCTTTTCCTACAACTATAAAATTGAAGATCGAGATTTTTCTTTCAAATCAAATTTGTCGTACATAGGTAGTTCTATCACTAAGGTCATGAGCATTTTTCGAAAATTTCAGTAGTTTTCGTGCAATAGCGCCTGCAATATTAGCTATTTTAAAACATTACAAGAATAAGATTTTCTCAAAATCGGCTCAAAAATATTTCTTTAAATTTTTCTTAGGAGTAATACCAAATGCACCCTATATAATGACATAAATGCCATATTGCTTTATTCTTTTGTTTTTCAAAAATTACAAAAATGTAATTTTTTTACTTGTCTCTCACGTCGGAAATATTTAAGTTAGTACCGATTTCTTAACACTATTAGATTCACGAGTACATGTGCTTTAAATTATGTTAAATAAAGTTCCTTGAAAACTCAACAGTTTTCTGTAAAAATGAGCGCAACATTCCGAATTTTCAGAAACAAACCCCATTTTCTTAAAAATTGCTCCAAATTTTTTCTTCAAAATTTTCCTATGGATAATGCTAATTTCACTGTTTAATATTACATACGTTGATTTTGGTGTATTCTTTTGTTGTTGTTTTTCAGAAATTACAGAAATTGCACATTTCAATCGATTGGTACACATAACTGCATTTGTGAGTGAAAATGCTTCAAATGGCTTCAAATGACTTCAAATGAAGTTTCCCGGAAAATCAGTAGATTCTTGTGAAGAGCTTAAATTTCGCATTTCCAGTAATGCTTAATCGCTATTTTTTTAAAACGGCTTCAAAAATTTCTATGAAAAGTTCCATTTTGTACGAGGTTTTACTCCTCTTTAATATTTTTGAAGTCATAGTTCGGTTCTACTAGTAAGAAGCCGAAAAGTTGAGAAAATGTCAAGTAAATGTACTTTCGGTGACGATAGATGGCAGATGGTCAGAGAATGGGGCAAGACCTTAAAGCCCATCCACACCAAGGAAATCAGAAAAATTTGCTACGAGAAAGTCTGTGCCATTCTGTAGCACCTCTAGTTATCTAACTTGTCACAATCACTAGTGTGCTCTATTCAACCTGTTTGATAAGTGCCACCATTATGTACAGAACTACAAAGAAAGAGCACACATTGGAGAGTAAAAATTACAAAACAAAAATGTAATAAATAATATTTTCAATTTTAAAATAAATTATGCTCTTGGGAAGCGTAATGTATATCGTAGTACATGGCGATATTTTCTGAAAAATTGTTTTATAAAACGTTTAATAAAATATAAATTTTATAAAATCTATCTTTCATATGGTAAAGTTCGGAGTTTTGTATTTGTAGTCTTAGCACATATTTACATCCGAACCTATGTTACATTCGTTTCCTAGAAAGAGTATAGCATAAGCGAGAACAGATATTACTAAAAGTGTTGGCTGTGAGTGGTCGAGGGAAGCGCACTTCAGGACGAGTAGAAATATCCTCACCTGAATATTGACAATGACCCTTCCTATTAGAGTATTAAAGCAAGACGAGAGACTGAAGCAGTAATATTACTACACAGTATTCACCATGGAGGGCGGGAAAATTAACCTAGAAATTAAAAAAAACAGTGGAATTGTGTAAATTGGGTGCTTGTTTTATTTCTGGGTTAATCTTTCTTTCCGAACAAATATATTCATTTTTTTTGTAAATAAAGAATAATGTTTCTGGAGTGCTTATACACGTTTCTGAAGTGCTTATAGGCTTCTGCGAGGCAAATTTTGACATAGACAGTATTTTTTCCAGCCAACTTTTGAGTGCTTATTGCGGCTCAGCCATCAGGAATATCCAAGAAGTTTATTTGACAAAAATATACATAAAAATGCCTTAAGAGCAGCTTATTTTCGAAGTTTTGACATTTCCTTCCCGGACACTTGTATAATACACCACCCCCAGGAAATACAACTGCCCTTTAAAATGAACTTGCTCGTATTAATTGATCCGATAGTATTATTGTTAATTAGTTGTGTATGTTCTCTGCCAACGAACTTAAATTTTATTTCAAATTATTTCATTATCATCAACTTACTTAAATAGCGCGTTTCATTCTTTTGTTATCTTCTGATCACTAACGAGCTCTCTTAGATTATTAAAAACAGAGATAGTATGTGGAAATTCCGTCGATGTTACCTTTTTAAGCATTCCCTCTTCCCTGAAGTCATCCCCTGATTCTTCTGTTCTTTTGTTGATTCTTTTACCATTTGTAGAAAGGTATGACAATCCATAATTATCCTTCCTCAGATTAAAGGAATGTGGCCCTTGATCACCTCCACTCTGAGAAGGAAATAGCTTACAATTTATAATTAAACATTTGTCTATCTTGTTTTATTTTTGTAAGAAGTTTTTCCAATGATCTTTTATTATTAAAGTTCATATTTTGTTTCCTTAATTGCACACTATTTTTTTCTGCTCAGAAATGTCCTTACACTTCACGAAGAGATAGTAAATACACACAACTTACATCAAGATGTACTGTAATGACACAATCTCTTTTGTGGGAAATCTTATTGCTGCGAGAGTATGTTGCACATTCCTTAAATGATACTTTCCATTTATGGAATCTATTTCATTTAAAGATGTATTTTCATCTTTTGTACTTATTTCACAAGGTACAGATGAAGCAGTCATTTATAATGGCTAAAGGAGCTAATCAACTTCATTGTGATGATGAATTAAGAGCTGATAAATCTATCAGAAAATTAAGCATTCATCATTCATTATTACAATACTATGCAAAAACTATGTCAAGATTTCTATACTTTTACCAACATCTGATGATCTTTTTATCAGTTTTTCTTCTAATGTCTCCAACGTTGGAATATTAAATATTGTAGGCACTGCATCTGCTTTTAACCACACTCCTCTAATATTTTATCTATCAAAATATATTCGGGTAGAAGTGCAGTTTGTGATACGATACGTTCATATGCGCTGTCGATTCCGAGAATGAGTCAGTCGCGGCGCAGCCACATTGACCGTTCGTTATGCCTCATTCACAATGCAAACTTAAACGTAACGTAAGCCGTAAACGTATGCAGTAAACTTTTCACGTAAAAACGAGCATTCACAATGGCAAACTTAAGCTGGAACGTAGGTTTTGCCTGAACCAATCAGAATTCAACAAATTGATCGATGCGTTTCTAGCTTTTTTTTCGACTCTCCTATCGATTTCCTTTTGCATTTGCGAGCAGCTGTTGCGCCCCTACCTATTGAGGTTATATGCGAGCAGTGAACTTTAAATTGTGTACCGCAAATATATTTAACGCCACGTTCAGATTCTGTCATGGAGAGAGATTTGGGCGTGCAGTTTGTGCTGTTGCAAGCTTCTGCAGCATTAATTTTAGGGGCGCTTTATTTAAAAAGAAGAAGGAGGCGCTTTATTTGTCATTTCGAATCAACACTTCGCAACTCGTACCAAAACTCCACAAACTTCTTTGCTCTACCTTTCAACTATACACACCAACGCACACCAATACACACGCATAAACAAGAATCGATCTGGAGTAGACCTTCCTTCTCGCGGATTTTGTTGTGCATTTGTTTTTTTCATGCTGCTCTCTGATTGGTCTTCGGTAGAATTTCGACGTAAACTTAAACGTAGAAGCTTGGAGCTTGCGAGCTCCTTAAGTTTACGTCTCACGTCTACGTTTACGTCAAGGCATTGTGAATGATCTCGCTTTATAACCCATTTCTAGGTTTTGCGGCTACGTTACGGTTACGTTTAAGTTTGCATTGTGAATGAGGCCTTACGCAGTTCCAAGTTAAGCACGAGGCTCGGTTCTCGGCCCTCGCGTTAACATAAAACTTCCTTGGGTCTGTCCAACGCATAATTACCAACTTATTTTATGCGAATACACCTTAAAAGTAATTTGGCCGCGGGGACCTACGACATAATTTGGCATGAATATTTTCTTAATGTTTTCCAGAAAATCTTCCATTTTCGTGCCTCCTGTTTGCTCCATAAGTTTTTTCTTCCATATATACTCGCTCGTGAATGAATCGTACGCGTCCTTACGCGTGAACGAATCGAACCACAAACTGTATTTCAGACTATTTTTCTTCAGTATTTTAAACACTGTTTCGGAAAATTCACTAGAATAAAATTGTGTCTCCTTAGTTTCTCCACCTAAACTTACAAGTACTTATTTGCTTCACCTCTAGAAAAGCCACATGTATGCAACAAACAATAAGAATATGCATGATACATCAGAAAATGCGCGAATAAGCATCTAGGTCCAAATAATCATTGAACGAATAAAAGGGCATTACAAAATATTAATATAAATTAATAATCTGCCGGTTGAACGTGACTCCCATCTCTGATCATATGCAAGAAGAATTAAAACACTCTACAATATTTTCCACTATCAGTAAGAAAATAACAAAACACACAATTGAATCCTCTCGCAATATAAAATGCTGAATCAAAATAAAAAAAATAAATTTGAAACAATTTTAAATATACGAAAGAAGATAATGAAGAATCTAAGTTAAGCATGAGCACAATATTTCCTCTCTTATTTCATTTCCTGAAGTCTGCGGTAATTTCTAAAAAGCTTTCAATTCTAATTAACCTATTTATCTGTTCCTGGCAATATGATATACAGTCATAATGATACCCTTACAGACGATTCTTTTTACGCAATCTTAAAAAACCAAAACCGTATTACAATTTTAAAAGATCTGGAATTTACTATTCACAAATTTAATCTACAATCTAACATGTGATATTTACAATACACTATATTACATCTACACCTCCCTCGTACATTAATTGAAATAAGAATTAGCTACTATGTTTCTGATACAGTTTTGAATAATTTTGTTCTACCATCTTATACTCCAAACGTGGTTGCAAGTAGTGGAATTTTCTCGCTGCCTGTTCACAGTTACTCCAGTTCTACACATTTCCCCCTCTAAGCGTGGCCTTGAAACGCGCTCCGCGCAGGCTTGCGTCGCTTTGGACTGAAAAATTTCGCTCGATACAAAATGACAATTCCTACTACAAATTCTTAGCATATTTAGTTTGGATTTTGTAATGATTGTGATGTGAGTGAAATGATTAATGAGTAATGATTGTGATGAAGTGAAAAAGTTTCTGACAAACGTTGACAACCAAGAGAATTTGTAAGCGACAGCCACTACTAATAACGTATCTTTGGAAATTTTGGTGGTTCATCCAGTTGCACAAATGCAGATTTCTACCTTTGCTTTGCTTCCTGATGCAGCTGCTCGTTCCTTTCTCGTGTCGTTCCCTTTCTTCGTTGCGGAATCTTCCCCGTTGCCGTACCGCTTGTACCGTTCCAGGTAAAATCAGTTTTCCTCTCATGCTTTCGCCATTAAATCGCAATCAATTCAAATTTCCATCCAATTCAATGAAATATACAATAATAACAATAAGCATGCAATTCAAGATTGGAAATAAAGCTGCAAAAGACACAAACAAATTTGGAGATACAATAGGTTTCTTTCATCGTGCAGGGGTCGTAAAGTGATAGAGGTTATATTACCTCCATTGCAGTTTTAAATATATTGTACATGATTGTGTGATAATTACCTCCTACATGAGTTTCTGAATTCTTTTCTGTTGATGATGCTTCCGGATTCTTGATCGCGCTTACAGGTAAAAAAATATCACTTCACCTATTACCTTGCCTCGAAAAGCCGCTTCTTGTACTTCCCGATCAAAGAATAACGAATATTTTCTTGTTCATCCTTCCCAAACAACGGTTCCGTCGCTGGGCTCTCATTGGCTATTGTCTCGAGGCCTCCGTTTTGAATACTCTGTGCTGTTGAAGAGTGTACATTCATACTGTGTGCATTCTCAAGTGACAATTTCGTGGCGGGTTATTTAAAAATAAATATACACCCAGTTAGTACTATTAAGTCGTTCAGACACGTGAGTGAACAGCATCAGGGTAATGATCTGTTGTGTCTGAATGTGGAAATTTAGGTTTGCAACGCGAATTCGCGTCCAATTTCCTTGAAACTCTCCCTTCTCATTCCGCCATTGCTCGTTCGCCATTCAAATCTTATCATTGTCTCACAGCAATTAAAAACTGTTTATCTGAGGTATGGCCGAAAAGGCTAGGGTATAATTATATATTATTTGGTCCAATAATATTACTGACAATCAATACCATGCTCAGTTATGATAATTTCATAGTTTAATGTTTTATATAAATAAGTCAACTCACATAAAATAATGGCTGAAATTATCAAAATGTAATAAACTGGTAAAAAGTTTATTGTGAATAATATTACTGGATCAAATAAAATAATTAAATATAGTGACGATCATAGTGAAAATAATAAGAATCATAATAAAGAATTGTGTGGTGTTATCCACGCAAGTTTTCTTGCCTCCTCGTTTCGCTAGGAGCAACAGGAGTGGGGAATTGGTACGTTCCGGTGTAGAACTGTTATATCAAATGTATAGCTCATTTATTGATGCAAAATAGTTTCGATTAAATTAAACACTTCTGCTTATCAGAATTCTATCAACAACGCACGTTGGTATTATTAATTTTTAATTCAAGTAATGTTGGTAAAGAAGTGGTGGCAGGAATTTCGGGTTCAAGACAATTTGGCATACATGTAGCTTCATTACACGCACGTATTGTTAAGCTCATCTTTGGAAGTAGTGGAAGGAATAGAGCCGGGGGTATGTTACGGTTTTGTTAGCAATACAAAAAAAAAAATTAAAATCTGCAATTCGTCTACCAACACAAATAAGCTTTCTATAACTCGGGAACGAAAATGTCTAGTTCTCAAAAGTTGAAAACTTGTTTCTTAAACTTTTATTTGTCATTCAACAATTTATAGTAAAAATGTTGGGAAGAGAGCTCTCTGGAACTCAATAAAACGTGAGCAGATGATACTCCTCCCCCATACGTCACACAGTTTTTTTCTTTTTTTACTAAATAAATAAAATGAAACAAATCAAATCAAGCAAATTTGCACCGGTTGGTTGGTTGGTTGTTAGTGATTCGGGGCGCGTCAACTACTGAGGTCACTAGTCCCGTAAGTGTAATGTTTTGCATCTGGAGGTGGCGGTGATCTTCCCCTGCTAGATGGCGAGATCCGGCGCCAACCTACCGTCGGCTAGCGGAGTTTCCCTCAACCAGGTATCTCCCACCAGCGGGGCACCGCTCCAGCCGGAACAAGCTCTAAGCTCCCGACCGGTCTCCCGGCATGTGTGGCTGTGTAGTGCATGTTAGTGTATAAGGGGTGACGATAGGCCAATCAAGAGGAAGGAAATATCGCGCGCGATCCGTGGCCCGTTTGTTAGGGTACTGCTCAGGCATTCGCCTGGTGTTGATCGGCAAAACTACGGAAAACTACCGATCAGAACAACTGTCCTGCAGACTTCTCCTCCAGACAGCGACTGAATTCGACCTAGCTGACAAGCTAGTGTCGAAAATTCTGCCGCCGTCGGGACTCGAAACTAGTACCTCCCGATCAGAGGCACTGCAGTGGCATCAGTTGATGCACTGAGCCACGTCTCCCAGTAAATTTGCACTTCAAGTAGCAAGCCCTGGATTGGCGACGATGGTTCTACGCGAGGGCGGATGCTCGCGCGGGCGCGGGCGCGGGCGCTGCCGCCCACAGAGCGGATGCGAAATGCGGGCGCGCTTTGGGGGCGAGGCCAGCGGCCCGAGGCCAGCGGCCACCGCCTTCTCCGCCCCCGCTCCCGCCACCGCGCCCACCTGCACAGGTCCCGCGCCCGCGAGCTCCGTAGTTCACGGCCGGGACGCAGCGCTGACTGACATGCCGCGATGGTTCAGTGCGAGCATTGTCATTGCATTTGTAGCAATGCTGACGGAGAGGTCCTATAATTCGTGTCCCGATGGCGAGTGGCGGATTGTCGACGCCAGGTTGTACATAGCTGGGTCGAATTCAGACGCTGTCTGGAAGAGAATCCTGGATGTCGGCTGCTGTCACCCATATTTTTCCGTGGTTTCTCCGATCAACTCCGGCGAATGCCGCGGCAGTACCCTAACACGGTCCACGGACCCCGCGTTATTTGCCCTTGCTTATATTTGCCCGCTCCCCTTCACACTTTTACTTACATGAACTAAACTTCCACACGTTAGATCAGCCGGAAGAATTGAGCTTGACCTACTGGGACAGTGTCCCGCTAAGGGCCGTTTTCACCAAACAGGGAGTAAGAATTTACTCTGGAGTAAGGCATGTTTAGTCGAGAGAAACATTTTGGAGATTTTCATCAACTATTTACTTGACAGTAAATCACTTACACGAGAGTAATTTCGAGAGAAACTTTACTCGGCGAAAATCTGTCGAGGAAAGTGCCGAGTAAGATCCGATTTCTACGTGACTTCCTACCTCCAATGTGTTATGACGCGACAATTGCGAATGATGGCATTTGAAGATGATTCCAGAGATGATGAATAGTATCCTCCAGCGCGAAGATCAAGATGGGTGCTGAAGAGAATGAATTAGTTTTCCAATTATAATGATCGGGATTTTGTCACGAAGTTCTGTTTGAACAAAGCATCAGCACCTTTCCTACTTGGAAGAATTGAAGCTGATTTGGAGTATTCGTCTGATAGGTACAGTCATTGCAAACCAAATAAAACTTATGTTATTCATGTAAAATGTAATATAATATTTTGTTTTATAAATGCTATTTTATATTATTACTAATGCAATTATGTAAAAGTTGTTGAAAGAATACGCCGCTTAAAAAATGAAGTTAAGTAAGCGATAATAAAGGTAAGAAATAGGCAAATTTGATTCGCACGTAGAAATTGGTAGTTTTCTTTTATTGACTTGTAGCGGTTTCTCTGGTAGGAATGCATCTGTATCGCCGATAGCCAAGCTGCTGACTACCCTAAGGTTTTATGCTACAGGATGTTCCCAAATAACCATTGATCTCTCTATGAGATGAGTTCATTACATTATCTCAGGGAGTGAAGGAAATAAATCGGGAATAACTAATTTTTTATGAAATAGCCAGATTTCCCAAAACTATTGGTGAAATGGACTGCACTAACATTAGGGTTTCTTCTCCTGATAAATGACGGCTAATCATATACCCATCATCTATAATATTTTGCTGTTTTCATTCAGACGAATGGCTTTTTGTTGTTGTTGTGATATATAAGGTCGCATCCACATCAAGGTCATTAGCGATCATTATTGAATTTAACGTTATGGTAACTGTGAAGATGAAACGATATGGTGATGATAGGGGGTGAAGAGACGAACACAAATACAGCCATGCCCAAGGCGGGATTCGAACCCGCGACCCTTCAGTCCGAGATCACTACGACACTACTGCCTTAGCGATGGCGACCAGATCGGCTTTCAATAACTTCGATTTTTATGAGCAGGGGAAAATTCTGAGCTCTTCCGAAATAATTATTTTCCTTTGAACGTGCAGGCAATATGTAACTGAAACATCGATTGTAGTCCAGGTATTGTAGCCCAATGGTCTGTGACGGCTCACGACAGCACACTTTTCAACAATTATTCCCGGACTGCAATGTTTGACAGTGGGGAACATGGGGTAGCAGTTTTGTTGGTTGATGGAGGATATGCATCAACCCCATTAATGATGGCCCCTCTCAAAAATCGTTCTCCAGACGAACATTCATATAATGAACCCCAGATTTGCTCCAGAAATATAATGTAGCACTTTGAAATCTGAAAGAGGAGATTTCCTGTCCTCGTTCTAGGCATCAGGTTAAAATGAAAAAAACATTTTTTCGTGTAAATGTGGCTATTGCAGTAGTCTACAACATCCAAAGCCATAAGGGAGAGCAAGATCCACTTGATAATCCAGACTTTTTTTTTCATTTAAGGTCGCATCAACATTTAGGTCATTAGCAACCAGATCCAGACCTTGTTCTACTTTTCCCTTGGCCCCAACTTCTTACGGAAGGACAAATAGCTGTTCAACCAGATAGGAGAAGAGCTGCAAATGATGCTGCTCGGCAGTCGGAAAGGTAAATGTAACTATTATACTCGTGTGTATTATTACTTCAAATGGTTTACCGAAGGTGTACAATATCGAATTATTTTGAATTTGAATAATTTGGTTCAATAATTCATTGTATTGTTTTCAGTATGTTATGAAGTGCCATCTCAACAATATTATTTGCTTCTTCATCGTGGTACATATATTATGGGTCTTCTACTCCCATCCTGACTCTGGTTTTTAGCGGTACTTTGAGTACTGGGATGGTCTTTTGCTTGCCACCAGATTAATGTAAAATAGTTCTCCACCAGGAAGATGTAGAGTAGATGTTAAAAGAAGTATGTCGATAATAAAAAATGAACACTGGGGAAATAGGTATAAAGAAGTAAGTAAATTAATGGGGAACACAAGATCAAGAGAAGCATGGAAATTTGTCGATTTAGTCCTGAAGAATAAAAGAGAGCATTGGAAAGTGGATCCAATAGATCTGAAAAAATGGAAAACTACGAATATCTACTAACTGAGAATAGAATATAGTATATGAATATGTTGCATGAAACTCAGTAAACTGTGGAAAAGGTTTCACAAATAGCAAGGACGATATCGTAGGCTTCCGCGGCCAGAGTTATGATCTGGGCTGTCCGGGTGACGCCGCGTCGAAGGCTGGGGTGCCGACGTTTCGACCGACATATCGCGGTCCTCTTCAGGGCTGTACTGCCTACAGCAGTACTACCTACAGCAGTAGCTTCAGGGCAGTACTGCCTACAGCAGTACTGCCCTGAAGAGGACCGCGATATGTCGGTCGAAACGTCGGCACCCCAGCCTTCGACGCGGCGTCGCCCGGACAGCCCAGATCAAATAGCAAGGACGTTAGTAAGGCTCTCTTGGCAATGAAAAGTGACAGAGCTCCGGGACCTGGAGGTATCTCAATTGAACTAATTAAAACTGCCCCTTCAAGTGCTAAAGATATCATGGCACGGATTTTCAAAAAATGCTTGGAGGGAGATTAGCTCTCGAAGAATGAAAAATGGCACGTTTTTATCTCTTTATAAGAAGATAACAAGAACGAATATGAAAATTATAGGGGCATTAGTAACCAGTACAATTGGGAGATTTTATGGCCGGATATTAAGGGAAAGATTAAAAACAGAGGAAGTTGGAAGAACAGAGCGACTTTCGGCAGGGAGATCATATATTGGTAACATGTTCTGTCTAAAACAAATTAATGAAAAAATAATCAGAGTGGGCAGAGAGATTCATATTGTATTTGTAAAACTGATCAAAGCATTTGACTCGGAGCCCCTAGCTAAACTGTGGGATATTATGGGATGAGAATATAAATACGGATTTTATAAATGCTACAAAAAGAATCTATATGCGAATTGTCAAATCTGCGTAAAAGTTAGTTCAAGTAGTTCTTCAGCTTTTAAAATAAGCAAAATCCTAAAGCGAGGTTGTTGTATATCCCCAACTCTATTTAAAATATATATTAAACGAGTTCTTCACACCTGGAGAAGAAAGTGTGAGAGCATGGGAATATATATTGGTGTACATTTCTTATATACCTTGTATGCAGGCGATCAAGTGGTTCTAGCCAGTGATGAGGATGATATCCACTACATGAGTCGAAAATGATTTGAAAAATATGAAAAGTGGGGACTTGACATTTATATATATATATATATATATATATATATATATATATATATATATATATTGTGTGTGTGTGTGTGTGTGTGTGTGTGTGTGTGTATATAGTATTATATTATATATGTATATTAGGGTGTCCCTTAAATTTCAATTTCAATATATTTTTACGCATACCTTCTAAAAACTTTCGTATTGCCTAATATAGTCTAGAAATAAATATTAGCCCGATTTATAAACGATAACCCGTGCCGACTTGAATTTTTAACTTGTCCATACAAGTTGCGCGGGTGCAGCGCTGTGACTTGTTACAGCGAGTTTCAATTGTCATTTCATACGTGATTTCTAACATTATTAGTGCGTTGTTGTTTATTGTGTGAAGATGTCTGTGGAATTACGAAGTGATAAACAAAATATTTACCTTATCGGACTTCCAAGCCACCAGATAAATGGTGCAAAATTACCATCTAATCGACAAATTCTCACCGTTTTATTTTACAAGATTCGTGAAGTCAAGATGACTGATGGTGAAAGTGCGAATCTTGTTATATGAGAGTGCATTATATTTTGGGAAAAAGCTAGAATTCCTACGAAGGCATTTCTTAACTGCGTGAAGAAACTTGTTGATTTATATTTGTTGGGGAAGCGCAAAAAACTGTAAGAAAACTCAGGTGACGTTAAGAACCGTGAAAATAATTTTGATAACTTATTTGATATTGCACACGCTGATGCTTTCGACAGAATGAAGATAGAGGAAGACAAAGAATGTTTAAGGAAACAGAGAGAGCCAGGTCGACGGGGATGCTTAGGTGGAATTGACAAAAAATTGGCGAAGAAAAAAGAACGAGTTAGGCAAAGACGATTGGAAGAAGAGGAAAGAAAGATAAAACAAAAAGAGTTATTGGCTGTTGCATCTACTTCTTCGATAGATAGCTTGGAATGTCTTGAGAATTCGGATGAGGAACAGATTTCGAACTCTTAACTTAGTACTCAGATTCCTTGCCCTGAAAAAAGTTCTAAAAAAGAGGCACAAAAAGCTTCATAACTCCTAAACTGGTAGCAGCTTTAGATCGATGCTAATTAAGCATAAGGGACTCAGTTTACATTCTCCATGCGGTTGTAGAAGTGCTTGGTCTGAACAGCGAAGATTTCCGTATTAACAAATCCTCGATTCAGCGAATTCGTACTCAGGCGAGAAAATCCAGGGCAGAAGCAATAAAAACTGACTTCCAGAATAATTTGCCTGACGTAGTCACAGTCCATTGGGATGGAAAACTTTTAAAAAAAGAAATTGAACGAATGTGAAGTTCAAAAGAAGAACGCTTGCCAATTATTGCTTCATTTGACGATAGAGAACAGCTTCTTGCAGTACCAAAATTGGAGAGTTCTTCTCGAAAACATCAAGTTAAAGCCATTTCAACTGCACTCTTTGACTGGAACCTCCATGATAAAGTACAGATAATGTGCTGCGATACAACAGCTTCAAATACTGGCCGTTTCAGTGAAGCTTGTGCTATTTTGGAGCAGACTTTAGAAAGGGAATTGCTGCTTTTTGCTTGTCATCATATTTATGAGTTGGTCCTTAAAGCTGTTTTTGAAACCAAGGTAAAGCAAATTACAAGTAGCCCAGATATTCCAATTTTCAAAAAGTTAAGAGATAATTGGAAAAATATTAACACCGATAACATTGAGCCACCCAAGCACATATTGTTGAGACAAACATTACATCTTTGTTAACTTTGTATAAGACTGAACTGGAAAAACCTTTTATTAGAGACGATTACCGCGAATTGGTTGAACTATGCGTTGTGTTCTTAGGAGATACAGAGAATAAACTAAAACTCAGCCCCCCCGGAGCTTTGCATCAAGCGCGAAGGATGGCTAGGGCGATCTATTCTATAAAAATATGTTTGCTTCAGTCGCAACTTAAAATTACTGCAAAGGACAAAAATGCTCTACAAGACGTTTGCTTATTTATCGTCACCTTGTATACTAAACTTTGGCTCAAAACCTAACCAAGACTTGTGCTTTTTGAAAGCTTTAAAAGAATAGAAAAAATAGACGCGATAAGTTCCAAGGCGATAAGCAAGTTTGTTCATCATTTATGGTATTTGTGTGAAGAAACAGTCATGTTATCACTCTTTGATGAAGAAGTTGATTCCAAAACCAAGACAAAAATGATTAATAATTTAAACAGAGACGAAAGTTCAGATTCCGCTAAACGCTATGTCCCATCGAAGGAAGAAATTACGCAAAATTTGTTTAGCAAGCTTAATATTTTCTTGTTTGTTTTTTCAAAGTTTCGTGGCTTAGTTTTTGCTTATTTGAACTGTTTTTTCTTTCTTTCAGTTATGACGCTGGATGATTTTGTGACTCAAAGAAGCAAACAATTTCTATCTCGACTGCAGATCGACGACAGTTTTTTTCGGGAAGATGTATCTTCTTGGGGTGACAATCTTCCTTTTTTGGAAGCTAGAAGACAAATAAGTTGTTTGAAGGTTGTAAATGACAATGCTGAAAGAGCTGTTAAATTAATGCAAGATTTTAATGGACTTATCACGGCTGAAGAAGAGCAAAAACAATTTTTGTTGCGTTGTGTTCAGAACATAGAAATCTGTATCCAGACTGTAAAAAAACTACACTAAAGAGAAGTTACCCTAATTAATTATTATTATAATTTGTATTTAAATAAAAGTTTATGTTGATCTTATTTTATTTTTACTCATATTTACTTTATTTGTTGCATTTTAATTAGTTTTAGATCAAACCAAAATGTTAGGTCAAAACATCATTTTTTATTAAACTTTAGAGCTCGGTCGGCACGGGTTGCAATCATGCTACAAATATGAAATTTCATATTTAAGTACGTTTTGGCATTTATAAAAAAAGTAGAGGGTATGCGTTTCGAAATTCTGAAAAAAAAATTTTTTTGACATATAAGGGACACCCTAATGTGTGTGTGTGTGTGTATATATATACACACAAAACAAAACATATGGTAATGAGAAGCAATGATCAGTACCTGTTAACCCATAGGTTAACCCATAGGCAACCTTAGAACTGATAGAAACAAAGGTTCCATTATGACATGGGCATTCAAGAAGGGTGGATAGTGAGCGACTGCCAAAGAAGATGTGGGAATACCATCCTGAAGATCAATGATGGCGGCGAGAGATTTTGAAGATGATGCCTGGGAAGATCAAAAGAAATGTAGATTAGTCAGGGAGAATTCTCGCTTTACTTACTTACTTACTTTAGTTTTTCATCCTTCCTGCACTCTATGTAGTGTTCACATGTTTTAATTTCAGCAATACATTTTATTTGTTACATTATTATGAATTTGAATTCATATGACTTTTACCTAGGGTTCATGTTTTACCTGCCCACATGGACGTGTATATAGGTTGAATCTATCCAAAGGACCCTCAAACTAATTATGAAAATAAAAAAAGGAGTAAAATATTTTCATAAACTTTTTTTTCTGAATTGTAGGTATCTCAGGATATCTATTAAAATCATTTAAATAGAGGTAAATGCATTTTATTGGTGAATTACGATCACTTCAGATATTTTATTAACCATGAATGACTTTGAAAATTTCTTTTTCATCCATGTGGATGTGTATAATGTTCCTCATAAAGTGAATGCATTAGTTCACTAAACATCGTACTTCGCAAATAAAATGCGGTGTTCCACTGTTGAAATGACTTCTTATTTTGATCTGGTCTATGAACTGATTGTCTATACTCTTAATATATCTACAATTCAAAAAAATTTACATCAATCATTAAAGTATATTTTCATGAACATTAACTTGAGAATTACAAAAAAGGAAACATTGTTCAGGATTTTCTATTCAACTATGTATAGTATATTAGATCCACCCCCAGGATATAACTTATTATACTAGTTATTTTTCTTAGCTTAGAAAGGAGAGTAAGATGTTAGTCAAACTCCAAGTCACTACCATACAGGGCTCAAAATAGAAAATATTTCATACGTTGCATTCTTTTCTAATAGTAGTAACAATATGCCCAAAAAAAATACAGTAACATTAATGAATTTATAATTACTTTACTACATTTTTGTCACCTCTTTCAGTAGCATTCTTGTCCGAATCTTCTCTTGGCGTAGCTTCTCTCTTTTCATCTCTATTTCAAGCAAATGTGCCTCAATTGCCGCTTCTCGCTCCGGTTTTGCATACTTCATTTGAAGCTCGATCGCTTCAAATTTCTTTTCGTGTATACGGTCCAAAGATGTCTTTGGCAAGATGGGCCTTCTCCTGCTTACATTTATGACCCTTTTTGTGCCGCATTGGAGTTTTATTTGCTTCAGTGTTCCCCACAACTTCAAAAAGAATGTCGTCAACCACTAGTGATGTCGACACCGGGGTGTGCAGCATCTGGGGGTTGTACGATACCCAGTTGTAAACCTTCATAAACTTAATAAAAATAGAATCAGTAAATTAAAAAATGTATAGCTAGTAACAGATTACACTAGACAACGCATTTTGCCCTTTTGAACATTTGTATGTAAAGGCAAGAAACACATACCACAATCATTGAAGATACTCTTTGAATACAATAATTGAAGAAACTCTCGAAAAGCACTTTACCGGAGTCTCGCTTCTTTCCGGAGACTCCACCTCAGGTCTTATTTGTAAGCACACATCCTCCTCCACCTCCTCCTGCTGCTGCTGCTCCTTCACACGTCCCAAGGGCTCATTGCAAGTGAATATTGTTAACAAGAATACGAAGTTTGATACTGAGAAAACTATCGTTTCAATATACACAGTGCTGAGTTTCTGAAAATATGCTCAGGAATGCATAATGCTACACTTCTCAACATTTTTAATGCTCACATGAAGAACTATAATTATCAGCAATATACATATCTTAATTCTAAAAGTTAAATAATCTTAATTTGCTTTAAGATGCAAATCAACATTATGTTATTATTTCTGTTATGCTTTGTAAATGTCACCAGTTGGAAAACACATCAGAATATTACTTCACTTTTGCAAATTGAGCACAGAAAAATATATTTATAATAATAATAATAATAATAATAATAATAATAAATGAAGAAGTTAAAGGGATGAATGAATTGCAATCTTGATGTAGGATGAATCATTCCAGTGTCTGCATCATAAAGAAAATGAAACCCTTCTGCGGCACTGACAATTAGCTCATTTATTTTTACGACTAATGGAGGCAGGGCCCTCATTTTTGAGGGTACGCCACCCTTACAAATCAAAATACATTGTAGTTGTTAGGTCATTAATAATGCTAATTAAATACACATCAATCTTATTTTTACCTGTTTTATTAACTTACATTCTCAAACTTAATAAATGCTTCTTAGCATTTTTTCCTTCAAATTTTTCCATTCTGTTTTTAAGGCATCGGCTTCTCTGTGGGCTGAAGATGTGCGTGAATTGTAAATCGTGATTGTGATTCATGTAAGCCTCTCTTCATTAATCTAGGAATTCTACCATTACAGTGTCTTTTTATTTACGAATCAGTGGTTTTTGTAAAAAATGACTTGCTTAAGGGCGGGAATATATTTTCAGAAAATGCCGAAGTCTATTACTATAACACTCGACGTAGAAATCATATTCATCAGGTGACAGTATCAACAGCCCATTACAAAAAATTCACATACAATACATGTACATTATTTTACAACACTTTGCCAGATGACATTAAACGATTAAATTCAATAGAAAAGTTTAAATCCCAAGTGAAATCGTTTCTGCTGCATAACTGTTTCTATACAATTAGAGACTATACTGAGCATCACAAGAAAAGTAACATTAATTTTAACAATGATACATAATGCATTATTTACCATTTGGACTGTATAAATGAGTATAAACAACCTGTAACAACTATTGTACTACAGCTTCGGGTCAATGACCCCATCTCGATCAGGTTTTTCGTCCAGTTCCCTGATCCATAGAGCAAATGCTGAGATGGCCCCTTGTTTTGCTTCTGGACATAAATGTAACTTCATTTTCTGTGCACGTCTTCTAGAATTCAGTGGGAAATACAATTATTCAAATTATCGTTTCCATGTGTTCGCGGCAGGAAGTAATAAGAGCCAAAATTTATTGCTTATTTATCTTTGAAAATATATTTTATTACATGGGAGTTTTTTTTTCCCTTTCAAAATTCAAAATTTAAGTAGTATATGACTTAGTGTAGGATCACAGAATTTTGAAAATGTGCACACAATTCACTTTTCCTATAGCACGTCATACGCAGTTTTTAACTGTTTTGACGTAAAAAATAAATAAATAAATAAATAAATAAATAAATAATAAATAAATAATAAATAAATAAATAAATAAATAAATAAATAAATAAATAAATAAATAAATAAATAAATAAATAAATAAATAAATAAATAAATAAATAAATAAATAAATAAATAATAAATAAATAAATAAATAAATAAATAAATAAATAAATAAATAAATAAATAAATAAATAAATAAATAATAAATAAATAAATAAATAAATAAATAAATAAATAAATAAATAAATAAATAAATAAATAAATAAATAAATAAATAAATAAATAAATAAATAAATAAATAAATAAATAAATAAATAAATAAATAAATAAATAAATAAATAAATAAATAAATAAATAAATCCTTTCTGCCTTCAGCTAAACCTCAAATTACTGTTGTTTTTTTTTGTGGCCTCATCAGTCTTCATATTTTCTGGGTAGATATTCCTCCACAAGAGAAACAAGTAGATGCTTTTCAGAAGCATGCCAATTTGGATTTCTTTGCTGTTTTACGCAAGATACTTTTGGCATCATTCGATGTAATTACAATCTAATAAAAAAGAGGAAAGAATTGACTAAAATTAGACTACGAACGTTTTGGGAGGATTGTTACATAGCAATGAAAAATTAATAATAGGCAGTATATGGTAAGAAATGAAAAATAATTACAACTAGAAGTAGTAAGTAATAATAATAATAATAATTATTATTATTATTATTATTATTATTATTATTATTATTATTATTATTATTATTAGATCAACCAATACTGCGAAGCAAAGATACAATAGGATTATTAGGAAGTTTACGGTAACACAATAAAATATAATAACTACAAGAACTCAAGTAAAAACTACGAAATAAAGATAATAATAAACACAAGTAAATGTTGCCACTACAAGTACTAAGAAATAATGATATAAAAACTAAAAAATAAACTACGCGAACTCAAATGACCAAAACACCACACAACACTACAACACCACAAGACGCCTCCAAAAATTCCGAAACAAATGAGTGATGGAAAAAGGAAATAACCAATGGTTTGCGTTGGTTCTCGTTGGTTCACAGCGTCACTGACGCTCGCGGTCCCTTCAATCGCTTTCTGCTGTGTTTGAGAAATTGCGCGTTCTGCGGGTTCGCGAAGTATATCGGGAAGTTTGTAGTACTCTAGAGTAAAATACAGTACCAAAAGCGTGATGAAACACTTATATTCTACTCGAGGGTAACTATCGTAGAGTAAGGCATCCTCTCGAGTAAGTACTCAACTTTTCTCGACTGTTGGTGAAACCTAAGGGACTGGTTGGGGAAAAACCGCAAGCCGACGCGGCAGCGGCGCCGGATCTCATGTTCCAGCGGGGGAGACAACTCCTAGGCTAAGACAAGCACTACACTTACAGGAAAAAGTATCATTGCAGTTGACTCGCCCCAAAGCACTAATAATCAATCCTCGCCGACTGCGTCGCCCACATTAAGCATTGCCTTCCAACGTATAGTGCGACGCTTCAAAGCTGCGCCTCAAGGTCCGTCTTTACAATGGCATTATATCATTGCACTTCCCGTCTTTCTCAGCCGTGCCGTTAGATGTCGCATGTTCAAGCAGTACTTGATACGGTCGTGATCATGCGACATCTAGTGGCACGACCAAGAAAGACGCGAAATTCACTGGCATAATGCCACTGTGAAGACGGGGCTTGAGGCGCAGCTTCATAAAAATCGCACTATAGAGGAGCGGATGAGAATTACTGGGGCGAAGCGTGCTGCAGCTGTGAGACTTTTCGTCTTCCACCGCTGGATCAGAGATGCAAATCCCGGTGAACCCATGTGGAATGTGTGGTGGATAAAGTGGGTTCGCGGTAGGTTCCATCGGGATTCTCCCTTTCCAACAACATTCCATCATCATCCATTTGCAGAGTGACCGAGAGGGCTAGGTACTGAGAATTTATTTATTCATTTATTTTGCGTCAAAAAACAGTTCAAACTGCGTATGACGTGATACGGGGAGAATTGAATTCTGTGCACATTTTCAAAATTCGGTGATCCCTACACTGAGTCATATACTACATAAATTTTGAAAAAACAGTTCTCATGTAATAAAATCTATTTTCAAGGATAAATAAGCAATAAATTTTGGACTCTTATCCATGATGTCCTTTGCCAAGGAATAATACTTCCTGCCGCAACAACATGGAAACGATAATTTGAATAATTATATTTCCCAATGAATTCTAGAAGACGTGCACAGATAATGAAGTTACATTTATGTCCAGAAGCAAAACAAGGGGCCATCTCAGCATTTGCTCAATGGATTAGGGAAACTGGACGAAAAACCTGATCGAGATGGGGGTCATTGACCAGGAGGCTGCAGTACAATACTTGTTACAGGTTGTTTATACACATTCATACAGTCCAAATGGTAAATAATTCATTATGTATCATTGTTAAAATTAATGTTACTTTTCTTGTCATGCTCACTATAGTCTCTAATTGTATAGAAACAGTTATGCAGCAGAAACGATTTCACTTGGGATTTAAACTTTTCTATTGAATTTAATCGTTTAATGTCATCTGGCAAAGTGTTGTAAAATAATGTACATGTATTGTATGTGAATTTTTTGTAATGAGCTGTTGATACTCCAATATGATTTCTACCAGTGTTATAGTAATAGACTTCGGTTTTAATTTCCCCCTTTTTTTAAAAACGATTATAAATAATGTAATCTAAATGAAGAGACGCTTACAAGAATCACGTGGGTGGGATTTGGTTATTATTCGTACAATTGGTTTTTGTAATCTAAAAGTCTGGGATCTATAAGATGTGTCTCCCCAGAATATTATGCCATATCTCAGGCGGAAATGAACATTCGCGAAATATACACGAGCAGTATGAAGGCTGAATGAGACAGTATGAAAGTTGAACGAGCAGTATGAAGGCTGAATCACGATCAAGAATATGCATGTGAGAATCAGTTAAATAAGGAGATACAAAGGGCATCTAACCCACTAACTCTCCTGTGCTCTCTTGTTTCACAGGCCCAGGTCCATTTTTGTGACCAAACTTATTAACCGTAAATTGTGAGACACTCTTTGTGTAGTACGTTAAAATTGAAATGATTGAAGGCGTTGTCAATGTCAACAATAGTATTTATTTCAATAATAGGAGCTTTCGATGTCTTAGCCATCATCATCAGTTTTCTGCTGTCTGGGAGTCACAAAAACGACTACGTAGTCGAGCGATGGTTAAGCCATCGAAAGCTGCTATTATTGAAATAAATACTATTGTTGACAATGACAACGCCTTCAATCATTTCAATTATGTAAATGTCAACTACAACTCACCACTGAATCAATAGTACGTTAAAACCCCAACTGAAAAGTATTTGCAACACACCCACAAATAATTATGCAAAAAATCCAAAATTAAAAAAAAAATTTATACTGCATAACATACATAGTATGTATAATAATTGCTTTAATGCATTGATATTATTCATACATATACGAACATAGTATGCTTGGTAATTGTTATATTTGGCTAACATTTTTCCTTGCCTCTTACTTTTTGTTCTAAGGGTATAGCCGAATGAGGGGGTGAAAAGTGCCCCCAAACCAAATATATAATAAATAGCCAATACCATCCAGTTATGCGTTTGAACAAGGTGAAGCCAGCCATGAGAGAGAGAGAGAGAGAGAGAGAGAGAGTGAGAGAGTGAGAGAGAGAGACACGTCATGGATCTCAGAGGAGAGATGTGATTCTCCATCAAGACAACACATGTCCACACACTGCACAACACACACGTGAAACCATCGACAAAGGGGGTTGGGAGGTACTGCCTCATACCCCTTACAGTCCGGATTTAGCACCATCTGATTTCTATGTGTTTGGTCCACTGAAGGAGGCATTACGCGGGAAAAAGTTCCAGGATAACGAAGATGTCAAAAAATGAGAAAGTGGTTCATGCACCAAGATAAAAAGTGCTTTGCAGCGGGTATAAAAAAGCCAATAACCCACTGGGATAAGTGCATAAATGTTGGTGAGAATTATATATTGAAAATTAGGAAAATTCCTGTTTTGCAAAAATAAACAATTAGTTCTCCAGACCAATTTGCCTCTTTAATTATCCCTCGTACAAAGTTGAAGATAAAAATTTTGCTTGAAACAAACTATTTTCAAAAAAATAGGAAAAAGTCATGTTCAATCCTTTGAAAAAATGAGTCGTTTTCGAGTAATTTGTGTTTCAAATTAATGCAAAAAAAATACATTTTATCAAAAACTGCGCCAATTTTTTTCTTTAATTTGTTGTTCATGGATAAAACAAGGAACGCTTAAGATAATGGCTCAGGTCATATTTTTATTGAACTCTCTGAATTTTCGAATAATGAAAATTTAGAAATATGCGAAAAGTTATGTGTTGTTGTAGCACCATTACTTTACTCTCTTTTATATTCACTAACTAAATAAATAAACAGGTATAAATATATAAATGTAAATAAATAAGTTCGTTATACTTGAGTATCAATCATTCTTTTTGAGATACATCTTTTGACCTCAGATTTCTAATACATGAAATCACTTCCGTGTTCAACGAGAAAAATTTAATCATTTTAAAAGACCAGTGAAAATTGCAAAAATCGTAAACATGTTTACAAATATTAACAATGACTCCATATCTATTTTCGAAGTGCATGGAATTTACCGATATTAGCAGTGCCTATTTTTTCGTTCAGTATATAAATGCAGAGTATTCTTGGTTATTATGAGTTCTTCTTGATATAAATCAAACGTAAAATAATGAGGTTAATTACTAATGAAAATGACGCTGATTTCTTCAGTTTTTAGTCATCAAAGATACACGATAATATTAATATTTACTCCAGTATGCCAGGACGAGAAATTCAGTCCACAAGGTAGAAGAACTTTATTGACATGACCTACCTCCTAGCCGTCCGGCGGAGAGTGACTTTCGCCGGCCGTTTCAGCCCCTCGGGGCGTGAACCCGGGTGGGATCCACTACCTCTCTAAACCAATAACATGTTTAGTTTAGTTATATCGAGAGAAGTTAAAATCTTGCTCGACCAACTTTAGTAGTATAAAATTGTTTGTGGGTAACCATTTAAGTATCAGCTAGATTATTCAAAATTTCAAATGATGATGATGACAATAGTTGACGACGAATGATATTGGTGGCATATTGGTGACAATAGAGCAGAGTGATTCATCATTGCTGGAGACCGGCGAACCCAAGGTCGACTCTAATGCGAGTCATAGGTGCTACGATTGAGGACAGTCGCCCACCAAATGTATGGTAATATCCAGTTTAAGTATAGTGACCCCCCAATATAGGGAGCTCGAAGTGGAAGACACTGCCATCCAATTATGAGCTTCAGTACCAAACTTGAAGTCTTAACAATGCTCCCAAGTGAATGACAGAGTCTGTTCTTTCAGTTTTAGGTCTTGGAGAAACACTATACATAAATCTGACAATATGACTGATTCCTCTTCGCTGCATGAACAGTGCAGGAAGAGTCCGGCAGGCCCAGCCGGTGCAACTGGACTGTGGGCCGTTAGAATCAGTGTTAGCTGTCGAGAAGGCAGATAGTGCTTTATTTCCTCAGTCGTTCGAACCTTTTTAACTTCTGGATACTTTTGTTAAACAGCACTGCGAGTCGCGCTGTTTTATGTCGTTCTAGTCTGATGAATGTATCGTGTGCACGGAGTGCCCAGATCGATGCGCAATATAGTACGATCAGTAGAAAAATACCCTTATAAATAACATCATGAGTCTTCCTTTGTACCAGACCTGTTTCGGCGAGTTTTTGGATGAGCGACCTGGCCTTTGAACGCCATATTGATATGTTTTCTAAAGGACAGTGACCTCAAGCATGACACCAAAATAAACGCATGTCTTTTCATGGGGAATGCTAGTCCCGTCATACTATATCAACGGAGGCTCTACATTTACAGGGGCGAGACACCCCGGTCCTATCTTTATGCATGAAGTAATAACTATGCAAGCCGATTTTGCAGCCGCAATGGTAAGATCCTTCGCCCATTGTGGACAGTCTAGGGCTGCCGTCGCCTCGGTGACCATACATCTGCGAAAATGCCCAGGCGACGATCACCAGCTCATCCGCGTAGGATATGGCGACATCCTCGCCGCGGCAAGCCGCGTCAGAAGGGTTTTTATTATTGTTTTAAAAATCAGAGGCCCATAATTGGTGTTTCGTAAGAGTGCATCACCTCTTCTCCACGTTCCTTTATGCCTGAAACGCAGTCTTCAAAGAAGCTCTGGTACATCTTAAAGACATTCTTGTAAACCAACCAAATGTTTCGAAGTTGAATGAAAATGTAGGCCACCATGCATTGTCCAAAGCCCCAGCTATGTCCAGGAAGATGCACTCCACATACGAGGGTTGGGACATAAGTCAAGGTAACTGTTTTGTGTGCGTGTGTGTGTGTGTGTGTGTGTGTGTGTGTGAGAGAGAGAGAGAGAGAGAGAGAGAGAGAGAGAGAGAGAGAGAGAGAGCAATGACACGGGTGGAGAATGTGAAATATACACATGAAATGGCAAGGTATGAACTAAATGCATGGACATTTAACCACACAATAAAATTGGGTTACTCATATTTATTAAAGTATTTGAAACGTCAATACTAGTTTCATGTTTGAAAGCATTATAGCATATGGAAGTTCACAACATTCCAGAAGCATTAGCCAAATAATATACCCGTTCTACGGATAAAGTCCCGATTAGACAGATGCTCGATTACCATACGTGTCGCATCGCTCCGTACACTCACAGGTCGGCACGTGCGTTGCTAATCATTGGTTGCCATGCAAACTCGGAGAAACTCTCCTGCCCATCTCGTGACTGTCACCGACAAAGGTGGCTCAGGGCATCAACTGCTGTCATTGCAGTGCCTCTGACCGGGAGGTTCTAGGGTTGAGTTCCGACAGTAGCTGGGTTTTCGATACTAGCTACATAGCTAGAACAAATTCAGTGCGTCTGGAGAATTCTAGTGGCCGGCTGCTCTGATCGGTAGTTTCTCCGACCACACGCGATCTTTCCTTAATCTTCCTTGTTCTCACCTCACCCCTTGCGCACAAACTGACATGCACTACACCACCGTACATGTCGGGAGACCAGTCGGGAGTTTAGAGCTTTTCCCGGCAGAGACTGTGCCACGCTGCTGGCAAATACCTGGTTGGGGAAAATCCATGCAAGCCGTCGGTCTGCGCCGGATTTCGCCACCCAGCAAGGGAAGATCACTGCCAACTGACGGGATAACACTTCCGGGAATAATGACCTTAGCACCTGACGCGCCCGGAATCATCAATAAATCAATCAATTAATCGTGAATGTCCGGTACACGGAAGGGCATTATTCCCGAAAGATTCCACCATCTCTCTGTGACATTCTCGGGTACTTTGCTCGTGGATAACGGCTATCTTTGTGTGTGAGCACTGCTCGAAACGGGTTACACTATCACGCACAGCGGTAGTCAGACAACTGATTTCACATTGCTCTCGGTGCTAATAGAGACACATGGCCATCTGTTGTCGTGAACACACATTAGAATAGCATTTCTGTCACGAGTAAAATAAATGATCGGATAACATTTCTTTTACAAAGAAAAAATTAACATGACTTCTGCCCCAACCCTCGTATGATATCACTCCCATATTTCAACTGTCATTAGCTTGCGTATAACATCTTCAGCAGAACGGTAGGATCTGAAGCCGTATTATAATATATAATATTATAATTAGGGAACGGATTTTCATGTAAATATATATTTTTACTGGGACAAGATACCTGTATTCACTACAATTTTATTGACTTAACATTCTGAGCGAATTGGATCCATTTTTATTTTACATATTTTTTATATTTTTGGTACAATTACGTATTTTTATATTTTTTATATCCATTACTACATGTTTGGTTACATTTTAATATACTTATAAGTCGAAAATGAACATTTAACGCGCGAGTTCGAAATGTATGTTACTTGAAAATTAACTTTGTTACTGAAATATTTACAAAGGCACGCAATGTGCTTGTTTTAACGCCAGACCTATCGCTATCTATTTTTAAATTTACCACTCCCCCCTCCGACCCCTTGTTCTTCTTGGAAACTGCGTACTCGGGATCAAGGATGAGCGGATGTATGTGAAACAGGAGGAACTTCAACCACGAGCTTACTTATGTTTCAAAGACCACATGCGCAACTCGCAAAACAAGTATTTTCCAGATCATGTTATCGCTTTTCTGTTGTTGCGGGAGGGGGATATTCACTTGAGCGCCGGCTCTTCGTAAACAATATTGTTCTATACTACGTGTTGTCGTGCTACTGCTTGTTGTATACTACGAAAGTGTTATATATTTCGGATGAAACTAGCAAAAAATTGCTTCCGTACATGTAGAACTTTCTTTCAGCCTCCCTGAATCTGTATCAAGTTCTCATTGGCAACGTACTGTGGTTGAAAAACGCACGAAGAATAGAATTGGGCACATTATAACGAATTTTTATTTCACATATTTCCTACATTTTCTTACGTATTTTAGAGCACTTTTATTACAGTTGGTTGATTGGTTAGTCATTCTGCGGTTGTCAACATCTTAGGTCATTCGTCTCGTAAGTGTAGTGCATATTTTGCCTCAGGAGATGGCGGTGATGTTCCCCCACTGGATGGCCAGATCCGGAGCCGACCTACCGCCGGAGAGCGGGGTTTCCTTCTAACCAGGACTCTCCCACCAGTGGGGCACCGCCCCAGCCGGGACAAGCTCTAAGCTCCCGACCGGTCTCCCAGAGTATGCGGTAGTGTAGTGCATGTTAGCGTAAGTGTGTGTGTGTGGGGGGGGGTGAGTATAGGACAAGGGAGCGGAAGGAAAGATGGCGCGCGGTCCCTGGGCTGTTTGTTAGGGTACTGCTCGGGCATTCGCTTGGCGTTGATCGGAGAAACCACGAAAAACTACAGATCAGAGCAGCCGGCCGCTAGAATTCTCCTCCAGATAGAGACTGAATTTAACCTACCTGAAAAGCTAGTGTCGAAAATTCTGACGCCGTTAGGATTCGAACCTAGGACCTCCCGGTCAGAGGCGCTGCAGTGACATCAGTTGATGCACTGAGCTACCGCTCCCGTTTATGTTTATTATTATTATTATTATTATTATTATTATTATTATTATTATTATTATTATTATTATTATTATTATTATTATTATTATTATTATTATTATTATTATTATTATTATTATTATTATTATTATTATTATTATTACAAAAATTCCGTTCCCTAATTATATTAGTAGTTGAACTCGCAATAGTATCTCTAATCAGCGAACATTTTTTCCATTCTGGGACTTAAATAGGTCGCAACGTCATTAAACTATCTGAATTTTCGAGAATTAAAAATGTTAGATATAATGCGAGAATGTAAGTGCCGTTGTAGCAACACAAATTTCAAGTAATAAATCTTATGTGTTTGCGTAAAGTACGTATGCAACTATTATGTTATCAAGTCATTTATTATACACTATGTTGTCTAGTTTCTAGGCTTTGTCTAAGAAATTTAAAAACTATGTGCAAACAAAACATACAAGGAGACAATGCCTAGAAGAAAATAAAGCGTCAGTCTGCCCGCAGCACACCTGCACTGCTACCTGCGCACACCCACGTCGGCACCAAAAAGGGGCAGCCGCCTTAAAACAGTAATGACGGCCCGATATGGTAGAAGCCAACAAGCGGAGGGGCACACACGCCATCCTCTGCAGGCGCTTCCCAAATGCGCAATGCCACGGACGTTGGCGGCAGGGTCGGCGATGACGACTGCGGCCCCCGCCGCCGCCGCCGCCACTGCCGCCGTACCGCCGCCGCCCCCACCGCCGCCCCCGCCGCTCCCGCCGCCCCCACGGCCGCCCCGGCGCCGGCCCCGCCGCCGCCCCGCCCCGCCTCCGCCGCCGCTGCCTCCGCCGCCGCCACCGCCGCCACCGCCGCCACCGCCACTACCACCGCCTCCGCCACCGCCGCCTCTGCCACCGCCACGGCCGCCGCCACCGCCGCCGCCGCCGCCACCGCCGTCGCTGCCACCGCCGCGCCGCCTCTGTCGCCGCCGCCGCCGCACCTGCGACAGTGCGTCATAAGTTTGCTTCTCAAGGGGAATAGCAACGCATTTTAACTCGCTCTCCATTTCATGTGCAACTAGGACTTTTGTAAGTGGGAACTACACGTGTGTTGCCCAGCCGATATGATGTTCTTTTGTTAAGAATATTTTCATTCATGCAGCATTTTAAATTTATTTTTATTTCTTGATTTATTTATTTATAGTGTATTCACGGAGATATTGAATTATTTGCATTACTACGAAAACTAGTAAAACCCATATTTGTGAATACAAATTGTCGGCTTCTGGGAGGGAGCTGAAAACCTATGATTCGCCTCCCGCGTTGGGAGCGCCACTTTTCTCCATATATCTCCACTCTGTTAAACAGCAAACTTCAACCTTCACCTTTTCAGCCTTCGTTCGTGAAAATCATTATGATCTTCTAGGGACTGTATTATCATCGGTAGGTGTTTGATGAGCTGGTATGTGCTGTCTCTTTTAACACTGTTCTGATTTTTTATCTTCCTCTTGAAACAAATCCTTATAAATTTCGATCAACCGTAGGTAAATCAAAGTAAATGGGGTAAGAGATTACTAATTAATTCACTTGTTAATCTTTTTCCATTCGTCAATATTGTCTATAATTCAAACCTTGTGAGACTCCATACTGATTGGCAAGAAATTTAAATGAGTAAATAACGTTCAGTACAGTCAATCTTCCAGTTTGCCCAGTATCCTGTTTGTATAGGTCAATGTATCGTCATTAGCAATGATAGAATGAAAATGAGGTAATTTTCAAAGAAATATTTCAAAATTCCAATTTCTGAAGCGCTCAGGATTTGCAAATGCTTATACTTAACACAATTGTAACATTCTTATAAATTATCAAAGTAAAAAGATTTCACATTAATAAAAAAGCAGTCGAATTGTGTAAATTGGTTTCCTCCCCGGACACTCTGTATTCAAATAGATATTTTCGGTTTTACAGAACGTTAAATACCTCATAATGAGCTAAGTACTCTCCAAACTTGTAGTTTTTATTTTGAAGGTTCCTATTGTAAAACAAGAGACAAATATAGTTTATTTTCAAAGCTTTCATTTCACTTTAATACGTGTTTTCATCCTTAAAACAGAAAATAAAACATTTCACAGACATAGGACATAAACAGATACATACAGAGATAGGACATAAACAGATCAGGACACCGTGTAAAACAAAACGTTCTGTTTATTTTATTTATAATCATTTATAATCAATCATATAATCGTATCACACGATTTTCACATTTTCTTCCGAAAATCAAGTTCGTCTTGAGAAGAAATATACCGCTTGCAAAAATCACGAAAAACGATTAGGGATTTTGAGGGCAAATAGAAGTTCAGTCTGTGTAGTATCTGTCCAATACTTGAGATATATTTTTAAGCATGGCTACTGTGTTTCAGTCTCCCCAATCACCCTCCCACTGAGTAAAGTTAGTTAATGTATTAATCTTTGGGACTGGTCCTATGGTCAGAGACCACATGCTATTCCATGGTTACAATTATGTATATAATTTCGGAAATCTAAGTATTATGGCATTGAATGCATCATTTTCTTTTTCTTATTTTTACAATGGAGATTACATATTTAGTGAATATTTAGAATGGCTTCAATTGGTCCTTTAACGTCGAATTCAGAAGCAAAACTAGTTTGGGCTAGTAATTTTAACAAGTCGAGTTACTTTAATGAAAGATGGATGGCATTGCTTGAGATATTACATGATATCTAACTCTGAAATCAAATAATGGAGATTTTATGAAAATACAGAAAATATTGTATTTGACGGTTCTTCGTATGAGTGAAATTTCCTTTTGGCACTGATTTAACATTTCATGAGACATCGAAACTCAGTATTGATTTTGCATTGATTTTTCTTTTACTATTTTTTTAGTCAACGGTGAAATTAGATGTTACTTTAGTTTTACTTATTTTGTTTTTAAGATCCTTGGTGAATGGGTTGATATTTGCAGTGTCGTATTAAAAATGTGTGGTATTGTGGCTAATTAGAATGCTTGCACAGGTAATTCACGGTTCAGATAGTTGAATCGATTATTCATGGTGAAAGATTCTTGAATAATGACCACAATTCTTCAATAATGACCACTGTTCTGGTCGAGATGTAAGACAACTCAAAAGGAGAAGCATTTGCTTCACTAAATATCCGTAGAATTACTACTACTTTTAGACTGTTTTTGAGCACTTACGTGTTCACTAACTGATCTTTGCGGTGCGCTGAATTTACGCCGGGTGGTTGATAGGTTGACGAGGACAGACATGTCATACGCGTGTCGTTGAATGTGGTTGTCATTGCATTGGAAAGGATTACCCAGAGAAAAAATCTCCATAGCGGCACCGTCCTTTGGACTTACAGTTGATGACACTTAACCTCCGAGCATGAAGTTTGCATCGCCGAAAGCTACAAGGGCGTTATTATGTGCCATATTGATGCGTTAACGTCAAATTACATAAATGTTTACAGGTGTATCTTGAAGCACTAGCTAATCTGACTGTTAACTTACTAGAGACTTAATAACAGAAAAACATTCACTGGACGAACAACTCAACACAGATGGGCGGGCCGCAACCGGACTGGCCTGTTATGACGCGGTAAAATAACTGCTCGCAAACAGAGTGTAGAGTACTTTACAGCCATCAAGACGAGAATCTTATAATAAGTATTGTCATTCACTTTGTGAATCAATGGCCCCCTTTTCGATAAGGTTTTTTCGTCCAATCTTTCTTGAACTATGCTGAGATGGTCTCATGTTGAGATGGTCCCATTTATTTGCTTAAGGATAATTAAAGTTGCTAAACTATCTGCGCACGTTTTCTTGAGACCTGTTTTTGCAAAATGTGAATTCAGAGAGACTAAGGTTGGGATGAGAGTAGTATTTTTTTCAGTAATCAAATCAAATCTGTAAATCGTTTGCTGATGTAAATACTTTTCTGTTACATGAGAAAGGAAATTTCTAACTTTCAAATGTCAGTCACTTTTAATCATTATTCTGTGATGTATAGTAAACAATCCGGTTTTCTAGTACGCAGATTATGCTTCATTAAAATGTATTTCGTTAAAAAGTTACAATAATGATATATAATTTTTCGGCAGTATATACAAATTAATATTAATCACTGGGATCGTATAACAGACATACAGATGAATCATATTTTATAATTAACCAATCCACTTTAATCATGAAATACATAATCAAAAATTGGTTAAAAAAATTACAAAATTTTAATTATTTTAAACATTTATTGAATAATAAAATAAATTTTTAAAAAAAAATTTTATTATTTTAATGTTAATAATCACATAACAGTTTGGACAGGGAGTAAAATAATATAAATTATTGAGTTAGGAGATTGTAGTTGCATGTTTTGACTATATACATAACACCTTTTAAAATGTTCGATTACATTTGAGAATGTATAGAAAATTAGATACAATTGATAGAAATGAAAAATTTCTTTAGGGAAAAGCTACAAAAAATAAAGTAAACAATTATAAATTTTCACAGTATGTGGGAAAGGTTAATCCGCCAAATGTCTATCTTTGAAGACAGCTTTTAGAAGTAGAAATTTACAAAATACAGTTATTTATTTTAGTTTATAATAACTTGAAGTATGTGGAGTTAATATATTATTAAAGAACGGAAGGAAATTATTATTAAATAATACAATGAATTTATTAAAGAACGGAAGGGTGTCCAAATCGGGTTTTGGTGTGGTATACTAATGCTCCCAGGTATACACCATTAAAAGCCAGAAGTAATGACAAATCTTTCCAGCAAGGCCCACCACCAAGCCCCTATGCAAACCTCCTCGTGGTGGCACTGAATGAGAGCCTGCATCGTAACCAAGAGGCTGAAACAAAAAGCGAGTACCGGTGCCTTAAAACGAGTACTTTCAGCTAAGGAAAGGAAAATTCCGACAGAAACCCAAAGGAGAGTGGCTTCCGTAGGTGTTGCAAAAGCGACCTTCCTAATGGACAATAATCCTGACAAAAAATCATGTCTCCAGGTTTGCGCGTGGGGGTTGGACGCAGAGACAACCAGAAAAACGGATTGCGCTCGTAAAAATCGGGGAACAAATACTAAAAGTATACAAATTTTTAAAAAGGGCTAGAACAAGAATGTAGTCTCTCGTCACTTCCGTCTGAAGACCGTTAGTCCGAAGTCTGAAGACCACGTAGATATAGTATCTCAATCCGTGCCAAAATGGGACAGAGTGCTGTCTTATCCCAAATCCATCAATCGCCTCCTTTCTCTCACCCTCTCCTCTTCTATCAGCTTCTCTCCTTTTTTTCTGTCTTTCTCATTATTTCTTTTTCTCTCTTTCGCATTCTCTATTTTTCTTTTCTTCTCTTTCTCACTTTGTTTTTCATTCTCTTAACCTCTCATTCTTTTTCTTTCTTTTTCTCCCTCTCGTTTCCCGTCTTCCTTTTATCTTTTTTTTGCTCCTGCGCGTATGTGGACCCGGTTCAGCCCAGTGTGTGGCGTGAGTGGCAAGAGCGGCGTGGGCGGGGAGAAACTCGAGAGGGGCCGCGGCTGGGCGGGGCGCCCACGCAGCGCCTCCCGGGCCGTCTTCGCGTGCCTGCCACGCGCACCGAGTGGCCGACGCCCCGCGCCAGCACTTCCGGTGGCAGAGGCAGCTCCAGGTGAGCACGCCCCGCGGTGCAGAGGCGCGGCACTACACCGAGTGGGTAGGCGCTTCGCTTCAGTACAGGAAGTCGTCACGCCCCAGAAATACTCTTCCGGAAAAATTTAAGGGATATTAATAACTATCTTACAAGTGCTTAAAAGAGGCTATTATGTAGGAGATGGTTGCTGTGGCCAATGCTGAACATTATTTCAGGTATACCGCACTTGATGGAAGTTACCTCTACCGTTGTCTTTTATTTTGAGCTTTTCAGAAATCCCAATACTATGAAATTCCGTCCTTAATAATTGTTCTGTAGGACAATTACATAAACTTCTAACTTCTAGATCATTAACACACTCCATTTTCACAAAAAACTTGTGAGAAGCGTAACTTACGAACGGCCAGAGAAGGACTGTTTACCGCAAAATTTTGCGGTGCCTACCGACCGTCCAGAAGCGCATCCTCCCCTCTCCCCAACCATGAAACAAGAGGAACCCTAGGTTATAGCGGCTGGCATGCGGTGCCTTGCGCTGCCTAAATGCTTTCCAGAGAATTCGCCTGCGCCGAGCGAATTCTCTGGACAGCATTTAGAACTGTTTGAAACTTCTCACTCTAACGCACTTCTTAGCGCTTACGGTTGCGGAAGACTGACTGACTCTAGGTAGCAAAACAGTCAATTTTTCCCATCTATTTTAAAGCTTTCAAACTCTCAATAACTTTTTAAAGGATTATCAAACCTATGAAATATTTCTTGTACACTTCGAATTACTAGGTATACCGGCGGTATACGCGGTGTATCGAAGAATTTGCCACTGGATAGATGGTTATTCACGAGCGTGATTACATAAGTATGTTAACGATCACAAATTAATATTTTTGCTAACGTATATATGCATCGTTTTATATCCCCCGATTGTCTTACCTTCTCCCTCTTTTATCGTACGAAGAAAAACGTTTTGTAATTGTTCGCCGGAAAACAGAAATTTCGGCACAAATGCCCTTATAACCGAATCATAGCAACGAAAAAGGGGATACATATTGTTCCTGTATATAACAAATTACTTCCTGCAACACGTTTTGTAATCAGAGTTCATCTTTTAGGGGTCCTTGATACCGAAAAATCTATTGACAGCAAAACGTTTGTCTGTCCATCTGTGGTCAACGCTAACGCCTAAACCATTCAGCCGATTTTCTCGAAAAGTCATATTCCCCCATCGATCTGAACGATCTCGAATCTTTGCGAGTTTGAAACGGATATTTTGATTTTGGAAGGTACTATACATGAAGCCTCAAAATATTTTCAAAATTTTGTCAAAATATCACCAAATTTTTTTATTAAACTTTGTTATCTGATAGCGGAAAGGATGCTTCTCAGGTAGGTGGAATTCAGTTGATGTCTGGAGGAGAATTCTAGCGGCCGGCTGCTCTGATCGGTAGTTTCCCGTGGTTTCTCCAATCAACACCACAAAAATGCCTGAGCAGTACCCTGCCAATCGGGTCACGGACCGAGCGCGATCATTCCTTCCCATTCCTAGTCCTATCCTGTCCCTTACTTACATACACTTACACTTCCATGCACTACACTACCGCACATGCCGAGAGATCGGTCGGGAGCTTAGAGCTTCTCCCGGCTGGGGCGGTGCCCCGCTGGTGAGAGATATCTAGTAGGGAAAGCGGTAGGACCCCCATCCAGCGGGGAAAGATCACCGCCATAAAAACATGCACTACACGCACGGGAGTAATGATCTTAGCAGTTCACGCGCCCGATATTACTAATGAATCAATCAAATCAATCAAATCAATCAACCGGAGCAGTACCCTAACCTACAGGCCAGGGACCGTACGGAATCCTTCCTTCCTCTTCCTTGTCCTATCGTGATCCCTTACTTACACACTAACATGCTCTACAGTACGGCACACGCCGAGATATCGGTCGGGAGCCTAGAGCTTGTCCCGGCTGGGGCGGTACCCCGCTGCTAGGAGATACCTCGTTGCGGAAAAATCCGCAAACCGACGGTAGGTCGGCGCCGGATCTCGTCATCCAGCTGCGAAATCACCTCCCGAGAAGAAAACATGCACTGCATTTACGAGACTAATGACCTCAGCAGTTGACGTGTCCGGAATCACTAAGCAATCAAAAAAGTAATGTAGTTAACATGTAAATAATTATGTATGCGAACGCAATTGTTATATCTTCCCAGATTAGACAAAACTAGTATTTAGACCTGCAGATTCCTTTGTCGCTCTCCTCAAATCTCGAATCATAATGAGAAAATCAAAATTTCCGTTCTTAATGAAACATTTCCTAAATATTTGTAAAAATGAAACAGTAAAACATACGATAATTAAATTTCAATACACTCGTTTAATGTTATTTCTTTGATTTTCTAGGTACTTCTTGGTATTCTGAAGTATACCATTAACATTATACTTGATATAATTACATAAACTGTTTGTACCTTTGGTCTGCTTGGCTTGATAAGGTTCTCTTAAATTGCAGAAGGACTTATCGGTCGCGTAACTGATAGAAAGTAGTCTTAAATTCAGTCATGATAATTTTCATATCGACATTCCCGTCAAGAAGTTATACAAATTTAATGTTCATGTCTTAAAGCCTTATACGACTGCACCTTGTATGTTGCAATTTTGGCTATATTCTTTCCAATCAAAATTGTTTGAGATATAATTTTTTTTTTCTTTTCAATTAAATTCTCATGAACTCGAAGTAAACACAAAATACAGTAGCAACAACAGATAAATGAGACAGAAAAACGTACGTGTACTTTTCGATAAAATTTTACATCACAATGTTCAATTTGTTCCAAATGAAATAATGTATTGGGATATAATAGCAAAGGAATTTAAGTAAATTTAGCTGTCAATTGCTTCAAGGGTCATTGCTTATCATATAATTAATTAAATTGTTTCCAAATTCACAGTTTTTTTTCGATCGCTGACAATTCCAGAGAGCAGTT
The DNA here is from genome assembly GCA_964035755.1 of Teleogryllus oceanicus. Classification (NCBI taxonomy): domain Eukaryota; kingdom Metazoa; phylum Arthropoda; class Insecta; order Orthoptera; family Gryllidae; genus Teleogryllus; species Teleogryllus oceanicus. Next base: position 230,473,333 of record CAXIVR010000001.1, on the reverse strand, counting down.
GCCTCCATTTATGAAGATTCTTGTTGTCACGTTCAAAGTAATATCGATTCAACTTCTTTTCCTGAGCTTAGCGTAGGTACTAAATATTGCTAATGTATTCAATGCAACTGTGTTCATCTGATTTCACTCAAATTATATTTCTTGTGGAGATATTAACAGAGATTTCCGTAACAAATAGTCCAGAACACGCAATTTATGAATCCGATTCACCCATTCAATTTAGAAGTACTTAAAATGTGCCAATTACATCAGACTACAAATTGAAATAGAACAATACAATAAGACTATTGCTTCGACTCGGGTATATTTATTGAAATTAGTTCACAGTAATCACAATACATAAATATACACAATCATGATACATTCGAAAAATAATATGTTGAATTGTACACATGCATCCAGATTATTTTAGAAAAACATATCAGTATTTCATACATCATTTGTAAAATGAAATTTGCAATTCTGTATACTATGATATTGATGCTAAGAAAAAATTCAAAACTATGTTTGAAAAATGTTTTCACAAATTAAAAATTGCTTCTTTATAAAAAGAATATCCGTGTCTCCAAAACTAAATTACAAGTTCCTGAAGGTTTTAGACATTCTTATGTCACTACGAAGTTTATTATATAGCTAAATACAGAAACGTATCCATGAATTTTTGTGCATATTTTCGCAAACACAAATCTCTAGTCAAGGACAGTTTTTGTGCAGATACAAAAGAGAAACGACAGGGATATGTTGGAATCTCATTATAATGGCGTTTTTAGATTCCCAATTAATCGCCGCAGGAAAGTTTTTTAAGATCCTGACAGGTAACACTTCATTCGAAACCATTCACTAAAAATTAGAAACCAGCCGCAACAAGGGAGTCCGAAGCCTTCGGGATTTATAATCTGCCTAGTGCAGTGTCATTCAGCAAGTTGCTGCAACTTCTACTAAGCTACTACTGCTAGTAATAATAATGATAATAATAACAAGACATGTTCAGACTTGTACAGAGATTTAAAAGAAAATAGGATAAACCTAATCACTATTTCGAATTCCCAACCAATATGAAATATAGATAAGAATTAGTGATTAACTTCACTTTGACGGGGCGTGGATACAGCATATTGAAGCACCCAGAGTTTTCATAGAAAAGAATCATTCTGGTGAATTCTGAAACAAATTTATGACTCATTTCTTTTCTATCTGAAATAGTCATTGCACCGGAATGACCAAGTAGTTAAGTGTCATATTACTCACCCACCACCATGTAGGCTGAGTAGTAAAATTGCCATAAACCTGTTTGTTATTACTGATCTCCAGCTTCACGATGACCCGCAAATATTTCTCGATAAATTTTCATTGAAAAAATGCCATCTAATGGTCCCCATTATGCAAATCGTGTAGGTGGACTATTTTCAACTTGAGTGAACAATCAACCACAATCGATCAAGTTATGATATGTTATGAATGTTATGAATCATCAAGTCATGAAAGTAACTATATTTGGAATATTATCAAGAACCAGACATCTTGTTTTTGGTAAATAAACATTTCAAGACAAATAATAATATTTAATTTTTAGTTTCTCGCCTCATTACGTTTGAAGAGAAAATATTGTAATCATGCGCAGGAAATGGGCAGTATTTCAACCGCAAAACTCTTATTGTCAGGTCCAGGTAAAAAAAGAGGACAAATATTGTTTCTATACGTAGAAAAATTACTTTCTCTAACATGTTGTGTAGTCGGAATTCATGATTTGTGGATCCTTAATACCCAAAAATAGATTGACGGCAAAACGACTGTCTCTCTATCCGTCCGTTTTCCTGTCTGTCTCTCTATGGTCTAGGCAAGCGCATGAACAGGTCAGGCGGTTTTCTCAAAACTTAATATTCCCCCATTGCTCTAAACGAACTAATAGCCTTGCAAATTTGATACGGATATTTTGATATTTGTGGGGCACTTCGCATGAGACCGCACCATTTTCTAAATTTTCACAAAAATGGCTCCAAACTTTTTTATAAATCTTTGTCCTCGGATAGCGTAAAGGGCGCTTAAATACGCGGTCCATATCCCATTTTCGTTGAAATTTCTGATTTTCCGAAAATTGCAAAAGTTAAAAATTTGTTTTGGTGTCTCTCCACCACTACATTTCCGAAAATAAAGATTTTTCCCTGGATGATTTCTGTTCATCAATTACAGACCTTCAACTAAGGTCGCGTAAACTTTTCAAACTATTGAGTAGTTTTCATATAACTTTGCGTGATATTTGGGTAATTTGTAAACAATTATTTTAAAAAAATCGGCTCGAATAGTTTTTAAATTTTCCTCGTATGAAGCAAAGAACGATAAAAAAGGTGCTGGTCCCATTTTCAGAAAACTCTGTAATTTTGAAAATTATAAAAGTACAATAATGAGTTTTTTCTGAAATAAAAAGTTTTAAAAATGAGATCTTTAAAAAGGGTCGTGTACAATTTTTTGAAGAAGCGAGTAGTTTGCGCCTCATTTCTGCATGAAGTTAATGCAAATTGTAATAAACATTTTTTCAAAATCCACCCCATTTTTTTTCTTTATCCACGGGTAGAACAAAGGACACTTAAAAGAATGGCGCAGGACTCATTTTCGTTGAACATTCTAAATTTTCGAAAATTCCAAACGTTAGGAATAATGCGAGAATATATTAGCTGTTGTAGCATCACTAGTTATTAACGAGATTGTTTTCTTATGTTTTTTCATTTACCTTTATTTGGGTTCACGAGGTTAGCCGAAATGGGGATATGTCGAAACTGCATATTAACTCTCGGTGTGTTAATTTGTGACCAGTGCAAAAAGCTGCCGTGAGGAAACGTATATTTTCCCTGAGAAGATTCGCATTAAAATCAATTACAACTATATTTTTTAAAGAAATTGACCTTATAGAGAAAATACATTACCTTATTTAAAGATCTAAATTTTTGAACAGATTCCATTAAGAAAACAATTCTATTAACATTCCCCTTTTGCAATGTTAATTTTCTCCAATATTCGAAAGTAAAGAGAGTTCACCAACAATGAGACTAGCAACAGTTTCTGCCGGCAATTCCTACATACGATGAAAAACTTTTAAGGAAAAATTTGGAGCGGTTTTTGTGAAATTAACTATCTAAAACTGGGCAATATTTCACGAAAATTACGCGAAAACTACTCATTTTTTCAAAACATTGTATATACATGACCTCTTTTAATGATCTGTATCAAAAAGTCGAAGAGAAAATTAAGAAAATTTGAGAAAATTCAGAAAATTTTGCGACACCATGCAAATAATTTCAAAAATTAAAATATACGTTTGAAACTCGCAGCGTCTAACGGTCGTTGATATCGATGGAGGAATATTAATTTTTGAAGGAAATCGTCTGAACGTTTTACGTGTTAGCATTGTCGGCAGACGGACAGGGAGACAGATTTGCCGTCAATCGATTTTTCGACAATAAGGATCCACAAAACATGGATTTTTACTATACAACGTGCTAGAGGAAGTAATTCACTACATATAAATACTTATATCTGCACGAAGTAGTCAGTTAGTAATTAATTTAGGGCCGGTTGTATGATGCAGAGATATCTCCAGGGATAGTTATCTCTAAGAATTGCTTTTTCCAAGAATAAACGACTCGTCCTGTTGTACGACGTATCTATTCCATGGATAACTATCACGTGTTGATCGGAAGAGACGTCTGTGAAAGAAAAAGTTGGTACTGTAGTCGATATTGTTTTGTCGAATTATTTATTCTTTGCTACTCACGTTTTGCACATTTCTGCTTGTTTCCGCCCATTTCCAATTCACGGACGTAGGCGGGATGGACCCTCGCACTGCAACCACCCCATGTGGAGTTGTATTGGGAGTCATCCTTCTATGGTGGTAACCTTATGTATATCTTGTAGTAAGGTCAATACAGATTGTGATTACGTATAAATATGCTATTATGTTGTAATTGCCGATTGTATATGTATAATGTTGCTCTCATATTTTTATGTTTTTCCACCTGCCCTGAGGATGGAATAAAAGTATTCCGAAACGTCGGCAAATTTTTAACTGTTTCAACGTTTTAATTCACTTCGATCAAATTCTGTGATCTACATTTCCCATTTCTACTTCATGATCGTGATTCTACAATGATATAAATTACTGAGAAAAACTGCATGAAAACGAAAAAAAAGGATCTCAATTCGCATCTAACAGCTTCCCTGTTATGAAAAAGACACTGAGAATAGCTATTAACATACCTAGAAATGTTATGAGTGTTATTACAGCCGATGCCAAAGGGGCAGTAATAACATTGTAACATTTCGTGGTATGTTCAGTATTTATCGATCACCATAAAATCTCACGAATTGTGCGAAAATTTACGACATTACTTCGATAGTAAACACATTAATTCTGTTCCTACTGTACGCTAGTACGACATTGTCGGGTGTTGTGTGCACCGATATAAACAATACTCGTATACCGTGGTTCGAGGAAGATGGATGCAAATAATTCTCCTCAATCTAAAGAAAGACCTTCGGTTAGGAAATTGGCGCGTTGACTTCCAGTGGCGACACCTTCACATCGTTAATAAATATGATTACCGGAGTAGTTTCATTTGGTGGAATGTGAGAAATATGAGGTTAATTTTCCTAATACACATTTTTCTAATTGTACTATTAGTAATATTACAATTAAGAATAATTATTCCTCAAACCAATGTGAATACTTCTTAATTGTTTGAATCTGATTTGTTTTGTACATCGCTATGTTTTTCCTTAACTAATATTTGACTTGCGATGAATCGATGGTTGTTTACGTTGCTAAAGATGTTAAAACCCGTTGCTAAGAATGTTAAATTTCTTAACATACAGGTAAGTACAAGTGCACTTAACAAACCTGCAGGGTTGCGAGTTAACAGAGGTTATATACGCATGTGACCGATAAAAACTAGAACACTAAAAATACATAATTTTGTTTATCAAGCATCATTTCATGGAAAAATGAAATTCCTTAATATATTGCTGCACTTCCAAGTGGAATAGGAGCAACAAATTCACCGAATTACTCCGAGAAAAAAAGCCCCTCTTCAGCACTAGGAAGCTGATAAAAAAAATATCAATTTTTGTATAAACTACAAATATAAACTGTACTTGCATATTTACCTCTCTGTCTGATGACTCAAATCATACTTCACAAAATCAAAAACGCTTATCACTGGGAATTGGGTAGAAGAAATCTATTCAAAAAGTAATAATCAGCGCATTTGTTCAATAAATCTAGCCTGGGTCGAAACTTTCATCGTTTTCGTGAGGACAAATACACTCCAAAACAAGAATTCATCAACGCTATCCGAAAAATCGATTGCTACACAGTACACGCGTCTCTCTGCTGCTTCTACTTTGAGGGTAATTCACGTTATCTACTGAATATCTCCACAAAAATAGTGGAATAGTTTATTACGAGTTTATTGCGTGGATTAGCGCTATTTCCACTTCGTACAACCGGTTTTTCCTGTATCCATGGAATAAAATTGATTTCGGCTTTATCCCGAGTTCATACAACTGGGCCTTTTAAACTCTTATTTTATTTAACGATAAAGTACTTTTTATTGCAAAACACAATTAATGTTTTTTATTTATTTATTTATTTATTTATTTATTTTACGTCAAAAAACAGTTAAAAACTGCGTATGACGTGCTATGGGGAAAAGTGAATTGTGTGCACAATTTCAGAATTCTGTGATCCCTACACTAAGTCATATACTACTTAAATTTTGAATTTTGAAAGGGAGAAAAAAACAAAAACTCCCATGTAATAAAATCTATTTTCAAAAATAAATAAGCAATAAATTTTAAATTTTGAAAGGGAGAAATAAATAACAATAAATTTTAATTTAAAAAGGGAGAAACTCCCAAATAAACTCCCATGTAATAAAATCTATTTTCAAGGATAAATGTTTTATTGGAGAATAAAATTTTCAGCAATAGATGTGAATTGTAATTACATATTACAAAATAATTATTTTCTTTTGAAAATGTTTCTTTGGTACAAATAACATTTGCATATTCAACATGGCATATTCAATCATGAAGTTCAATTAACAAAAGTATAAATATGTGACGCTCAAAAATTTTTCCAGTTTTGTTTTTTTCATTATTCCTGTAGTTACATTTTATAAAAATATCTAGTTCCTCAAACATTGAAGACCCTCCAAACCCATGATTAGCATTGTCCCGTATGCATCAGTATTGGCACAAGCATAATTCTAAGGAAACTAGCAACGCTCCAATCATAATAGTTTCCGGTAGCAACTGATAATTGCATCGCTAATCCGGGGAAAGTGTAATTATGCACAGAAATTTATCGCTTCCCGACAAGATTCTAGTTAGGTACCTTTCTAAGTGACCCGCGGATGTCCGAAGTAAAAGCAAGATATTTGTCTTCTTCAGACACATGCTTGACTAAGCTTCGTTTTCCTTCCTAGAGAACGCCTTGTGATAACTGTGTATATTATTCTACCAGCCACTATCAAAAAACCACGAAGCCGTGAAGAATAACTGGTTAGGGTAATTAGTCCATGACCTGAAGTGACGACAAATACGGTAAGTAAATACCAGTTGCGATAGCATGATGTTTGCTATTCTAGGTCATAAAAACAGCGGTGCATCAATAATGAACAAAAAATTAGAGTACAAGTGTCATATTTTTCTTTATAATTTTCTCATATTTTCACCCAATATGTAGGAAATTTTTCTAAGCTACGCGACAAATATCAAGAACTTCAAATCCTTTTCTTGATTTTTTATCCATTTAACCTTAAAAAATCAGCTAAACTAGAAGTGCAGCAACAGAACATACTTTCTGGCATTATTTGCTACGGCTACGCCATATTATAATACTACTTAAACTTGTTAAGTTTTTCTAATCAGGATATTTTTTCACGCTGGAATTTGAACTCAGGTTTTTGGATTTTTAACGTCAATCAAGTTACCCTTACGACTGCAGTCACACTTTCCCGACGCTTTACAAACAAAATTGAACATTTGCATGGGCCATTTTCAAAAATTCAGAGATTTTCATTGACATTCTTTCAATGTAGTTTTAAAGCACATATGACATTAAGAAATATCTGTATTTGTGTTTCAAACACGTTTTCCTCAGTTTCGAATTCCCTGCCCCCTCGCTTTTTCCTATACAGTAAATCGTACAGTACATTTTGGTAAAAGTCTATAGTCGGCGTATACTAAGTTAAATTATGAAATAGCAACGAGCTTTAATTTGATAGAAGTTAACTTAAGTTAGTTAAGTTTAGTTAAGTTAATAACAAAATTTGTTAGTCAGATATTCGCTTATGTATAATAGAAACTACAAAGTTTACAAAATTTGATAGTTAGATATTCTATTATGGGCAAGAGAAACTTCTTTCAATCGTAATTGAGATGCACATTTTGATTCTTATTCCTTGTCGTGCTCAACAATCCGATTCACTTCTGCGACAATATGAACACCGATGATTTGATGATCCAAAACTGCCCCGTAACTAAATTCTCCACAGTGCTCAAGGAAATGTGCACAAATTCTGAAGCTGCAGTTTACTACATAAACAAAGCCAGTGCCCACATAACATTAGATCAATCAAGGAAATTGGGCGAAAATCTCTCAACGAAATGGGTCATTAACTCAGAAATTAAGCACAAAAACTGTTACAGATATATTTATTCTTTCCGGATTATAGTGTTCAAACCGCCATCAACACAGAATCCTTGATTGTGAATTGACCTCCATAAAAGCATCTATATTCCTGAAAGCGTGAGGTTTTATGCTTTTGAATGGGCTTAGAGGGTTTTGTATTTTTAATTGGTCATGGGTGATTCTATAGACAGGGTATAAAAGTAAGTTAAACTACTAGAGATTTTGCAAATCAAAAAATGCCCTTATATTAATACACTTCTCTCCCTCACACACAGTTTCTTTTCTGGCGTAAAATAAATAAATATATCTTCTGTTTTTGGCTGTGTTTGCTCTCATAGCCCCAAATTAAAAAAGTGCATCAATAATAAAGTTCATTCCGATCTTTAAGTACGATATTTTACAACAAAATGTCTAAACATTGATTGATGACAAATAAATTAATAATTTTAATAGATTTTCCCATGACTTAAACTACTTATTAAGCTGAAATGTAGCAAAATAATACTTAATAAATAAGTAAAAGAACATATGAAAAACGCTTATTTTTAAATTTATTTATTGTCCCATCAATTACATGGCCATTAGCGACAGGTATAAGGTTACAATTGTTTACATTGTAATACAAGGGTACACAGTCCGTTCTATAACCGGGAGCGGTAGGTCAGTGCATCAACTGATGTCACTGCAGCGCCTCTGACCGGGAGATCCTAGGTTCGAGTCCTGACGGCAGCAGGATTTACGACACTAGCTTTTCAGCTAGGTCGAATTCAGTCGCTGCCTGGAGGAGAATTCTAGCGGCCGGGTGCTCTGATCTGTAGTTTTCCGTGGTTTCTCCGATTAGCACCAGGCGAATGCCGGAGCAGTACCCTACCAAACGGGCCACGGACCGCACGCGATTTGTCCTTCCTCTTCCTTGTCCTATCCTCTCCCCATACACACACACTTACACTAACATGCACTACACTACCACATATTCCGGGAGACCGGTCGGGAGCTTAGAGCTTATCCCTGCTGGGGCGGTGCCCCGCTGGTGGGAGAGTAAGGATAAGGGGGGAACCTCACTAGCCGACGGTAGGTCGGCGCCGGATCTCGCCATACAGCGGGGGAAGACCACCCCTATTTCCCGAGAAAAAAGCGTGCACTACACTTGCGGGGACTAATGACCAAAGCAGTTGACGCGCCCGGAAACACGAAAAAAGTCAATCAATCAAAATCCGTTGTATATACTGTTTATATTCCAGAAAATTCAATGAGGATACAACACAAAAATATACAATAGAAAATATACCACGAAAACAAAAAAATGCAATACAAAATACATAAATGGAATAGTAATGACAGAAGGCGCAGTGAAAAAGGGTTTTCATTCTTTGTTATGTTATTGATTTATTTTTGTTTCATTGTACTTCCCGTAATAGACTTGTCCTGGGTTGGAAATCCTTGGGATTTGGTGCATTTAATACTTTTAATACTCATACTCTTATTTGGACTCAGCATACTAATTTGGTAAATAGACTTGTTCATTCAGCAGATAATGTATTGAATCGCCAAGATATAATACATATTATATGGAACAGTTTACAAATTTCAATATGTACATATATTTGAATATTGTTAAGTGCATTGCTAAATACGTATACATAAGTGAACACCCATCTTGCATATACATTCATTGCTCCTTTTTGTGAACACTATTCCATTTATATTTCGTCAGAGTTTGATATGTGTGCAGAATCCTATGATTGTTTTTGGTATATAGGGGAGTCAGGGATTGAATCGAAATTCGTCCCTTGCAGATGTTTTTTTGTCTTTGTTGTGAGAATTGAGGGCATTCGACAATTAGGTGTTGTATGGTGTTTGGGATGCTGCAGATAGAGCAGATGGGAGGAGTATTCTTAGTTAACAGGTGAAGGTTGCTTAGTTTACAATGGCCTATTCTCATTCTTGATATGATGACTTGCTCCCTCCTACTTAATTTGTTGTTGAGTTTAAGGTTGTTGACATACTCGATTTTCTTGTAAAGAATACTGGCTTTGAACTCTCCATATTTTGTCCCATTTTGCAAGAGATATTTTGTTAATATATGTCCTTAAATCGTCAGTTGTGTTGGATATGGTCAATACACTGTTTGAATCTCCAGCTGCCCTATCATTGTCGGGGCATATACTGTTGTCATCTCCAATTGTTTCTTCGGTTTTTTGGGATTGTGTTTTTTTTTCTTGTAGAGATAACTGAGTAGGTTTCATTTTCATGGCAAAACGCTTTTATTGGAGTAGGTATTGTCTCCATCTGTCTGTAGGAGAAGATACTGTCTCCACAAATACATCCATCATTTTACCTTAATTTAAGAATATTACAAACAAAACCTGCTGCAGCCACCCTGAAGAGACCGGGCATGTTGGTCGTAATAACCGATTGTTTCTATAAACGGTTATGTAAGATTAGCCACATATTGCAACTTTTGCACAAACAGTAATTAAAATGATATTGAAAAATAAGAAAGATTAACACAAAAGACACATTGTATGGTTAAAAATGTAAAAAAAATATTTATTTAAATTTTACAAGTATAATACTAATCTAGCCTCCATATTATAAGAGACTAGCGGAACCCACCCGACATTGTTCTGCCATTCATCTCCCTCTTTCTCCTTCCCTCTCCCTTTCTCTCTCACCGTCTCTCTCTCTCTCCGTCTCCCCCTCTCTCTGTTCCTGTCTCAGACTAACTCTCAGTCTGTCTCTCTCCGACCCTCTCACTCACATTTCTTGTCTGAGCACCTCACATTTCACGTCTCTGAGCAGATGGGTAATATCGAGAAGCGCTGGACCAGCAAAAATGTAATAGAATGTTCAATATCTCATCTTATAGATTACGGTGTGAGAAACGTTTCTTTGAGAAGCTTCAAAATTTTACTTTTTAATGCCCTAGAACGATTCGTTTAGGAGTTATTTAACGATATAGATAAAAAAAACAACGATACAGAGTATTGCGGGTTGCATTTGACGTGAATATTTAGTTTTCTTTTACAGCGCCAACTAGTGGAGTTGCAAGAAAATTAACAGCACATAAACCTGGGTGAAGAAACACGTAGATGTTCCAACTTTCATGGAGATCGGTCTCACGATGTCCGGATTACCTGCTCTTATTTATGTATGTAGAAGAGGTGATTCAGATTATTCTTCAATTATAAACATTTTCTCATTTAAGACTTCGTTTCAATACTCTGCTGTGTTTTCTTAGACTTGCCAGCACTGGTTTAAAATGAATAACACATCACCCTTTCTTAGAAATCAGCAGTGCTCTTTGCTTAGGAGAGGATTATGGGCAAGCACCTGCTACACCGATTCTTCGTAGAGATTAGAATTACAAATGATTTGGTACAGGAAGAAAAAGATCATTGTATTAACAACTGGATGTGCAATACCGCAATGGAATACCGATTTAATACTTTGTTCAATCGAAACAAAAGACGTCGCTTAAAGCAATACGTCGTTATAAGCAATGTAATAAACGACTGTTTAGTTAAGGCTTGCAAATAGGATTCGATCGTGACCTAACGTTTTCGCCGAACAAACTGATGTTATAAAGTTTCCAAACACAAATCTTTGACAACGCCTACATTTTCACATTTAGAGAGAGATTTTACAGACTATCATAAAAGTAATCTAGTCTTAACATATTCAAATATATTCTCAAAATTAACAATGCAAAGAAAACCTCTAAGATTACAATCATAGAATAAACTAAATTTGAGAAAAAAATTCAATTTGATGACACTGGAATACGCATAGTTTCTTTTTATGTTTACCTAAATGAACTATGATTTTTCTAAATCTTTCATGTAATGCTTGTGAAGCTGGAAACGCTTTCTGGACGATACTAAAAATTTTAATAGTAGTTATATTGATTTTTGTAGTGCCACTTCAAGTACATGCGTGTATACGCCTTGGCTTACGTCCTGCGCAGCATAGTTTCCACCACTGTGTTTACCAGAGCAGTACAGTGTTTTGACGTAAGTAATAAATTATTTTCTGTTCATTTCTGAAATTATATAACTATCAGCGGATTTTGATGACATCGTCAAAAATGATCAATAAAATACTCTTAAAACGTTTTTAAAATGCCCTAAAAGCAAGGAAAATTAAGCAAAAAATTTGATGAAAACCAATTCAGATATACAGCTCAAGCTGATGTAATCGAGGCTTCTTCCTTTCGTTCAAGTGAACTAGTCTGAAAAATTTTTGTTTGGGCTGGACTTTACCAAGGTTTCTGTTTTTCATTGTCGTGAAATCGGCCTAACCGACAGTGGCGCTGATAGGCTCGAAGGAACCTTAGGGTACATACTCTCAACGCTTGGCATTACAGTAAATGAGCGAAGAAATCGAATAGGCTACACAGATATTCTGTGTAGAACATTTATTGCATCTAGTAAATGTTACTTGAAGCAAGTGGAATTAAAACGATATTAAAATCAATGAAATCATTAAAAATGCATTAAAATGACGGAAAAAATTAAAGAAAGACTTATTAGTCGAAATCGAGGAATAATGAAAAACAATGACATATGAAAATGGGTACTTTTCTCCTCTCATAACATAAAATTAATCTTACTAATAGGCATTGTTCTAAAGTGAAAAGAAAAAATGACATTTCATTAAAATCCGCCCCTATATATAACATACCAATAAGCGCGTTTTAGTGGTGCAGTGGCTGGGAGCATAGCCCAAGAACGAGCAGCTGTAGGCTGCGAGTTGGAGTCTCGAGTAATGCATGAATGTTTACGCCATGAATTATGAAGTCGATAGCTTTTCAGATTTCCACCATCGCATCTGCCCCATTGATTGATTGATTATTCCGAGTTTTCGGGCGAGTCAACCGATATGGTCATTAGACCTTTCGGTGTAGTGCATGTTTTTATCATTGGAGGTGTCAGTGTTCGTATCCGGCTGGATGGAGAGTTCCGGCGCCGACCTAGACGTCCTCTTGCTTTCCCGTCCAGGTATCTCCCATCAGGGGGACACCGCAAAAGCCAGAACAAGCTCTAGTCTCCCGACTGGTCTCCCCCCTCCTCAGATGTGTGAAAGTGCTGTGCAGATAAGTGTAAGAGTGAATGAAAGTAAGGGGGTGAGAATATAACAAGGAAGAGAGAAATATCGCGCGCGGCCCGTTTGTGAGGGCACTGTTCCGGCATTCACCAGGTGTTGATCGGAGAAATCACGGAAAACTACAGAAAGGACCAGCGGAATATCGCTCAAAATAAGGATTTGCTTAGTCAACACTGAAAAATCATTAGAAAAGAAAATATACGAGATCTACTAAGTGTCACGACCTTTTTCCAAATATCTGCTTAGAGTTTCTCTAACAGGGAAAATCAGGTAAATTGTGTCGCAGGGAAAGCCTGGAGGTCCTTGCATTTTACTATGCGAATACTAAAAAAGAGTACTGCGAAAGCGAGAGAATTAGCTTATTTATCTCTAGTTCGTCCATTAATGAAATACGGGGCTGTTTGTTGGGACCCTTATAGAAATTCCCGAAAGGAATATTTGAATAGAGTACAGAGAAGAGCGTATACATTTACTTTCCGAGGGAATAGGAAGAATGTAGAATGTGAGTCTCTAGAAATTAAGAGAATTAAGGCAAGACTCTGTGCCCTGTATAAAGCGTATGCCGGTTATCCAGCTTGGAAAGATATCTACATCCGATTGGGTAGACCTTCGTACTTTAGTAGGGGGGATCACAAGCACAAAATTCAGTGTAGGCCACAGAGAACAGATGTTGGAAAATTTTCATTTACAAATAGAACAATAACGGACTGGAATAAGTTACCTGCGACAGCTTTGGAACCCTTTCCTCTAGGTGTTCAAAGATTTAAAAATAAATTAACTAATGGTATTTGTAAACTTTATTAAATTAGTAAGTTGGATTATTATATCTGTTATTATTTGATTATTATTGATATTTTTATTGCTATTATTATTGTGTTAATTACTATTAAATGCGTTCCTGTTCTAAATATATAATTATATTCAAAGTAGTATTGTATTGAAGTGTGGTGACGTGTTGGGCAATGTAGTGCAGTGTAGTGCAGTATAGAAGTAGAAAGAGAAGTGAATTTCATATGTTGTGAAGTGAAGTGAAGTGAAGTGAAAGTGAAGTGTAATTAAAAAGTCGTGTAATCTTGTATTTAATAGTTTAAAATAACTGTGCAGGTCAACCATAAAATGTAGTTAATGCTATTATTGTTAGAATGTTGTTATTATTATTATTATTATTATTATTATTATTTTAAGTCATTTAAAGTTAATATTAGTAATATGCAAATTGTATAGTTCTGCCACCAGGTTATATATACCTATCTGCAGAATAATAAATATCTATCTATCTATCTAATAGGAATAGTTTCTGAAATAAGACGGTTTTCATATGGTGCGAATTCTCATCGGAAAATTCGTGCCTTCAGAAACCGTTGTTGTTGCGGATGAAATGAGCTTTTGTTTTCTTTAGCGCATTTCAAAACACATAAAATAAGGTTTCTCTATTTGCTGGATTGTCACGTGCTGTCAATGGAGCTTACTTGAATCTCGCCTGGATATACAATATTAATATAGACCAGTGTTATTGTTGCATGCGGAAGAGCGGGTGTGTCTTTTCTCTATATCCATCCCTATACAGTATTTGAGTAACTCACGTGTGAGTAGATGTGCGTACGTTCGTATGTGCGTGGGTTCGGTTTCCGTCACTCATGGCGAGACCACTTCCCGTGCAACAATGGAGATATATGCGGTGACATTCGACGCGTCTCAGCCTTCTGATGGGGAACTGATAATTTGTTTTCGGGTACGGCCCGGAAATTTAAAAAAATCCAAAAACCATGACTGCTGGCACCCTGATTCTTTACAAACCAGTCATATGAAGTGAAAACCGCGCGGAGGAATTTGTAAGATACGAAATATTTCATTGAGTATTTTTTATAATAAATTTGCACATTGCCTTGGAACACTGAAATTGAAGAATATGAACTCAATGAGACTAAACCAGAAATGTAAGTACAATAGTAGAGAAAATACACTTCTTAAGAGTGCAAAAATCGATTTTCAATTTAATGTGACTTAAAACTTATCCAACTTATTCACATAAACATACAAAATAGTAACCTTTTCATACATATATATATATATATTTTTTTATATATATATATATATATATATATATATATATATATATATATATATATATTCGCCTGCAGAACTCAAATCACACTGAGTTTGTGGACATTTAAAACCTTAAAATATTAGAGGACAAAAATGTGGATGTGTTAAGCAACTCAAGGGAAACAATGTAGTTGTAGAAGCATAAACTCTAAGGCTGCTCCCCGTAGTACGTTACTCACAGTTTCCTTTTACCGTTTCCGACGTTGAATAAATCTTTATATGTGTGTGTGGGGGGGATGTTGGTATATGTCAGAGCAGTTAACTCCGACACCGTGTGACCGACCTCCATGAAAGTTGGCACATTTACGTGTTTTTTCACTCAGAAGGTTTATATGCTGTTAATGTTTTTTTAACTCCACTAGATGACGTACTCGGCGGCATTTTTGAATCTATATCTTTAAATAGCTCCTTAAGGAATCGTTCTAGGGCATTAAAAAGTAAAATTTGGAGGCCGCCTCAAAGAAATGTTTCTCGCGCCGTTATCTCAAGGATGAGATCATCCTAAATATTCTATTACATTTTGCTGGTCCGGCGCTTCTCGAAATTACCCCACCTGCTCAAAGACGTGCAGAATCTGCAACTAAATGTGAATGAGAGGGACAGAGAGAGGCAGAGAGGGCAGAAAAGAAAGATGGAGAAGAGAGATGAAGACACAGGGAGACGAGAGAGAAAGAGAACGAAGAGAGAGAGACGGAGAGAAAAGACGGAAAGAGAGAGGCGGAGAAAGACGGAGAGAGAGAGACAGAGAGACGGAGAGAGACAGAGAGACGGAGAGAGAGAGAAGAGAGACGGAGAGAGAGACAGGGAGACGGAGAGAGAAACGGAGAGAGAGGAGAGAGAGAGAGAGAGAAGACGGAGGAGAGAGAAACGGAGAGAGAGAGAGAAGACGTAGAGAGAGAGACGGAGAGAAAGGGAGGCGGAGAGAGAGGCGACGAGAGACGGAGCGATATGGAGAAACAGAGACGGTGAGAGAGACAGAGAGAGAAAGCGAAGAAAGGACAAATAGGGAGAAGAAGGGCAGAACGACTGCCGGGTTCCGCTAGTTGAAAATAAAATAAAGGAAATTGGAGCGTCATGCGTCACGGGAGTCCCTCCGATCAGGCGCAGCGCCCCTTCTCTCCCGTGGAGTGGCGCCCACGCGGGGGCGACCCGCAGTCGTTGGCCGGGCGGCGCGGCGGGGGGCCGCGAGCAGACTGCAGTGCACGTAATCCCTCTCACGGAGCGCAGTTCCGGCCGTGGGCCAACGCAAATAAGGCGCGGATCGGTGCGGCGCGGCGCGGCGCGGCTCGGCAGCGACAAGAGGCAAGGCGGAGCCGGCAGCCGAGGCGGAGGCGGGCTTCCCCGTGACGCACGCACACCTTTCTTTTTCGGCGGCGCCGCCGGCGGGGGGGGCAGTGGCCCGGCCCGGGCGGAGCATGTGCGGGCCCGGGTGGCGATGGCGGCCCGCGCGCGGCGGTGCGGTCGGAGACCCCAGCGGAGCAGGACGAAAGCGGAGCGGAGCGCTGATTGAAGCAGAGCGCCTCCATCCTTTCCCTTCCCCCCGCCCACTGGCGCAGCGCCCGGCGCCACGCTCGCCGTCCACGCCGGGGTAGCGCCTCAAGCCCGTTTTACACCCGCTCATTTTATCATCATATTTCTGTACAGAAAATGGATGGAAAAGGGACGTTCATTTCTACACGCTATTGTTTCGGTATAAAAATTGGATGAACGAAATCGATCGTTTTACAAAATTATTTCGTTTTTTGCATGCAATCATGATGAAAATATTTCCTCAGAATGCCGCCAAAAGCGCTGAATATCAATCAGTTGGTACACACACATCTATGGTAACAAATTAAGTTGTTATATTAGAACTGACCACGAAGCGAGACCTTAGAACACAGTGCATGTTTTATTTCTAATTACATAAACTCTTCACATTATAATTCAACACGTTAAAACGCTCTCGAAACTGCAGAAAAGAACCAAATCGCACCACACGCATAGCAAACCAGGGGAAGTTCCGAAAAGTGACGTCAGGAGCGTGGTAGTCAAAGTGAATGAAATCTCCCGAAAAATGAAGCATGCGTAATTTTTTCGTACAAATTACATCCAGTCCGGTACGTCACTTTTCCGTACTAAAATGACGAAAAAATATCATGGAAAACGGGATTCAAAGCAATCGTGTACGCCTTCCACACCTGGGCGCAGGGTTCGATCCATGAGGAATTTGTGATGGGCTACGCAAGTTCTCGGCAGGTTTTCTCAGGGTTCTTCTATTTTCTCTGTGTCTCCTTACACCATTGCTCTGTCGTTATTATTGCTATCATTATCTCATTAGATCATCGTTCATGGGATTCAGTAGTTGAAGGCTCCTAAACCCAATAATAAACTCTCTGGCAATCCATGTACAATAATTCTACACGTATTACTATATACTTCTTATAGTGGAGATAATTTACGAGGTAATGTCGAGAACACAACTCGGTTATAAGCAGAACTGATACAACAAATTCCAGCAATTTTAAAAAAATGTCTGTTAACTCAAAGAGTTTACATACTTTCTTTTAGTAATATCTGGTTCAAACTGTGTTTAAAACTTATCTACACTTATCTGCCACGAATATCAGAGCTCAAGAGCTAATAATGGTTTAATACCTCAATAAATTATTTGCAACTTTGAAAATCAATAATGTAAATGCTCTTTTGGGATTCTTGACAGATTCGATGCGCTGTGGCATACTTGCTATGCATTTTGTGGCATTTTGTGATAATATGAAAGAATTTGCAAGATCTGGTGACTTTTATGAGTTCTTTTTTATTGTAATAATTGTGTTTTTATATTTATATTGTGTTTTTTTTAATCTGCCCACACATTCACTATTAGATTTATATTGGAAGAGTTTTCGGACCAATGTAGAATTTACAACATGTTTTTTGAGAAAATATATTACTTTTAAAACTTTATGACACTGCCGAGCCGTGCATGAACACAAAATCATTGTTCGAGAACCATTCTCTTATACGTGGAAGGCAATTCTTTTGTAGCACCTTACTGAACTGGTCCTGAGACATGGTTCTTTGCACAAGTAGATCCTTCCTGTACCCTGGAGGTTAGTAACTAACCATAGCATTATGTAAAGACAAAGTTTATTCGTTTCACTATGTGGTCATTTTTATAACGCGTGCATCAAATGGACTGTCTTGTCTTGCAAGTTCTGTATTGACGACTTTCCTGAAAAGGAAAATACAGAATAATAATTTTAGACGTTTTTATTCTCATTTAGGGTGTTTATTCTCTAAACCACAATAAATAAATAGCAACGAAGCACTAGAACCCCAAAACGAAGAACCTCATTTAGATTTGTATATTTCTTCTACATAAATTTGCTTCAATTGTCATTAGTCCCCTTCAGGATTCCCCTCCCCAGTCGGGAGAAACTCTAAGCTACATAACCCGTTTGTTAGAGCTCCAGCATTCGCCTGGCACTGATTGGAAAAATCACAAAAAACTACCGATAAGATCTGCCGGCCGCTAGGCAGGACTTCGTCCTAGCTACGTAGCTAGTGACGGAATTCCGGATCATTGGAACTCAAACTATAGGACATCCCGGTAAGTGAAGTAGTAGCATCAACAGTTGTTAACCTGAGCCATTTCAGTCGGTAAAAATCTCATACGTATTAATACGACGGTGCTTGATGTTCTTTAGCTGGAGGCACTTCACCGCTACCTACGAACTGTTGCGAATCGTCAGTCGAAATGCTCATCGGGCCGTAGGCGAGGAAAGTCAGGATGAGCAAGAGGGCGGCTGAACAGAAGAGGATAAAGGCCACTGTCCTCTCTCTGCTGTTGAGCTCTTCTGGAACCATCTTTAAACTTTTTCCCTTCTCTTCTACTTTCTCCTCCTCTACATCATCGCGTTTGTGACAGATCTGTGAAAAAAATTAGTAACAATTTCCCAATTTCCTTTTTAATTGTACGCTGTAACCTGCGGCTTAATTGAATGTTTAATAATTAATTGCTCTATGTAGAACCCACATTGATATTTTTTCCATTTTTCATTCCCTTTGATCCCTGACTGACCTCACAATTTTAACGAACGTTTTTATTTATCTCCTTCCAACTATTGAACTTATGAACAGTATTACAAAACATTTATTTTAAACGTAATTTTTGCTTCGTTACTAGATGTGGGGTAAATATTATTAGAAAAATTGTGTTGTGTTCTTTTATTTTTCCACAAAACCTGGAGCAAACATTCTATATTACCGTATACTTTCTGTAATTGCCACAATTTGATAATGATATCGATCTAAATCTTTACATGTCCATTTCAGAAAACATGCCCATTTCGGAGATTTGTTTTACACGTCTTATATTTCTTGTAATATTAAGCTTATTTCATTACCAAAAACCAACGAAGCTAATCCCTTAGATATGTAAAATAATTTTTAAATTCCAATTCAGATCTGTTAATGTACTGATAACGGGGTTGAAATTTTTTTGTAAAACCGATCCAGTGAGTATTTTTAAGGTTTGTGATTTTGAGAGGGTTAATAGAGAATATAATTTTTTAAATTTAGTTCAAATAAAATACTGATTGTATTATTCGAAAAGTCATAGTAAAATTCATTGACTGAATGAATTCATTCAGTGTGTGTGTGTGTATATATATATATATATATATATATATATATATATATATATATATATATATATATATATATAGTACATACCGATTGTCACGTTAGAAAAACTAACATTTATTTGTAGACAATATGGTGGAACATGCATTACGAAATATCACGAGAGCTAGAGCTTAGCAACGACCGTGAATAAACAATGTAGTTTTTTTTTTCTAAATTCATTAAGAGTTCTGGATGCCGAAAGTAGAAAATTTGGGATTGGGCGAAGAAGTTTAGACGATCAAAAGGTCAGCTACACCAAAATATAACGAACGTATGGATTGGCTGGGTGAGAGAAGGACGGTCAAATGTTATGAAAAAATGAAGGTAGTTTAATACGAAGTCTTCGAGGGATGAATCATGCAGGAAGATTTCATTCTGCTCGGCAACGCGCTTCTGAACTGATCGTAGATTCGGGAGAGGGAACGAGTACAATCTAGATAGAATTGGGTTATCAGTGAAATTTTAAGGACAGTGAATGATATTGCAGATATGTTCATGTGGAAGCAATATTGATGTATAAATTGGAACTTTGTCGGGAGTGGTAATCGAGTTCGGGACTATGTCATAGGACGTAATCGGGACTGATAATTTTGATAGTTTTAGACCAGCTTGGATAGGGGGAGAAGGGGATTTTGTGGGACTTTTGGACTACGGCAAGCTCTGCAAGATATTTTGACTGGGGAGTCTACGGGGGGCATCAACGAAGAAAGATAAGTTAACCGCGGTATAAATTGTAAATTGAAAGATATCTTGATCAAAGGCCTAAAAATTGTAAATTCACTAAATTGTTTGCTAAAAGCGTAAAAATAAACTTTGTTGAATTTTGTTCTTTAGAAAAGAAAGTGATCTTTC
Source organism: Teleogryllus oceanicus (assembly GCA_964035755.1). Classification (NCBI taxonomy): domain Eukaryota; kingdom Metazoa; phylum Arthropoda; class Insecta; order Orthoptera; family Gryllidae; genus Teleogryllus; species Teleogryllus oceanicus. The sequence continues at coordinate 230,452,914 of CAXIVR010000001.1, read as the reverse complement.
ATTTAGTCAATCCAAACAGAAATGAACTAGGAATAGAATCATTCTATTTCAGATTCCCAGCTGCGCTGTATAGTCGGCGGATCCTATAATCCATTATAGAGGTAATAAGGATTATAATATATCGTGACCCATTGACCCAGCAAGCCGGACGCTAAGATCTTTAGCAGATATAAATGTAGAGAGAGGAAATTTTTGTATATCTCAATATATATACACCTAACCATCCGGGAGCTCCCACACTCTTACAATTAGACAATAAATACCAATATTCTATATCCTTCAGTTTTACATTCAGTGTTATTATTACCTAACATTAACCAGTCACAATCTATCCCTCCCTCTTTGAATATTTGCGATTGTTCATCGTTATGTCCTCTCCCCACATTGTACACTCTGAGCGTATGTTTGCAATAATTCAACCCGACTTTCACGAATATTACGAGCTTCGTTACTTGTCTGAGCATCCCGCATTCCTGTCGTGGGAATAGAGCCGCCTCTGCTAATGTCCTTGACGTCGCCGAGCCGTGGTAGCCACTCGTCCCGCCGGCTGGGTGTTGTCCACGTGGTCGCCATGCCGTACCCAGCGTTCTATTATTTAACCATTCACTTCCAAAGTCTGGGCACGAATTCGGTCTTCTTACGGCGATGTACTGGCTCGGAGTCGTTAATTTCTCCTTACACTTTTAGTTTATGGCCCACGTACACCGCTGCACCACGCTTTCACATCACCTGATTATTCTTGTTCATTGGCGCTCAGGACATAATACTTTTTAATTCATGATTTTGTCCAATACTCCGAGTTCTCGTCTAATCACATGACAACACTTCTACGCATCTGTTGTCCTCGACATGTCCTCGACAACACTTCCACGCACCTTCACCCCTCGAAGTTGCCCGATTTCACTCTCTCGCCTCACACACGCCACACAGCCCCGTGCGCGCCATCCGTCATGTCTCTTCTTGCTTCCCTCCGAACCGCCTGCCTCTTCCCACAAGCCGTGATTCGTTCCCGGAATCGTTCCCCTAAAAGATCGATTTGCGGTCTCTTATAAGCGCCAGATTTGAATTGGCAATCTCCGTTCCTTTTCTGTTTGACGGCCAAATGACCGTTAGATCATTATATATATATATATATATATATATATATATATATATATATATATATAATCCCTCCACCCGTTTTAATATCTCGAAACCACATAATCATTACCGAAAACACACATTTCCGTTAATATTATTTTTATTTTTTACTTCCATTTCCCTTGTATTTGAGTGTTTATTGTAATGAAATTGGTGTTTTCAACACTAGAAAATTAAGTTTCTATTTTTGTTGTCAGTTTACATTATTTTGTAAGTGTATTGTTTTTCGTACTTGTCTCAATGCGTTCGTTGTGTTAAATTTTAAATCAATATTTCTATACATAAAATTATACGTTTGGTTACTTTATTTGAAATAATTTCAAAAATCATTAAAAAAAATTTACTGGCGCTCAAGTTTTTTCGGTAGTTAAGATGGATGTTTCAAGAGAGTAAAAAACAGTGAGTTTCTATTATGGCCTGGGAAAAAATTAGCCAAATGTCGCAAGAGTTAGTACAATTGGTGAAGATTGACTTACGGAAATCAATAAGATACCGAACAGGAGATATGGATGTGACAATGAATGGAAACTACATGTGGATGTGGCACCAAGAAGTGTGTGTGTGTGTGTGGGGGGGGAGAACCTCATAAATGGGCAAGAGTAAACGTGGGCGCAGTGAGAGCCAAGCCCAGTGAGATTAGTGGGAGGCAAAAAAGACAAGAAGAATCGCTGACACATGAGTGGCAGAGAATGAGAGCAGAGCAAATGGTAATGACGTTGGGTAAAAAAGGAATGTAATGCGTGAAAAAGCAGGTATCACGCAGTCCAATATTAGGTTATGGAGGAGAGATGATATCATGACGTCTGCCTAATTGTAAGTTTCTGTTTAGCAAGGTCTATTCTTACGTCTTTTAAGATTGCTACGTGAGACAAAGAGCACGTTCGCAGACCGAGAAATAATGCGTTGTAAAAATCTAAGCATCAACGAAAGCTGGCACTGTATGTCGTTTATTATATTTTTGAATAAAGTGGAAATAAATGAATTTAATTTTACGAAAGATTTCTTAAACACGTATCATTGTCAGTTGTTCCAAACAAAACGAAATTAAGATAATATAGGACTATGTAGGTGAGCATAAACGAGAATATACAAGATAATTTTCATTGATTTACATAAATAAGTGAAATAACTGAAAATATAAGAAAACAAGTTAATTAATTAAGATAATACATTTATTTCGATGATTGATTGATTGTTAGTGATTGGAGGCCTGTCAATAGCTAAGGTCATTAGTCCCGTAGGTGCAGTGCATGTTTTCTCCTCGGGAGGTGACAATGGTGTTCCCCCACTAGATGGCGATATCCGGCGCCAACCTACCGTCGGCGGGGTTTTCCCCAACCAGGTTCCTCTCGCCAGCGGGACACCGCCACAGCCGGGACAAGCTCTAAGCTCCCGACTGGCCTCCCGGTATGTGTGTTACTGTAGTAAATGTTAATATGTGTAAGTAAGGATTAAGGATAGGAGAAGGAAGAGGAAGGAAAGATGGCGCGCAGTCCACGACCTGTTTGTTAGGATACTGCTCCGACATTCGCCTGGAGTTGATAGGAGAAACCATGGAAAACTACCAATCAGAGCAGCCGACCGCAAGAATTCTCCTCCAGACAACGATTGAATTCGACCTATCTGACAAGCTAGTGTCAAAAATCCTGCCACCGTCGGGTCTCAAACCTAGGACATCCCGGTCAGAGGCACTGCAGTGATATCATCTGATGCACAGAGCTACATCCCCCGGATAAAGCGATTTCGATTTACCATGAAAACGGGGGAAGTTTTTCTCGTGTTTTCAATTATTCTTGAACGTCTCCACGTAATATTAGAGTAAAATTATAATAAATATGGTCTCGTATTCTCAACGTAATAATTACGTAAATTTTACATTTCGATTTGTTGAGAACGTTTAAGAATTAGACAATAATCATCCGAACATGTCTGGAGATGTTAATGATTGGTGATTTAAAAAACAAATTATTATTATTATTAACGGGATGTTTATTCTTGTCCTAAATTCCAAAAGAAAGCTCGCACGTCGGTGTGGGTGCAGTTTCTAAGATACTTCTTGACGAGAGTCGTACTGTTTACTGAACAGGATTTCTCTGATTACGTGTTACAAGCGAGTTGTACAAACAAGAATTGTAGTGAAGTGTTACTCGCCAGCTCCTGAGTATTTCCGTTTCGGAAGCCGCAAGAGTAAATTGTCTCCAAATACTATTATTTAACTAATATACTCATACAACTCATGGTTGTATCAAAACACTCTCTCAAAATAAATAAATAATAAATAAATAAACTGGCAGTAACGAAACCCTCTTAGCTCTTTGTATTACATTACCTTTACTCATAAAAGTAACTCAAGATAATCTTTATTAAGCAGCTACGACAAACATTTACTTTAAGATGGGTCATGGCATTTCTAATAAGATTTTCTCACATTACTTGAAAAATCATTTTGCTCAAATACATGTACACCAAATGCCACAAAAAAATCGTAAAAATTGTCTCATCTGCAATTTCTCATCACTAAAATTGAGTTCAATCGCTGATTGAGGTCAGAGTACTATAAGAAAAATAATTGTGGGAATAATATTTTAGTAGTGTAGCAGAGAAAAGTAACTGAAAAATGAAAACATGAAACGTACAAGCGTGAGATACGAAGATAAATAAAGTAAAAGAACGGGTTTATAAAACTAAAAAGTCGTGTCTTCATGTCTTAATTATACTTGAGACTACCAAATAAGTTATCAGATAATACACACAATTAGTTTATTAAATGAAATCATACAGCAATCATTGTTTTTATGGGCAAATCCTCAAATAATAGATTCAAAAAGTAAAATGAGAAATGAAAAGATGAATAAAATAAGAAAAAAAGCAAAGCAAAACAAGACTATCATATTAAAGTATCTGAGCAATCTGGAAAAGGATTATGAAAGAACATGGCATGCATTTTCTCTGAGTTTATTAAAGTGCATATCTAGAGCAACAGATGAAAATGTACTAACTCCATTCATTTCGTGTTGGTGATTGTTGGAGAGTAAAAGCACGAACACAAACACTACCATGCCCGAGGCGGGACCCCAACCCACGATCCTTAGGTCCGATATCACTACGGTACTACTGCCTTAGTGATCTTGGCCACCGGACCGGTGTTTTGACCCGTTGCTCCTCAAATAAAGATACGATTATTATATGGCACCTAGTTCGCACTATAGTTACACCCTTGCCTTTCGAATCCACAATCCTAGAGAAGAGTGATTGTCATCACATTTGCCAGAGTTATTTATATCGCCACGACTATTTCGCAGAATAGGAAAAGAAACTCGAATTGGGAAGGGAATTGTGCATGTCTACAAAGGAGCTAGAACTATTTTCTTGGTTATCGTTTCTTTTCCGTATCTTTTCTTATTTAGTGTCTCCTAGACAGTAAGCGATCCCGATTTCGATTCCCGGTCGGGGCAAACATTGAGCTTTTGCTTTCTAATACAATCGTCTCAGTTTCTATAGAGATGTGACAAAAGAAACCTCAGTCAGGCCAAGTTTGATAGAACAGTAATGGGAATACGTCATGTTCGCCACATGCATCTCTGGCCCCTAGGTGTGGATATTAGTCAATTCAAAAAACAGGGCCCATGCCTGAGAATACCGCTTGCTGACAAATGTCGGATTAAAGCGACCCTAAAATGTCAAATACATTCATATATATTTTCTTACTTTAACAAGCGCCGTATGAGCTCACCCAGAGGTGAGCGAACACCCGTGTTGCGAGAGGAAGCCAGTCGATAGCTGCAACTCCGGGAAATCGCAAACGGCCCGAAGGCTCAGCGACGTGCGCCACTCTTTCTGCTGGTTCCCGCATCGGCGTCCACCGGCGAATGGCAGAATGCGTAACAAGCAGCGAAGCGCTGGCAAACAATTCGCCCGGCAACGTCCCTTATTTCACAGCTGATTATATTTCATCACGGTGTACCACATGTAGAACAGGAAAATCCGTTCGATCAGTTTGCGCCTTGACTAGATTGACCACGCCCCGCAAGTCAAATTTGGAGACAAAAAAATGAACAATGTTGTATTCAATAGGTTCAGTGAAATTACTTATTTTGTTCTCAAATTAGCAGTATGATAAAAAGCATTATTAGCAGCTGATGTTTTGAGAAATTACTGCGTTTTTATTGGTAGTGCTACCTTACAATAAAAATAATAAAAATAAAAATAAAAATAAAAATAAAAATAAAAATAAAAATAAAAATAAAAATAAAAATAAAAATAAAAATAAAAATAAAAATAAAAATAAATAATAATAATAATAATAATAATAATAATAATAATAATAATAATAATAATCTATACTACTAATTTCCAATGATCGCAGAAATTAAAAAAAAACTATGCAGCCACAAACCAAGTAAGAGGTGTATGTGGATTCGTTAAAATTCAGGAACTCGGGGAAAAAACAAAAAAAATTATTATTAATTTCCGATGAACGCAGAAATTGAAAGAAAATTATGAGGCCTCCGGCCATGTGAGACGTGTCTACGATTTTTTCTAGATACTCAAAGACTTGGAAAACATACAACAGCTACATTAACAATTTCTAAACCGCGAAAAATTTAAAAAACTTATCGCCGTTTGAGACATGATTATGGTTTCGTTAGATACCCCACAACTCGGATAAAATTAAAAAACAATGAAACATTCGATTCCGAATGAAAAATGAAAACATGTGATTGTATTATTCCGCTAGTCTCACACATCGCATACCGACTGAATTCTCATATTCGGTGCGTCACTGCTTTCGACCCCATGCAGCTAACGTCATGCGACAGCAAGGCTCGTAAGAAGAGGCCGTCCTTCATTTAATATTTGCTATTGACGTGTTGCATTCCGGAACAGTAACGTTTTGATATTCATGGTGTACAAAAAAATACTGTACTGTATGTACCTCACCATATTACTGTAGTATTCGTGAAGATTGTTTTTGTTAAAATATTTAATTTATTGCAGCGTTATAGGAGATTATTCTATTTCTAGTTCTTGAACAGTGTGGGAGCGTTTCGAAAGATTTTTTCTGTGATTTTTTTCAGCAGCATTTTTGCTGCAGCAGGCCTCTAGTATATTACAATTTCTATATAGTATTAAATATAAAATTTATATTAAGTAATATAGACTATCTCGAATTTTCATATGTGGCTTCTATTGCATTATGTGACAATTACATTGTTATCACTATAACTGTATTATTATTATTATTATTATTATTATTATTATTATTATTATTATCCTACTTTTTCTCAGCTATTTTTGCTGGTAAAAATGCTCACCTTCCCCAGAGTTGTTTTGGGGACAGGTTCGGTCACAGAAGAAGAACTTCATCTTATATCTGGACTTAAGATAAAAATTTTCTTACGATATGGGCTGTTTGCAACAAAATTGCGCGCTGTCCCATATTCAGGACGTCTGTCTTATGTCCAGACGTTTTTTGGTAGTTTAAGTTCTGTTAAGACTTTAAGGAAGTTTTTACTGACCAGGCCTTCTGTCGATATCACGAGTGGGTATGTTTTGGTAGCATTTAATTTCCAAACATGTTCATAGGATAAGTTTTCATATTTCGAAATTTTTTCTACTTCTTTCTGTTTGATATTGTGGGATAATAGTACTGCGATGTCTATTATTACTCCTTCTTTCTTCTTTTTATCTGTAAGGAGAATATCTGGCCTATTGTAATCGACAGTACGATCAGTTAAAACTGGTATGTCCCAGTACAAAAGGGTGGAACTTGTTTCCAGTACTGGAGGAGGGGTGTACTTATAAAATGGCTGCGTCGATTCATTCAATAATTTATACTCTATTGCAATTGCCCTATGCTCGATTTTTGCAACTTGATTATGCCTTCCAAGTAGGAGAGTAGAGGGAAGAGCATGCAGCTGTGATGTGTTCTATAGTTTCTCCTACAGGTCCACATTTCCTACATTTATCCACCACATCTTCTTTTAAACAATGCTTTCGATAGTTCCTGGTCTTGATAACTCTGTCTTGAATTGATATTATAAAACCCTCGGTCTCAGGATATATTTGTTTCTCCAAAAGCCACTCCATCGAGGAACGTCTGTCTACATCATCTCGAACCAAGAGTTTTGGGTATCTTCCATGTATTTCTTGTTGTTTCCATTCATTAAAGTTCGACTGGTGGGTAGAGATGTTTAAATCATAATTTCGTTCATGGAGGTTCAACGGAGTGAAGACGCGGTCCTCATTAACAGTTAATTTCATTAATATGTCGGTGGAGTTTAAAAGGACCTGTCGCATTTTTTCCTCTTGTCTCAGGCAAAGTGTTTTTCTATTAACCAACCCTCTGCCTCCCATCGTTCGAGGTAGATATAATCTTTTTACTGAGGAGTTTGGATGAAGACAGCGGAATTTACGTAATAGTCTTCTCGTTGATCTGTCCAGCTCCTCCAGGTCAGATTCAGTCCACTTAACAATACCAAAGGAGTAGGTTAGGACCGGCAGGTGTTGATAGCTGAAATCAGATTACCCCCTGATAAATGAGTGTTTAACAACTTTGTTAGCCGCTTGTGATAGTTCTGAGGGTTTCCCAAATAGCGGTTATTATTATTATTACTATTATTATTATTATTATTATTATTATTATGCAAACAATTAAAAACCCAGACTCAGAAACGATATCAGTAGGTATGGAATTGGGACGAGATTTTTGTTAACCAGTGAAGTAGATTTTTCTCAGTTCACAATTTAATACATATTTTTACTATTCCGTATACCCAGTATTAACAAATAATATGTATATAAGAAAGTTATGTATTCTCGCAAAAATCGTTGAGATTTTAACAGAAACATACGTTTGGAGATCTTTGATACTAAGGTGTTTTTTTTTTCAAGAAAGCCTAAATACAGGATTTTTGTCAAAATGATCATTCCCTAATCTATCTCAGAGTGCTCTATCTGAGAAAAAAATTAAAATTTAAAGTCATTTTTCTGAAAATTTCGCAAATGTACTTGAGGCTTCCTATGAAATCCCCTAACTAAAACTACCTGTTTCAATTTTAAAGGACCCGAGTCATCAGTCAAATCGATGGGGAACATCAGTTTTGGTGAAAATCCTGGCTACGATTTAGGCGGTAACATTGTTCACAGACAGATGTTTGGCCGTCATGTTTCAGAATCAAAGTCCCACAGAACCTGAATTCCGACTTCACAACATATAGATGAATTTATTTTGTACATACAGAACCAATAATAATCCTCTTTGTCGGCGTCAGGGTCCTAGAAATCTTGTTTTACTATGTCAAAAAATCGCTGTTGTTTGCTACAGTACTTTCCCTATACTACGTACGTAGTATGCGAAATAGTAAAAAGGAAGGAGAAAGAATGTTTTGAATGGATCAGAAAATCAAAAACAAAAGAAATGGGCAAGAGAACGGTAAAATTTGAAGTAGTCAAAACAAAAACTGAATGGAAAAGCCGCTATATGTGGCTTTTAATTCGTAGTTATCTTCATTACGATCATCGGTTTCTCAGCCTTTTCGGTCATAGCTAGGAGGAATGGATTGATGGGTGAATAACGATATGATGTGAATGATGATGGATTAATGATGGAATGAGAGTTAGGGGAATTGCGCGCACCCGAGAAAACCTGCCGTAAACCTACTTTGAGCACCCCTCATTCCACATGGACCAACGATGGCGGAGTTGGAAGGTGAGCGGTGTGACCACGACGCCGCTAATACACTTCCCTCTAATAGGCAGCAACATCGCAACTGCATCGGGGCTGAACGGCGGCGATATAGGTCAAAGGCAGACGACTTGGTGGCGCCGGCAGATCTGGCCGCGCCGCTCCCGCCCCTTGCCCGTCGCCGTTGCCGTCGCCCGTCGCGCCGCGGTGAAAATGCGGCAGAACCTTCTCGGCCTCGGGCGGGGTCCAAGCGTTCGGCGATATTCACAGCCCCAGTATGAAAACGGCCACTATACGAAGAACAGCGATGTCCTCGTGCGTTAGGTGCAAATCACACGCGAAAGGCGGACCGGGTGTCGCCGCGGCGGAGGTTGCGATGCCGGCTGAAGTTTTGACATGTATGTCGTGGCCTGTATGTCGTGGCCATGTATGTCTTGGCTGAAGTGTCTGAGGAAGATCACGACATAATAATCGAAATAGACCAAACATACTCACATGCATGACAGGTCGCAAACCTGTGACACGATTTGCAATCAGATACTGCGAATGTAACATTGTTATCTGCGCAACTGCACACACAGGTAGTCAATGTATGTAAAATTATGTAATGTGAGAGGAGTTCTTCTATAACACGTTTGTACTTCAGTTGCGAATTTTGCCCATATTTTTTATTCTGTCCACCTTTCGATCGCATTCCAGTCTGATACACACATCTAGCGAGAATGTTCCACGTCTTCCTTCGGCTATACCGGTGATTCAATAAATGTTCTAAACTTAGAGGAGCCTAAAATGATCCCTTTTGCCAATGTGAGAAAACTCATATAGGTCAAGGTGAGAAAACTCATATAATATCGCACTCCTAATGCAACAGGGTCACAACTCCAAAACCACTCATTTCGCAGGAGAGCCATTCAAAGTTTTCTCGAGGGCATTTAATTACATACATTGAATATAAATGGAATTGCTATTACTTGGCTATTTATGAAACTAAAAAACGGCATTGTTGCTTATCACATAATGGAAAACGAGTAATCTATAAATGGGTATATCTCAATTTTCAATTTTACGGAGTTGTGACCCTCTTGCATTAGAGATGCGATATGGGATATTTGTCCGTGATAATTAGGCAACTAATTATGCAATGGTGTTCGACAGTTCAGGTTATGACGCAGTCAAAAAGAATTCGTTTACCTGCCAAACACCCGTGCATGTAATGTTGCCTAACAACACTGACATTGACAAAAATTGATCGTCTTCCACCCCTCTACACGCTCTAGAAATTTGTAACATTTGTTCTGAGACACCCGAACAGCTCATTTCAAGACTGCATCCCAAATTAGCACATTCGCAGTAGCGCCGAAGACTCTCGAGAACATGAAGGATGGGTTAATTGGGAATCGAGGATCAGCCCATCGCGTAGCCTTAAAAACATGCACGGGAAAATAGCGACAATAGAGAGAGTGGTAACGGATCGTAATGCTTGTTTAAGACAAGGCTGTTAACAGCAAAAATTCGGGCCTGACTGCTCGCGGTGACCGTTTACCTCTAGCTTTTCACTAGAATAGCTTCAAGCGGTTCCCCGCCCTTCCCTACCCGTCGCGCTGACTCGACCAACAGCGGACCACAATACTTGCCTGCAGATTAGCGCTGGGTCAAGGGACCTCAAGTAGGTCACCAATTTGGTCGAAAAAATGAAAACAATAAGCAATGACTGATTAATTGATTTTTCGGGGACAACTGCTATGGTCATTAGTCTCATTAGTGTAGTGAAAGGTCAGTGTAGTTATCCCGGAAGGTGGTGGTTTCATCCCAACGAGATAGTGAGATCCGGCGCCAACCTACACGTCTACTTCCCCTCTAGGCATCCCGTTCCAGAGAGGCACAGCCCCAGATGGGACAAGCACAAGGCTCCCGAACGGTCCCCTGGCATGTGTGGCGGTTTAGGAACAAGTGTGTGTATAAGGGGAGAAGATAGGACAAGAAAGAAAAGGGAAAGACCACGGACGATCCCATAGGACCCCAGCATTCGCCTGGTGTTGATCGGAGAATCCACGGAAAACTACCGACTAGAGCAGCCGACCACTTGAATTCCCCTCCAAACAGAGACACTGCAGAGGAAAGTATTGTTGCCCTGAATCATTTCAGTCGGTCAAATCAGCACAAGTAAATTCTTCATACCTGCAGGGGATTGTAACTGCAATCCTAGCCAGCGGCACTCTCACTGATTACTGACCATCGCAGGTACTGACGCTGGCGTGCCTTTGTGACACAACGATTAAAAATCCTTAACTATGGAACATATAAAATTCTTCAAACTTCTAGACCTTTCAAAAGGAACATTTCAAATTAACTGGACTATTCTGTATGCACTCTGAATGCGTACTCTCGAAACTTTCCATTGGCTCCGCGTCAAATATCTTCATGCTTCTGCTGTTTCTGTTGCAACTTCGGAGTTTTCTTGAAAGATGTAGGTTCAGGCTGTCCAGGATGGACTTCGTCAACCTGTGAAGGGTACATCAGAAAACATAATACGAAGAGTTGGATTTGAGATAAGGATCATGTAAAAGACGCATTAGATATATGTCTAGATTAATCAAAACGCCACATTCTTTCATTCGAGCTTCATTCATCAAAACTTCCTACTTCTTTGTCTTATATAAGCCTGAATTTATTGCTGCAACAAATAAAGGAATGGTGTCAAACTTTTGTTGTTACTTCAACATATCTTTGGTCGTTCGTATCTAAAAAGATACTAGGGAAACGTACTTCCTTATTTGTTTCCGTATCACTAGCAGATGAGTGACTCTGGCGATTTCAATGACGGGCGCCATTTAAATGACGGAGGTTATCGCCACTCGGGAAACCAAGCCTGCCGCGTTGCCAACCAGCGCGCTGACGTCAAAAGAAGGTATGTTCCGTTCGCGAGTCCCTCGCGTCGCTCCGGATTCAGCGAAGCCTTCTTGACTCATGAGCATTCGAGCGGCGTCCATCCTTTAGCAAGTGACGTGCCCAATGCTCAGGGAATTTGAAGGTTGGCACATTGAAGAGCGTGTCTGTAAAACCCTGCGACGTTTGTCACAGGTCCGGCAGAATCGATAGCATTGCAGATGTCTCACGCATCAAGAATTCTCTTGCGTACAACTTTCCGCCGAGTTCTGAAAGGTATAAAAAGATGGTATTAAGCATCTTACTTTGTGATGAGTAATGCACTATCAAATATTTAAAAAAACGGACAGTTTTTTTTTCTTTAACAGATGAAATTTCTCTGATACCTAAAAGAAAGTGAGGCGAAAAAATATTACTGACGAAAATTTAAGACAAATTAATTTCGATCAAAGAAATTAAATCACACAGTAAGGAAACTAAAAGTATAAAATAAATAGAAAAAAATTTTCGTAGTAAAAACAAAAAATGTTGGTTTGCAGGAGAAAGTATTGAGAAGAACATGTGCAAAACGAAAGAGAGTGAAAATGATAAAATGCTTGAGAGAAATAAGGGCTAGAAAACAAGTCATTAAAAGTTGTCATGCAGGTCAAATCAATAAAGAATCAAGTACTAAAGAAGTTGACTATTAATTAATTACCACAATGAAAAGTTAATAAAATATGAACTGTTTCTCAACTTTAAATGCACATTCTGCAATGAGTAATTTTCTTTATGAGAAAAAACCTGGAGAGCAGGAATGAAATGAGATCGGTCATAAATAGAATTATAAATTAGAAAATCCACCTCGGCAAAAGATGTTCACTCTTCAAAAAATGCAGATTTTATCTGTCTTGAAGATTTAATGCAACTATGGAACAGTTAATGTAGTAGGTGTTTGTATTCGCACTAGCGGAACCCGGCAGACGTTGTTCTGGTCTTCAGCTCCCTCTTTCTCCGTCCCGCTCTCTTTCGCCGTTTCTCTCTCGTCTCTCTCCCCCCCTCTTTCCTCCTCTCGGTGTCTCTCTCGGTCTCTCCCTCCGTCTCTCTCCGTCTCTGTCTCCGCCTCCCTCGCCGTCTCTCTCTCTCTCCGTCTCTCTCTCTCTCCGTCTCTCTCTCTCTCTCTCTCTCTCTCTCTCTCTCGAAGCGCGAGACCAGCAAAAATTTAATAGAATGTTTAACAACGCCGGACCAGCAAAAGTAAAGATCTCATCTTGTACATTACGAGTGAGAAACGCCTCAAATTTTAGTTTTCAATGCCCTAGTTTAGTAGTTATTTAACGAGATATATTAAAAAATTCTACCGAGCAGGTTGCATTTGCAGGTTGGAGGTTGCATTTGACATGAATATATAGTTTTGTTTCATAGTGCCATCTAGGGGAGTTACAACAAAATTAACAGCACATACACCTTCATATATATATTTATAATAGTAAGGGCTATTTGTGGTATTATCGAACAAGAATAGATTTATTTATTTATTTATTTATTTACGACCAAAACAATTAAAAACTGTGTATGACTGTTGATTGATTGCCTGTAGATTTAATAACTGTAATGTAGATTGAATGACTATAGATTTAAATTTGGAAAAGAAATTTATTCTAAGACAAGAAAATTTCAGAATTGCTGTCATTGTATTACTTCTACATGCTACCAAAAAGAACTAGACACACTGTAATGAACAAAAATGAAATAATACAATCGAACACAAGAATTAAACCAATTTTAATATCTTTTTTTATGCCACTATTTCTCAGATGCGTGTAAATAATATATTTTATTCATTTATGATCCATGATTGTGAAAAGAAACAAAGGTTTTATTTTTGTCTCTCTTTTACTAATATGTATTATAATTTTACTAATTGTATTATAATTGTATTATACTTTCTACTAATATGTATTATAATTGCATATCATTTATGAGTGCCATCTAAACTGTTAGAGATGGTGTTATACTGCCGAGATGTTATATCTATATTAAATATTTTTTATACATCTAACATGATTTTTAATGCATTAACTCATTTTGCGTAGTGTTGGCTTTTTACTCTGATATTTTGCATAATGGATATTTGTTTTAAAAGCACTATTTATCAGCACTATGCACGGATCAACATTTATTTCTAAGTGAATAGAAAACAAGAAGGAAGTCACGATTTTTGCTGTGAATAGTCTTTCTGCTATTCTTTTTGATTAGCTATTTCCTTTGTTTTCATTTGTACCCACGATGTACTTCACCTTCTGATCTGAAACACTTAAATGTTTAATGGTTCATTGTTCTACAGTAAGTACCACATTGATGTCTAATTGTGAAGATGGGAATTAAATGTTTCGGAAATTCTCTATCGTTTTTCTAATTCTGGGAACATTGAAATTTTGTTCTCTTTAATAAACTACACATTCATTTTAAAAAATGAACACATTTCCGCTAGGCAAAATAGAGTACATAAATACCTAATAAATTTCATCCATTTGTATATGTACAATTGGGTAGTTGTGTCCTTACGCCATTTACCAGCTCATATATCATCAGCGATATCTGAAGCATTCCATCAAAACATTTATCTAAGAGTCAGAAGAAGTAAAAAGGAAAGGACAAAATTCGTTAAAAATAAATTTATGTGACAAAGGAAATACACTAGAGATAAACTTCAAACTGACAGTTTGCTAAGTAACATCAGATCACATCCAGGAAAAGTGAAATTTCACATAAACATACATCATGATCGAAGAGCTAGTTAAACATTATACAACACTCAGGTATTTGATAAACTGTATTTAGAAGTTGACAAAATTTATCCGGAAAATAAACTTTTCACAAAATTCTGACAAAACAATTACACGAAAATATCGTAAAGAAATTGTTTATGCGCGTAATCATCGCTTTAGGGCATTCATACATTTCCGATCTCGTCCAATAAATTCGGCACACCGGAAATATTTCACCCATAGTGTTAAACTAGATTAGGTCTGCATTGCGATTACTTGGCGCTGAATTGGGGCCGCGAAGAATCTTAACAAACAGCGACACGCTGATAACTCATTTCTTGCGAAAAGTTCATGTTTAGAAAGGATCAGTCAAACTTCAATGCCAAATGTGTTATGAATTCATAAAAGTCTACTCTAGTTCTTTAATGAGAGAAAAAGGTGTGAAATGTTCGTGGGAAAGGTTTTTGAATTTCTTCAAGTCATAAAGATTGGACAATTCAAATGTTCCACTCTCTCTCCTGTATAACTATCAACTGAAATTGTCAAGTAGAATCTGATACAAACACATGAATGAATTACAACGCCTACAATGTTGACTGAAACTGTGCAATAATTAAATTTTCTTCTACTGATCACATCGGTGCTTCATGCTACTGATGTAAAGCCATAATACAGGGACATTCATTCACCGTTATTTTGTGATTTATTCCTAAGTACTCCGTATATCAGAAATCACGAGTAATCACTGGAACACGACTTTTTGATTATTTGCAGAAAAAAGGAATAGACGTGTACAATATACTCATTATATAATTCCACAATCGTTCAGATAGTTTTAGAGAGGAATTTATGCGTAAAGCATTATGCAGGTCATCCGCAATGTCTCTACCAATACATTAAATTAATTGAATAAAAAGGAATTAGCCTTTTAGAAGTATCCACAATCCGCTTAAAATAATCAACCACTGCTGGAACGAACATAGTGTTTGCCAGCAAGAAACAAAGTAGAGGAGTCCCACAGCGCTGGCAGACTCGATCAACCGCATGAAACGCGTGCGAAGTTCTCACACTGCATCAGCTGTTCAGTGATCCCCGCCGCCCGCGCGCTTCTCTCCGCCACTTGCCGCCTCGTCCTCCTCCTCCTCCACTTGCTCGTCGTCCTCTTCCGCTCCGCTCGGTTCTCGCAGGCTCGAGCGGCGAGTGCGTGGCCCCGAACGACAGAGAGAGCGAAAGCCCCGGCCCCTCCTCCGCCCCACACCCTCTGCGTTCCCCGCTTCGCTCGGCCCCGCTCCGCCCCGCTCCGGCCCCCCCGCTCCGCCCGCCCCCCCGCGCGCGTCACCTCTACCGCTTCGTATAAAAAGCCGCGTCCCGGTTCCTTGCCCGACAGTGCATCGTAGTCGCCAGCCGCAGTAACGGGACCCCCGCAAGCAGCCCCCAGCCGCAGCCAACGAGCCACGCAGAAGCACAGTCCGTGCACCTGCCGACGCCGCCCTGCACATTCGGTACAGTGCTCACTCTTAAGGGGATTCAGTCAAGTTTTGATATGGGGACTGGAATTCTCATCTGTCAGGGCAGCCAACTTAAAAGCATCCTCTCTTTAGCATGAACGCAAACAGCCCTTGTTATGCCACTAACTCCATACTAGTTTATTATGGTTGGCTTTTTCATCCTACATTTTGTTATGTTTTTAATTTTTTTTCTTTTTTACCGCTTTTCTTAATTTTGGAATTATATATTGTTGTACTTCGAAATTATATTTTTCGCCAAAAAATAATTGAAAACAAGCACAAATCTTTGAGAATAAGAATTCTTATTTTTTCCTTAGTTCTATTAATGTATACAGTATATAAAGTGACTGCAATATTGGCGAATACTAAGGAATATTTCATATTTTAAAAGTAATCTGCTACACAGATAATCCCAATATCTAATAACTGTCATAAGTTGCGCAAATTTGAATTATATAAATGAACCACGCAAAATGAATAGAGTTTTCAAGAAGAAAATTCATCGTCAGTACATTCTCAAAGGCGTCTCGGAATACAGAAATGGTTACCACCCTCACCGGTCACGCGAGTAGAATTTTTGGGCGTTCCATGTGCACGAGCATGACATCCGATGCAACCTGTTCCCGCAGCATCGCACGTTCTAGAAGGGTTAGGACTACAAAGAGAGAGGGACACACAACTCATAAGTCGGGAGTATATTCTCCATGTAACCCTATATTACATATACATCTCTGCCGAGAGAAATTTCTTTTTATTTCATTTTCGCCAAATAACAGTTAAAACTCTATGTAACGTATGAGGGAAAAGTTCAAGCAGTACACGTTTTCTTGAGCTCCAGAATGTCTTTCCCGCCCTTTTACAA
The DNA here is from genome assembly GCA_964035755.1 of Teleogryllus oceanicus. NCBI lineage: Eukaryota > Metazoa > Arthropoda > Insecta > Orthoptera > Gryllidae > Teleogryllus > Teleogryllus oceanicus. Next base: position 230,436,081 of record CAXIVR010000001.1, on the reverse strand, counting down.
TATTTAGTTGTATGATGAATAATTACCAACAAAGCCAGCTTAGCAAGGTTTGAAAAGAACAGACATTTTCACTCCCGAGTTATAAAAAGCTTATCGGTAAATTACAAATTTGATTGTTTAATACTGACGACAAAAGAGCAACCCAACCACCTTACCCTACTTCTACCGCAACTATCAAAAGGAGAGCTTAACAAAACGTGCTCATAGTGAAGATGCTTTTATGTCCAGGAAAAAAAATAATGGGCCATCTAACAATTTTCTCAATGGATCAGGGAAACTGGACGAAAAACCTGATCAAAATGGGGGTTATTGAGCCAGAAGCTGATGTATTACTTATTACATGTATATTTGGTATTTTTAAAATTTACACAATTCGTTTTCAAAACAATAAAAGTAATAATAACAATTATTATTATCATTATTATTATTATTATTATTATTATTATTATTATTTTACTATTGTAACTATTACTAGCGAAGCCAAATATCGTTTTACATGATGACAGAAATCACGATCCATTGGGGACGCCTCCAAATCATGTCACGTCTATAATTATGGTCCCTGATGCCTATAATTGTCCCTTAAACATTTCAATACAGTTTTTAATTATTCTGAAATTAAATAAGCATACATAAATAAATAAGATCATGACTTTCAATGTATCTAAAAAGAAGTTGTATAAGAAGAATTTTAGCATTAAGATCCGCCGAAAGAGGAATGAAAGTGCTGGAACTCCCAGTAAAAATTGTCACTCTGCAATTTAATTATTCCAGTATAGAGAACATTTTCATAATGTCCATGCTTTATCGAGATTTGCTCCACCCTAAATATTGTATTACATGGAAAAATGTTGAGATAAGTGTTCTAGTAGTGAGTCTGGTAACTCCAGCAAATATTTTTATTATGGCAGAATTAACACAATAATAATAACAATAAAAACAAAAAAAATAAAATTACAATACTACTGCGCCGTCTGATGCTACTTTATTCTTAAAAATTGATGTTTTCCAATAAAATTAGTAGAAATTTCCATCTGGAAGCAATGTTCAGCCCAATTTCATTGGCTCATGCGACCTTCGCCAATTAATCAAACGTGATTTTAGTCAAGTCAAGGTCAAACAAGGAATGGAATCCTAAAAGAGGAATCATAGTTTCAGGAGACGCAAAATAATTTTTGTGAGACGTAGAATTATGTCCAAGCAAAGCAAGGTTGACTATACACTTCCACAAGTCTTCTCTTTCAAATGTTATGCTATAGGAGACAGTTGGATATGGAACAAAGTACGCGGAAATTGCATATTCAGGTACAAAACGTCTTGGAAAATCTTGACGTTTTATTTTAATATTAGTCTGTAGTGTGGCGAGTAAAGCACTGTTTAAAAAATGATGAAACACGGATGCGGCATGAAGAATTTTATGAAATTGATATATTTCAAGAGATTCTCAACGTACGCTATTTATAAGTTAGTCAGAGGTTATATCCGACTAAACAGAATTTGGTATACCTGTTAAAAAAGTACATTCGCAAAAAGAAAATAACATTGCTGTACGAGTTTTTCTGATTTCCGAAATCATTGTTCTTGATGTGACGTTAATGGAGAGAAACTAGACATTAATAATACATTACTGACCGTCTCCAGTAATTTCGTAATTTTTTATCACAATATTGCAGAGAAAGTAAATCGAAACATAGAACATAGAAAATGACAATTGTAGTACAGTTGTGCTACAGTGTCACATTATAATGTAGTACCAATTGTTATGATTATATTGAAAGTACGAATATATATTACTTACGCAACATTTGGCGCATAATAGCTTTGATGGCAAGAAATAGGATCACACAAAATTCAACCTTGGTTTGTGTATCGAATGGGAAAATCGATATATTAACTCTTACGGGCATTACAGTTGTTGAGTATGTACTACATACACCTATGAATAGGAACGTAATACGATTGTTTTGTACGTGCTTTCCAATACATCAGTGAGCAAACTGAAACCTCGTTACTACAGGTTGCAAACAGTTAAATTCGATTAAATATTTACCAGATCGAATAAAAATAAAGATTCCAATGGATTAATATTGAAGGGGTGCTAAACAAATGCCATTCTGGGAATAAAAAATAATCAAATCAAATACAGTCGACTCCGGTTATAGTGAACTCGGATACTGTGAACCCTCGGTTATAGTGAACAGACCCGTTTCCACATTACAAATAAGCATAAGAATATTCGGTTATATGAACCTAACTCGGCATAGTGAAGGTACCATGAGAATAAGAATATGCATCATGTATCTTATTAGGCGATTGAAAGGGCCTTCGGAGAGTGGGATGGTGTTCTAACAGTGCAAGGGGCATTGAAAGGTGCCAAGACTGCATTATGATACTTAGAGACTGAGGACAATGCAGAATCCACGATGGAGAGAGCACGAAGTCTGAATTAGGACCTAATGAAAATTGTAGGAAGC